>OY992879.1:160099828-160409828 GCA_963921405.1 Cepaea hortensis | reverse complement strand
CATCAGAAAAGTAGATAAGCATATCAGGATATCTCAGGTAAGTATTCTATGCCACCTCCAAGGTTAATGGAAGATGCTCAGACTGTAATGGTAACTAACCTGAAATACTGAATTAAAGACCAGACAAACAACAAAAGAGTTTAGTGTTCTTGTGTTTGTCGCCTTCCGCCTTTCTGCCTCGGATACTTGGATTTCTGTTGTGTATGGGTGTATGTGTATATAAAGACAATCATCACATGATTACATTCCTTCGGCTGCTTAGGAATTGTGTCAAATCCACCATCCCAAACAATCTGGTTCCGATGTCAGTATAGAGACAATAGACAGATAGACCCGCCTGACAATTATTCCATTCTCATCAAAGGAAGAATGGAGTGACAACACTGATGAAATACCCACGCGTTACATGAGTGGGTGTCTCCACACCGCTATACTGGCCCAGGTTAAATCCCTAGTAGGTGTGAAGATATCTTTCCCCCTTCAGACTAAGCCCAGTTAAATAACAACAGGCCTATGTGGCGATAATCACTTCACAGCTTATAGCCTCCTACATATTTGGGTTTCACCTTAACGAGAAACGCATGTGGTTCTCGCACGTCACACGAGGCTGACTGACAAGTACTTGTTTCCTAAGCCACCTGATGATGACTGAAACGTACTAATGTCACCTCATCCATTAAGGGAATCAAATTAAAGCGCTGTTCAAGAGGAATTCTTCTGTCACAACACTAATTCCCTCATGTACCCAATTATTGAGATAGGGCGTTGAATGTATTAATAATTCACTTCAACCAGACTGTTCCACTGAGCTGGCTCGCACAATAGGGGAGACTGGGGAGAAATGGACCAGCAATTTTGAAGTTTTCAATTTTTGCTCATCACCGGAACAGATTTTATCGAAACATAACAAAACCATGACTAAAATGTTGTACATTCATTTATTTTAAAAGGGGAAAACATTTAGCAATCTATTTCTATATGTTTCTTTACAAAATGCATTTCAAAAATGTATATGAACATGGGGAGAAATTGACCACCATTGGGGTGAAATGGACCAGCACGTGGGGAGCAATGGACCATAGTGGGGTGAAATGGACCTTTTTTTAAAAAGAAGCAGCAACAACTCATCCATATTGCTATAACAAATAAATAATCATTAAAAGGATATTTGCAGTTTTTTTTTATTATTTTAAGCGACAGTAAAAAAGTTTAATATGATATATTAATCTAATATAAAGTTTTATCGAACATTTATGCCTGCAAGACTTTCTTTGAAGACATAGCCATCTTTGGTCCTAGAAGTGGTTCCAGTGATTGTAGATCTAGTAAGCTGTGCTTTAATACATGTAATTGAGACACTGGCGACATCTTCTACCTTAGGCTTAACAAATTTACCAGCAACCTTCTCACTCTTGCGCAAGAACTCAACATCACCATCATCATCAATGTCTCCCCTTACAATTCCTACATAGTAAACACAAGTCTTCTTTGTTCCATATTCACATAGCACACACTGGCCTTCAAAAACCTCACGCATACCAGTCAAGCTAACCGTACACTCCTCATTTTCACCAAATGAAACATCAGAATCTGTGTCATCACAAAACGAAATGTCAGTTTCTGGATCTGAATCAACATCAAGTTCTTTCAGCAGCTGTCTCTTTGCCTTTTTGGGTGGAACTTTTGCTGCCTTTTCTTTCATCACCGCTCTTTCCCTAATTCGATCCATTTCTGGCGTAGAAGTAGCCAGCATAGTTTTTCCTCTTTTCCTCATATTATTTGAATCTTTTCGCGGACCAGCTTTTGGTAGTCCTTTGAAAACACGAGGCGAAGTAAAGGAAGAAGTAGCTTTATGTTGAAGACTCCCTGATATTTCCTGCAAGTCATCTACAAGGTTCTCAACATTACACTCTTTCTGATTTTCATGAAATTCTTGTGCAGTTTGATCTGTGCTGGTACCACAATGTGGAGATGCTGATCCTGTCTGTTCATTGCTTTCTAAAGTGGCATTTTCACTGTCCTTGCTGATGGGCCTGTTCGTTATTTCTGAAGGCATAAAATCATCTTCTGTAAAAACATCTTCGTTAAAGGACCAAATACCTGACACTGCAAAGCCTGATTGAATGTTAATGGGAGTTGCCGCTTTAAGAAAAGCGTGGCCTCCTAGATTTGCAACTTGATAGATTGTCAGTGGTGTCCCAACATTTTTCATCATCCATGAATCACACGCATTGTTGTAGACCGACTTCATGGGTCCAAAAACTGAACGGTCCAAGGGCTGAGTTTTAGATGAGGTGTGTGGTGGCAACGTGATCACATGAATGTTGTTTTTCTTGCACAGTTCAAGTGATTCAAATGAAATGTGGGAATAGTGATTGTCCAAGAAGGTCTTTGGAAGGTCTTGAATGCTTAATGAAGTGATTTATAACTTTGACGAAATTATCACGGGTCATCCAACCTGATTCATTCACAAGGCCAAGGGAACCTTCAGGTGCTCCAGCAAGCATAAAATTCTTAAAAATTGTCTGGGAAACACAAAAACTGGAGGGATAATGTGACCCGCAGCTGACACAATGCAACAGATTGTGACCAGTTCTCCTCTTTCTCTGGATGTCACCTGGCCTATTTGCTTCACTCCTCGTGGGGCAATTACTTTTGGCACTTTCTGTACAGTGGTCAGACCTGACTCATCCAAATTGTAGATTTGAGCTCCACTCACATTTAGTTTTGTAATGGTTTCCTTCACAATGTTGAAGAAGGTGCAAATATTATGTTTGTTGAAAGCTGTAGCTCTAGCCAGAGATGTTGCCTCAGGTTGCCTTATGGTCAGCTCGGGATTCCGTCGCAAAACTCCACAAAGCCAGTCATTCCCTGCCATCATTTGCTCATCCCAGGTTAAAGGATGTGCAATGTTATTGACTTTCGCCATCTCGTACGCCAAAATACGAACGTTTTTAGTTGTGAGTCCATGGAACATTCTTGCACAATCTTTCAAGTAACTAGCAAAATCAGCTTCTTGCTTAGCTGTGAAAACAAGGCTATGCCTATAATTTGGTACGAGTCTATTAGGCAGACCATTTCCTTCTCTGTCTTTTGTAAGATTGTTATTGAGGGTAGAGCGAGCAATGCCGTACTCCCTTGCAGCTTTCCTCACTTTCATTCCATTTTTCACAGCATTAACAGCTTCTCTCATACGTTCCTCCGTAACGAGACCCTTGTTGGTGTTTCTGATGTACAATCTTGGCATCTGAAACAAAAGAGTGACAGAATTATATAACATTTAGAATGGTAGGCCTATCATTTGCAAAGAAATACTGATCATAGCACGAATGGCGTGCATCTTTAATAAATCACTAAAATCAAATTTGTTAACAGTTTTATTGGTCTAGATTTAGACCCCAGTATTAAAAAGAATCAATAATGCTGATATTCGAATGCAATCTTCAACACTTTTAATAACAACAGACTGTCTTGTCAATTTCTTCTATGGGGAGAAATGAACCATGGGGAGAAATGAACCGGTCCATTTCTCCCCCATCAATGTATTAAACTATTCAGCCATAAAGTCTCTTAAATCTAATATTATATGCTATATTTTTTATATGAACTCTTAAATAACAAGTAAATAAAGATATTAACGTAATTACCTTGTCCTGATTCCTGACTATGCGTTTGCTTTACGATGGTGTCTGGAACTGGAAAAAGAAACTTTAGTGCAGAAAATTGTTCAAACTTTGCGTGGGAACGACCTGTGCGGGAAGTCGATGGCAAATGAAAAATTCGGACTATGTTTGATGTGGAAAACAAACTTATTATGGTTTCACTTTCATTGCATCACAGCCAGGGGCCAGAGAGGGGGTGGTCCATTTCTCCCCTATGTCCATTTCTCCCCAGTCTCCCCTACATTCCGTCTTGTCTGCTGAACACTGGCCTCTGCTTAATCTAGGTCAAAACACAGGCTCACTACACTGGCTAGGCTGAAGTACAAGCGTTGATTTTCGAGAATTCACTAGACGGTGATGCTGTCATCTACACAGATGGGTCGGTCGTCCGACATGTGAGAAGCTCATGGGCCTTTACGGCTCGGGCCGGAGGGAGAATTGTGAAGGAGGACTCTGGTGCTTTCACTGAAACCACAAGTAGCCTGACTATGGAAGTCATGGCAGTAAGTAAAGCAATAATATGGCTCGAGGCACAGACATTCACTAGGGCATGTTTCCATAGCGACTCAATGAACATGATCAAGACGATAGAGGAGGGGTGGATCCGAAGAGAATGGTTGCTGCCTCTGGAGCGGTCTCGGCTGGCAAAGATTAGTTTCATCTTCGTGCCAGGGCATGCGGTAGTACAATGAAATCAGCGGGCTGACAAGCTCGCAGGTAACGCTACTGTGGAGGGCGGACGCGCCATGGACCAGGCTGACATTCTGAATGCTCTACGAGAAGTAAGACTTTTGCGTGAACCAAGTGATGACTGTGAATCTACAACTATGGCCAGACTGCGAGAACAGCAAATTAAAAGAGGGGTGGCCAAACAAGAACACTACATAGGAAACCAAAGAAGATTGATAAACCAACACAGAACTGGCGTCGTTAGCCGCTACACGCTGCGGGATTTTCTGAGGAGGGGATCCGAGCACTTATGGACTGAATGGTTCGATGTGCAATGAGGATGATCTTTAGACTAACTAACTAACTGGCTAGACTGCATGGTCAATACTTAACGTACAGCTGGTGTCCCCTGACCCGAGGCCAACTTGTACATCTCGGTCAGAACACAGGCTACGGCGCAACCGCCCGGCCTGGTCAAGAATTAACCCACAACTGAAACACAAACTTTAGTTAAGCGACGCCAAGTATAAAAGTGTGTTGCCATTAAAACTTATAAACAACTATACAACAGACAGCGACCCGGTAGGTTCATCCAACTTTGGGCTGTAGGTCCACTCTCTGGATCCCCAAAGGTACAACATGATACAGCTGGTCAAAGCCACGGCCTCTCGTCTCAAGGACAACAATGTCACCACTGTAGATCAATCCCTGATTCCATAAGAGTTGCATAGATTACAGCTGGCGGACACGGCCGTGAAAGGATAGCTTCAACAGAAACAACTTCCGCTGTAGAACATTCTCAGTCTCCCTGTGATGCCAATTATACAGCTGGCTATAGAAGCGGCCTCCCTTCTTGATGACTGGCTACCGAATGGCCTCTTCGTGTCAGGTCCCGGAAGGACACACTCACGGAACCTGCCGAAGATCTCCGAGCATTACCTCACAACAGTGAAGGCAACTCAGCATTCACCGAGTTTTATCTGAGTGTGCGGTTTACAACAGAAAAGATCTACGCGCACTCAAAGAGTTGAGTGATGATTCTCGGGACCCGTGGAGTTCATGACAATCCTGATGCATAACATCTCAAGGACCCAGAAGACGGTCCTAACTATTTATTTTTACTCGGACATCCCCCCACACCCGCCTTAAAATGTGGGCAAGGCACCGAGTCGGGGTGGGACAGAGTGGGTACTGTGTTGTCCCTCTGAGACCCACTTGCGTTTCGCGACAGGAGTATATCATCATCATCATCATCATCATCATCATCATCATCATCATCTTCCACTTCTGCCGTCAAGCGTCGTGGGGAGGAATAATTTGCGTTCCAGCGCCCGGTGGACGGCACTGGATAGTGTCATTCCGTGTGGTTGTACAATGTCTCTGATGTCAATCCATTTTCTTCTTGGACGTCCTCGTGGTCTCGTTGCAGATGATCTTTGATGTAAGGCCAGTGATGGTAGTTACTGATGTTGCATTCTAACGACATGGCCAAACCACTTGATTTTCTGTCTTTCAATAAATGTGGCACAAGGTGTTGATCCCACAGTCTGTCTGATAGTAGCATTTCTTACTCGGTCTCGGATTGTTAAGTTGGCAGCTCTTCTCAGGCATCTCATTTCGCAGGTGTTGATTTTGCGAAGGTGTAATTTGGATAAAGTCCAGGTTTGAGATTGGTAGCATAGGGTTGGTGTGAATATGCTGTTTATTATCTGTCGTTTTGCGGACATGGGTATGTTTGGATGTTTCAGTAAGGGTGATAGATGATATGTAAGTGCACAGGAGTATATACAACATTAAAATCCGAAGCTCCTCATCTGGTACTAGTTAGGTGTGTATGTCATTCCCTTCAGCTGGCAGTGCCACATTTTTGTAAAACAATTAGCACTCAATGTGTGATGTGGTCAATAGCGCACACTTCGCCTTTACTCTCCAGAACATGTCATGGTGCTTAGTTTCGGCTGAGTCAACCCGGGAGCAATAGTGGGGACTCAATTACATGATCTACGGGTTAACAATTAGCTATCGTGCATGCTCTCGACGGCCTGTGCACTTGGTAAGCTAAATTTAAGGGGAAACAAATATCTCTTTTTCATGAGAACATAATATTGATTTTATTCTTTGCAAGGGACATAACTCGACAACGTTTTTTTCTACAGAAGCAAATAGTTGCATTAATTGCTAAATGTTAATATAGTGAAACCACTTATCCATAGTTAACACAACAATTTGACATCCTAAAGTTTAAAATACTTTTACTACTAAAAATGAATAAAATATACTTGTTAATGCAACATATACAATGTTTCAACACTGCAAGCTCCGTGCACGATGTTAACGACTGTCCCCCCAATGGACGACCTGATGTCAGGTTTCTCTTCACAACGCATCTTCTGGAACCCTGACTCGGTTCATGGAGTACTTGGAGTGAGGTAGTAGTTGGGAGGGGCATAACACCCCCCCCCCCCCCCCAAAAAAAAAGAAGGTGGAGCCAGAGTTTGGTAGTGGAGTCTGGAGGTTTGCTACATTGGATGACGTGACGTAAGTCGTCACGGGACAAGGTACACGAGACCCACAGTAGCTGTGGGAAAGTGTAGTGGTGGATGGCCACCACAGCTGTGCTCGACCGGCACAGGTATGACTGACCTGAAAGATAGTCAGTGAATACAAGGGCAACTCAGGATCTGGGGCAGGGATCCCAGACCTGACACTATGGCTGTGATATGATTTTGTTAGTTAAGTGTAACAAGTCATGAGTTCTCCTTAGTTAATGCTATAGTAGGGAATTATCAGGAGTATAATTCATTATGGACATATCGTTATTAATGTGTGTAATTCATCAGTCCATGGGTTAAGGGATTGATGAATTGATGAGTCTGTCAGGAAGGAGATGTCCGGCTGGACACCTTCTCGATACAGTAATCCCTACACTGAAAGGAAAGTAAGTGTATATGTTGATTGAGGATGGGAGATGAAACCGGATTGGACTGGCACCAGGCGAAGGATGCTTGACAGAGTCATACAGTCGACTCTGGTGCTAGGGGTTATATGTAGCCCAGAAGTGTTACTTGACTGAACAGGTGTGCTATTGCTTTTTCTACCATCATTATGCCTATATATTATAGTGACTAGGTAGATCTATGATGTGATGATTTCATACTCATGTTGGTAGACATGAGGAATGTCTGAGAGGCAGGTGACAGGGTGGAGATGCTGGTAGTCTTTGTTGTAGTTGAGTACTCACACCAACCTCTCCGTGTTTCAGGATCTGTTATTACTATACAGAAGAAGATTCAAGAGCTGCACCATGAGCTCTATGGGCCCACTCATTCCAGTGCCTATCCAGAAGTTGATTGAGGCCATACTGGGAGTGGTTGTCTGATTCTGCGAGATCAATGTTGGAAGGAGCTGAGTGCTGAATAAGTCGGTAGGTCTAGGTTAGGACCTCCGTCAAGAGTCCGACGAGTGTCATCCGATCCTGAGAGGATCCAACACTGAAACGTCTGATGATTCAAGCCAGTGAAGCACTGGTGACATTCAGGCTCTGTGTAAACCTTGGTAATTGCAAGGTAGTGACCTTTCAAGTTGTGCAGAGTGATCATTGTTACCGGTCACCATGACCTGTGTTATATGCTTCTGGCCCGGCTGGGTTATGGGACACCATGTATCAGTTGATGCTTAAATAGTGTTTTTACATTGGTTAACTTTATGAAGCCAACATGTGGTCCAGTGAACTAGGACATTGATTACAACATTGGTGGAAACACCTGAGTGACATGGTTGTGAAGGTAGGGAGTTACCTCATGCCAACGTTATGAACTGTTGACAATGTTTGTGAAGGTAGGGAGCTACCTAATGCCAACGTGATGAACTGTTGACAGTGTATGCTAGGTTGTGATTACTACCCATGGATCAGGGTAGGTACATGATACTGTGTGAAGATCTATTGTCCAAGGACATGGAACTAAGGTGAAGTGTTTAGTCACCTGATAGACTTTACCAGTGACATTGTGTGTTCGTGTGGAGCAACCGCTTATTGAGTAAGTGACATATCAGTGTGTGGGTCACTGATGAGATAGAAGAGTGACCTGGCTCTTGTGTATTTTGAGACGGTGCTACATGTATTTTTTCTGCAAGTGGGAGACCGCTAATGTTATAGGGTCGGCCCAGACTTCATCAGGAGTGTGACGAGTGAAATAGTACGACAGCAAGGAAGGATCCTTGTTCATCAGTGCAGTGTCAGTCAGGCAGTGGTACTGCGCTTGATCAGCCCTTGCTTGGTTCTCTGGGTGAAGAGGGAACTTTGGAGAGGCAGCAGACCTTGGAGTTCCAGTCCACTGGAGGAGCCTGGGTGAGTCGCTACCACGACTGGACAACCGCACGAGCTATCGTCCGCCTCCATGATGAATACTCATCTGCGTCTTTGATCTTGTGCATAGTTCTTCTAGTCTGGCTTTCAGCCATCCTTCTCTGTGTTGTGGTTGATGTAGTTCAGAATTAAATTTTTGTTCTCTTAGCTATGACTTTGTGCAGTGATATGACTGGTGTCTGGTCCGAGCCCCCTTGGGGTTTGGAACCCTAGGTGAGGGAGGGAAGGTTAAGCTGTCCCGGCTTGTGTGGGGCCTGGTAGATGTAGAGTGCTATTGAGGTGGTTGGGGCAAAGGCAGGGGATAGTATCTATCGTGGCAAACCAGTCCAAGCCCCGGCGGTCTTGTCACAAGGACTCCGGGGCACCGCGTACGAAGTGTATGCGCGTCTTCCCCCAGGGATGGAAAATGATTATCCAACCCTGAAATCGGCTCTTTTGAAAAGATTCGAAATGACAGCCCATGCTTACAGGCGGAGGTTCAGAACTTCCAAGAGAGAACCAGGTGAGATGTTCTCGGCCTATAGTGTGAGGTTGAACTCATACCTGTTGAAGTGGATGGCGTTGGCCAATTTCAAAGAGGATTATGAGAGTCTGAGAGAGTTGATGGTGGTGGATCAAATGAAAATGCAGATGTCCAAGCCTTTAAGGAATTTCTTAGGGGAAAATGGGGCGGAAAGGCTAGACATAGTAAATAAGTTAGCTGAAAGGTATGTGGAAGTCTATGGTGAGACTGGGGATTCCAGTCAGACTGATTCACAGAAAAGGCAGAAGGGGCTTGATCAGAAGCCCAAGACCAAAGGTCCCAAAGACTCACACCAACCTCTCCGTGTTTCAGGATCTGTTATTACTATACAGTAGAAGATTCAAGAGCTGCACCATGAGCTCTATGGGCCCACTCATTCCAGTGCCTATCCAGAAGTTGATTGAGGCCATACTGGGAGTGGTTGTCTGATTCTGCGAGATCAATGTTGGAAGGAGCTGAGTGCTGAATAAGTCGGTAGGTCTAGGTTAGGACCTCCGTCAAGAGTCAGACGAGTGTCATCCGATCCTGAGAGGATCCAACACTGAAACGTCTGGTGATTCAAGCCAGTGAAGCACTGGTGACATTCAGTCTCTGTGTAAACCTTGGTAATTGCAAGGTAGTGACCTTTCAAGTTGTGCAGAGTGATCATTGTTACCGGTCGCCATGACCTGTTATATGCTTCTGGCCCGGCTGGGTTATGGGACACCATGTATCAGTTGATGCTTACATAGTATTTTTACATTGGTTACCTTTATGAAGCCAACATGTGGTCTAGTGAACTAGGACATTGATTACAACATTGGTGGAAACACCTGAGTGACATGGTTGTGAAGGTAGGGAGTTACCTCATGCCAACGTTATGAACTGTTGACAATGTTTGTGAAGGTAGGGAGCTACCTCATGCCAACGTGATGAACTGTTGACAGTGTATGCTAGGTTGTGATTACTACCCATGGATCAGGGTAGGTACATGATACTGTGTGAAGATCTATTGTCCAAGGACATGGAACTAAGGTGAAGTGTTTAGTCACCTGATAGACTTTACCAGTGACATTGTGTGTTCGTGTGGAGCAACCGCGTATTGTGTAAGTGACATATCAGTGTGTGGGTCACTGATAAGATAGAAGAGTGACCTGGCTCTTGTGTATTTTGAGACGGCGCTACATGTATTTTTTCTGCAAGTGGGAGACCGCTAATGTTCTAGGGTCGGCCCAGACTTCATCAGGAGTGTGACGAGTGAAATAGTACGACAGCAAGGAAGGATCCTTGTTCATCAATGCAGTGTCAGTCAGGCAGTGGTACTGCGCTTGATCAGCCCTTGCTTGGTTCTCTGGGTGAAGAGGGAACTTTGGAGAGGCAGCAGACCTTGGAGTTCCAGTCCACTGGAGGAGCCTGGGTGAGTCGCTACCACGACTGGACAACCGCACGAGCTATCGTCCGCCTCCATGATGAATACTCATCTGCGTCTTTGATCTTGTACATAGTTCTTCTAGTCTGGCTTCCAGCCATCCTTCTCTGTGTTGTGGTTGACGTCGTTCAGAATTAAATTTTTGTTCTCTTAGCTATGACTTTGTGCAGTGATATGACTGGTGTCTGGTCCGAGCCCCCTTGGGGTTTGGAACCCTAGGTGAGGGAGGGAAGGTTAAGCTGTCCCGGCTTGTGTGGGGCCTGGTAGATGTAGAGTGCTATTGAGGTGGTTGGAGCAAAGGCAGGGGATAGTATCTATCGTGGCAAACCAGACCAAGCCCCGGCGGTCTTGTCACAAGATAGAGTAGGGGCTCGTCCGGGATCTTCTCTTTGTTCTGACATCTCGTAGGAATAGGTTATAGTGTCATCTGTCCTATACCTATTATCTACTTGACGAGTAGGGCTACTGAAACCTTTCTCTTCGACGTGGACAGGCATTTAGTTAAGTTAGTATAGATACATAGTTACAGTGTTGGTTGGAGTACAGTTAGCATTGTGATTGGGTATTGCATATCTATACTGATACTAAGTTACACTAAGCATGGCTACTCGTACTTTAGATTTAGCTAAGGTGCGGGCATCTGCAACTGAGATGGGATTGGAAGGTGAGGAGTTAAAAGCCTATGTACTGGAAGTAGAGAGAGACTTCAGAGCAGAAGAGAGGGAGAGAAAAAAGTCAGAAATTGAGCTGGAAGCTCGAAAGGTAGCACTGGAAGAGCAAAAGTTGGTGGCAGACCAACAGGCACAAAAACTGGCAGCTGACCTAGAGTCTAAGAAATTAGATGCTAGGAAGTTGGAAATGGAACATGAATTCCGTATGAAGCAACTTGAGGTAGAGGCTAAATCGGTTGGTGAGTCTGAGGGAGCAGTAGGTGGAGTAGCTTTACCTAGCTCATCAGTAGCCAGCAGACCAGCTTACCATGCTATGAAATGGCCGTTTCCACCATTTGAACCGGACCAAGAGAAGATAGATCAATTCTTAGAGAAGTTCGAGGCAATGTGTAAAGCTATGGGTTTAGAGCCCGAGCGTTGGAATCTTAAGCTTTCACAAGGACTCCGTGGCACCGCGTACGAAGTGTATGCGCGTCTTCCCCCAGGGATGGAAAATGATTATCCAACCCTGAAATCGGCTCTTTTGAAAAGATTCGAAATGACAGCCCATGCTTACAGGCGGAGGTTCAGAACTTCCAAGAGAGAACCAGGTGAGATGTTCTCGGCCTATAGTGTGAGGTTGAACTCATACCTGTTGAAGTGGATGGCGTTGACCAATTTCAAAGAGGATTATGAGAGTCTGAGAGAGTTGATGGTGGTGGATCAAATGAAAATGCAGATGTCCAAGCCTTTAAGGAATTTCTTAGGGGAAAATGGGGCGGAAAGGCTAGACATAGTAAATAAGTTAGCTGAAAGGTATGTGGAAGTCTATGGTGAGACTGGGGATTCCAGTCAGACTGATTCACAGAAAAGGCAGAAGGGGCTTGTTCAGAAGCCCAAGACCAAAGGTCCCAAAGAATCATCCAATGTAGCAGATCCTGTGGTAAAAGACTCTGGTAAGAAACCCGATAAGCAAAGCCCTCCCGCCTCCCCAAAACGGAAGTGGAGTAAGAGGTGGTGTAAGCACTGTAAGTCTCCTTCCCATAATACTGTAGATTGTCTGAGGAAGCCAAAGGACTTGCACTTTGCGTGTCTCGCCTCTACTAGAGGTAGACCTAGCGAGACCACACCTAAGGGTCGGGAGAAACCAAAGTCTGAGAAATCACCTGTGATCGAAACGATAGAGGTGAATGGGAAGCAGGTGGAATGTCTATACGATACAGGATTGCAGTTTGAAGCTGTAATCTCATCCCACCTTGTGAGCCCAGGGCAGCTCACCGGCGAGACAAGAGAATTTCAGCTGGCCATGAGGAGCTCCGTAGCTATGGACTTGCCGATTGCTCGGA
The DNA here is from genome assembly GCA_963921405.1 of Cepaea hortensis. Taxonomy (NCBI): domain Eukaryota; kingdom Metazoa; phylum Mollusca; class Gastropoda; order Stylommatophora; family Helicidae; genus Cepaea; species Cepaea hortensis. The sequence goes on along the minus strand of OY992879.1, from coordinate 160,397,204 downwards.
TTGACATTCGGTGCAGGTACGTTACGGGTAGCATCCAGGCGGCTGTGCTGCCTGATCCTATTTACCCTTTGATCCTCGGTCGTCCGCATGTATTCCTGGGGGACCCCAGGGAACATTGTCTAGTGAGCGCTAGGCAGGCCAGGGCTAAGGATGGAAAAAGGCAGTGTGGTAAGGAAATAGACCATTCTCTTGCGAGGTTAGTGAGCAGGGCTCAAAGTAGGGACCCGACTTTGCGTCCTTACTTACTGGAGGTGTCCCAAAGTTCTGTCCCGCCAACTCCGGGTCAGTTCTATGTAGAAAACCGGTTGCTTTATCGTAGAGCCGGGCAAGGGGATAGCCAGTACGGTCAGATGGTAGTCCCTACTGACTACAGATCCCGCTTGATACATAGAGTGCATACCTTATCCTTAACCGGACATAAGGATGTGGGGACAACAGTCCAGTGTCTTTCCAGCCACTACCACTGGCCTGGAATGACAGGCGACGTGCGGAGATATATCCGGTCGTGCCCAACGTGTTGTCTGGCAGCACCAAAGCACAAGACCAAAAACGGTTTATCTCTGCAGATTGGAGATAGGGTTCTCGCGCTTCTCCCAATCGAGGGGGCGGAATTCGAACTCGGATGGCAGGGCCCTTTTCCTGTGGAGCGGATAATGTCCCGATCCACGTATGAGGTGAAGGTCCGCGGGGAATTGCGTAAGTTCCATTGTACTCTCCTTCAGAATTTGGAGAGGTCCGAGGTAGTTTCTCCACAAGATAGTGCGACTACCATCGCGCTAGATTCGGTTCTGGGTCCAGACGAGGGCGAGGAAGACTCAGTCCTACGCAGTACATCCTGTGGGGAGGGTCTGCGGTCTCCTGAGCGTTCAACCGTAGATAGGGCGAACGGGCTCCGTCGGGAAGAGGCCCATGGTGTTAAGCACACTGGGAATCGAGGTCGGACAGGCGATGTCACAACTGGCACGACGGGATCGTCGGGTGACTCGATACGCCGACAGGCTCACTGTCCTTACTCGCGGGAGAGAAGGCAGGAGCAAGGGTACTCCAGACGAACCTGGAGTAAGCGACCATTCATTTCGGTCGACATCCGCGAACAGTCCACGAAGGTGATGCCTAGTCGGGATAGGAAATATCCTATTGTCGGAAGGGACGAGCGAACCTTCAGTAAAGTAACCGATGGCCCGCAACAGGTGGATGCGGAACAGTCCAGTGTAGACCGATCCTGTAAGCCAATCACCAGGCCGTTACGTTTCGGGCCTAATCGCTGGAGATAACGTATGTTTGAGGCGGTGGTTGGTGACTCAGCATCCATACCATTCTGGTGGATCTCCGCAGGGAAAGTGAATGTTATGGAACGTCTTTTCCTGGGAATCCAATCTCGATAGAGTAGAGGTTCAGAGTTCAGACCGATCTTTGTCTAGTGAGTTCGACCGGGTCGACCATCTTAAGTGGGGGCCTATGTGACGAAACGGATAAAGAACGGCAGATCTCTGCATAATATCCCTTTGAAGGGAGTGCGATGCGTTGGTCTCCCTTGAATTAATATCAATTAATAGGGGATTCCCCATCAAAAAATAGTGCGGGGAGGAGCTATTCTAGTTATTTATAGAAAATCTAGAATGTTCCCTCAAGTGCGTACATGGTAGAGATCTCTAAGTTCACGCGTGCTTCATGCAGCACGGGGCGGTGGAACTTATCGTGACTCTGGTTTTCTTCATGAATCATGAAAGTCACGCGGCCCGTGTAGGCGAGTGGAAGGCGCACTGACTTTGTCGTGAGCAGTCGCCCACCAAACCTCAGCGTAGACAGATCGCAGCCAACAGGCTGTTGTAAGTTTGATGTCAATATTCGCGGCCAGTGCGGACATCTACAGTCAAGGTTGTGATTCTTCAATCACAGGTTAGTTGAGTACTTATTCTAGTATTTAATTGTTGTCGTGATGCCGTGCTGATTCCCGGAATGAATTAATTGCCGTCGTAAAACTGAGTTGTCGCGTAGCGTTATCCGTTACAGTTGGCGGTTTGCATTTTTAAGTAGGCTTTATCGATCAGCAATGTAATGTGTTACCTGACGGAACAAGCCGTATTCCACAGCGAGTGGTGTGTAAATAAAATAGGCCGAACGATGTGCGTTACAGTGTGTAGCAGTTACGGGTTTGGTTTATTCATTACGCAGGCAAGGCGACAGTTTGTCCGTCATGACATCCACATGCTAGACGCTGTAAATGATAAGGTAGAGCTTATTATTAGAGATGTGTAATGTGCTTCGTGACATTAGAATGGTAACGTAATTGTTCTATCAGTGAGGGTGATTTTTCGAGGAATCAAGGTGAAATCAGCAGTGGTGTATTTGCTGTGTGCAGATAGCAGTGTTATTCCGCGTAAGCCGAATGGCGGTGCATCGGTAGGATAACAATTGATAAGAAGTATTCATGATACTATTGTTACTGCTTGTTGTCATGTCCGTCCGCAAGGATGACCGTGCGTGTTCCATTGTACGTTTGCCTAGGCAGCGGGAGGTAGGCCGGTACCCCCAACCCGATCGGTAATAGGTCCGACCCAATGCAATTGTGCATATCCGATGAATGAACATACCCGATCGAGGGTGTTGCGGCACTCCGTAATTCGAGGCCGAGGTGTCTAGATAGATCGAGGTTTGAACCTAACCGTTTGTCTCTAATATTCTACTCTTCTGGAACCCTGACTCGGTTCATGGAGTACTTGGAGTACTGCCGTGAGGTAGTAGTTGGGAGGGGCATAACCCCCCCCCCCCCCCCAAAAAAAAGGTGGAGCCAGAGTTTGGTAGTGGAGTCTGGAGGTTTGCTACATTGGATGACGTGACTTAAGTCGTCACGGGACAAGGTACACGAGACCCACAGTAGCTGTGGGAAAGTGTAGTGGTGGATGGCCACCACAGCTGTGCTCGACCGGCACAGGGATGACTGACCTGAAAGATAGTCAGTGAATACAAGGGCAACTCAGGATCTGGGGCAGGGATCCCAGACCTGACACTATGGCTGTGATATGATTTTGTTAGTTAAGTGTAACAAGTCATGAGTTCTCCTTAGTTAATGCTATAGTAATGAATTATCAGGAGTATAATTCATTATGGACATATAGTTCTTAAGGTGTGTAATTCATCAGTCCATGGGTTAAGGGATTGAGGAATTGATGAGTCTGTCAGGAAGGAGATGTCCGGCTGGACACCTTCTCGATACAGTAATCCCTACACTGAAAGGAAAGTAAGTGTATACGTTGATTGATGATGGGAGATGAAACCGGATTGGACTGGCACCAGGCGAAGGATGCTTGACAGAGTCATACAGTCGACTCTGGTGCTAGGGGTTATATGTAGCCCAGAAGTGTTACTTGACTGAACAGGTGTGCTATTGCTTTTTCTACCATCATTATGCCTATATATTATAGTGACTAGGTAGATCTATGATGTGATGATTTCATACTCATGTTGGTAGACATGAGGAATGTCTGAGAGGCAGGTGACAGGGTGGAGATGCTGGTAGTCTTTGTTGTAGTTGAGTACTCACACCAACCTCTCCGTGTTTCAGGATCTGTTATTACTATACAGAAGAAGATTCAAGAGCTGCACCATGAGCTATATGGGCCCACTCATTCCAGTGCCTATCCAGAAGTTGATTGAGGCTATACTGGGAGTGGTTGTCTGAGTCTGCGAGATCAATGTTGGAAGGAGCTGAGTGCTGAATAAGTCGGTAGGTCTAGGTTAGGACCTCCGTCAAGAGTCCGACGAGTGTCATCCGATCCTGAGAGGATCCAACACTGAAACGTCTGGTGATTCTGGCCAGTGAAGCACTGGTGACATTCAACCTCTGTGTAAACCTTGGTAATTGCAAGGGAGTGACCTTTCAAGTTGTGCGAGGTGATCATTGTTACCGGTCACCATGACCTGTGTTATATGCTTCTGGCCCGGCTGGGTTATGGGACACCATGTATCAGTTGATGCTTAAATAGTGTGTTTACATTGGTTAACTTTATGAAGCCAACATGTGGTCCAGGGAACTAGGACATTGCTTACAACATTGGTGGAAACACCTGAGTGACATGGTTGTGAAGGTAGGGAGTTACCTCATGCCAACGTTATGAACTGTTGACAATGTTTGTGAAGGTAGGGAGCTACCTCATGCCATCGTGATGAACTGTTGACAGTGTATGCTAGGTTGTGATTACTATCCATTGATCAGGGTAGTTACCTGATACTGTGTGAAGATCTATTTGTCCAAGGACATGGAAATAAGGTGAAGTGTTTAGTCACCTGATAGACTTTACCAGTGACATTGTGTGTTCAGGTGGAGCAACCACTTATTGTGTAGGGGACATATCAGTGTGTGGGTCACTGATGAGATAGAAGAGTGACCTGGCTCTTGTGTATTTTGAGACGGTGCTACATGTACTTTTTCTGCAAGTGGGAGACCGCTAATGTTATAGGGTCGGCCCAGACTTCATCAGGAGTGTGACGAGGGAAATAGTACGACAGCAAGGAAGGATCCTTGTGCATCGGTGCAGTGTCAGTCAGGCAGTGGTACTGCCCTTGATCAACCCTTGCTTGGTTCTCTGTGTGAAGAGGGAACTTTGGAGAGGCAGCAGACCTTGGAGTTTCAGTCCACTGGAGGAGCCTGGGTGAGTCGCTACCACGACTGGACAACCGCACGAGCTATCGTCCGCCTCCATGATGAATACTCATCTGCATCTTTGATCTTGTACATAGTTCTTCTAGTCTGGCTTTCAGCCATCCTTCTCTGTGTTGTGGTTGACGTAGTTCAGAATTAAAGTTTTTTTGTTCTCTTAGCTATGACTTTGTGCAGTGATATGACTGGTGTCTGGTCCGAGCCCCCTTGGGGTTTGGAACCCTAGGTGAGGGAGGGAAGGTTAAGCTGTCCCGGCTTGTGTGGGGCCTGGTAGATGTAGAGTGCTATTGAGGTGGTTGGAGCAAAGGCAGGGGATAGTATCTATCGTGGCAAACCAGACCAAGCCCCGGCGGTCTTGTCACAAGATAGAGTGGGGGCCCGTCCGGGATCTTCTCTTTGTTCTGACATCTCGTAGGAATAGGTTATAGTGTCATCTGTCCTATACCTATTGTCTACTTGACGAGTAGGGCTACTGATACCTTTCTCTTCGACGTGGACAGACATTTAGTTAAGTTAGCATTGTGATTGAGTATTGCATATCTATACTGATACTAAGTTACACTAAGCATGGCTACTCGTACTTTTTAGATTTAGCTAAGGTGCGGGCATCTGCAACTGAGATGGGATTGGAAGGGGAGGAGTTCAAGGCCTATGTACTGGAAGTAGAGAGAGACTTCAGAGCAGAAGAGAGGGAGAGAAGAAAGTCAGAAATTGAGCTGGAAGCTCGAAAGGTAGCACTTGAAGAGCAAAAGTTGGTGGCAGACCAACAGGCACAAAAACTGGCAGCTGACCTAGAGTCTAAGAAATTAGATGCTAGGAAGTTGGAAATGGAACATGAGTTCCGTATGAAGCAACTTGAGGTAGAGGCTAAATCGGTTGGTGAGTCTGAGGGAGCAGTAGGTGGAGTAGCTTTACCTAGCTCATCAGCAGCCAACAGACCAGCTTACCATGCTATGAAATGGCCGTTTCCACCATTTGAACCGGACCAAGAGAAGATAGATCAATTCTTAGAGAAGTTTGAGGCAATGTGTAAAGCTATGGGCTTAGAGCCTGAGCGTTGGAATCTTAAGCTTTCACAAGGACTCCGTGGCACCGCGTACGAAGTGTATGCGCGTCTTCCCCCAGGGATGGAAAATGATTATCCAACCCTGAAATCGGCTCTTTTGAAAAGATTCGAAAGGACAGCCCATGCTTACAGGCGGAGGTTCAGAACTTCCAAGAGAGAACCAGGTGAGATGTTCTCGGCCTATAGTGTGAGGTTGAACTCATACCTGTTGAAGTGGATGGCCTTGGCCAATTTCAAAGAGGATTATGAGAGTCTGAGAGAGTTGATGGTGGTGGATCAAATGAAAATGCAGATGTCCAAGCCTTTAAGGAATTTCTTAGGGGAAAATGGGGCGGAAAGGCTAGACATAGTAAATAAGTTAGCTGAAAGGTATGTGGAAGTCTATGGTGAGACTGGGGATTCCAGTCAGACTGATTCACCGAAAAGGCAGAAGGGGCTTGATCAGAAGCCCAAGACCAAAGGTCCCAAAGAATCATCCAATGTAGCAGATCCTGTGGTAAAAGACTCTGGTAAGAAACCCGATAAGCAAAGCCCCCACCCTCCCCAAAACGGAAGTGGAGTAAGAGGTGGTGTAAGCACTGTAAGTCTCCTTCCCATAATACTGTAGATTGTCTGAGGAAGCCAAAGGACTTGCACTTTGCGTGTCTCGCCTCTACTAGAGGTAGACCTAGCGAGACCACACCTAAGGGTCGGGAGAAACCAAAGTCTGAGAAATCACCTGTGATCGAAACGATAGAGGTGAATGGGAAGCAGGTGGAATGTCTATACGATACAGGATTGCAGTTTGAAGCTGTAATCTCATCCCACCTTGTGAGCCCAGGGCAGCTCACCGGCGAGACAAGAGAATTTCAGCTGGCCATGAGGAGCTCCGTAGCTATGGACTTGCCGATTGCTCGGATTGACATTCGGTGCAGGTATGTTACGGGTAGCATCCAGGCGGCTGTGCTGCCTGATCCTATTTACCCTTTGATCCTCGGTCGTCCGCATGTATTCCTGGGGGACCCCAGGGAACATTGTCTAGTGAGCGCTAGGCAGGCCAGGGCTAAGGATGGAGAAAGGCAGTGTGGTAAGGAAATAGACCATTCTCTTGCGAGGTTAGTGAGCAATGCTCAAAGTAGGGACCCGACTTTGCGTCCTTACTTACTGGAGGTGTCCCAAAGTTCTGTCCCGCCAACTCCGGGTCAGTTCTATGTAGAAAACCGGTTGCTTTATCGTAGAGCCGGGCAAGGGGATAGCCAGTACGGTCAGATGGTAGTCCCTACTGACTACAGATCCCGCTTGATACATAGAGTGCATACCTTATCCTTAACCGGACATAAGGATGTGGGGACAACAGTCCAGTGTCTTTCCAGCCACTACCACTGGCCTGGAATGACAGGCGACGTGCGGAGATATATCCGGTCGTGCCCAACGTGTTGTCTGGCAGCACCAAAGCACAAGACCAAAAACGGTTTATCTCTGCAGATTGGAGATAGGGTTCTCGCACTTCTCCCAATCGAGGGGGCGGAATTCGAACTCGGATGGCAGGGTCCTTTTCCTGTGGAGCGGATAATGTCCCGATCCACGTATGAGGTGAAGGTCCGCGGGGAATTGCGTAAGTTCCATTGTACACTCCTTCAGAATTTGGAGAGGTCCGAGGTAGTTTCTCCACAAGATAGTGCGACTACCATCGCGCTAGATTCGGTTCTGGGTCCAGACGAGGGCGAGGAAGACTCAGTCCTACGCAGTACATCCTGTGGGGAGGGTCTGCGGTCTCCTGAGCGTTCAACCGTAGATAGGGCGAACGGGCTCCGTCGGGAAGAGGCCCATGGTGTTAAGCACACTGGGAATCGAGGTCGGACAGGCGATGTCACATCTGGCACGACGGGATCGTCGGGTGACTCGATACGCCGACAGGCTCACTGTCCTTACTCGCGGGAGAGAAGGCAGGAGCAAGGGTACTCCAGACGAACCTGGAGTAAGCGACCATTCATTTCGGTCGACATCCGCGAACAGTCCACGAAGGTGATGCCTAGTCGGGATAGGAAATATCCTATTGTCGGAAGGGACGAGCGAACCTTCAGTAAAGTAACCGATGGCCCGCAACAGGTGGATGCGGAACAGTCCAGTGTAGACCGATCCTGTAAGCCAATCACCAGGCCGTTACGTTTCGGGCCTAATCGCTGGAGATAACGTATGTTTGAGGCGGTGGTTGGTGACTCAGCATCCATACCTGTCACGAATTGGCCGCCTTAACATCCCAGAATATTTTTCTCGGTCTCCAAATTTGAGAGGCCAAATTGAGAAAGAATGAATTAATCACACTACTCCAAAATTATCTAGTCGTGAGGTAAGATTATTCACAAAAAAGCCTCTAGCCATGACGTAAGCTTGCAGATGGCAAGTAAAATGGCAACTAGATAATTAGTATACACCTTGGGAAACTGCTGACCCAGACATGCTGAATCAACAATGAAGGGGCCATGGACTGTGTAATTAAAACTGACCAGGCTGACACCTGATAAGCACAGGTAGGAAACCACCCAGGCGTGAACAACATTGACACAGGGAGAGATAATGGCTCCAGGGCGGTACAAAAGCCCGGTCCACTCGGACTGGCAGACTCTGCAAGGTGTGAAATCACTGATAAGACTGTGAAACTGATCTGGGGCTGGCAACGCAAAACCATCCAGGTGTGACACTATGGTGAAGGCTAGTGTGCATGCAGAAAGAATTTTATGACTGGACAGACTTGAAGTTAATTGCAGTTAACGTCAGGAGGAGATAAGAAGAATTTATGAATGGAATTCCTGGGAGATAAGTGTCTACTGCGAGGCTAGGTATAAAAACCCCTGCTAGACTTTTCCTCTTTAGATTAAATCTGACTTCAGAACAGGTAGGAACTATTTCAATGTTTGTAGTCATATGAAGGATTTCTTAGTAACTATGCAACAGTCTTTTAGACATATGAACTTTCAGTCGATATCTGATCTAGGTTATTCCAAGAACTATCTTTGGCGTAGGTTACTTGAGTGTGCGTTCTAAGTTCTGTGTTCAATATCATTGTGCTTCATGTATTACTCTTCTGAGAAGTAGAAACTTATGGAAGGCAGGTCTTGTCTAGATATACTTGAGGTGTCGTAGCAGATGCTTGCCATCTCTTTCTAAACTAGACTAGTCTCGTTTTTGGTGTGTGCATTTGTTGTACAGAATATAGTCAACTGACTATTTATTTAATTCTTACAACAGCAGTAACTAAGTGTGATTAAACCGGGCAGCTCAGCAAATATAGCTGGTCTGTTTGGTCACTTCAATTAGACTTGTTGTATATCTCATTTTGTAGCTATACAATATTAGTACTCATTAATAATGCCTGATGCTATTATGTGAGTATCATTAGATGTCTATCTTGAAGTAATATAATGTTTACGGATATGTTGGATGTATGTATGTGTAATTTCATTTCGTATACCTACAAACTAACTAGTGCATTATGCTATTATGTTAAAGTATCATAATATGTCTAGTTTAATTAATGTTTTATGTGTATTTCATGTTTGGTATATTGATTTGTCATATGCTAGCCTATCAATATGACGTGTTATATTATGGTGTGCGCATTGGCACACTAACCATCGATTGCATTTGTAGCAGAGGTGTAATGGTACAGACATTACCCACAAGTGTTATGGGGTATATGGTGCTAAACTTTCTCAGTGTATTGTAGGCGTGCGTCCACGGTAATGCATGGAAACCTGGCACAGCTATTGGTCACGGCTTGTAAGCCCGGATGATCAGGCATTGTTATAATACCCTTACCGACCCTGTGAGCTGCTAAACTAACATTGGACGGAGCGGCTGTACGACACAGAATTTCTGTATTAGCGACATGGACATGGGGCGGCAGAAATGTAATCATTACAGGCGTGTGAGACAATTGAAAGCCCCGTCCCAGACTAAAGACAGTAGGGAGAAGGAGGATGGTGAACACAGGAGAGCTGGAAGATAAACTTGGCCAGACTGGTCATTGTATATGTTTGTGTTATGATATGTTTTAATTAGGATTGCGCTGATGTAGAACTGATATAACACATTCTCGACTTTCTTTCAAGCTCTCACAAGGAGCCCTATGTTATAGATCTCAAGACTAGAGACTACTGACTAGGAGTGTCAGGACTGACAGGATCTCAGAATACCGGCAAGCTGTTCTTTTTCTGTTGTTGAGTCTACTGGAGAGTGGGGATCTGGACCACAGTTCCAGATAGATGAAGTAACAAGTAAAGTTACGTAATGTTTCTCATCACAATATGTTATATGATTTTATCATCCTCATATTGACAATCATCCGATGTCTATTGTTATGATTAGCAAATAAATGTTGTAGTATTGTAACTCATAGTTCTGTCGTTATATTTTAATTCCAATTGTGCATACGTGTTGTGTGTGTACATTGGTGGGGGTTCACTTACACACCAAGGAAAGGAGCAGTCAGGGAGAAAAACCTGTACTAGGATAGTTGTCTTTAAACTTTAATTCAGACTTAAAAATCTACCCTAGATAACCTTCTCTTTCCTAGTCCTTGGCGAATATTCAGCTCAGTTCATTTCAATTTTGTAACGAGCCACTTAGAGCTGTACGTTGGATATTCAAGGGCTTAATCTGTAGTTCAGCCATATAGATTTTGTCCCTAGTCAGTTTCTGACTATCTGGGGTTGCTCGCCAGTGAATAATACATTCATCTAGCCGGTGGGGCACCCCGACTTCTGACAATACCATTCTGGTGGATCTCCGCAGGGAAAGTGAATGTTATGGAACGTCTTTTCCTGGGAATCCAATCTTGATAGAGTAGAGGTTCAGAGTTCAGACCGATCTTTGTCTAGTGAGTTCGACCGGGTCGACCATCTTAAGTGGGGGCCTATGTGACGAAACGGATAAAGAACGGCAGATCTCTGCATAATATCCCTTTGAAGGGAGTGCGATGCGTTGGTCTCCCTTGAATTAATATCAATTAATAGGGGATTCCCCATCAAAAAATAGTGCGGGGAGGAGCTATTCTAGTTATTTATAGAAAATCTAGAATGTTCCCTCAAGTGCGTACATGGTAGAGATCTCTAAGTTCACGCGTGCTTCATGCAGCACGGGGCGGTGGAACTTATCGTGACTCTGGTTTTCTTCATGAATCATGAAAGTCACGCGGCCCGTGTAGGCGAGTGGAAGGCGCACTGACTTTGTCGTGAGCAGTCGCCCACCAATCCTCAGCGTAGACAGATCGCAGCCAACAGGCTGTTGTAAGTTTGATGTCAATATTCGCGGCCAGTGCGGACATCTACAGTCAAGGTTGTGATTCTTCAATCACAGGTTAGTTGAGTACTTATTCTAGTATTTAATTGTTGTCGTGATGCCGTGCTGATTCCCGGAATGAATTAATTGCCGTCGTAAAACTGAGTTGTCGCGTAGCGTTATCCGTTACAGTTGGCGGTTTGCATTTTTAAGTAGGCTTTATCGATCAGCAATGTAATGTGTTACCTGACGGAACAAGCCGTATTCCACAGCGAGTGGTGTGTAAATAAAATAGGCCGAACGATGTGCGTTACAGTGTGTAGCAGTTACGGGTTTGGTTTATTCATTACGCAGGCAAGGCGACAGTTTGTCCGTCATGACATCTACATGCTAGACGCTGTAAATGATAAGGTAGAGCTTATTATTAGAGATGTGTAATGTGCTTCGTGACATTAGAATGGTAACGTAATTGTTCTATCAGTGAGGGTGATTTTTCGAGGAATCAAGGTGAAATCAGCAGTGGTGTATTTGCTGTGTGCAGATAGCAGTGTTATTCCGCGTAAGCCGAATGGCGGTGCATCGGTAGGATAACAATTGATAAGAAGTATTCATGATACTATTGTTACTGCTTGTTGTCATGTCCGTCCGCAAGGATGACCGTGCGTGTTCCATTGTACGTTTGCCTAGGCAGCGGGAGGTAGGCCGGTACCCCCAACCCGATCGGTAATAGGTTCGACCCAATGCAATTGTGCATATCCGATGAATGAACATACCCGATCGAGGGTGTTGCGGCACTCCGTAATTCGAGGCCGAGGTGTCTAGATAGATCGAGGTTTGAACCTAACCGTTTGTCTCTAATATTCTACTCTTCTGGAACCCTGACTCGGTTCATGGAGTACTTGGAGTACTGCCGTGAGGTAGTAGTTGGGAGGGGCATAACCCCCCCCCCCCCCCCCCCAAAAAAAAAAAGGTGGAGCCAGAGTTTGGTAGTGGAGTCTGGAGGTTTGCTACATTGGATGACGTGACTTAAGTCGTCACGGGACAAGGTACACGAGACCCACAGTAGCTGTGGGAAAGTGTAGTGGTGGATGGCCACCACAGCTGTGCTCGACCGGCACAGGGATGACTGACCTGAAAGATAGTCAGTGAATACAAGGGCAACTCAGGATCTGGGGCAGGGATCCCAGACCTGACACTATGGCTGTGATATGATTTTGTTAGTTAAGTGTAACAAGTCATGAGTTCTCCTTAGTTAATGCTATAGTAATGAATTATCAGGAGTATAATTCATTATGGACATATCGTTATTAATGTGTGTAATTCATCAGTCCATGGGTTAAGGGATTGATGAATTGATGAGTCTGTCAGGAAGGAGATGTCCGGCTGGACACCTTCTCGATACAGTAATCCCTACACTGAAAGGAAAGTAAGTGTATACGTTGATTGAGGATGGGAGATGAAACCGGATTGGACTGGCACCAGGCGAAGGATGCTTGACAGAGTCATACAGTCGACTCTGGTGCTAGGGGTTATATGTAGCCCAGAAGTGTTACTTGACTGAACAGGTGTGCTATTGCTTTTTCTACCATCATTATGCCTATATATTATAGTGACTAAGTAGATCTATGATGTGATGATTTCATACTCATGTTGGTAGACATGAGGAATGTCTGAGAGGCAGGTGACAGGGTGGAGATGCTGGTAGTCTTTGTTGTAGTTGAGTACTCACACCAACCTCTCCGTGTTTCAGGATCTGTTATTACTATACAGAAGAAGATTCAAGAGCTGCACCATGAGCTCTATGGGCCCACTCATTCCAGTGCCTATCCAGAAGTTGATTGAGGCTATACTGGGAGTGGTTGTCTGAGTCTGCGAGATCAATGTTGGAAGGAGCTGAGTGCTGAATAAGTCGGTAGGTCTAGGTTAGGACCTCCGTCAAGAGTCCGACAAGTGTCATCCGATCCTGAGAGGATCCAACACTGAAACGTCTGGTGATTCTGGCCAGTGAAGCACTGGTGACATTCAACCTCTGTGTAAACCTTGGTAATTGCAAGGGAGTGACCTTTCAAGTTGTGCAGAGTGATCATTGTTACCGGTCGCCATGACCTGTGTTATATGCTTCTGACCCGGCTGGGTTATGGGACACCATGTATCAGTTGATGCTTAAATAGTGTTTTTACATTGGTTAACTTTATGAAGCCAACATGTGGTCCAGTGAACTAGGACATTGCTTACAACATTGGTGGAAACACCTGAGTGACATGGTTGTGAAGGTAGGGAGTTACCTCATGCCAACTTTATGAACTGTTGACAATGTTTGTGAAGGTAGGGAGCTACCTCATGCCATCGTGATGAACTGTTGACAGTGTATGCTAGGTTGTGATTACTACCCATTGATCAGGGTAGTTACCTGATACTGTGTGAAGATCTATTTGTCCAAGGACATGGAAATAAGGTGAAGTGTTTAGTCACCTGATAGACTTTACCAGTGACATTGTGTGTTCAGGTGGAGCAACCACTTATTGTGTAGGGGACATATCAGTGTGTGGGTCACTGATGAGATAGAAGAGTGACCTGGCTCTTGTGTATTTTGAGACGGTGCTACATGTACTTTTTCTGCAAGTGGGAGACCGCTAATGTTATAGGGTCGGCCCAGACTTCATCAGGAGTGTGACGAGGGAAATAGTACGACAGCAAGGAAGGATCCTTGTGCATCGGTGCAGTGTCAGTCAGGCAGTGGTACTGCCCTTGATCAACCCTTGCTTGGTTCTCTGTGTGAAGAGGGAACTTTGGAGAGGCAGCAAACCTTGGAGTTTCAGTCCACTGGAGGAGCCTGGGTGAGTCGCTACCACGACTGGACAACCGCACGAGCTATCGTCCGCCTCCATGATGAATACTCATCTGCATCTTTGATCTTGTACATAGTTCTTCTAGTCTGGCTTTCAGCCATCCTTCTCTGTGTTGTGGTTGACGTAGTTCAGAATTAAAGTTTTTTTGTTCTCTTAGCTATGACTTTGTGCAGTGATATGACTGGTGTCTGGTCCGAGCCCCCTTGGGGTTTGGAACCCTAGGTGAGGGAGGGAAGGTTAAGCTGTCCCGGCTTGTGTGGGGCCTGGTAGATGTAGAGTGCTATTGAGGTGGTTGGAGCAAAGGCAGGGGATAGTATCTATCGTGGCAAACCAGACCAAGCCCCGGCGGTCTTGTCACAGAAACGTTCATTCAAGTAATTCCTTATCGGCATTTTGGTTAAGAGATCGCGTCCTGGCCTTTGGCTAGGGTCAAGAGCATTTGCTGCCCCCCCCCCTCCAGTAGTGCGCTTGGTCTGGTCGGAGGCCGGGATGATCGTTCTCGGTCCTTTGGCTAGGATCAGACGCATTTGCTGCATCCCCCCCCCCCCAGTAGTGCGCTTGGTCTGGTCGGAGGCCGGGATGATCGTTCTCGGTCCTTTGGCTAGGATCAGACGCATTTGCTGCATCCCCCTCCTCCCCCCCCCCCCCCCAGTAGTTCGCCTGGTCTGGTCGGGGGCCGGGGTGATCAAATCCACCTCACATAGCATCACTTTAAATGTGGGCCCGGTGGACCACTGTGGGCAATAGCTCACAGTGGGACTAAAGGTCCACGCAAAAAAAGGGGGGGGGGGAGGCGGGGTAACCAGCTAGTCTGGGGTGACCGCCAAACCCACCAAAAAAAAAAAAAAAGTGTGGCTTGGGAACAGCACGGCGATTTCCAGTCTCCTCAGTGAAGCGAAGCGTTTTCGCAGAGAGGTTGTAGGCAAATAAAATAAAGTGGAAACATTTCAAAGTAAAGCAAAACTTCATAACGATGGCTGAGGAAATAAACAGCAAAGCCTACCCTTTGGCAGACCAGACTCTGACAGAACAAATTCTGGAGTTGGTACAGCAGGCATCAAATTATATGCAGCTGAAGAAAGGGGCCAATAAAGCTACAAAGACTCTTTACCGTGGTCAGGCTGAGTTTATTGTATTAACAGCCGATGCTGAGCTAATTTAAATTCTTCTGCATTAGCCCTTGCTGTGCGAGGATAAGAATGTCCCATAAATTTTTGTGAGATCCAAACAAGCTTTGGGCAGAGCTTGTGGGGTGTCTCGGCCTGTGATTGCGTGCTCAGTTATCCCTGGTCCTCGTCTGGAAGGCAGGCGCTGGGTTTTAAAGTATGGCGAAAACGAAAGAGTTTTTAATCATTGAAGTAGCATGTTGTTTATTATTTGCAGTTGCTGCAGCAGCAGATGATGATGATGATGATGATGATGATCTCACTCTTGAAGATGACACGGGAAAGAGCAGAGATGGATCCAGAACGGATGATGAAGTTGTACAAAGGTAAGAGGAAGCCATAAGTCTAGATGGACTGAGTGTAGCAGAGATGAAAGAACTCAGAGAGAAATCTGAAAAGTTTGATTCCCAAGCTGAAGTCAACCGTATGATGAAACTTATTATAAATTCCCTGTATAAGAACAAAGAGATTTTCTTCAGAGAGTTGATCTCAAATGCTTCTGATGCACTGGATAAGATTCGCTTCATTTCTCTGACAGATAACACTGCTCTAGCGGCAACAGAGGAACTAACTATCAAAATAAAGACTGACAAGGAGAACAAAGTTCTGCACATCGCAGATACAGGCATTGGCATGACAAAGGATGATCTCATTAAAAATCTGGGTACAATAGCCAAATCTGGAACCAGCGATTTCCTGGCCAAACTGGGTGAAGCCAACACTGCCACTGAAACTCGTGACCTGATTGGGCAATTTAGTGTTGGATTCTACTCTGCATTCCTTGTTGCTGACAGTTATTGTCACGTCTAAACACAATGATGATGATCAGTATATTTGGGAGTCGGATGCTGAAAACTTCAGTATTATCAAAGATCCACGTGGTAACACCCTTGGCCGAGGCACCGCTGTCAGTTTGCAGTTGAAAGAGGAGGCCCATGACTACCTTGAGGAAACTACTCTGAAGAACCTGGTGAAGAAATACAGCCAGTTCATTAACTTCAATATCTACCTTTGGACAAGCCAGGAGCAACAGGTTGAAGAGCCAATTGAAGATGATGATGCTGAGAAAGCAGAGAAGGAATCAAGTGATTTGTATTGTTGTGGGGTGAAAAGGCAGGCTTCTGTACACAAATACTTAAGTGAGTGTGTAAACTGACCTGTCTTAGCATTTTGTATTGCAGTGGGAAGAAATAGGCACGCTTCTGTACAGAAATACTTTTTAAGTGAGTGCGTTAATGACCTGTATTGGCATTTTGTATACATGTGTGTTTTGCTTTTAAATAACAGTATTCTTGAGAAGCATAAAGAATATCTTTTAGTTTAAAAAAAAAATAATCTGATGTATGATGGTTCTTGTTGTTCTTGCTACTGTCTGCTGATGCAGACGGGGTTGACTTCTAATGTTCTTTCTTTCTGTGCTTTGTTTGCGTTCTCTGGAAGTGCCGTATGGTCTTGCCATCCTAATCAGAATCTTTTTGGGAACCATGAATATGTTCGATAAGGCCCCAATAACCCGTGCTAGTAAGTAAATAACTCCCATTTGACTGAAAATACGCTCCACGTCCACATTAGAATGAGGTAAAATGAGCAGAGTTAAAGCTAAATCTGTAAGATCTTGGAAAGGATTTTCACCGATGGCATCCCTGTATGAGGCAATTTCTGCCCACAGTCCAAGTGTGTCAGAGATCTGTGTCCACTGCATATGATGAAGTTTTCTCCACTGGAAATCGATATGGGTGAGAGTAGCTGCATTTTAAAACATTTTACAAACATTTTAGCAAGATCCAATATACAGGGCTTCATTGGCTGTAGACATTCACTTCCACTAAGACATGATATGGACTGCAACACTCGATCGTTATCGGGTTACGTAAACGCAGCTGTGTGAATAGCTCTATTAAAACTGGGTGAGAGTAGTCTGGTAGACGATCTCATCATATCACGGGAGTTCTGTCCGTGCATGATTGAATGTGAGTCTGTAAACACAGGGCAATGACACAGTTACCTGATCCTGTATGATGCCTTCGGGCTCTTCCACACAGCAACAACCCACAGCACTCGTCAACCGAAATAGGCACCCCGCCCATAGCAAAGGACTTCTCAGATCACTTCAGGTTGACCACAGTACTCGTCAACTACAACCGGCCACTAGCAGCTAGGCAACCAGCCGACAGCAAAGCGCACTCAGCCACAGCACACAGGAATCAGTCACAGCAAAGGGCACTCGCCCACTGCTCCCAGTTAACAGCAAAGGGATTCCTGCAAGCAAGAACAGGACAGGTGTACAACTCCATCATACCCTGGCATAATACATACTCCATCAATTCTCAGCACAGATTTCCCTGCCCTCAGTGGTCAGCCCCTCGAGCTGAGACCACTATCGTATGTCTGAACTCCCAGACATATCTCATAGACAGGTTAGGTTACAACATTTAGTAATCTTAACTTAAGTCCGGTCTCCCTGGTTAAGGGGTTAGCAGCTTTCTCCGTAACCCCGAATACTCTCGTGGTTGACGTGAGCGCACGAGAACTTGAAGGGGTTCGAGTCGCGCCAGTGACTTACGAGAGTATGGAGCCGGTCGCTCAGAAAGTCGTGGTGTGCTGATGAACGTAATCTAGCCTAGGAATTAACATACAGCTGAAAGATGCTGGTGGTGACCGCAATATCCTGAAACAGGATGGAAACCGGGGGGGGGGGGGGGGGACTTAAGTCCAGTAGCTTTTTAACCACGCGTCTCATCCCTGATAAATAGTAGATAGGATGACACATTTCCTACCATCTCATATCTAGTAGATAGTAGATATAGGACAGGGTCCCTTCCTAGGGATGGTAAAGTATGGATAGCTGCAGTTCTGCTCCAAAGGAAGGTGGTGCTAAGATGCGGAAGTTGGTCTTCTGAGCCGATAACGATATGTCCAGGATTGCCGCAGGGTTCACCACTGTCACCAGTACTATTCAACGTGTATACGGTGCCGATCACTGAACAACAGTTGGACGAGAGGGTTAGGACTCTGTCATTCGTTGACGACATCCTCGTGTATCGACAGGGTCGAGATAGACAGGCGGTTGCCAATGATATGCAGGGCGAACTAGATCGTATTGTCAACCCTGCAACGGCATCGGTTACATGGTTCTCCCTAAACAAGCATATTGTGAAAACAGAACTGATGCAGTAAGAATGGATGGGAGCATTTTGAGTAGAACCCAGTCAATGACATATCTTGGCGTGAGGCTTGATCGTAGCCTGTCCTTCAGAGATCATGTCGATTATGTCATAACGAAGGCTCGAAAAGGTTTGTCAGCAATGAGAGTCATGGCGACTGCCAATATCGAGCAAAGACTGCTAATACTTTTGTTCCAAGGACTTGTGCTTTCACGCATCGAGTATGCCCTGGCCATCCTCACTGTCAGCCCTACACAGATTGGAAGACTTGAAAAGGTACAAAACGAAGCCATGCGCATCATTTTGTGCTGCACGAGAGACACCAGCTGTGTAGCAATGAGATACCTCCTTGACTACCCGACAATGGAACACTGGATCAAGATCTGGAGAGCTTGTGCATAATTAAAAATAAGTGCAGATGAGAAGCACCCTCTGCATGACGCTATATTCAGAGAAAAGGGTGACAGGCTAAAGAGGGGCAAATCATGGATGGGTCGGGCGGAAGATGTCGTCAGACAGGTCTGCCTTCTTACCAGTATCAACCCCGGCAAGGAATGGGTGCCGATACCTCCAGCTTTTAAGTGTACCTTCTCCTGCATTATCACACTCGACAGACGGTGCAGAGAGCAGAACCCTGCTGCTGTCAATGCAGAGGTTAACGCGCTCATCTATGAACACCCAGATAGCCCCGAAGTGCTCATCTATACAGATGGATCTGTTGTTAAGCAGCAGAGAAGTGCGTGGGCATTTACAGCCCGTTCAGCGGGCCGAACCGTTCAAGAATCCAATGGTGCCCACTCTATGACCACGAGCAGCATGACGATGGAGGTGATGGCAGTTACACAGGCTTTCATATGGCTGGAATCATAGCTTTATACCAACGTGTGTGTACTAAGTGATTCAATGAGCATGATTCAGAAGGTCGAAGCTGGATCTGTACGTAGAAAGTGGACTGAGTCGCTGCGGAAGTCTGTTGTCCGTAAAGTCACCTTCATCTTCGTCCCGGGACATGCGGGAGTCGAGGGAAATGAACGAGCTGATAATCTGGCTGGCTCTGCACCCCCTATAGATGGCCAGCCCATGGATCGTGCCGATGTTATTAACGTCCTCAAAGATATGGCGAGAAAAGAGGACTTTGACGTCAGTGATTCCACATCGCTGTCCATGATGAAAGACTTGGGAGTAAGAATCGGCACAGCCAGACGCGAGAGGTACATCGGGAAAACAAAGCGCCTCGTCAACCAACACAGAACTGGCACTATTAGCCACCGGACGCTGATGCATATGCTGGGGGGAGGATCTGAGCACCTATGGACATGTCCGGAGTGCAACGAAGATACTCCAACTGATAACTGACCTCCTATGAAGATCCTTAAAGTGTAATGGCCTAGATCATCTTTCTTAATCACAATCTGTCTCATCAGAAAAG
Source organism: Cepaea hortensis (assembly GCA_963921405.1). Classification (NCBI taxonomy): domain Eukaryota; kingdom Metazoa; phylum Mollusca; class Gastropoda; order Stylommatophora; family Helicidae; genus Cepaea; species Cepaea hortensis. The sequence goes on along the minus strand of OY992879.1, from coordinate 160,377,611 downwards.
TAGATAAGCATATCAGGATATCTCAGGTAAGTATTCTATGCACCTCCAAGGTTAATGGAAGATGCTCAGACTGCAATGGTAACTAACCTGAAATACTGAATTAAAGACCAGACAAACAACAAAAGAGTTTAGTGTTCTTGTGTTTGTCTCTTTTCGCCTTTCTGCCTCGGATACCTGGATTTCTGTTGTGTATGGGTGTATGTGTATATAAAGACAATCATGACATGATTACATTCCTTTGGCTGCTTAGGAATTATGTCAGATCCACCATCCCAAACAATCTGGTTCCGATGACAGTATAGACAATAGAAAGATAGACCCGACTGACAATTATTCCATTCTCATCAAATGAAGAATAGGGTCAGACAACACTGATGAAATACCCACGCGTTACATGAATGGGTGTCTCCCCACCACTATACTGGCCCAGGTTAAATCCCTAGTAGGTGTGAAGATAACTTTCCCCCTTCAGACTAAGCCATGTTAAATAACAACAGTCCTATGTGGCGATAATCACTTCACAGCTTATAGCCTCCTACATATTTGGGTTTCACCTTAACGAGAAACGCATGTGGTTCTCGCGCGTCACACAGGGCTGGCTGACAAGTACTTGTTTCCTAAGCCACCTGATGATGTTTGAAACGTACTGTCACCTCATCTATTAAGGGAATCAAATTAAAGCGCTATTCAATAGGAATTCTTCTGTCACAACAATAATTCCCTCATGTACCCAATTATTGAGATAGGGCGTCGAATGTATTAATAATTCACTTCAACCAGACTGTTCCACTGAGCTGGCTCACACAATACATTCCGTCGTGTCTGCTGAACACTGGCCTCCGCTTAATCTAGGTCAAAACACAGGCTCACTACACTGGCTAGCCTGCATGGTCAATACTTAACGTACAGCTGGTGTCCCCTGACCCGATGTCAACTTGTACATCTCGGTCAGAACACAGGCTACGGCGCAACCGCCCGGCCCGGTCAAGAATTAACCCACAACTGAAACACAAACTTTAGTTAAGCGACGCCAAGTATACAAGTGTGTTACCATTAAAACTTAGGAACAACTATACAACAGACAGCGACCCGGTAGGTTCATCAAGCTTTGGGCTGTAGGTCCACTCTCTGGATCCCCAAAGGTACAACATGATACAGCTGGTCAAAGACACGGCCTCTCGTCTCAATGACAACAATGTCACCACTGTAGATCAATCCCTGATTCTATAAGAGTTGCATAGATTACAGCTGGCGGACACGGCCGTGAAAGGATAGCTTCAACAGAAACAACTTCCGCTGTAGAACATTATCAGTCTCCCTGTGATGCCAATTATACAGCTGGCTATAGAAGCGGCCACTCTTCTTGATGACTTGCTACCGAATGGCCTCTTTGTGTCAGGTCTCGAAGGACACACTCACGGAACCTGCCGAAGATCTCCGAGCATTACCTCACGACAGTGAAGGCAACTCAGCATTCACCGAGTTTTATCTAAATGTGCGATTTACAACAGAAAAGATCTACGCACACTCAAAGAGTTGAGTGATGATTCTCGGGACCCGTGAAGTTCATGATAATCCCGATAAATAACATCTCAAGGACCCAGAAGACGGTACTGACTCTTTGTTTTTTTACTCGGAAATCCCCCCTCACCCGCTTTAAAATGTGGACTAGCCACCGATACGGGGTGGGACAGAGTGGGTACTGTGTTGTCCCTCTGAGACCCACTTGCGTTTCGCGACAGGAGTATATACAACATTAAAATCCGAAGCTCCTCATCTGGTACTAGTTAGGTGTGTATGTCATTCCCTTCAGCTGGCAGTGCCACATTTTTGTAAAACAATTGGCACTCAATGGGTGATGTGGTCAATAGCGCACACTTCGCCTTTACTCTCCAGAACATTTCATGGTGCTTAGTTTCGGCTGTGTCAACCCGGGAGCAATAGTGGGGACTCAATTACATGATCTAACCATTAGCTATCGTGCATGCTCTCGATGGCCTGTGCACTTGGTAAGCGTAATTTAAGGGGAAACAAATACCTCTTTTTCATGGGAACATAATATTCATTTTATTGTTTGCAAGGGACATAACTCGCCAACGTTTTTTTATACAGAAGCAATTAGTTGCATTAATTGTTAAATGTTTAATATAATGACACTACTTATTCACAGTTAACACAATAATTTGACATCCTAAAGTTTTAAATAAGTTTACTTCTAAAAATGAATAAACTGTACTTGTTATTGCAATATATACAATGTTTCAACACTGCAAGCTCCGTGCACGATTTTTACGACTGTCCCCCAATGGACGACCTGATTTCTGGTTTCTCTTCACAACGTATGGCGATGTTAGTAAAACACTTTAATCACATGGTTACCATAAATCTGACACTGATGATCTGAACCCAGGACCACCAGGGTGTCATGTGGATGCACTAGCCACAAAATTATCGCTGCTTCCAACCACAAAACCAGTACAAGCAGAAACATTTAACCAATCACTATCCAGCAGATTGTCCTGTGCAGAACATTTCCCCCCATAAGTCTTACAAATTATCTCTACCATAAGCCAGAAGTCCTGCCTCTGTAGCCGTTGAGTGAAAACTATTTACCACATCGTGAATCTAAGTTGTGGTCTCTGCTTTTATGTGGCTCTCATACTTTGGGCACCAGAAATATTTCTGGTGAAATTGTTGCCAGTGTGATACTAACACCTTCACTCCTGGGGAGCTGCTTGATAACAATAAATGTGCCTAATACTGTATCCCCAGTATATCACTGTGGCATATAAATGGAGGCCCTTTTCCATTTTATTGATCATGTTTATCTAATCAAGATTATTCAGATGATAGTTTACCAGGAGAGTGTAAACTTTCCTTGTCTCACTTATATGTGCTTATCAGGTGTCTTAGATACTATATGAAACCACCGTAACCGTACCCTGGGATGTTGTATGTTTTCCAGGTTCCTATTCACATAAGAATGTTACTCATAGTTATATGTAAAGTGATAATAAACTGTGATTCATATTTTAAAAAAAAAACACTTTAATCACAATCTGTTGCTGTTGGTGGATTGCGTTGGTTCTGCCAGCTGCATTCGACCCTTGCTTTTTTTTTTAATTGAGAAAGGTTTATAAATTTTTTTTTTTTACTGTTCATTTTATTTTAGTTGACCTGTGTTCTAAGGTTGAGTCTGTCTAAAATGGATATGAGCAAATTTTATGGGAAGTAAAGGCAGCCAGCCTGATATTACCCACAGCAGCCAGAGTGCTGATTGGTCTGAAAATATGGAGCTGACACCATATGCCCAGAAAAGAGCCCTTTAGTTGACATTTTTAGATAGTTTGTAAAATGGAGTTATACCTCTCCATAACACAAAGCCTGGGCTGAATTTAGAGACCACGTGTTGCCCATGCAGCATGATCCCTCTCTCGGCCTGTCAGGTGTATTCCAAAGGAAAGGTAAACAATACGCCAGGAACAAGACAAACTGCAGAAACTGCTGGATCAGTAAAGCAATGCTCTAACTGTCCGCCTGTCAGAGTTTCAATCCTAGACCAGTTGCCAACCAAGGCTTAAGGTCTGGTCTGTCCTGCCATGACATTTAGTCTTTAGGTTGCATTTCCTCAGCGTTCAGCTCCCTCTGCGTCCTCCTGTATTTATCTCTGTTTATGCTACTGTAGGCAGTAATGGCGTTATTTTTTTGGTGGGGGTCCATTTCTGGCACAAATAATCAATTCTTTCTGGCAGTCGGTTTCTTTCAAAATGTCCTTGTTACTCTTTTTACCTGTTCAGGGTTTTCTCAGCATTCTTCTAGACATCACAGCAGCCTAATAATATCTCAATTAACTATTCATTGTCCATGACTCACTTGCAGTATTATAACTGCATTAGTTTCCTCCATGTCGTCCCCATATTATTTCTGTCACGTTTTTTGGTCTTCCTCGATTTCATTTGCTGTGTGTGTTCCAGAAGACAAACTTTCTAGTTATACTATTTTCAGGTTTTCTAAATGCATGTCCCATCCAGCACCAGAATTTCTTCTCCTCACCTTATGATTCGCTGGAATCTTTTCTCTCCCTAAGCTCTGCATCAGTGATTCTTAGATACCGTTTTTAGTCCTACTTTGCACAGGCACTGGTTAATGAATGTTTGTAGATTATTATATTAGTCTTGGTTTTAGTCACTGTCATGTTTCATACCACCACAGTACTATCTTTAATAATAATGTTAAATATTTACAGGGCACGTCTGTGATTTCATTTTTTCTGAGATTTATTTTATTCTTTTCTTGGCATGTGTACCCCATCCTTCCAGCCTGTAATCAACACTTCAGATCTGCCGAGGCAGTCGTCCTTGTATTCAGTGCCCACCCTAGTGTTTCTTCTATTTTTCATAGTTGTTTCCACATCTAATTTGGTTCAACTTTCTGCATGGTTTAGAATTCCATCACTATGTATAAAATAAATTGTCTACTTGAAACATTTATAGTTTACTAGCTGACCCTGCCCGGCTTCGCCCAGACCCTGGTGGGGAGCATCTCATTTAATTCATATAAGTAGTCATATAAGTTCTCGTTCCCGTTACCGACTATCTGTCTGTCTGTCTGTCTGTCTGTCTGTCTGTCTGTCTGACCCGGCCCGGCATCGCCCAGCACCTGGTGTGAAGCATCTCATTTAATTTATATAAGTAGTCTTATAAGCTCCCGTTCCCGTTACCGACTGTCTGTCTGTCTGTCTGTCTGTCTGTCTGTCTGTCTGTCTGACCCGGCCCGGCATCGCCCAGTCCCTGGTGTGAAGCATCTCATTTAATTTATATAAGTAGTCATATAAGTTCCTGTTCCCGACTGTCTATCTGTCTGTCTGTCTGCCTGACCCTGTCCGGCTTCGCCCAGTCCCTGGTGTGAAGCATCTCATTTAATTTATATAAGTAGTCATATAAGTTCCTGCTCCCGACTGTCTATCTGTCTGTCTGTCTGCCTGTCTGTCTGTCTATCTGTCTGTCTGTCTGTCTGTCTGTCTGTCCGTCCCTCCCTCTCTGTCTGTCTGTCTGCCTGTCTGTCTAATCATTTATTGGTTGCAGTTAGAACAACCTTAGATAAACGAAGACCAACTTACAAAAAGCATTAGAAAGAGCACTTGAAAGATCTTTACATCTTCCCCCAACAATTAACTTGGGTAAATGGAGCGGCGGCAGCAGCATCAGCAGAAGAAGGAAAAGGAGGAGTAGACAACTGCAGCGAAAAGGTGGGTCTGTCTATCTATCTGACCCGGCGTGGCTTCGCCCAGCTCCTGGCGGGTAGCGTCTCATTAAATTCATACAACAAAAAAAGTAACTTAAAAAAATGCCCTTCCACACACCATCGATTATTTTTAATGAAAACGCTTTCTAATCACCTGCATGACTACAGTAACTTCTTAAGCAAAAAAAGATGAGTTACAATGTTATGCATTGTGCATTATTTTTATGAAAACTTTGAAAATGCCTTATAGATTGTATCATTATTTATTATAACTCATATGCCGGTACATAACTATGGACAAAGAGTTTATAAATCTTTGAAAACGATGCTATAAGTTATACAGAAAAGTTATGCCCCTTGAAATAACTTTTACAGAGTTAGGTCCCCTGAGATATATGAAATTTTAATGAAAAATGAAATAATACTGGGTAAGCAGGCGATTTCACACTAAAAAAAATATCACAGTTGACAGCTCTGGAATGAAAGGAAGGCGTGTAGAAAATTTCATCTCAATCGGATGGGCCGTTCGAGAACGTATAAAGGACATACAGAGATACATACATTTGGACGGAGATCCTTTTTTATATATAAGACTAGCAGACCCGGCCCGGCTTCGCCCAGACCCTGGTGGGGAGCATCTCATTTAATTCATATAAGTAGTCATATAAGTTCTCGTTCCCGTTACCGACTGACTGTCTGTCTGTCTGTCTGTCTGTCTGACCCGGCCCGGCATTGCCCAGCTCCTGGTGTGGAGCATCTAATTTAATTCATATAATTCATATAAGTAGTCATATAAGTGGCCACACACCAAATTTGATGTCTAACATAGTGCTTTTTGATAAACAAACATTTGGACGGAGATCGCCTTTTATATATATGACTAGCTGACCCTGCCCGGCTTCGCCCAGTCCCTGGTGGGAAGCATCTCATTTAATTCATATAAGTAGTCATATAAGTTCCCGTTCCCGTTACCGACTATCTGTCTGTCTGTCTGTCTGTCTGTCTGACCCGGCCCGACATCGCCCAGCTCCTGGTGTGAAGCATCTCATTTAATTTATATAAGTAGTCATATAAGTTCCTGTTCCCGACTGTCCATCTGTGTGTCTGTCTGTCTATCTGTCTGCCTGACCCTGTCCGGCTTCATTAAATTCATACAACAAAAAAAAATGTAACTTAAAAGAACGTTCTACCACACACCATCCATTATTTTTAATGAAAACTCTTTCTAATCACCTGCATGACTACAGTAACTTCTTAAGCAAAAAAAGATGAGTTACAATGTTATGCATTGTGCATCATTTTTATGAAAACTTTGAAAATGCCTTACAGATTGTATCATTATTTATTATAACTCATATGCCGGTACATAACTATGGACAAAGAGTTTATAAATCTTTGAAAACGATGCCACAATATGACTATAAGTTATACAGAAAAGTTATGCCCCTTGAAATAACTTTTACAGAGTTAGGTCCCCTGAGATATATGAAATTATGATGAAAAATGAAAAATGAAATAATACTGAGTAAGCAGGCGATTTCACACTAACAAAATATCACAGTTGACAGCTCTGGAATGAAAGGAAGGCGTGTAGAAAATTTCATCTCAATCGGATGGGCCGTTCGCGAACAAATAAAGGCCATACATACATACATACATACAGACAGACAGAGATACGGACATCCTAATTTATATATAAGATTAGTGTTTTCAGAATACTTACATTTGTAAACATTTGACGCCTTGTTTGATTGATTGATTGATTGATTGATTTAGGAACCGACATCACAGCATTCGGGACATTCCCATAAGCGCTCCGTCCCCATCCTCAGCAGCCAGCGAAGAGTTCCAACACTAACAGTTCCAGCAGCAATCTGATTATGTGTCCGTCTCGCCTTTCCTCTGAGCGTCTGAGCCTTGTTTGATAAGCTGTCTTAATGATGAAAAAATAAATTTAGAAGGATGCATTTCAGAGAATAAGAGAATAAACATCTTACTTTAAAAAAAAAAAATAATAATAATAATCTGAAACCTCCACGTGTTAACATTCCAAGATGGCGGTGTAAACTTTTCCTTTGATTCGGACAAGTGATTATGTGTTCATGCTGCTGTTTTCATGTAGTATTATTATCATGTAATGTTATTCGAGTGACATTTTTCATGTACTAAAATAGTGAATTGACTTTCTTTGTGTGTCATTTCGTTGGATCATCGGGTGAATTTATTGCGATAGCAGAAAGTTTGTGAAATTCAAAATGGACTCTAATAAGGTGAGCCGTGTTGTCGATGGAAGACTATTCAGTCAAGTATCCGCGTCTAATACCGGTACTAACCAAGTTTCTGAAGTAAACGTTGACCTAGACTCCTTTGAAGAGGATGCCATGCACTTACCTAAAACGCTGGTGGTCTCGTTGAGAGGCCCAGGTGCGGCCAGATAAACGGCCGAACTGGTTGCAGGTGCATTGGTCGGTCCCGGAGGTGTACCGATAAACTAACTCGGTGAGATATATAGGTATGAAAACCCAACAAAGTGGTTCTTTGCTGTTGTATCAGAGACACTTTACGAGCGTCTCCATGGGAAAACCATCTTCTTCTTCTTCTTCTTCAGCGTTCTGAGCCACTGAGGTTCTTTGCTGCAAATACAATCTGTCTCCATTCGTCTCTCTGGTGGACCTTCTCTTGCCAGTCGTTGATTCCAAGTGCTTATGGGAAAACCATAACTTTAAAAAACCCAGAAATGACAATAGAAATACGACAGGCAGAGAAAGAGAACAAGAGATTAACCTTACACTGAATTTTAGCAACAATGAAAGAAGAAGGTGTGAAGAAGATAGTGAAAGAAATAACAGGCCACCCAGAGCCCGTGGTTTTCAGAATTAAAAACTCAGCAGGGAAATGGGGAACCTTGGTACATCCTAAAGAAGGGCAAAACATACCACACTATGTCAATATAACAGCAAAAGGAGGGCAGAAAATTCGGAATCATAGAATCCTGGTGACCATGCCAGGGCGGAGGACAGTCTGCCTGACATGCGGGCAAGATTCACATTGGTCTAATAAATGTCCAACTAAGTCAACAAAGCCAACACCAACCATAAACAACCTAGATGAGTTTCCAGCTCTGCCAGGACTGTTACAAACACAACCCACCCAGCCTGCCCCGCCCACCCAGGCAAAATCGAAACAAACTACGACCCAAACCCAGACCCACCAACGACCTCGACCAAGGAGAAAGACCAAAAGGAGGAGGAGGAGGGGTCCTCTACAAACGACAAAGAAGCAGATACGACAGAAGGTTTCAAGGAAGTCACACATAACAAGCGCAATAGAAGACGGAAAAAACACGGAAAACAGTGATTGTGAGGAAGAGTCTCCCATAGCGACACCAAAGAAAGTAAACAAACAAGACATCGCCACAGGAAAAACAAACGGACAAAAGCAGACAACAAAGGAAGACGACAACATATCTTTACGAAAATAATTTATCATCACCGACACAGACGATGAAGAGAATCCGGAAACAACAAAAACACACTAAACAGCTACATACAACCAATGTTTTTAAAGGAAAAAATTATCTTATTATTGATGTCAATTGTTAATTTATACTTAACATTATTTTTTATTTGATACTTAGATGAGCGACGTTATCAAAATAATATGTTTAAATATAGCAGGTATACGCACAAAACAACAACACATTTGCACACTTATACACAAATACAAACCAGATTTCATCCTGCTACAAGAGACAAATATACATTCAGATACACATGGTGCACAAATTACAACACAATTAGGACCGAGACATGCATTTTTCAGTTTGGCGGTCCACAACACAGGGTCTGGGACAGCCATACTACAAACATCAGATAGGTGGAACATACTCAAAACAAATCGGGATAGCCAGGGTAGAATCAACATAATACAAATAAGTAACAATTCAAACACATATACCATTGTTAACATTCATGCACCACCAAATTATAACTACCAACCACAATTCTATGAAGAACTTGACACACTACTCACACATACATACAGAGGACAGAACATCATACTCTGTGGAGATTTCAACTGTGTATTACAGGCACTGGATATAGTAGGCGAAGAAATGAAGACACAAGTAAGGAGAATGAACAGAGAAGGCTCAACCCAGTTAGACACATTGCCAAAATTTTTAGACACACACACCTTAATAGACATATTCAGACACAAACATCCAAATAAGCGAGAAATAATCCACACAGATAAAATACACCATACGGGAAGAAGATTAGATAGGATATACATACCCGCAACACACCTCATAATAAACACTCGGCACCTACAAGAGACATTACATTACACAGACCATAAAGCCATATTAGCACACATCAGTTCAAGCAACATAAACACACAGACATTTAAACGTTCACCACACTGGAAATGTAACAACAAACTCCTTAAGCATGCAAAATACGTAAAATACATGACACAACTTTTACACACATTCACCGACCACATACCGACTGATAACATCAGACAATGCTGGGACTTATTAAAGAATACAATACGAAGCAGAACACAGCAACTAGCATCCATCATACACAAAGATAGATTAAGGCAGCAACAACTTATATAAACAGCCATACAGCTGACAGAACAGACAGACAGCAATGCACCACACTTACACACACTGGAGGAACAGGTAGATCAGCACCAACAACACAGATATCTGGGTGCTCTCCTGAGAACAAAGCTCAATACAATCATACAAGAGACTCCCAGTAAACAATACATGGCAATTGAACAAAATATACAGCGTAGCAGACAAATAGGCAAAATAGTAGACATGCAAGGCAATATGCAAACAGAACCAGCACACATAACAGAAGCATTCAATCAATACTACACTCAACTGTTTTCAGCAGAGACAATAGACACACAAACACAAGACAATTGTCTACAATACAGTAAAAAGCTGTCAGATGAAGACAGAGACAGACTAGACACAGAACTAACACTGGCTGACATAACACACGAACTCAGCAAAATGAACAAGGACAAGACACCAGGGCCGGACGGTTTAACGATAGAATTATACCAACACTTCTTGCCTATCTTAGGTGGTCTTCTTCTTAAAGTCTATCAAGACGCCTTTGATAAAAAAAAAAAAAACAACTACCAGATAGCTGCAACATGTCTTACATCCCACTCATACCCAAAGACAATACAGACAAAACACAGATGAAAAATTATAGACCAATATCACTACTGAACACAGACTATAAAATACTTACCAAGGCACTGACCCAGAAACTTAGACCCTACATGCCAAAGCTCATACACTCTGACCAACAATGCGGAAAACCACATAGGAATATACACCAACACACACATTGCGTTAGAGACATCATCACATACACACAGGAGAAAGACTGTCAAGCCTCTCTTTTGTCCTTAGACCAGGAGAAGGCCTTTGACAGAATCTCCCACTCTTATCTACACAAGATATTAACACAATGCAACTTAGGAATAAACTTTAGGAGGTGGATAGAGATCTTGTAACGGAATCCTGAGAGGAAGGTGTTGGTTAACCACACACTCACTGCGGGGTTCCGGCTCACAACATTGGTGAGACAAGGATGTCCTCTGTCGCCGCTCCTATATGTACTGGTTTTAGAACCACTACTAGAAGCAATAAGACAAGACACCAACATCACAGGCACATTCATACCAGGCGGAGGAGAGCGGAAGTTGCTTGCATACGCAGACGACACCGTTTTCTTCCCCACCAACAAAACATCCATCACAAAGATACTCCATACATTTGCACAATTTGGTAAAGGGAGTGGAGCCAAATTAAACATAAACAAATCACACATAATGGGTCTCGGAAAATGGCGGAATAACGCCGATTTTCCTCCAGACCTAACAGCCACAGACAATATTATGGTATATGGAATCACATTTCCCAGCAAATCCAGACAGATACACGCACAAACAATGCAAAACCTCACACACAAAATCATAGACATGCTACACAGATACAAGTACAAGACATCTACAATTTTCGGCAGGAGCATCATTGTCAACACTTTCATTATCCCTAAAATTATATATTTAGTTACAGTACTAGACTCTCCAAGACAGACAATCACAGACATCAACAAACATATCATACCTTTCATCTTTGGCAACACAATTTACTGCATACAACATAAGACACTCATACAGGACAAGAAACAAGGAGGAATAGCACTGCAAGACATATACACAAAGATTCAAGCGCTGAGAATCCAACATATAGGACACATCCTTAGTCACCCAGAACAATACCCACTAGCACTTTACTATATATAAATGAGACTGCAACACATTAGGAGAATACATCTTAATACACCACACTACTTTCGAACTCTACCAGCGTTCTATAAGACATGTATACAAGCACTCCGAGGGAGTGGGCAATTACTACACCAGACAACACACCGAATCTACAAATATCTGGTTAAACGACAAACACCCCCACTACAAGTTAGAATTAAAAGAGGAAAAACATACTACATACAAGACTACAGATGTACATTTACTAATCTCCACAACCCAAACATAGCACCCAAAGCGAAGGAAATTACATATCGTTTGATCTTTAACATGACACCTACTACCGAAAAACAAGCACACAGGTCAAAACGAATATAACCATGTCAACTCTGTAGACAAAACATACAAGAAACAGAAGACCACATTTTTTTTACATGCCCAACAGTACAGACTGCACTAGGCACTTTAAGACAACTAATTGAGATATTCACCAAAAAGAAGACAGATATGTACAAGACAATATTTTTAAACACAATATCAAAAACCACAGAAAATAATCACATAAGATTGTTGACTTCACTAGCAGAGTACAGGTATGTGGTATGGACCTGTAGAAATGCAGCAACATACAGGTTCAGAACATACAACACACATATAATACAGCACATGTTACAAAACAAAATCACACAAATATTCAAAACCACTTAGACAAAAAGGAATAAACACATTTCAAATTTGTCTGTGGGATTTGGATAAGGTATACAAACATAGAGATACATCTACATCTGTATTGGTTCGTGCATGCATAGATATGTCTGTAAATATACGTATAAGTGGGTATGCGTGTGTGTGGGTGTGGGTGGAAACATACACATAAATGTGTATGTATATTTGGTATGTATATTTGGTATATATATACCTCTGTCGGTAGTGTCTGTGTTGATGTTTATTTGACCCCTAGTCATGCGTGGATAAATGTATAGTTTTCATATAAAAAAAAAATTACAGGGCACTAGAGCGTCATCCTGTAATTTGACATCAGGCCAACAACACCAATAATGTGAACCTTCACCTCGGTAGCTAAGTGACCCAGAAATTACAAAGAAGACACATTTTAATGGGAATGATAATTTAAAGTTTATTGCCCAAGCTCACGGCATTCAATGTAATGCTGTCTCCAAAAAGCATGAGATAGATAAAGATAAAATGTGTGTGTGTGTGTGTGTGTGAGAGAGAGAGAGAGAGAGAGAAAGAGAGAGAGAGAGAGAGAGAGAGAGAGAGATGGACAGGTGTTACATACATTCCGCTTGTAGGAGTGGAAATGAAGCATATGCAAGGCATGTGTGTTTACATGCACTATGCCATAAATGTCATATTATCATAACTGTATATATGTATGTATTTGCTTTATTCACACATATGACACCTACCACTAACAAACGGCAACGCTCTGTAATATACACAAACAAAAGAAACACACATTACACCTTGTAAATATACATTGCTTTGTATGAAATAAACGTTAAAAAAATATAATTATTAAAAAAAAAAAGGAAAAGGGAGAATGATTCTCTAAGGTTTAAAATAAAAAATTAATATCTGATACGTGGCCGATTCGGTCACTACGATATTAAACTGATTTTTGGAACAAGACGACATGCCCGGGGCTTGCCTCGCTGTCGTAGCAGGTCGTCCCAGTATTCTTCTGGGAATGGCCTAAAATATCATAAATGTACGAGTGGTTACCTTACATTCTGTGCGCACACAACACCGCATGTTTTGCGTGCAAGAGCGTGCAACGGACAGTAAACAGAATGAGGAAGCCCTTTAAGAATGTGATAGCCATAAGCGCATTACAGATCCATAACGGGTAAAAAAAAAAAATATAGGCCCACGAACATGGAGGCAGTTAACGTCATCAGCTCCAAAAAGATTGATGAGAGGCGGTCCGTGCCGCTTATCAAGGGAACATCAGAAGAGCATCGGATAATATTAACATCAGGCGTCTATTGTGGACCTAATATCGTACATTTTAGCTTTACCACAGTTCCTTTACAGCACAAGTCTGGACTACGTTTGAGGTCAAAGCGATCGGACAGGTAAAGACAAATCAGGCTGAAAATTCCTATCCTGACCTCACGTTGGAAATGACACAGCCATCAGTATATAAACACCATTATTCTCTCCATCGTCATCACCCATCAGCTGTTGTATCCTTACTCGGTGCTTACAAACGACGGTGCCGGGCTTATTTTTGTGATGTAATTCTTCCCTGGTCCTCGTCTGGAAGGCAGGCGCTGGGTTGTCAAGTATGGCGAAAATGAAACAGTTCATTGGAGTAGCATGTTGTTTATTATTTGCAGTTGCTGCTGCAGCAGATGAGGATGATGATGGTGATCTCACTCTTGAAGATGACATGGGAAAGAGCAGAGATGGGTCCAAAACGGATGATGAAGTTGTACAAAGGGAAGAAGAAGCCATAAGTCTAGATGGACTGAGTGTAGCAGAGATGAAAGAACTCAGAGAGAAATCTGACAAGCTTGCTTTCCAAGCTGAAGTCAACCGTATGATGAAACTTATTATAAATTCCCTGTATAAGAACAAAGAGATTTTCTTCAGAGAGTTGATCTCAAATGCTTCTGATGCACTGGATAAGATTCGCTTCATTTCTCTGACAGATAACACTGCTCTAGCGGCAACAGAGGAACTAACTATCAAAATAAAGGCTGACAAGGAGAACAAAGTTCTGCACATCGCAGATACAGGCAATGGCATGACAAAGGATGATCTCATTAAAAATCTGGGTACAATAGCCAAATCTGGAACCAGCGATTTCCTGGCCAAACTGGGTGAAGCCAACACTGCCACTGAAACTCGTGACCTGATTGGGCAATATGGTGTTGGATTCTACTCTGCATTCCTTGTTGCTGACAGTTATTGTCATGTCTAAACACAATGATGATGATCAGTATATTTGGGAGTCGGATGCTCAAAACTTCAGTATTATCAAAGATCCACGTGGTAACACCCTTGGCCGAGGCACCGCTGTCAGTTTGCAGTTGAAAGAGGAGGCCCATGACTACCTTGAGGAAACTACTCTGAAGAACCTGGTGAAGAAATACAGCCAGTTCATTAACTTCAATATCTACCTTTGGACAAGCCAGGAGCAACAGGTTGAAGAGCCAATTGAAGATGATGATGCTGAGAAAGCAGAGAAGGAATCAAGTGATTTGTATTGTTGTGGGGTGAAAAGGCAGGCTTCTGTACACAAATACTTAAGTGAGTGTGTAAACTGACCTGTCTTAGCATTTTGTATTGCAGTGGGAAGAAATAGGCACGCTTCTGTACAGAAATACTTTTTAAGTGAGTGCGTTAATGACCTGTATTGGCATTTTGTATACATGTGTGTTTTGCTTTTAAATAACAGTATTCTTGAGAAGCATAAAGAATATCTTTTAGTTTAAAAAAAAATAATCTGATGTATGATGGTTCTTGTTGTTCTTGCTACTGTCTGCTGATGCAGACGGGGTTGACTTCTAATGTTCTTTCTTTCTGTGCTTTGCGTTCTCTGGAAGTGCCGTATGGTCTTGCCATCCTAATCAGAATCTTTTTGGGAACCATGAAGATGTTCGATATGGCCCCAATAACCCGTGCTAGTAAGTAAATAACTCCTATCTGACTGAAAATACGCTCCACGTCCACATTAGAATGAGGTAAAATGAGCAGAGTTAAAGCTAAATCTGTAAGATCTTGGAAAGGATTTTCACCGATGGCATCCCTGTATGAGGCAATTTCTGCCCACAGTCCAAGTGTGTCAGAGATCTGTGTCCACTGCATATGATGAAGTTTTCTCCACTGGAAATCGATATGGGTGAGAGTAGCTGCATTTTAAAACATTTTACAAACATTTTAGCAAGATCCAATATACAGGGCTTCATTGGCTGTAGACATTCACTTCCACTAAGACATGACATGGACTGCAACACTCGATCGTTATCGGGTTACGTAAACGCAGCTGTGTGAATAGCTCTATTAAAACTGGGTGAGAGTAGTCTGGTAGACGATCTCATCATATCACGGGAGTTCTGTCCGTGCATGATTGAATGTGAGTCTGTAAACACAGGGCAATGACACAGTTACCGGATCCTGTATGATGCCTTCGGGCTCTTCCACACAGCAACAACCCACAGCACTCGTCAACCGAAATAGGCACCCCGCCCATAGCAAAGGACTTCTCAGATCACTTCAGGTTGACCACAGTACTCGTCAACTACAACCGGCCACTAGCAGCTAGGCAACCAGCCGACAGCAAAGCGCACTCAGCCACAGCACACAGGAATCAGTCACAGCAAAGGGCAGTCGCCCACTGCTCCCAGTTAACAGCAAAGGGATTCCTGCAAGCAAGAACAGGACAGGTGTACAACTCCATCATACCCTGGCATAATACATACTCCATCAATTCTCAGCACAGATTTCCCTCCCCTCGGTGGTCAGCCCCTCGAGCTGAGACCACTATCGTATGTCTGAACTCCCAGACATATCTCATAGACAGGTTAGGTTACAACATTTAGTAATCTTAACTTAAGTCCGGTCTCCCTGGTTAAGGGGTTAGCAGCTTTCTCCGTAACCCCGAATACTCTCGTGGTTGACGTGAGCGCACGAGAACTTGAAGGGGTTCGAGTCGCGCCAGTGACTTACGAGAGTATGGAGCCGGTCGCTCAGAAAGTCGTGGCGTGCTGATGAGCGTAATCTAGCCTAGGAATTAACATACAGCTGAAAGATGCTGATGTTGACCGAAAAAAAAAAACAACTTAAGTCCAGTAGCTTTTTAACCACGCGTCTCATCCCTGATAAATAGTAGATAGGATGACACATTTCCTACCATCTCATATCTAGTAGATAGTAGATATAGGACAGGGTCCCTTCCTAGGGATGGTAAAGTATGGATAGCTGCAGTTCTGCTCCAAAGGAAGGTGGTGCTAAGATGCGGAAGTTGGTCTTCTGAGCCGATAACGATATGTCCAGGATTGCCGCAGGGTTCACCACTGTCACCAGTACTATTCAACGTGTATACGGTGCCGATCACTGAACAACAGTTGGACGAGAGGGTTAGGACTCTGTCATTCGTTGACGACATCCTCGTGTATCGACAGGGTCGAGATAGACAGGCGGTTGCCAATGATATGCAGGGCGAACTAGATCGTATTGTCAACCCTGCAACGGCATCGGTTACATGGTTCTCCCTAAACAAGCATATTGTGAAAACAGAACTGATGCAGTAAGAATGGATGGGAGCATTTTGAGTAGAACCCAGTCAATGACATATCTTGGCGTGAGGCTTGATCGTAGCCTGTCCTTCAGAGATCATGTCGATTATGTCATAACGAAGGCTCGAAAAGGTTTGTCAGCAATGAGAGTCATGGCGACTGCCAATATCGAGCAAAGACTGCTAATACTTTTGTTCCAAGGACTTGTGCTTTCACGCATCGAGTATGCCCTGGCCATCCTCACTGTCAGCCCTACACAGATTGGAAGACTTGAAAAGGTACAAAACGAAGCCATGCGCATCATTTTGTGCTGCACGAGAGACACCAGCTGTGTAGCAATGAGATACCTCCTTGACTTCCCGACAATGGAACACTGGATCAAGATCTGTAGAGCTTGTGCATAATTAAAAATAAGTGCAGATGAGAAGCACCCTCTGCATGACGCTATATTCAGAGAAAAGGGTGACAGGCTAAAGAGGGGCAAATCATGGATGGGTCGGGCGGAAGATGTCGTCAGACAGGTCTGCCTTCTTACCAGTATCAACCCCGGCAAGGAATGGGTGCCGATTCCTCCAGCTTTTAAGTGTACCTTCTCCTGCATTATCACACTCGACAGGCGGTGCAGAGAGCAGAACCCTGCTGCTGTCAATGCAGAGGTTAACGCGCTCATCTATGAACACCCAGATAGCCCCGAAGTGCTCATCTATACAGATGGATCTGTTGTAAAGCAGCAGAGAAGTGCGTGGGCATTTACAGCCCGTTCAGCGGGCCGAACCGTTCAAGAATCCAATGGTGCCCACTCTATGACCACGAGCAGCATGACTATGGAGGTGATGGCAGTTACACAGGCTTTCATATGGCTGGAATCATAGCTTTATACCAACGTGTGTGTACTAAGTGATTCAATGAGCATGATTCAGAAGGTCGAAGCTGGATCTGTACGTAGAAAGTGGACTGAGTCGCTGCGGAAGTCTGTTGTCCGTAAAGTCACCTTCATCTTCGTCCCGGGACATGCGGGAGTCGAGGGAAATGAACGAGCTGATAAACTGGCTGGCTCTGCACCCCCTATAGATGGCCAGCCCATGGATCGTGCCGATGTTATTAACGTCCTCAAAGATATGGCGAGAAAAGAGGACTTTGACGTCAGTGATTCCACATCGTTGTCCAGGATGAAAGACTTGGGAGTAAGAATCGGCACAGCCAGACGCGAGAGGTACATCGGGAAAACAAAGCGCCTCGTCAACCAACACAGAACTGGCACTATTAGCCACCGGACGCTGATGCATATGCTGGGGGGGGGGAGGATCTGAGCACCTATGGACATGTCCGGAGTGCAACGAAGATACTCCAACCGATAACTGATAACTGACCTCCTATGAAGATCCTTAAAGTGTAATGGCCTAGATCATCTTTCTTAATCACAATCTGTCTCATCAGAAAAGTAGATAAGCATATCAGGATATCTCAGGTAAGTATTCTATGCCACCTCCAAGGTTAATGGAAGATGCTCAGACTGCAATGGTAACTAACCTGAAATACTGAATTAAAGACCAGACAAACAACAAAAGAGTTTAGTGTTCTTGTGTTTGTCTCTTTTCGCCTTTCTGCCTCGGATACCTGGATTTCTGTTGTGTATGGGTGTATGTGTATATAAAGACAATCATGACATGATTACATTCCTTTGGCTGCTTAGGAATTATGTCAGATCCACCATCCCAAACAATCTGGTTCCGATGACAGTATAGACAATAGAAAGATAGACCCGACTGACAATTATTCCATTCTCATCAAATGAAGAATAGGGTCAGACAACACTGATGAAATACCCACGCGTTACATGAATGGGTGTCTCCCCACCACTATACTGGCCCAGGTTAAATCCCTAGTAGGTGTGAAGATAACTTTCCCCCTTCAGACTAAGCCCAGTTAAATAACAACAGTCCTATGTGGCGATAATCACTTCACAGCTTATAGCCTCCTACATATTTGGGTTTCACCTTAACGAGAAACGCATGTGGTTCTCGCGCGTCACACAGGGCTGGCTGACAAGTACTTGTTTCCTAAACCACCTGATGATGTTTGAAACGTACTGTCACCTCATCTATTAAGGGAATCAAATTAAAGCGCTGTTCAATAGGAATTCTTCTGTCACAACAATAATTCCCTCATGTACCCAATTATTGAGATAGGGCGTCGAATGTATTAATAATTCACTTCAACCAGACTGTTCCACTGAGCTGGCTCACACAATACATTCCGTCGTGTCTGCTGAACACTGGCCTCCGCTTAATCTAGGTCAAAACACAGGCTCACTACACTGGCTAGCCTGCATGGTCAATACTTAACGTACAGCTGGTGTCCCCTGACCCGATGTCAACTTGTACATCTCGGTCAGAACACAGGCTACGGCGCAACCGCCCGGCCCGGTCAAGAATTAACCCACAACTGAAACACAAACTTTAGTTAAGCGACGCCAAGTATACAAGTGTGTTACCATTAAAACTTAGGAACAACTATACAACAGACAGCGACCCGGTAGGTTCATCAAGCTTTGGGCTGTAGGTCCACTCTCTGGATCCCCAAAGGTACAACATGATACAGCTGGTCAAAGACACGGCCTCTCGTCTCAATGACAATAATGTCACCACTGTAGATCAATCCCTGATTCTATAAGAGTTGCATAGATTACAGCTGGCGGACACGGCCGTGAAAGGATAGCTTCAACAGAAACAACTTCCGCTGTAGAACATTATCAGTCTCCCTGTGATGCCAATTATACAGCTGGCTATAGAAGCGGCCACTCTTCTTGATGACTTGCTACCGAATGGCCTCTTTGTGTCAGGTCTCGAAGGACACACTCACGGAACCTGCCGAAGATCTCCGAGCATTACCTCACGACAGTGAAGGCAACTCGGCATTCACCGAATTTTATCTAAATGTGCGATTTACAACAGAAAAGATCTACGCACACTCAAAGAGTTGAGTGATGATTCTCGGGACCCGTGAAGTTCATGATAATCCCGATAAATAACATCTCAAGGACCCAGAAGACGGTACTAACTCTTTGTTTTTTTACTCGGAAATCCCCCCTCACCGGCCTTAAAATGTGGACTAGCCACCGATACGGGGTGGGACAGAGTGGGTACTGTGTTGTCCCTCTGAGACCCACTTGCGTTTCGCGACAGGAGTATATACAATATTAAAATCCGAAGCTCCTCATCTGGTACTAGTTAGGTGTGTATGTCATTCCCTTCAGCTGGCAGTGCCACATTTTTGTAAAACAATTGGCACTCAATGGGTGATGTGGTCAATAGCGCACACTTCGCCTTTACTCTCCAGAACATTTCATGGTGCTTAGTTTCGGCTGTGTCAACCCGGGAGCAATAGTGGGGACTCAATTACATGATCTAACAATTAGCTATCGTGCGTGCTCTCGACGGCCTGTGCACTTGGTAAGCGTAATTTAAGGGGAAACACATACCTCTTTTTCATGGGAACATAATATTCATTTTATTGTTTGCAAGGGACATAACTCGCCAACGTTTTTTTATACAGAAGCAATTAGTTGCATTAATTGTTAAATGTTTAATATAATGACACTACTTATTCACAGTTAACACAATAATTTGACATCCTAAAGTTTTAAATAGTTTACTTCTAAAAATGAATAAACTGTACTTGTTATTGCAATATATACAATGTTTCAACACTGCAAGCTCCGTGCACGATTTTTACGACTGTCCCCCCCCCAATGGACGACCTGATTTCTGGTTTCTCTTCACAACGTATGGCGATGTTAGTAAAACACTTTAATCACATGGTTACCATAAATCTGACACTGATGATCTGAACCCAGGACCACCAGGGTGTCATGTGGATGCACTAGCCACAAAATTATCGCTGCTTCCAACCACAAAACCAGTACAAGCAGAAACATTTAACCAATCACTATCCAGCAGATTGTCCTGTGCAGAACTTTTCCCCCCATAAGTCTTACAAATTATCTCTACCATAAGCCAGAAGTCCTGCCTCTGTAGCCGTTGAGTGAAAACTATTTACCACATCGTGAATCTAAGTTGTGGTCTCTGCTTTTATGTGGCTCTCATACTTTGGGCACCAGAAATATTTCTGGTGAAATTGTTGCCAGTGTGATACTAACACCTTCACTCCTGGGGAGCTGCTTGATAACAATAAATGGGCCTAATACTGTATCCCCAGTATATCACTGTGGCGTATAAATGGAGGCCCTTTTCCATTTTATTGATCATGTTTATCTAATCAAGATTATTCAGATGATAGTTTACCAGGAGAGTGTAAACTTTCCTTGTCTCACTTATATGTGCTTATCAGGTGTCTTAGATACTATATGAAACCACCGTAACCGTACCCTGGGATGTTGTATGTTTTCCAGGTTCCTATTCACATAAGAATGTTACTCATAGTTATATGTAAAGTGATAATAAACTGTGATTCATATTTAAAAAAAAAAAACACTTTAATCACAATCTGTTGCTGTTGGTGGATTGCGTTGGTTCTGCCAGCTGCATTCGACCCTTGCTTTTTTTTTTAATTGAGAAAGGTTTATTAATTTTTTTTTTTTTACTGTTCATTTTATTTTAGTTGACCTGTGTTCTAAGGTTGAGTCTGTCTAAAATGGATATGAGCAAAATTTATGGGAAGTAAAGGCAGCCAGCCTGATATTCCCCACAGCAGCCAGAGTGCTGATTGGTCTGAAAATATGGAGCTGACACCATATGCCCAGAAAAGAGCCCTTTAGTTGACATTTTTAGATAGTTTGTAAAATGGAGTTATACCTCTCCATAACACAAAGCCTGGGCTGAATTTAGAGACCACGTGTTGCCCATGCAGCATGATCCCTCTCTCGGCCTGTCAGGTGTATTCCAAAGGAAAGGTAAACAATACGCCAGGAACAAGACAAACTGCAGAAACTGCTGGATCAGTAAAGCAATGCTCTAACTGTCCGCCTGTCAGAGTTTCAATCCTAGACCAGTTGCCAACCAAGGCTTAAGGTCTGGTCTGTCCTGCCATGACATTTAGTCTTTAGGTTGCATTTCCTCAGCTTTCAGCTCCCTCTGCGTCCTCCTGTATTTATCTCTGTTTATGCTACTGTAGGCAGTAATGACGTTATTTTTTTGGTGGGGGTCCATTTCTGGCACAAATAATCAATTCTTTCTGGCAGTCGGTTTCTTTCAAAATGTCCTTGTTACTCTTTTTACCTGTTCAGGGTTTTCTCAGCATTCTTCTAGACATCACAGCAGCCTAATAATATCTCAATTAACTATTCATTGTCCATGACTCACTTGCAGTATTATAACTGCATTAGTTTCCTCCATGTCGTCCCCATATTATTTCTGTCACGTTTTTTGGTCTTCCTCGATTTCATTTGCTGTGTGTGTTCCAGAAGACAAACTTTCTAGTTATACTATTTTCAGGTTTTCTAAATGCATGTCCCATCCAGCACCAGAATTTCTTCTCCTCACCTTATGATTCGCTGGAATCTTTTCTCTCCCTAAGCTCTGCATCAGTGATTCTTAGATACCGTTTTTAGTCCTACTTTGCACAGGCACTGGTTAATGAATGTTTGTAGATTATTATATTAGTCTTGGTTTTAGTCACTGTCATGTTTCATACCACCACAGTACTATCTTTAATAATAATGTTAAATATTTACAGGGCACGTCTGTGATTTCATTTTTTCTGAGATTTATTTTATTCTTTTCTTGGCATGTGTACCCCATCCTTCCAGCCTGTAATCAACACTTCAGATCTGCCGAGGCAGTCGTCCTTGTATTCAGTGCCCACCCTAGTGTTTCTTCTATTTTTCATAGTTGTTTCCACATCTAATTTGGTTCAACTTTCTGCATGGTTTAGAATTCCATCACTATGTATAAAATAAATTGTCTACTTGAAACATTTATAGTTTACTAGCTGACCCTGCCCGGCTTCGCCCAGACCCTGGTGGGGAGCATCTCATTTAATTCATATAAGTAGTCATATAAGTTCTCGTTCCCGTTACCGACTGTCTGTCTGTCTGTCTGTCTGTCTGTCTGTCTGTCTGTCTGTCTGTCTGTCTGTCTGACCCGGCCCGGCATCGCCCAGCACCTGGTGTGAAGCATCTCATTTAATTTATATAAGTAGTCATATAAGTTCCTGTTCCCGACTGTCTATCTGTCTGTCTGTCTGCCTGACCCTGTCCGGCTTCGCCCAGTCCCTGGTGGAGAGCATCTCATTTAATTCATATAAGTAGTCATATAAGCTCACGTTCCCGTACCGACTGTCTGTCTGTCTGTCTGTCTGTCTGTCTGTCTGTCTGTCTGTCTGTCTGTATGTCTGTCCGTCCCTCCCTCTCTGTCTGTCTGTCTGCCTGCCTGTCTGTCTAATCATTTATTGGTTGCAGTTAGAACAACCTTAGATAAACGAAGACCAACTTACAAAAAGCATTAGAAAGAGCACTTGAAAGATCTTTACATCTTCCCCCAACAATTAACTTGGGTAAATGGAGCGGCGGCAGCAGCATCAGCAGAAGAAGGAAAAGGAGGAGTAGACAACTGCAGCGAAAAGGTGGGTCTGTCTATCTATCTGACCCGGCGTGGCTTCGCCCAGCTCCTGGCGGGTAGCGTCTCATTAAATTCATACAACAAAAAAAGTAACTTTAAAAAATGCCCTTCCACACACCATCCATTATTTTTAATGAAAACGCTTTCTAATCACCTGCATGACTACAGTAATTTCTTAAGCAAAAAAAGATGAGTTACAATGTTATGCATTGTGCATTATTTTTATGAAAACTTTGAAAATGCCTTATAGATTGTATCATTATTTATTATAACTCATATGCCGGTACATAACTATGGACAAAGAGTTTATAAATCTTTGAAAACGATGCTATAAGTTATACAGAAAAGTTATGCCCCTTGAAATAACTTTTACAGAGTTAGGTCCCCTGAGATATATGAAATTTTAATGAAAAATGAAAAATGAAATAATACTGGGTAAGCAGGCGATTTCACACTAAAAAAATATCACAGTTGGCAGCTCTGGAATGAAAGGAAGGCGTGTAGAAAATTTCATCTCAATCGGATGGGCCGTTCGAGAACGTATAAAGGACATACAGAGATACATACATTTGGACGGAGATCCTTTTTATATATAAGACTAGCAGACCCGGCCCGGCTTCGCCCAGACCCTGGTGGGGAGCATCTCATTTAATTCATATAAGTAGTCATATAAGTTCTCGTTCCCGTTACCGACTGACTGTCTGTCTGTCTGTCTGACCCGGCCCGGCATTGCCCAGCTCCTGGTGTGGAGCATCTCATTTAATTCATATAATTCATATAAGTAGTCATATAAGTGGCCACACACCAAATTTGATGTCTAACATAGTGCTTTTTGATAAACAAACATTTGGACGGAGATCGCCTTTTATATATAAGATTAGTGTTTTCAGAATACTTACATTTGTAAACATTTGACGCCTTGTTTGATTGATTGATTGATTGATTGATTTAGGAACCGACATCACAGCATTCGGGACATTCCCATAAGCGCTCCGTCCCCATCCTCAGCAGCCAGCGAAGAGTTCCAACACTAACAGTTCCAGCAGCAATCTGATTATGTGTCCGTCTCGCCTTTCCTCTGAGCGTCTGAGCCTTGTTTGATAAGCTGTCTTAATGATGAAAAAATAAATTTAGAAGGATGCATTTCAGAGAATAAGAGAATAAACATCTTACTTTAAAAAAAAAAAATAATAATAATCTGAAACCTCCACGTGTTAACATTCCAAGATGGCGGTGTAAACTTTTCCTTTGATTCGGACAAGTGATTATGTGTTCATGCTGCTGTTTTCATGTAGTATTATTATCATGTAATGTTATTCAAGTGACATTTTTCATGTACTAAAATAGTGAATTGACTTTCTTTGTGTGTCCTTTCGTTGGATCATCGAGTGAATTTATTGCGATAGCAGAAAGTTTGTGAAATTCAAAATGGACTCTACTAAGGTGAGCCGTGTTGTCGATGGAAGACTATTCAGTCAAGTATCCGCGTCTAATACCGGTACTAACCAAGTTTCTGAAGTAAACGTTGACCTAGACTCCTTTGAAGAGGATGCCATGCACTTACCTAAAACGCTGGTGGTCTCGTTGAGAGGCCCAGGTGCGGCCAGATAAACGGCCGAACTGGTTGCAGGTGCATTGGTCGGTCCCGGAGGTGTACCGATAAACGAACTCGGTGAGATATATAGGTATGAAAACCCAACAAAGTGGTTCTTTGCTGTTGTATCAGAGACACTTTACGAGCGTCTCCATGGGAAAACCATCTTCTTCTTCTTCTTCTTCTTCAGCGTTCTGAGCCACTGAGGTTCTTTGCTGCAAATACAATCTGTCTCCATTCGTCTCTCTGGTGGACCTTCTCTTGCCAGTCGTTGATTCCAAGTGCTTATGGGAAAACCATAACTTTAAAAAACCCAGAAATGACAATAGAAATACGACAGGCAGAGAAAGAGAACAAGAGATTAAACCTTACACTGAATTTTAGCAACAATGAAAGAAGAAGGTGTGAAGAAAATAGTGAAAGAAATAACAGGCCACCCAGAGCCCGTGGTTTTCAGAATTAAAAACTCAGCAGGGAAATGGGGAACCTTGGTACATCCTAAAGAAGGGCAAAACATACCACACTATGTCAATATAACAGCAAAAGGAGGGCAGAAAATTCGGAATCATAGAATCCTGGTGACCATGCCAGGGCGGAGGACAGTCTGCCTGACATGCGGGCAAGATTCACATTGGTCTAATAAATGTCCAACTAAGTCAACAAAGCCAACACCAACCATAAACAACCTAGATGAGTTTCCAGCTCTGCCAGGACTGTTACAAACACAACCCACCCAGCCTGCCCCGCCCACCCAGGCAAAATCGAAACAAACTACGACCCAAACCCAGACCCACCAACGACCTCGACCAAGGAGAAAGACCAAAAGGAGGAGGAGGAGGGGTCCTCTACAAACGACAAAGAAGCAGATACGACAGAAGGTTTCAAGGAAGTCACACATAACAAGCGCAATAGAAGACGGAAAAAACACGGAAAACAGTGATTGTGAGGAAGAGTCTCCCATAGCGACACCAAAGAAAGTAAACAAACAAGACATCGCCACAGGAAAAACAAACGGACAAAAGCAGACAACAAAGGAAGACGACAACATATCTTTACGAAAATAATTTATCATCACCGACACAGACGATGAAGAGAATCCGGAAACAACAAAAACACACTAAACAGCTACATACAACCAATGTTTTTAAAGGAAAAAATTATCTTATTATTGATGTCAATTGTTAATTTATACTTAACATTATTTTTTATTTGATACTAGGATGAGCGACGTTATCAAAATAATATGTTTAAATATAGCAGGTATACGTACAAAATAACAACACATTTGCACACTTATACACAAATACAAACCAGACATCATCATACTACAAGAGACAAATATACATTCAGATACATATGGCGCACAAATTACAACACAATTAGGACTGAGACATGCATTTTTCAGTTTGGCGGTCCACAACACAGGGTCTGGGACAGCCATACTACAAACATCAGATAGGTGGAACATACTCAAAACAAATCGGGATAGCCAGGGTAGAATCAACATAATACAAATAAGTAACAATTCAAACACATATACCATTGTTAACATTCATGCACCACCAAATTATAACTACCAACCACAATTCTATGAAGAACTTGACACACTACTCACACATACATACAGAGGACAGAACATCATACTCTGAGGAGATTTCAACTGTGTATTACAGGCACTGGATATAGTAGCCGAAGAAATGAAGACACAAGTAAGGAGAATGAACAGAGAAGGCTCAACCCAGTTAGAGACATTGCAAAATTTTTTAGACACACACACCTTAATAGACACATTCAGACACAAACATCCAAATAAGGGAGAAATAATCCACACAGATAAAATACACCATACGGGAAGAAGATTAGATAGGATATACATACCCGCAACACACCTCATAATAAACACTCGGCACCTACAAGAGACATTACATTACACAGACCATAAAGCCATATTAGCACACATCAGTTCAAGCAACATAAACACACAGACATTTAAACGTTCACCACACTGGAAATTTAACAACAAACTCCTTAAGCATGCAAAATACGTAAAATACATGACACAACTTTTACACACATTCACCGACCACATACCGACTGATAACATCAGACAATGCCGGGACTTATTAAAGAATACAATACGAAGCAGAACACAGCAACTAGCATCCATCATACACAAAGATAGATTAAGGCAGTAACAACTTATATAAACAGCCATCCAGCTGACAGAACAGACAGACAGCAATGCACCACACTTACACACACTGGAAGGACAGCTAGATCAGCACCAACAACACAGATATCTGGGTGCTCTCCTGAGAACAAAGCTCAATACAATCATACAAGAGACCCCCAGTAAACAATACATGGCAATTGAACAAAATATACAGCGTAGCAGACAAATAGGCAAAATAGTAGACATGCAAGGCAATATGCAAACAGAACCAGCACACACAACAGAAGCATTCAATCAATACTACACTCAACTGTTTTCATCAGAGACAATAGACACACAAACACAAGACAATTGTCTACAATACAGTAAAAAGCTGTCAGATGAAGACAGAGACAGACTAGACACAGAACTAACACTGGCTGACATAACACACGAACTCAGCAAAATGAACAAGGACAAGACACCAGGGCCGGACGGTTTAACGATAGAATTATACCAACACTTCTTGCCTATCTTAGGTGGTCTTCTTCTTAAAGTCTATCAAGACGCCTTTGATTAAAAAAAAACAACTACCAGATAGCTGCAACATGTCTTACATCCCACTCATACCCAAAGACAATACAGACAAAACACAGATGAAAAATTATAGACCAATATCACTACTGAACACAGACTATAAAATACTTACCAAGGCACTGACCCAGAAACTTAGACCCTACATGCCAAAGCTCATACACTCTGACCAACAATGCGGAAAACCACATAGGAATATACACCAACACACACATTTCGTTAGAGACATCATCACATACACACAGGAGAAAGACTGTCAAGTCTCTCTTTTGTCCTTAGACCAGGAGAAGGCCTTTGACAGAATCTCCCACTCTTATCTACACAAGATATTAACACAATGCAACTTAGGAATAAACTTTAGGAGGTGGATAGAGATCTTGTAACGGAATCCTGAGAGGAAGGTGTTGGTTAACCACACACTCACTGCGGGGTTCCGGCTCACAAGATTGGTGAGACAAGGATGTCCTCTGTCGCCGCTCCTATATGTACTGGTTTTAGAACCACTACTAGAAGCAATAAGACAAGACACCAACATCACAGGCACATTCATGCCAGGCGGAGGAGAGCGGAAGTTGCTTGCATACGCAGACGACACCGTTTTCTTCCCCACCAACAAAACATCCATCACAAAGATACTCCATACATTTGCACAATTTGGTAAAGGGAGTGGAGCCAAATTAACCATAAACAAATCACACATAATGGGTCTCGGAAAATGGCGGAATAACGCCGATTTTCCTCCAGACCTAACAGCCACAGACAATATTATGGTATATGGAATCACATTTCCCAGCAAATCCAGACAGATACACGCACAAACAATGCAAAACCTCACACACAAAATCATAGACATGCTACACAGATACAAGTACAAGACATCTACAATTTTCGGCAGGAGCATCATTGTCAACACTTTCATTATCCCTAAAATTATATATTTAGTTACAGTACTAGACTCTCCAAGACAGACAATCACAGACATCAACAGACATATCAGAAGTTTCATCTTTGGCAACACAATTTACTGC
This sequence comes from Cepaea hortensis, assembly GCA_963921405.1. Classification (NCBI taxonomy): domain Eukaryota; kingdom Metazoa; phylum Mollusca; class Gastropoda; order Stylommatophora; family Helicidae; genus Cepaea; species Cepaea hortensis. Next base: position 160,348,845 of record OY992879.1, on the reverse strand, counting down.
ATACAGCATAAGACACTCATACAGGACAAGAAACAAGGAGGAATAGCACTGCAAGACATATACACAAAGATTCAAGCGCTGAGAATCCAACATATAGGACACATCCTTAGTCAGCCAGAACAATACCCACTAGCACTTTACTATATAGAAATGAGACTGCAACACATTAGGAGAATACATCTTAATACACCACACTACTGTCGAACTCTACCAGCGTTCTATAAGACATGTATACAAGCACTCCGAGGGAGTGAGCAATTACTACACCAGACAACACACCGAATCTACAAATATCTGGTTAAACGACAAACACCCCCACTACAAGTTAGAATTAAAAGAGGAAAAACATACTACATTCAAGACTACACATGTACATTTACTAATCTCCACAACCCAAACATAGCACCCAAAGCGAAGGAAATTACATATCGTTTGATCTTTAACATGACACCTACTACCGAAAAACAAGCACACAGGTCAAAACGAATATAACCATGTCAACTCTGTAGACAAAACATACAAGAAACAGAAGACCACATTTTTTTACATGCCCAACAGTACAGACTGCACTAGGCACTTTAAGACAACTAATTGAGATATTCACCAAAAAGAAGACAGATATGTACAAGACAATATTTTTAAACACAATATCAAAAACCACAGAACATAATCACATAAGATTGTTGACTTCACTAGCAGAGTACAGGTATGTGGTATGGACCTGTAGAAATGCAGCAACATACAGGTTCAGAACATACAACACACATATAATACAGCACATGTTACAAAACAAAATCACACAAATATTCAAAACCACTTAGACAAAAAGGAATAAACACATTTCAAATTTGTCTGTGGGATTTGGATAAGGTATACAAACATAGAGATACATCTACATCTGTATTGGTTCGTGCATGCATAGATATGTCTGTAAATATACGTATAAGTGGGTATGCGTGTGTGTGGGTGTGGGTGGAAATATACACATAAATGTGTATGTATATTTGGTATGTATATTTGGTATATATATACCTCTGTCGGTAGTGTCTGTGTTGATGTTTATTTGACCCCTAGTCATGCGTGGATAAATGTATAGTTTTCATATTTTAAAAAAATTACAGGGCACTAGAGCGTCATCCTGTAATTTGACATCAGGCCAACAACACCAACAATGTGAACCTTCACCTCGGTAGCTAAGTGACCCAGAAATTACAAAGAAGACACATTTTAATGGGAATGATAATTTAAAGTTTATTGCCCAAGCTCACGGCATTCAATGTAATGCTGTCTCCAAAAAGCATGAGATAGATAAAGATAAAATGTGTGTATGTGTGTGTGTGTGTGTGTGTGTGTGTGTGTGTGTGTGTGTGTGTGTGTGTGTGTGTGTGTGAGAGAGAGAGAGAGAGAGAGAGAGAGAGAGATGGACAGGTGTTACATACATTCCGCTTGTAGGAGTGGAAATGAAGCATATGCAAGGCATGTGTGTTTACATGCACTATGCCATAAATGTCATATTATCATAACTGTATATATGTATGTATTTGCTTTATTCACACATATGACACCTAACACTAACAAACGGCAACGCTCTGAAATATACACAAACAAAAGAAACACACATTACACCTTGTAAATATACATTGCTTTGTATGAAATAAACGTTAAAAAAATATAATTATAAAAAAAAAAAAAATAAACGCAAAAAAAGGAAAAGGGAGAATGATTCTCTAAGGTTTAAAATAAAAAATTAATATCTGATACGTGGCCGATTCGGTCACTACGATATTAAACTGATTTTTGGAACAAGACGACATGCCCGGGGCTTGCCTCGCTGTCGTAGCAGGTCGTCCCAGTATTCTTCTGGGAATGGCCTAAAATATCATAAATGTACGAGTGGTTACCTTACATTCTGTGCGCACACAACACCGCATGTTTTGCGTGCAAGAGCGTGCAACGGACAGTAAACAGAATGAGGAAGCCCTTTAAGAATGTGATAGCCATAAGCGCATTACAGATCCATAACGGGTAAAAAAAAAATATAGGCCCACGAACATGGAGGCAGTTAACGTCATCAGCTCGAAAAAGATTGATGAGAGGCGGTCCGTGCCGCTTATCAAGGGAACATCAGAAGAGCATCGGATATTATTAACATCAGGCGTCTATTGTGGACCTAATATCGTACATTTTAGCTTTACCACAGTTCCTTTACAGCACAAGTCTGGACTACGTTTGAGGTCAAAGCGATCGGACAGGTAAAGACAAATCAGGCTGAAAATTCCTATCCTGACCTCACGTTGGAAATAACACAGCCATCAGTATATAAACACCATTATTCTCTCCATCGTCATCACCCATCAGCTGTTGTATCCTTACTCGGTGCTTACAAACGACGGTGCCGGCCTTATTTTTGTGATTTAATTCTTCCCTGGTCCTCGTCTGGAAGGCAGGCGCTGGGTTTTCAAGTATGGCGAAAATGAAACAGTTCATTGGAGTAGCATGTTGTTTATTATTTGCAGTTGCTGCTGCAGCAGATGATGTTGATGATGGTGATCTCACTCTTGAAGATGACACGGGAAAGAGCAGAGATGGGTCCAAAACGGATGATGAAGTTATACAAAGGTAAGAGGAAGCCATAAGTCTAGATGGACTGAGTGTAGCACAAATGAAAGAACTCAGAGAGAAATCTGAAAAGTTTGCTTTCCAAGCTGAAGTCACTCGTATGATGAAACTTATTATAAATTCCCTGTATAAGAACAAAGCGATTTTCTTCAGAGAGTTGATCTCAAATGCTTCTGATGCACTGGATAAGATTCGCTTCATTTCTCTGACAGATAACACTGCTCTAGCGGCAACAGAGGAACTAACTATCAAAATAAAGGCTGACAAGGAGAACAAAGTTCTGCACATCACATTTACAGGCATTGGCATGAAAAAGGATGATCTCATTAAAAATCTGGGTACAATAGCCAAATCTGGAACCAGCGATTTCCTGGCCAAACTGGGCGAAGCCAGCACTGCCACTGAAACTAGTCACCTGATTGGGTAATTTGGTGTTGGATTCTACTCTGCATTCCTTGTTGCTGACAGAGTTATTGTCACGTCTAAATACAATGATGATGATGATCAGTATATTTGGGAGTCGGATGCTGAAAACTTCAGTATTATCAAAGATCCACGTGGTAACACCCTTGGCCGAGGCACCGCTGTCAGTTTGCAGTTGAAAGAGGAGGCCCATGACTACCTTGAGGAAACTACTCTGAAGAACCTGGTGAAGAAATACAGCCAGTTCATTAACTTCAATATCTACCTTTGGAAAAGCCAGGAGCAACAGGTTGAAGAGCCAATTGAAGATGATGATGCTGAGAAAGCAGAGAAGGAATCAGGTGATTTGTATTGTTGTGGGGTGAAAAGGCAGGCTTCTGTACACAAATACTTAAGTGAGTGTGTAAACTGACCTGTCTTAGCATTTTGTATTGCAGTGGGAAGAAAAAGCAGGCTTCTGTACAGAAATACATTTTAAGTGAGTGCGTTACTGACCTGTATTGGCATTTTGTATGCATGTGTGTTTTGTTTTTAAATAACAGTATTCTTGAGAAGCATACAGAACAACATCTTTTAGTTTAAAAAAAAAAATAATCTGATGTATGATGGTTCTTGTTGTTCTTGCTACTGTCTGCTGATGCAGACGGGGTTGACTTCTAATGTTCTTTCTTTCTGTGCTTTGTTTGCGTTCTCTGGAAGTGCCGTATGGTCTTGCCCTCCTAATCAGAATCTTTTTGGGAACCATGAAGATTTCAATATGGTCCCAATAACTCGTGCTAGTAAGTAAACAATTTGAAATATGGTAACTAATGTTACAATAATAGATATTAATATTATACTACTGTCCATGTTGTAAACTAAATGAAGCCGCCGTTAGAACTGACTTCCGGCGAGACGACACATGCGCAGAATCTTAACCTCGCAACGAATATATACATCATGTGCCATGCCGATAAGCGTGGGCGGTCGTGTTGTGCCATCTCCAGAGTCGTGGATCAGCTCCGTGTTCCTGTCTCGACCATGCCACGTGGCCAAACCATCCAGGTATTTACTTCTCGGTCTTCCCCTTGGGCTCTTCCGTTCCATCTTGCCAGTTGTCACCAAGTTCTCCAATTCATTTCTTCTCATAGTTAGTGTCATGATCTTTAATTATATAGACATTTGGCTCGCTCTCTCAGAACAGGGGCGAAACAATCATACACTTTCAATGATTGGACTCTCACACACGGCCACGTGAAGTAAACCTTTTATTCACCTAAGCCACCTGATGATAAATGAAACGTACTGTCACCTCATCCATTAAGGGAATCAAATTAAAGCGCTGTTCAAGAGGAATTCTTCTGTCACAACAATAATTCCCTCATGTACCCAATTATTGAGATAGGGCGTCGAAAATATTAATAATTCGCTTCAACCAGACTGTTACACTGAGCTGGCTCGCACAATACATTCCGTCTTGTCTGCTGAACACTGGCCTCCGATTAATCTAGGTCAAAACACAGGCACACTACACTGGCTAGCCTGCATGGTCAATACTTAACGTACAGCTAGTGTCCCCTGACCGGAGGTCAACTAGTACATCTCGGTCAGAACACAGGCTATGGCGCAACCGCCCGGCCTGGTCAAGACCACAACTGAAACACAAAACTTTAGTTAAGCGACGCCAAGTATAAAAGTGTTACCATTAGACCTTAGGAACAACTATACAACAGACAGCGACCCGGTAGGTTGATCAAGCTTTGGGCTGTAGGTCCACTCTCTGGATCACCAAAGGTACAACATGATAGTACAGCTGGTCAAAGACACGGCCTCTCGTCTCAAGGACAACAATCTCACCACTGTAGACCAATCCCTGATTCCATAAGAGTTGCATAGATTACAGCTGGTGGACATGGCCGTGAAAGGATAGCTTCAACAGAAACAATTTCCGCTGTAGAACATTCTACGGCTCCCTGTGATGCCAATTATACAGCTGGTTATAGAAGCGGCCTCCCTTCTTGATGACTTGCTACCGAATGGCCTCTTTGTGTCAGGTCTCGAAGGACACACTAACGGAACCTGCCGAAGATCTCCGAGCATTACCTCACGACAGTGAAGGCAACTCAGCATTCCCCGAGTTTTATCTGAATGTGCGATTTACAACAGAAAAGATCTACGCGCACTCAAAGAAATGAGTGATGATTCTCGGGACCCGTGAAGTTCATGACAATCCCGATACATAACATCTCAAGGACCCAGAAGAAAAGAACTCTTTTTTTTTTACTCGGAAATCCCCCCCCCCCCCTCACCCTTCTTAAAATGTGGACTAGACACCGAGACGGGGTGGGACAGAGTGGGTACTGTGAGGCCCACTTGCGTTTCGCGACAGAAGTATATAGAACATTAAAATCCGAAGCTCCTCATCTGGTACTAGTTAGGTGTGTCTGTCATTCCCTTCAGCTGGCAGTGCCACATTTTTGTAAAACAATTGGCACTCAATGGGTGATGTGGTCAATAGCGCACACTTCGCCTTTACTTTCCAGAACATTTCATGGTGCTTAGTTTCGGCTGAGTCAACCCCGGAGCAATAGTGGGGACTCATTTACATGATCTACGGGATGACCATTAGCTATCGTGCGTGCTCTCGACGGCCTGTGCATTTGGTAAGCGAAATTTAAGAGAAAACTCTTCCTTCCGGAACTTCATCAACAGCAGACATGGCAGCTTTCGACAACATGGAATCTGTGGACATCGACCGTTTTCTCGAGGGGACACCGCTTCATAAAAAAGGTACGTTGGTTCTCACTATTACCGGACCTGGCGCGGCGGCCAAAGGCACGCCCCATTTAATTGCTAGCACGTTGCTCGGCCCATGCGGGGTGCCTGCTGGCGGAGTAGCAGACATCTACAGATATAAGACACCCACGCGGTGGTTTGTAAATCTGACCCAAGCTGCCCGTGTGGCAGTTTACAAAGGCCTGCACGGCAAAAACATAAAACTGCCGACCGAGGGACTCGAAGTGTCGATTGAACACTTTGAAAAGGAACGAGAACGGGTGACGATCCATTGGCTCCCCAACACGATTCCTCCAGAGGGAGTCAAGTTCATCGTAAAACAGACAATGGGTGACGAAAATGCGGAAGTATTCCGCATCAAGTACGGTGGCGGAAAATGGGGAGTTCTTTGTACCCCAAAAAAACCAATACCTCATTACGCCAAGATTACAGCTCCTGGGAAAATCACAGGAGACCACCGTATTATGTTAAAAATAGTGGGTCGTCGCACCGAATGCCCTACATGTGGCCTGGACTCACACTGGGCCAACAAATGCCCGAGCCGGAGACCAAAAAAAAAGACAATAACCAACAACCAACTGAAAGATCGCAAGAGGAGTTCCCCTCACTCGGGGGAAAACTTCACACAAATTCAAACAACAAAAAACAAGATGACGCCGAGACAGCCGGCCAAAAAGAAACCACGAGGCCAGACGAGGACAACGCCGCTCAAGATGACGTCGAGGTAGCTGGCGGACCGGTGACCACGGAGACAGATGCAGAAACTCAAGCAAACACAATTTCACAAGAAACCAACGACGAAGATTTCCAAATCGTCCTCTACGGCAGAAAAAGACAGAGGGCAGAGAGGAGAAATTCCTCAGGCAACAAAGACATGAGAGAAGAGGAAGCTAAAAAATTCGTCATTTAGTTTGGCGGAAAACAACACAGGGTCAGGGACAGCGATCCTACAAATTTCTGACACATGGACTATTTTTAGGTCACACAGAGACCCACATGGTAGAATTTGTACAGTTGAAGTAAAAAACGAGGCACACACGTACGCTATAGTTAACATACATGCACCACCAAACTACAATTATCAACCTATATTTTATGAACAGTTAGACGACTTATTAACACAGACATACAGGGGACAAAATATTGTTATTGCCGGTGATTTCAACTGTGTTCTTGAAAGAATAGATGTGGTAGGAGGTGAAGTAAGAACACAGCTGAGGAGATCCGGCAAGGACAGCATACATCAACTAGACACACTGCTAAACATCATGGACACACACAACCTCACAGACGCATTCAGGCAAACACACCCCGACAGCAGAGAAACGACATACACAAACAAAGCACACAACAGATCATCCAGATTAGACAGATTCTACACACCCGCAACACACCACATCATAAAAACCCAACACCTACGAGAAACACTAGACTTCACAGACCGCAAAGGTATACTTGTACACATTAGCCCAAACAGCACAGACACGCAGCCGCACAAACGGTCACCACACTGGAAGTTCAATTGTACACTTCTGAAACACGCAGGATATGTACAATATATGACAAAACTCATACACACATACACAGAAAATATACCGACTGAGAACATCACACAATACTGGGACTTGCTAAAAAGCACGATACGAAGCAGAACACAACATTTAGCAACAATGATTCACAAAGACAGAATAAGACAGGAGCGCATTATACAGACAGCCATACGACTAACAAAACAGACAGACAGAGATGCACTTCATTTACACACACTTGAAGCACAGCTAGAAGAACACCATCAACACAGATATTTGGGTGCTCTTCTCAGAACAAAGCTCAACACTATTACACAAGAGTCAGTAAGTAGACAATATATGGCAATAGAGCAGAATATACAGCATAGGAGACAAATAAGCCAAATATCAGACATGCAGGGAAACATGCAGACAGAAACACTACGCATAGGGACCGCTTTCCAACAACACTACACACATCTATTCACAGCAGAGGCAGTAGACACACAGATACAAGACAACTTCCTACAGTACACAAAGAAATTACCTGACACAGACAGAGAAACACTAGACACAGAGCTGACACTGACAGACATAACACAGGCACTGAGCACACTAAACAAAGACAAAACTCCAGGACCAGACGGTTTGACAGTAGAATTCTACCAACACTTCTTTCCTATCCTAGGCAATCTTCTCCTCAAAGTCTATCAGGAAGCCTTTGACAAACAACAATTACCTGAAAGCTGTAACATGTCCTACATCACACTCATACGCAAAGACAACACCGACAAAACACAACTGAAGAACTACAGACCAATTTCCTTACTCAACACAGACTATAAGATACTTGCCAAATCACTTACCAACAAACTCAAACCCATCATGCCAACACTCATACACCCCGACCAACAGTGCAGTGTCAAAGACAGAAACATACACAAACACAACCACCTCATTAGAGATATAATTAACTACACACATGGGAAAGATTGTCCATCCTCCATCTTGTCCTTGGATCAAGAGAAGGCTTTCGACAGAATTTCCCATACTTACCTGCATAGGACACTAGAACACTGCAACATAGGAGAGTACTACAGGCAGTGGATACAGATCTTGTACAAAAACCCTGAGAGCAAAGTGTCGGTGAACCACTCACTGACGGATAGCTTCAGGCTCACTAGATCTGTAAGACAGGGATGTCCCTTATCACCACTACTGTACGTGCTCACCTTAGAGCCTTTACTAGAAAAGATAAGACAAGACACTAGTATTAAAGGAACCTTCCTACATGGGATAGGAGAGCAGAAGCTTGTCGCTTATGCAGATGACACTGCCTTCTTCCCCACTAGCAACATCTCAATAAGGAACATACTCCACACCTTTACCCATTTTGGAAAAGGCAGTGGAGCCAAAGTAAATATACAGAAATCACAGATAATGGGACTAGGAAAGTGGAAACAAAAGTCTGATTTCCCTCCAGACCTGAGACACACAGGCACCATGAAGCTGTATGGGATCACATTCCCATGTGATCCCACAAAAACACACAAACAGACATGGCACTCATTGACTGAACAGATCACAGACATGTTACACAGGTATAGGTACAAAACATCCACAATATTTGGTAGAAGCACAATAGTCAACACATACATAATACCCAAAATATTATACTTAGCGACAGTACTAAACCCTCCCAAACAGACCGTCACAGACATAAACATACAAATCAGACGCTTCATCTTCACCAATACAATACACAGCATACATCACAAAACACTCATGCAGGACAAACTACAGGGGGGAATTGCACTACAGGACATCCACACAAAAATACTGTCACTTAGAATCAGTCACATAGGTAAAATCATCAGACATCCAGAACAACATAGATTAGCTTTATATTATATAATAATATAGCACACAACATAAAACACCTCACACCTCTTAACAATGCAACTGCACACTACCAGGGAACACTGCCAACATTCTACCAGACATGCATACAGGCAATACAAGGACATGAACAGTTAATACAGCAAACAACACACAAAATATACAAACATTTAGTTAGAGAGCAAGCACCATCACTCAAACTTAGGATTAAAAGAGGACACAAATACTTAATGTCTGACTTCACATGCACCTTTTCAAACCTACACAACAAACACATAACACCAAAAGCTAGAGAGATCACATATAGACTGTTATACAATATGACACCAACAACACAGACAGAAGCATACAAATTCAAACAAATATCACAGTGTCAGCTATGTAGAAATAACACAACAGAGACAGAGGAACACATTTATTATACATGTCCAACAATCACAGCTGTACGCGCAACACTCCAACACCTCATACAAACGCACACAGGCAAACAAACTGACATATATAAAGCAATTTTTCTCAACATTATACCAAAATCAGCAAAAGACACACATACAAAACTACTGACAGCTCTTTCTTACTATAGACAGCTCATATGGACGTAGAAACTCAGCCAGATACAAACACCGCACATATAACACACACTTAATATCATTTATGTTCACGCACAAAATATCACAACTCTTTCCAGAGTTGGTATAAATGGTATACCAACTCTGGTAATTTTGGTAATTTTTTTGGTAATTTTGGTATACATGAGTGAGAGAAAGAAAGAAGAAACTGGGAGTGAATGATTAAAAAGATCACATATGGTCAAAAGACCAATGGAAAATCCCTTATGTAAAGAATAGTGGAAGTACAAATGCTTGTTTTATCTGTTTCAAAATGATGGTTTCACCCTTATAGATAAGGGGAAAAAGGGAAAAAGAGAAAAGAAAACTTAACTCCTCCCATTCCAATGTACTAATTATGGAATGTTTGATACAAATGAATTTGTTGTGCTAAACTACCACCACAACTAAGATTATCATTTTAGTAAAGGAAATCACATATCTATCATAGTATTATTATTATTATTTTATCATTATTATTGTTTTCATTATTATTATTATTATTATTATTATTATTATTATCACTATCATTATCATTTTTTACTATCATTACCCAACCCCTTTTATCCTTAGTATCATTAATTAAATAAGTATTAATGATATCACCATTATTATTCTACAACTGCATCCCCCATGTCCCGTCCCCCCCCCCCCCCCCCTTTGTTTAAGGTTTGTTGCTTTTGCTACTACCCCCACTAGTTTGTTTCAAACATTTGCCCTGCCTGTACCATCATTAGAGTGGTCATGGGGACATTGGTGATTGAAGCCAATCGGTGGGAGAGTAGAGAGGGAACAACATGTAAAGACTTTCCCCTATCCTTGCAGTCAATACTTACCCCATTATCCTTAGTATCATTGATTTTACAAGTATTATTGATATCACTATTATTTTACAACTTCATCTCCCCTGCGCTCCCTGTTGCTTATGTTTTGTTACCCTTGCTGCTACCCCAACTGGTTGGTTCAAACACTTGTCCTGCCTGTACCATCATTAAGAGTTGGCATGAGGGTTTTGGTGGGGTGAAACCAGTTGAGGAGAGTATAGTGAGGGGGGGAAACATGCAAGACTCCCCCTTTTCTTTGTATTCAGTATCTACCTTATTATCCTTAGTATCATTAATGTTATAAGTATTAGTGATATCATCATTATTATTTTACAACTTCATCTCCCCTAGTTGCCCATTTTGCTCATGGTTTGTTGCCTTTGCTACCACCCCCACTGGTCAGTTCAAACATTTGTCCTGCCTGTACCATCATTAAGGGTGGTCAGAGGGGCATTGGAGTGGAAGCGATTAGTGGGAGTGCAGCAAGGTAAACAAAAATGTAAAGATTTCCCTTTCTCCTTGTCACCCCTTTTGAATCATGTGAGGGAGTGTTGAAGGAATAAATACAAAATCACATATGTTTACCAAATCAATAATACTGAAATAAATTTGTGCAAATACAAATGACTGAGGGAATGAGGGGGGGAAAAACCAACTCCCTGTACTACAACTATTATTAAAAACTATATTTGGCTTGTGTATGTACACTGCTATGCTATGTTAACACCATTCCAAAGAAAATCATCCTAGCAAATGGAAACCACAATTTGCAAAAAGTTTATCATTTTCATAACCATTATTACCATTGCTAGTTTTTTATATTGGCTATTATTACCCTCAGTATGTCTCTTCTTGTCATTATTATTATTGTCAACATTAGTAATAAACAAAATCCCTTTCCCATGTGCCCCCCATCCCCTTGCTCATGGTTTGTTGCTGCCTTTGCTGATACCCACACCGGTTTGGTTCAAATATCTATCCTGCCTTTACCATCATTGCCCAGAGAGGAGTGGTAGGGCATTGGTAGAGTGGAACCAAATTGGTGAGAGGGTGGCAAGGGAAACACAAATGTAAAGATTGGAAAATTATGTGCAAATACTGATGCTTGTTTTACTTTTTACAATAAGTTTAAAAAAAAAAAAAAATAAAAAAAAAATAAAAGGAAGGGAAAAAATGAATGTACCCTTACAAATAAGACCAAAAAAAATAAGCAAGGAGAAAAGGATAACCAACTCCTTTTACTTACTGCTACTATTATGGAACATTGCATGTAGCAAGAATATGTATTTAAAAAAAAACATAAGCAAGGAGAAAAAAAGATAACCAAATCCTTTTTACACCTACTATATTATTAAAGGGTGCAGGATGGAATTGTTATTGTATGTACCTGCCATAATTTAACACAATTTCTAAGAAAATCATTTTAGCAAATGGAATCACATGTTTGGAAAATGTGATCATTATCATAACAAATTTTATCATTGTGATTATTAGCATTGCTGTTATCACCCTTAGTAGTTTTTATTCCTAGTAATTATTATTATAAGATGTATTTCATGTAAACACCATTCCTAAGAAAATCATTGTAACACATGAAATCACATGTTTAACTAGTATTATTATCATTGCTGTTACTGTTATTATCATTGCCTTTAATTTTATCACCCTTAGCAGTTTTATTCCTTGTCATTATAATATTATTTGTAATTTGGATGTTATTTGCATTATTATCATTGTAATCATTATTAATATCACATCCCCCTTTCCCACCTTTTGATACTGTGATTGTTATTACTGCTGCCGCGCTCACCGTTTTGTTTCAGTTCTGCACCGCCATGTTTATCATCACCGGAGGGTGATGGTACTTAGTAGGAGTTTTTGGAGCTGACAGGAGAGCGGGGCGGCAGGGGAAATAATAACAGCCCGCTACCATCACGCTTTTGATTTAAAATATTTCCTTACAACAATGTCAATGGAGAAATGTTTAAATGTATAAAATATTTGTAATTTTTGCGCATATGTCACCTACACGCCCACATGCAACGCTCTATAAAAACACGCACACAAATACTGAACACACAGTACGCATGTAACAACACAAACAATACAAATGCAACAACTACCCCTCCTGCATTGTAAACTAGGAAACTCCTTGACAACCCCCCCCCCCCCCCCCCCCCCCCCACCTTTTCGATACTGTTCGTTTTGATGCTGCTGCTGCCTTCACCGGTCGGTTTTAACAAGTTTTACTGCCCTTTTCCTCATTACCAAGTGGTGATGATGGTATTGGTGGGGTTTGAGCTGACAGGTGAAAGGGTGGCAGAGGGAAAATAATGGTATACTACCGTCTTGTTGTTGTTTGTACTCGTTTTCCGTTACCCCCCATTTCAAATGTAAAAATGTTGAAACAAATGTTGTAAAAATTTGCGCATATGTCACCTACACTTCCACATGCAACGCTCTGTAACAACACGAACAATACAAATGCAAAGTTTTCTTTAACACTCAATAAAAGTTTAAAAAAAAAAAAAAAAAAAGTCTGTTTTGTGTCTGATTCAATCAATCAATCAATCAAGTGCCATGCCGGAAAGCGTGGGCGGTCATGATTCGCCATTTCACTCGATCACCAGAGTCGTGATTAGAAGATAAAATTTCCCCTCTGGGGAAACAAAATTTTTATTACACAGAGCTGATCGATTGGCTAAGGAAGGAGCAAAAGAAGAACCACCAAAAGAAAAGAATGATCAAATCAGTCAGAAGGCCACCAAACCTTACTCAAGACGACCATTCTTCTGCGCCTCAGAACAGGACACAATAGATTACGCAACCACATGTATACAAAATTCAAGATTGGTGACTCAGCCATGTGCACATGTGGTTTGGCGTTGCAGACAGCAGAGCACATACTCCAGGATTGCCCAAACTACAACATATCCAGGCGAACCTTCTGGCCTAGAGAGACAACAGTGGAAGATAAACTCTATGGACCGCTGAATGAACTAAAAAAGACTGTTGGATTCATACAAGAGACGACATTGCAGTTATAGGCTTATTTCAGGCGAACGAAAGAAGAAGAATAATTACACAGTAGTGCGGTGTGTGTGGTTTATTTCAACTGGACGTGACCTGTGTTTCCTGAGAACATGGACCAACCAGTTTATAACTTCACATCCAGCGCAGTACACGGTAAGCTACACAGCACAGGTACCCTCGTGCTGTCTGTAACCGGGCAGGGGACAGTAAAATGCACCCCGACTCTAATCGCCAGCTCTTTGTTGGGCCCAGCTGGTGTTCCCGCGGGTGGCATAACGGACATTTACCGCTTCGAAATACCTACACGCTGGTTTGTGAACCTAACACAGGTAGCATACAACCAAAAATATCAAGAATTACATGGATTGAAACTGAAGGTCGCGAGCTGCGATCTTGAAATAGAGATCCAGCACGTGGAAAAGGAAAAAGAGCAGGTGACCATCCACTGGTTGCCAAATACCATGAGCCGCGAGGCAGTCAAAGAGTTGGTCGGAATGGCAACAGGCGACAAAGACGCCGAAGTATTCAGACTGAAATATGGTGCGGGGAAGTGGGGTGCTTTGTGCAATCCAACTCAATAAGTGCCGCATTATGCTAGGTTAAACATCCCTGGAGTAACCGGTAACAACCACCATATCCTCTTCACGATGCCAGGGCGCAGAACAACGTGCCCAAACTGTGGTCTGGACGACCACTGGGCCAACAGGTGCCCAAGCCGAAGACCAAGGCCAAAGGTTGATGAAAACACGGTGGAAAACTTTCCACCGCTGGTAGAAGCAAAGAGTCAGCAGCCACCGACACAATCACGAGAACAAGTGGAAACCACAGCGCAGAAGACAGCACTAATGCCCACTCCAGTAACAACACCATTCAAGACTGAAATCGCTAATACCTTGGCCACAAACGACATTACAACACAAAGAACAAATCAACAAAAGGAAAAAGACAGCAAAACCCAAATCCAAATCACCTACCACCCCAAATACACACCCATCCCCAACCCCGACCAAGGAAAACAATTCAGATGAACGGGAGCCCATTAAAAATGACAAAGAGGGTTTCATTAAAGTGATTCATAACAAGAAGCGCAATAGAATGCAGAAAAACGCAGAAAACAGCGATAGTGAAGACGACGATTCTCCAATTGCCACACCAAAAAAAGTGAACAAACCGGACAGCCCCACAGTAAGGACAAATGATCAACGACAGAACACAGAGGAAGAGGACAACATATCCTTAAGACGTTTATTTATCGCCACTGACACTGAAGAAGAAGAGAACTCGGGAACGTCCAAAACGCACTGAACAGCTATATGCAGCATATTTCTTTACTTCCTTTAGTAATGTCAATTGTCATTTGCACGCAATATAATTTCTTTTTGTTTATATACTTGTGATGGGTGACGACATAAAAATAATATGTTTAAATGTATCTGGTATACGCACAAAACAACAACACATTTGCACACTCATACACAAATACAAACCAGATTTCATCCTGCTACAAGAGACAAATATTCATTCAGATATACATGGCGCACAAATTACAACACAATTAGGACTGAGACATGCACACTTCAATTTGGCAGTCCAAACCATAGGTTCTGGGACAGCCATACTACAAACATCAGATAGGTGGAACATTTTAAAAACAAATCGGGATAGCCAGGGTAGAATCAGCATAACACAGATAAGTAACACCTCACATACATATACCATTGTCAACATACATGCACCACCAAATAACAACTACCAGCCACAATTTTATGAAGAACTAGACACACTACTCACACACATATACCGACCACATACCGGCTGATAACATCGGACAATACTGAGACCTACTGAAAAATACAATACGAGGCAGAACACAACACCTAGCATCCATCATACACAAAGACAGATTAAGACAAGAACAAATTATACAAACAGCCATACAACTAACAAAACAGATGGACAACAAAGCACCACATTTAAACACACTAGAAGAACAATTAGAGCAGCACCAACAACACAGATATATAGGCGCCCTCCTTAGAACAAAACTAACCACAATCACGCAAGAGTCTCCCAGTAAACAATATTTAGCGATTGAACGGAACGTACAACACAGCAGACAAATAGGCAAAATAATAGACATGCAAGGCACCACACAAACAGAACCCGCGCAAATAACAGAAGCATTCAATCAATACTACACACACCTATTTACAGCAGAGACAGTAGACACACAGACACAAGACAAATTTCTAAAATACAGTAAACAGCTGTCAGATGCAGACAAAGACACACTAGACACAGAACTAACACTAGCAGACATAACACACGCACTCAGCAAAATGAACAAAGACAAGACACCAGGACCGGACGGCTTGACTGTAGAATTCTACCAACATTTCTTTCCTATCTTGGGTGGCCTTCTTCTTAAAGTATATCAAGACGCCTTTGACAAAGAACAACTACCAGACAGTTGCAACATGTCGTACATAACACTCATACCTAAACACAACACAGACAAGACACAGATGAAAAATTACAGACCCATATCTCTACTTAACACAGACTATAAAATACTAACCAAAGCACTGACCCACAAACTGAGACCCTTTATGTCAACACTCATACACCCAGACCAACAATGCGGCGTACCACATAGAAACATTCACCAGCATACACATTTTATTAGAGACATCATCACATACACACAGGAGGAAGACTGTCAGGCCTCTCTTTTGTCCCAAGACCAGGATAAAGCCTTTGACAGAATTTCCCACTCCTATCTACACAAGACATTAACACAATGCAATTTAGGCCAGTACTTTGGGAGATGGATAGCGATCTTGTACCGGAATCCTGAGAGTAAGGTGTTAGTTAACCACACACTCACTGCGGGCTTCCGGCTCACAAGGTCGGTGAGACAAGGATGTCCTCTGTCGCCGCTCCTATATGTGCTGGTTTTAGAACCACTACTAGAAGCAATCAGACAAGACACCAACATCACAGGCACATTCATACCAGGCGGAGGAGAGCGAAAGTTGCTTGTATACGCAGACGACACCGCTTTCTTCCCCACCAACAACACATCCGTTACAAATATACTTCACACCTTTACACAGTTTGGTAAGGGAAGTGGGGCAAAATTAAACATACAAAAATCACACATAATGGGTCTCGGTAAGTGGCGAAACAAAACAGACTTTCCTCCCGACTTAACAGCCACAGACAACATCAAACTATATGGGATAACATTTCCTAACAACTCCCGACAGATACACGCATAGACATGGCAAAACCTCACACAAAAAATTATAGACATGCTGCACAGATACAGGTATAAGACATCCACAATATTTGGTAGGAGCATCATAGTTCAGCTTGGTACACAAAACCTCATGTCGTGGCCAAGATTATGGGATGACCTACCCTTCCACACGCAGATGGCAATATCTACTTTAGGGTTAACTATACATGGCTTGGTTTTATTGCATGCAGATAGGGCAGATTTCTCCGTGATACCTGGAGCTGTTGCAACCAACACGTTTCTGTAAAATGTGAATACAAGTGACACACAAACAGGGCGCATTGTAGTTAAATAGTTTAATATTGAAACAACTCAATCTGCAACAAACGATGCATATGTCTGCCAGCTGTGAGAAAATCTGAGACAAGACTAAATTTACTAGGTATGTGTAACAAATAATCCGCTGCCAACATCATCACAAGTATACATGCATATCAACACAACACACATTATGCTAGGGCATGCGTCTGCATATATTAGACGTTTACACACATTCTGTATCTAAAACACCAGGAACATGTAGAATAAATGGTTTTCAACTACTGTGTGTGGCACCTGGGTCCACTCAAGACTCATAAAGTAGGCAGCAAGAATTTTTTGGTGGCCTTAGTTTGGATACCCACTATGGCACGTTTTATAAAGAAATTTGACCTGGATTCCCAGGTTGACCTAATAACAGACATGTCGAGACCAAGGTTGCAGGGGTGTTGAAACCTACCCATAGAGTATAAGGTACACTGAAGCAGATTTTGACCCTGTGGAATAATATGAAGCTCAGTTTTGCTACTAACCTTATGATGCCTCAACTGGTTTATGGTTTGATTTGATTGGTTGTTTGAGTGTCACCTCAAGTTTCCTGATCCATTATTTATCTGGCTTGCTGGCAAAGCTCTTATTTTCCCACCCTTCATTACAAGAATAGAATTGTGACACGTCATTGGGTCGTCACATCTTTCTGTCATAGTACAGTTGTAACACACAAAACAATTGGTTTTGCCCTTTTCGAGACTGCCACCCTCTTCTCAATATTTCACAGTTGCTAACGTGCCCATGGTAATCATTTCAGTCTGACCATCCCTGGATTCTTCAGCTGGCTAACTTGTCATGGTCTAGCTAATGACATTTGTTGAAGTTCATTTCTTGAGGCGTCCTGGCCAATAAATGCCAGCAGCAGGTTGTGATGGTTGAAGTGTATGTGGCAGTTCTGTTTTAAACACAGTGCAATTAAAGTTCAATAATTGCTGAAAATGGGAACTCTGGCAGTGTAATGGCTATATGGTAGTCGTGGGTTTAAACCCACATCAGGACAGATTTGATAAATTAGACTCCCAGAATGACCCAGTCTAAAATGTCTGGCGTAGTCAAGGCAACCATGTGATACTGGCCACATGAACCCTTAATGCCTTTGGTTATGGGTTTAACCATATGTCCAGGTGTGTAGAAGGGTCCCTTACTTTACTAAAAAATAACCAGTTGATTCCCCGTGGCATGGACAATACTAATACACCATATCATTGTCATGACTAAACCGCCCCAGACGGACTCATCTGTTGGTGACTGCAGATTTCTGTGAGACCAGTTTGGATTATTGTAGAACATGAACTGGCAATGGTACCAGGTATTTGGACTTCTATCAATACTTCCAGGATGTTGCTCATCTGGACAATGTGACAGCATTTCCAAACATTGTAAAATCAGAGTATCTAGTGTATGATATGGCTTCCAATGGGACGCAGAGATGTTTCCAAGGCACCAGGGCTGGGTTCTATACTGGCCAAGACCTATTGACACGTCCTGGGCAACAGGTCCCTTCGGGGTCCTGGCTAAAGTCAGTAGGATCGTTGATTCCTCTGAAGTCGGAGAGTGTCTGCCTGCACGGCGAGGAACCACCAGTCTGCACACCAATAAGCCAGGCATGGGACAACGGATACTCACGCAAACATCAGGTCACATTGATGTTGGACAACAGGATGTCTTTATCCAACATACAGGACTTTGCACTGGAGATCACAGCCAGCGAACACAAGCAAGAAGCAGCATATGGCTTCCAGCATGAGACTGAAGGTACAGGCTGTAACTGGTGTTCTGGCACTGGAGAAGTACAAAATGATGTGTTTGTGACAGATCCGCCCATCCCGGCCGCTCCTTTAGGCAGCAAGCTGTATTATGGCACGGCTGATGTGGTTCAAGATCTCTGGGATTGAGTGGGAAGTGCAACCAAACACGGGACCTCTGTAATGCCTCAACTATCTGGATCATCCTCTGGGAATGACTTAGTAAGCAAGCATGGGTAGCTGTGTGATTCAAGCTGGCAAAACATTTAACACTCATGCATGACACGCTTCACTTCCCAACATTTACAACTTCATACAAATCTGATTGTCCTGTAGTTATGGTTACATCATCACTGACTTTCCTGTACTGGTGACTACATACACGACTGACCTCCCAACATCTATGAGTACACATCACTGATTTCTCACCTACATTTATGAGTACATTATTGGTTCCCACTAATTATGCCCACATAAATAGATATCTCACCTACATTTATGCTTGCATTTCTCACCTATATTTAGGCTCGCATACACAGATTTCTCACCTGCATTTATGCTCAGATTTCTCACCTGCATTTATGCTCAAATTTTTCGCCTACATTTATGCCCGCATACACACATTTCTCACATACATTTATGATTAAGGTACATAATAAGTGAAGTGCTGCAGCCCTGCAACCAACATACTCATCTGCTGACCCAGTGGCCGGTGTGATAATGACCACAACACCAGTCCAGCACTGACTGGTCAAGCAAATATTGAGGGCGCGGTGGGGGGGGGGGGGGGGGAACCAAAAGAGATGATGTTTGACATCAAGGCATAGAGAAACTTTGGTAACAGAAATGGTTAGCAGTACATATGGCAGAAGGCCGTGAACGGACATGATCACTAACGCACCACAGCACAGACTTAAAAAAAAAAAGAAAATAAATCGTATTTAAGAATAATTTAAGAACGATCCATAGTATTTATTTAATCACATTCTTGTCTACTAATGAACAGTTTCATGTCTTCCTGAATTATGATATATGTCTCTGACGTCATATATGTCTCTAATCACATTCTTGTCTACTAATGAACAGTTTCATGTCTTCCTGAATTATGATATATGTCTCTGACGTCCTTCAGTGAATGTGATATACATATAAAATGACATTTTTATACATCTGCTACACTAAAAGTTGTGTTCTGTGTTGGAACAACATGGCTATAACTTGTGTTTACGCTACTGTACAGAACTATGTTACAGGGACTTGAACACACTGCCTGTGTCCCCCACACACAAGAGTAAAATAAACAAACGCCGGCTACCTTTCCAGAGAGCTGCTGATCCCCCTGTTCCGACACACACACAAATGATAATAATGTCACTAACATTCAGTCGGTTTCACTGTGTACAACAGCATTTATAAATCACACCTTTCTTATGAACTAATGTGCCAAGACAGAAACCTGGTAGCATGCTGACCTGACTTCTGACGGTCCAGCATTCAAACCTCCATGAGGCAAACATTTCCTTACACGATCACACGGCTCTGGGATTGATCTAGCCTCATCAAATGAGTACCAGAAAATTGTTTGCCAAGTTAAAGATGGGCAACATGATAGTGATCATAGCACTGAGTGGGTGCAAATTGGTCCCAACCCAAAATATGGGTCCAGGGCCGTAGCCTCAATATGGCACAAATTATGGACATGGAATCTGTATCTATTTTGTTTGAACTTTTTTCTATTGAGCAAGCCACCATGCAGTGATGAGAATAACAAAATTCACTCATATTGTACCTCGTCTGACTCATCAGTTGTATAAATGATTACTGCAAGAATTATAACTTCTGCAAACACAAATGTATGGACAAAGGTTACTCCAGACATCACTAGCTGTTGTGAACATTAAAATATAAGGACAACTAGTTACTCTTTACATCACTAGCTGTAGTCAACATCAAATATGAGATGGACAGGTTATTATTTACATTGCTCACTTTTGTGAACATAAAATGTAAGGAGAACAGGTAACTTGCAGTTTTTCAGTCTGTGTAGGACAATAGTTTCAGTGTAGATAAAACATAAAACGTAAGGGGAACAGGTAACTTGCAGTTTTTCAGTCTGTGTAGGACAATAGTTTCAGAGTAGATAAAACATAAAATGTAAGGAGAACAGCAGTTTTCAGTCTGTGTAGGACAATAGTTTCAGAGTAGATAAAACATAAAATTTAAGGAGAACAGGTAACTTGCAGTTTTTCAGTCTGTGTAGGACAATGGTTTCAGAGTAGATGAAACATAAAATGTAAGGGGAACAGGTAACTTGCAGTTTTTCAGTCTGTGTAGGACAATAGTTTCAGAGTAGATAAAACATAAAATGTAAGGAGAACAGGTAACTTGCAGTTTTTCAGTCTGTGTAGGACAATAGTTTCAGAGTAGATAAAACATAAAATGTAAGGAGAACAGGTAACTTGCAGTTTTTCAGTCTGTGTAGGACAATAGTTTCAGAGTAGATAAAACATAAAAACGAATCATGGCAGCTCTTGCTGTTTTAACTCAACTTTATATTATTTGAGAAAAGTGGAGGAAACTTAGACCAATGGAGTAAATAAGGAATTGTTTATTTGATAAATGACATCTTTGTGGATATTTCAGTAATATAAAACATAATAAATATGAACATACATTTGTAAACATAGCTTGTGAAATCTAGGGTCAACATCTTCACAGAATCTCAAAACTTCACCTGACAGAAAACTGATCATTCTGACACATGTTCAGCGCAGGGTGAACTGACTGATGCACAGTCAGCTAACAACAAGAATCACAGCAACAAAGGCATTAGCCTGGCTGGAGACACCAGGTTCATCCATGCATGAATATACTCAAGAAGGTCAAGATGGGTCAGGCCAGAAGGCAATGGTTTGGATCTCTGAGGCTGTCTATGTTTCACTTTGTGCTAGGGCACGCAGGTGTAAGAGGACAGATTAACATCCTGAATGCCCCTCTATGAGTATGCTCGGGAAGATTGAGATGGCAATGGTTTGAATCTCTCAGGTTAATTTTGTGCCTGGGCATGCAGGTGTAATGTGCAAGAGGAAACAAAAAGCAGATAGTTGCTATGGGGAGCTGACGAGCAATGGACCAGGCTAACATCCTGAATGCCCTTTGGAAGCCCAGGAAGAGTAAATGATGCAAAGGAGAGATGTGATTCTGCAATTTTGACCAGACTGCAAGAAGATCAAGTCCAACGTGGTAAAGCTAGGCAACAGTGTCATGCGGGGAACCCCGGTAGAACAACCAATCAATGCATGTCTTGTAGCAACACTGGCTACATGCTGAAGGAGGGGAGGGTCTCAGCACTCGTGGACTAATAGTTGGATGTGCGAGGGAGAAGATCGGTTGACTAACAATCACAGGCTGAACGGCCACACAAGGCTCAAATTGAATTATAGGATCGCATCCACACAAACAGTCGTCCATTTTTGGCATGGTTCCGGGTTTTGGGAATTACAGTTGGCAAGGGAACTGGGTACATTAGCTAATCATTGTCTGACAGAATATGTATCAAATTCCTAGCTTATGGCACTGCTCTGTCAATATATGTTAGAGAATGTTCATATGATTGTGACAAAAAAGGACATCAGTGCACTAGAGACAAAGCCATAAGTGCTCAGTGTCTTCCAGCAGATGTTAAATGTGGTAGAGAGTCCCTGTTGTTAATGTCTAATCTGATATTGTCATGAAATTGATGTGGATGCTATAATTTGTACCCAGGTGTTTTACTTTGTACATACAGACAGCATTCATTTGTACTTCTGATGCTGCAAGAACTTCTATCAACAACATTCAATGCGACTAAAGAAAAATGAGAAGGCAACCAATCTGTTGGTACACAAGAAAACATTTGCTAAGAGTGCCTGGGATCTCCGAGGTCCTTGACGTTGGCAGCGCAGGCTTTGACTTGTTGAACCAGATCACACAATCGAAGGATGGGTCCTTCTACGACGCTGACCAGTTTGGTCAGATGGTCAGTACTCATGGTGAGGAGACTTCTTCCATCAATATTCTGAGGGTGAGAGAAACGAGAAATATTAACATCTGGACAAGGAAACATGCTTTTGTACAAAATTAATGTTATGAGGATGGGCACAAAAGCTTGTGTAATACTCTGCCCTTGATGTGAACAGCCAAAGAATACCATGGAAGCCAAATGACAAACAGTATTTCTCTCTAAGCCCCCTAAATTGGTCCATACCAACATCCCACCAGATACAGCTGTCACATTTGAGATGACCGGCCGCTGGAGTTGCCAGAAATGAAATGATGACATTAGAAATATCATGCTTCTCAAGTGCTCTCCCAACTGGCACAGATGTCATGTCTCTCCAGAGGCAGGGTTCTGGACCAACTCTGCTGATGATTTCCCTCCACGGCACCATCTCAGTGCATCCCTGCCTCTTCTCCTCCTGATCTTGTACCAGTCGCCAGGATGTACTCCAACGCCTCTCATCTCATTGTATGACCAAAGTGAGCGGTCTCTTTTTTATATTTGAATGTAATGTTTTACTCTCACAAATTCTTCCAGACAATTGCTGTTTTAACTCTGGCGTCCAAGGTATTCATAACAGTTCTCTCAGAAACCACATCTCCATTGCTGATAGACAAATGCAAGAAATATTAAGGTATAAATAACATCATGCATCTAATTCATCAAGAGGCAACACATAAAGTGGTTTTGACATCTTGTGGCCTGAACAGCCACTGAGAGGGGAATACAACCACAGCAGGAACTGAATACAGAGTCAACGGAAGACCCAGAAAATGATGGATAGACAACCTCAAAGGTACACAAAACAAACACGGATATCGTATATGATACAATCAGAGCAACACATGTGACCTTGGGACGCAGTCAGGCAGTGCTAACCTTAATGTTTAACAGCAGGTATGGATTAGGTAGAGAGACACAGCCCACCTGAGACTAGATAACGGATGTGACCTGTAGTGACACAGCACAGTAGAACACATGTAACCTGTAGTGAGACAGCTCACTAGAACACATGTGACCTGTAGTGAGACAGCACACTAGAACACATGTGACCTGTAGTCAGACAGCACACTAGAACACATGACCTGTAGTGAGACAGCACACTAGAACACATGTGACCTGTAGTCAGACAGCACACTAGAACACATGAGACCTGTAGTGAGATAGCACACTAGAACACATGTGACCTGTAGTTAGACAGCACACTAGAACACATGTGACCTGTAGTGAGACAGCACACTAGAACACATGTGACCTGTAATCAGATAGCACACTAGAACACATGTGACCTGTAGTGAGACAGCACACTAGAACACAAGTGACCTGTAGTGAGACAGCTCACTAGACCACATGTGACCTGTAGTGAGACAGCACACTAGAACACATGACCTGTAGTGAGACAGCACACTAGAACACATGACCTGTAGTGAGACAGCACACTAGAACACATGACCTGTAGTGAGACAGCTCACTAGAACACATGTGACCTGTAGTGAGACAGCTCACTAGACCACATGTGACCTGTAGTGAGACAGCACACTAGAACACATGACCTGTAGTGAGACAGCACACTAGAACACATGACCTGTAGTGAGACAGCACACTAGAACACATGACCTGTAGTGAGACAGCACACTAGAACACAAGTGACCTGTAGTGAGACAGCACACTAGAACACAAGTGACCTGTAGTGAGACAGCACACTAGAACGCATGACCTGAAGTGAGACAGCACACTAGAACACATGACCTGTAGTGAGACAGCACACTAGAACACATGACCTGTAGTGAGACAGCACACTAGAACACATGACCTGTAGTGAGACAGCACACTAGAACACATGTGACCTGTAGTGAGACAGCACACTAGAACACAAGTGACCTGTAGTGAGACAGCACACTAGAACACATGACCTGTAGTGAGACAGCACACTAGAACACATGACCTGTAGTGAGACAGCACACTAGAACACATGACCTGTAGTGAGACAGCACACTAGAACACATGACCTGTAGTGAGACAGCACACTAGAACACAAGTGACCTGTAGTGAGACAGCACACTAGACCACATGCGACCTGTAGTGAGACAGCACACTAGAACACATGACCTGTAGTGAGACAGCACACTAGAACACAAGTGACCTGTAGTGAGACAGCACACTAGAACACAAGTGACCTGTAGTGAGACAGCACACTAGACCACATGTGACCTGTAGTGAGACAGCACACTAGAACACATGACCTGTAGTGAGACAGCACACTAGAACACATGACCTGTAGTGAGACAGCACACTAGAACACAAGTGACCTGTAGTGAGACAGCACACTAGACCACATGTGACCTGTAGTGAGACAGCACACTAGAACACATGACCTGTAGTGAGACAGCACACTAGAACACAAGTGACCTGTAGTGAGACAGCACACTAGAACACAAGTGACCTGTAGTGAGACAGCACACTAGACCACATGTGACCTGTAGTGAGACAGCACACTAGAACACATGACCTGTAGTGAGACAGCACACTAGAACACATGACCTGTAGTGAGACAGCAAACTAGAACACAAGTGACCTGTAGTGAGACAGCACACTAGACCACATGTGACCTGTAGTGAGACAGCACACTAGAACACATGACCTGTAGTGAGACAGCACACTAGAACACATGACCTGTAGTGAGACAGCACACTAGAACACATGACCTGTAGTGAGACAGCACACTAGAACACATGACCTGTAGTGAGACAGCACACTAGAACACAAGTGACCTGTAGTGAGACAGCACACTAGAACACATGACCTGTAGTGAGACAGCACACTAGAACACATGACCTGTAGTGAGACAGCACACTAGAACACATGACCTGTAGTGAGACAGCACACTAGAACACATGTGACCTGTAGTGAGACAGCACACTAGAACACAAGTGACCTGTAGTGAGACAGCACACTAGACCACATGTGACCTGTAGTGAGACAGCACACTAGAACACATGACCTGTAGTGAGACAGCACACTAGAACACATGACATGTAGTGAGACAGCACACTAGAACACATGACCTGTAGTGAGACAGCACACTAGAACATATGACCTGTAGTGAGAAAGCACACTAGAACACAAGTGACCTGTAGTGAGACAGCACACTAGAACACATGACCTGTAGTGAGACAGCACACTAGAACACATGACCTGTAGTGAGACAGCACACTAGAACACATGACCTGTAGTGAGACAGCACACTAGAACACATGTGACCTGTAGTGAGACAGCACACTAGAACACAAGTGACCTGTAGTGAGACAGCACACTAGAACACATGACCTGTAGTGAGACAGCACACTAGAACACAAGTGACCTGTAGTGAGACAGCACACTAGACCACATGTGACCTGTAGTGAGACAGCACACTAGAACACATGACCTGTAGTGAGACAGCACACTAGAACACATGACCTGTAGTGAGACAGCACACTAGAACACATGACCTGTAGTGAGACAGCACACTAGAACACATGACCTGTAGTGAGACAGCACACTAGAACACAAGTGACCTGTAGTGAGACAGCACACTAGAACACATGACCTGTAGTGAGACAGCACACTAGAACACATGACCTGTAGTGAGACAGCACACTAGAACACATGACCTGTAGTGAGACAGCACACTAGAACACATGTGACCTGTAGTGAGACAGCACACTAGAACACAAGTGACCTGTAGTGAGACAGCACACTAGAACACATGACCTGTAGTGAGACAGCACACTAGAACACAAGTGACCTGTAGTGAGACAGCACACTAGAACACATGACCTGTAGTGAGACAGCTCACTAGAACACATGACCTGTAGTGAGACAGCTCACTAGAACACATGTGACCTGTAGTGAGACAGCACACTAGAACACATGTGACCTGTAGTGAGACAGCACACTAGAACACATGTGACCTGTAGTGAGACAGCTCACTAGAACACATGTGACCTGTAGTGAGACAGCACACTAGAACACATGTGACCTGTAGTGAGACAGCTCACTAGAACACATGTGACCTGTAGTGAGACAGCACACTAGAACACATGTGACCTGTAGTGAGACAGCACACTAGAACACATGTGACCTGTAGTGAGACAGCACACTAGAACACATGTGACCTGTAGTGAGACAGCACACTAGAACACATGACCTGTAGTGAGACAGCTCACTAGAACACATGTGACCTGTAGTGAGACAGCTCACTAGACCACATGTGACCTGTAGTGAGACAGCACACTAGAACACATGACCTGTAGTGAGACAGCACACTAGAACACATGACCTGTAGTGAGACAGCACACTAGAACACATGACCTGTAGTGAGACAGCACACTAGAACACATGACCTGTAGTGAGACAGCACACTAGAACACATGACCTGTAGTGAGACAGCACACTAGAACACATGACCTGTAGTGAGACAGCACACTAGAACACATGACCTGTAGTGAGACAGCACACTAGAACACATGACCTGTAGTGAGACAGCTCACTAGAACACATGACCTGTAGTGAGACAGCACACTAGATGTCGTCATCAAGTCACCAGCCAACTGAGCATTATGAGACTGCTCATGACAATTGTCAGTGTATGTGTGTGAGTAAAGTGTGGGAGTTTGTTCATACTAGTTTCAATGCTAACGTGAGACATTTTGTATGTGTCTAGATGTGAGGAGGTGTGAGTGTGTGTGGAGGATGTGTGTGAGTGTGGAGGATGTGTGTGAGTGTGGGGATATGTGTGGATGGGGGATGTGTGGGTGGGGGTATATGTTTGGATGGGTTGGGGTGTGTGGGTGGGGGTATGTGGGGTGGATGGGTAAGGGTATCTGTGTGGGTGTGGGTGGGAATATTGTGTGGTATGTGGGTGGGGGATATGTGTGTGGTGTGTAGGAGGGGATGTGTGGTGGTATGTGGGTGTGGGATGTATTGGTGAGGGATATGTGTGTGTGAGGTGCGTGGGTTGGGAATATTGCGTGGTAGAGGATGTATGTGATGTGCAGGTGGGGGATTGTGTAGTGGGGGATTGGGTCAAGGCATGTATGGGTGGGTGGAGGATGTATGTGTGGGTGGTGGGGTGTGTGTGTGAGTGGATTGGGGATGTATGGATGGTTAGGGAGATGTGTGTGGGGAGGGGGGATTGTGTGCGTGTGTGGGAAATATGTGGTCAATGGAGATGTGGCTGGGGGTTGGGTGGGTTGAGGTGTGGATGGGGAGAGTATGTGTGGGTTAGGATGTGTATGTGGGTGGGCGTGGGATATGTGGGTTGGTGGGGGGAATGTTTGTGGGTGGCGAGTGTGTTTTGGTTGGGGGAACAGGTGAGGGGAGTGTGGGTGGGGGATGTGCGGGAGGGGGATGAGTCGGTTGGTGGGGTATGTATGTGTCCCTGGGTGTGCGTGTGTGTGGGTAGGTGGGGGTGTGTGTGTGTGTGGGGTGATGTATGGGTATGTGGGAGATGGGCCTCATAACATGGTAATAAGTCTTGTTTATGTTTACAACATTTATTTCACAATGTTTATTTCTCTTCCTATGTAAATGTCATCCAGATACTTGTTTCTAGGTCTTCCCCTTGGTCTGTTCCCCTCGATCTGACAACTGGTAAGATCGAGGGGAACAGACCAAGGGGAAGACCTAGAAACAAGTATCTGGATGGCTTGGCCTTGTGGCATGGTCGAGACAAAAACACGGAACTGATCCACGACTCTGTTGATCGAGTGAGATGGCAGAACATGACCGCCCACGCTTACCGGCATGGCACATGATGGATGGATGGATGTAAATGTATAATGCTCTTGATGAACGAAAGACGAGTGATTGGAAGGGCCGAATGTAAGATGGGCCTGCGCGCCCAATTTGTGACCCTAATAAAGTTGATTTGATTTGCTTCTACTCCTGCTGAGATCTCCAACATGTAGCCCCCCCCACACGATTTCTCCATGCCGTGATACAGACTGCCCAGAATCTGTCCTCACTAACTCAATCGATCTCATACCCATTCATCGTTCTAGTTATTGCAATAAGTAGGTCAAACTCCAGGACCCCCGTCCATGCATGTGGGGATGTACTGGGTATGTGGTGCTAGATCCACTGTCGATGGACCAACTGGCATATGAAGGGTGATGTCAGTGTAGCACCGGCTGCCAGGACTGAATTCCTAGAACATTCCCTACTAGCCATATGTACACTGGCTCCACCTGGGAGCCCATGCCAATTTAGTTATTAAAAATGTTTTCCCGCCGTGAATTTGAATAATGCAGACACAGATTTTAGAGTGCACAATTTATTTATTGTCTGGCATATTTCACTGCATCTTGTCAGCCACATACTGCAGAAATCACACAACATAAACTACAGCAGAAAGATAACTTGTTTGACTGAGAAATACAACATATATTTTAACAGTAATTTGAATGATCTACCGTGGTAATTATAAACCGACTATCATGTCTTTTTGTCTACACAAAGCTGACGACCATATGAATAGCAAATGCCTCAGCTAATCTTAAAATCTGTCCACACAAAATGGATTGTTTCTATCAATTGTGTGATCTTTCCAAAACAATGTGCACTATCACTGACACAGGAAATTTCCTGTGCAAATTAAATTGATGAAATTGTTCCTGTGTGAAGGAAATTGCCCATGGATTCAACTGTGCATTTTCTTTTGTGCCACTGTGATGTTTATATGTCCAAAGTCAGTCAGTATCTGAGACAAGACCCCGTGTATGAGACAAGACCCCGTGTATGAGACAAGACCCCGTGTATGAGACAAGACCCCGTGTATGAGACAAGACCCCGTGTATGAGACAAGACCCCGTGTATGAGCCAGATTTTTTCAAAGTTCAGACCTGGTAGAATGTCCGTATGTTTCTTGTTCTTGGTCCACGATGTTGCCCAACTTGTTGACTGGCAGTGTGCCATGTTTCACTTCTGCAGGCCAGTCTACGTCTGGCTGATTGTGTCCAGTGTCCACTGTTGTTGATGATGGCATCAAGATATTCACAGTTTGAGATATTTCCAATTATTGTTGATTGTGTGATTAACAAAAATATTGACAGACACCAACAAAATCATGAACTCCTCACCTTATTAATGAAGATGCTGGCATACACACCACACCCATTCACCTTGAGAACATCAACCACATCGGACAGGCTCCACTTGACCAGATGTAGTGCACGCAAGCGTGACGACAGCGTTAAGACAATCACCCCTGCGCCGGTCTCCTCGATGATGTCGATGTCATCGAGCGTTGAGGAAGCTATGCGGTTAGATCTGGATTCCATGGAGATCCTGTCCAAGTTCATCACAAGAGCCGGCCTAGAGGCCTTCTCCGAGAGGATGCTGCTGCTGGCCATGCTGGAGCTGGATGAGGTCGGCTTCAGTGGAGTGTCGGCTTTCAAGCGCTCGGCCAATTCCTGAGAGAAGCCTTGTGGGAATTTACCTAGTGGGCTCAGAATGGGAGGGTTGCAATCAGAACCTGACAGGGGACTGCTATAGTCCTCCAACTTCACTGAAAATGGAAACATATTTCTTACAGACACTAAGTCGGAATATATTACATGGGATTAAGCTGGCTCTGTGGCTAATAGGTTATGGGGGAAATTCGTAACCCCGTATACCATGATCAAAACACAGCTGTGGGCGATTCGGAAGCAGACTGCCTTGCGCTAGTTTCATATGGATATGAGTGCCGGTCGTTCAGACAGCAATGGCAAACAACTGAATGTAAACTTGCCAAGAAATCACTAAACAGCCAAAAAATGCTGTGACTGACTGCAACGACCTGTAAAGAATATGCAACTGACTGACATGGGATTATAGCTTTTGTCTTTGCCTCTCCACTTCTATCCCAGGAGGCAGACCATAGACAAACCTTGTGTTCTGTTATACTTGACATACACATGATGTCCAGACTAAATGTGCCCACTTCTTCCACAAAGCGGAGAGTCAGACGTGGAGTTTCATCATTCCCTGTCATACCAAGTCATGGGTTGGAAATCAGCTGCGGGCGATTTGGAAGCAGATAGTTTTGCATTGATTTCGATGGTATGAGGTGGTGGCGGTTTTGAAAGCCATGGCAAAATACAGAACTAACATTGCCTAGTCAATCAATAACAGGCTGGGGTTGATTGCAACATCCTGTAACTGACTTTTATGTCCTAATCCTGGGAAGAGATCAATGAGAACATGCATTCTGGCGTCATCATCATCAGGTGGCTGACCATGTGGCCAGGGCGATGTTTCCCTGAAGCTCCCACTGTCTTGCCCCACAAACCTGACATCCACAGGCAGTCAGCTGTGACCTAGTATATGTGACTCTGGGACCCTTGTACACACCTTGACGTGCACTGGGCATATGGTGCTGGATCCATGTTTGTACTGACCAGTCAGAACTCCAGGGCTGAGGTGATCACTAGGCCGACCTGCTCTACTCCCTAAGACATTCACTAGTTTAGGCTGGGTCCACTTGGATGCCCAGGTCCATTAACAAAATTCACCTCAATGTGAATTCGAACCTGTGACCACCAGACTGTTAGGCAAGTATCTAGCCAGGTATTGATCTGTTCATTTCCCCCTCTTGCCACCATGTTGCCTAGCCAGGTATTAATCTGTTTATTTTTCTCTCTTGCCACCAGGTAGCCAGTAAATAAATAAGCGTCATCAGAACACAAAACACAACAAAACCAGACTGTTACCTGTGACAGGCTTAGCCTCAATGTCCGACTCTAACAGAGGAGGAAGGTTGGCCGCCACCGTCTCTGATGACAGCATTCTATGAGGTGGGAAAATGATATCACTCTGTTTCACTGCGGCGGCGGAGGTGGTGCTGGTAGCGGCTGCTGCAGTGGCAGGCTGGAATCTGCTGCCTACATTCCCTATAACATTGTATGATGTGGAGGATTTTGCTGCATCTTTTGATTTCTTGACTGAGCCAGAGCTTCTTTCTGTGGACATGCAGAAGATAATGCTGTGAAACCATGACACTTCTTCTGCTTCATCTTGCACCCTTTATCACCAACTAAGGCTTGGGCCGTCCACAACTCTTTCCAAACCGTTTTATCCACAGCTATCCCACGCAGCTCTGTCTACGTCTTCCCCATATTTATTTTTGTTTCTAATTCACTTCTCCATGTGTTTTTACTTCTTCTATTTCTTGCTCTGGGAAAGCAGATAAAGGTTGTTCTAGTTAAACTTTTCTCAGGTTTCCCCAACGTATGTCCTATCCAGCGCCTGTGTCCTTTCCTCACCTCTTGGTTTACTGATAATTGTCTAGTTCTCTCTGTGAACTCCACATTAGTGATTCTGTCATTTTAGTCCTTCTATTTTGCACAGGTGCCAATTAGTGAATGTTTGTAATCATGACACCAACTTATGACAACTGCAGAACTATTACAAGTTTGGTTGCATTATGATGAATGAAGCAGAAACAAAATGACCTTTACAAAATGTACAACAGTGCTAACTGAACAACAATGTAAAGTGAACGCCCTTCAACTCTCAGAGATGGGCAATGTCTTTCTGGCTTCTTCTTGTGCCTGTAGGGCTCCTGGTGGAGTATAGGCCCACACTCCAGCACTCCGGCCCCCTGGTGGAGTATAGACCCAGACTCCAGCATGCCAGGCCCTGGGCTCAAGCTTGGTTGGGTACTTGCCGGTGTCTTCTGTAGTGCGAGCAGAGAATGATTTTCAGACTATACCAGCACTTGATTCTCTCAGTGATTATTATGGACTAGGACTGCTCACTGTCTCAAAGTGTCAAGTGGTGAAATTAGAGTGCATACAGAACGAAGCTATGCGAGTCATTCTGGGATGCACCAGAGACACCCCAGTAGTGTGCATGCGTTACATCCTTGGTCTGCCTACTGTTGCTGGTAGGCACAAGGTGATGCAGGCGAAGGCATATCTAAGAGTAGCTGCAGACACAGATCACCCGTTGCATGAGGCGCTGGGCGTAGTTAAGGGATAAGAGGGAAATCATGGATGGCTCAGGCGGAGGATATGATCAGGCAGGTGTGCCCCTTGGAGAACATTAGGAGAGTGGGTCAGAGTGTCAGCGGAGCAGTCAGACTTGTGCGAGTTATAATCACATTGAGCCGGGAGTGCAGGGAGTGGCCAGCAGGGGCCACGGAAGTGGAAATCCAGCAACTAATTCAGGATAATGCTCGCCCAGGTGATGTAATTATCTACACAGATGTGTCGGTGTTGAGAGGTTGGAGAAGTGGCTGGGGGTTCATAGCAAATGCTAATGGTCGCCGTTTGATGCAGGAGAGCCTGGCATATGATACCACAACATCTAGCTTAAGAATGGAGGTGGAGGCGGTCAGTGCAGCTTTCCGCTGGATGGAGAATACAATACACACACACATCGTGATTGTAACTGACTCAGAAAGCATGCTGAGTAGGGTGAGGACAGACAAGCTTCGTGCCGAGTGGTTTGCTTCACTTCGGAAGTCACGGGTGACAAGCATCGTCTGGATCTTTTCTCTTTCTCCGGGGCATGCTGATGTGCTGGGGAATGAGCAGGCGGACAGATTGGCTGGCTCTGCAAAACTTGGTGGAGTATTGATGCATGATAAGGAAGACGTGGTTGCAGCCTTGCGGGAGCACGTGTACACCTCGGAGGAGCAAATGGAGTACCATGGTCTGGCAAGAATGCGACAGCGAGGAGTGACAAGGGGATCTGGCCGACGATCGCCGCTCACAGGAAAGGTGAGACATATAATCAGATTGCTACTGGTACTATTAATGTTGGAACTCTTCGCTGGCTGCTGAGAATGGGGACGGAGCGCTTATGGGAATGCCCCGAATGCTGTGATGTCAGTTCCTAAATCAATCAATCAATCAATTCTGTAGTGTGAGGTAGCCAGTCTCGGACCCTCCCTCTTTAGTTGCCTCTAACGACCTGCGCAGGCTACAGTCTTACTATGCTTTACTTCCCTTCTGGGGTGGCTTACAAGACCTTTTATTGTTCACTTGTCTCTCTGTGGCCCTGGTAACAGGGGCGGTTTACCTCTGGAGTGGAACCTTTAATGCTTCTAATGTTATCATTTCTAACCCTGCCTCTTCAAGTCAAGCTAGTTACAATCTCTCAAATATGTCACTGTTCTTTCTATATCAATTCCTTATAAATGCCTTACTCTTTCTGGGTCCTCTGTAAATCTGTGTCTTTCCCTTCCTCTTTCTAACTATCACAGGCGTTGAGTTAGGCTGGTAATTTTCTACTGAAAATGGAGAAAACACAATAGGTCAAGTAAGGTTGATACAAATTAAGATGTCAATAATCTCAATAAAACAAGAAGCAATACTGTTTGCAAAAGTTGATTGTTTCATATATTTCTCTCTCTGCCCCCCCCCACCTCTTTCTCTCTCTCTCTCTCTCTCTCTCTCTCTCTCTCTCTCTCTCTCTCTCTCTCTCTCTCTCTCACACACACACACACAGAGAGAGAGAGAGAGAGAGAGAGAGAGAGAGAGAGAGAGAGAGAGAGAGAGAGAGAGAGAGAGAGAGAGAGAGAGAGAGATAGAGAGAGAGAGAATGACCCTGGTCTAGACACTGGCAATGAAAGTAGTAAATACAGCAACATTTCAGAAAGGTATTGGATGTTAGGCTGGTGTCATTTGTGTCTTTATTGTTTGAGTTTGCTGATGAAGGCTTGTTGCTGCAACAACCTCGGTGTTCTGTGATTGTATTCTTGTAAAGATGACTTCTATAATAATATCTCTAGCACACAGACAATGTCTATCATCTGGTTACACTAATATCTCTAGCACACAGACAATGTCTATCATCTGGTTACACTCATATCTCTAGCACACAGACAATGTCTATCATTTGGTTACACTCATATCTCTAGCACACAGCCAATGTCTGTCCTCTAATTACACTAATATCTCTAGCACACAGCCAATGTCTATCATCTGGTTACACTAATATCTCTAGGACACAGCCAATGTCTATCATCTGGTTACACTAATATCTCTAGGACACAGCCAATGTCTATCATCTGGTTACACTAATATCTCTAGCACACAGCCAATGTCTGTCCTCTAATTACACTAATATTTCTAGCACACAGCCAATGTCTATCATCTGGTTACACTAATATCTCTAGCACACAGACAATGTCTATCATCTTGTTACACTAATATCTCTAGCACACAGCCAATGTCTGTCCTCTAATTACACTAATATTTCTAGCACACAGCCAATGTCTATCATCTGGTTACACTAATATCTCTAGCACACAGACAATGTCTATCATCTGGTTACACTAATATCTCTAGCACACAGCCAATGTCTGTCCTCTAATTACACTAATATTTCTAGCACACAGCCAATGTCTATCATCTGGTTACACTAATATCTCTAGGACACAGCCAATGTCTATCATCTGGTTACACTAATATCTCTAGCACACAGCCAATGTCTATCATCTGGTTACACTAATATTTCTAGCACACAGCCAATGTCTATCATCTGGTTACACTCATATCTCTAGCACACAGCCAATGTCTATCATCTGGTTACACTAATATCTCTAGCACACAGCCAATGTCTATCATCTGGTTACACTAATATCTCTAGCACACAGACAATGTCTATCATCTGGTTACACTAATATCTCTAGGACACAGCCAATGTCTATCATCTGGTTACACTAATATCTCTAGCACACAGCCAATGTCTATCATCTGGTTACACTAATATTTCTAGCACACAGCCAATGTCTATCATCTGGTTACACTCATATCTCTAGCACACAGCCAATGTCTATCATCTGGTTACACTCATATCTTCCGGTTTCAAGATGGCGACGGACGGTCGTGTTGTTTTGTGTTCGTTAACTTTTTCGCGTAGGGGATGGATTTATTCATTTCTTGCGTGTAATTGGTGTGCCAGGATGTAAAACCAGGAGTTTCTACTCAAGATCTGCGCGGGTGCTACGGAGTTCGTGCATCGAGCGAAGCCATCCTTGAGTGAATTTTCAGCAGCGTGTGTGGTTCTCAAAAGTCTGTGTTTACGTTTTTTCAACATGGCGGAACAACGTGTGTGTTCCGAGCTATCAGCAGTCAACATACCGAAGCGGCGTGGTAGCCGCGCAGGGAAAAAGAAGCCAGGTAAGCGCGGTGGCTTGAGACGTTTTAGACTCAAGTGTCACCGTCTAGGACTCAGGAACATCCGTATTCTATATTGGAACTGTGCCAGTGTAAAACAACGGGGCTCTATTTTAGAAACCCTAGTTTACAGGAACGACATTGTAGCACTCCAGGAGACGAGACTGGGCGATCAGCTACTCCGAATTGCCGGCTTCAAATGTTTCTACAACAGACGACATCTGGGAACGGCGATTCTCGTTCGCGACAGCATGGTGGCGTCAGAGCTAGACATGTCCAGTTGGAACAGTGACGATATGCAAATACAGGCGTTGAGAGTTCATTCCAGTATACCATTCGTGTTGGTTAATGTTTATGCCCGCAATGCAAGTGTGGACGCCCAGAAGTGGCAGTGCTTAAGTGGCATATTAGGCCACGAGAGAAATGTTATTTTCTGTGGTGACTTCAACGCTAAAGGCATATCATGGGGAAACACTTCCTCCAATACACAAGGGGAGGAGCTCGAGACTGCACTGGAAACCATCGACCTGGTTTGTATCAACAGCGGCTGTGTCACCAGGACAGCAAGCCGTCCAGGCGATGAGGACAGTGCTATTGATCTGGCGCTAGTTTCACCTTCACTCACTACAGTGTGTAGATGGGGTGTCCTAGGACACCATGGCAGCGACCACCACCCATGCAGCATATTGGTGGAGAAAGGCAGAACCAGGCAGCACAAGCTAAAGGTAAAGACGTTCCAGTATGACAGTACAGGGCAAGATGTGGTGAGTAAAATAAGACGTGACAAGCGCAGAACGTTTCAGGGCAGGAAAAAAAGCTGGGAGCAGCCACCGTGGTGGAGTTTCGAGGTGGAGAAGGCTTGGGTGGATAAGCGTAGTGCTGTAAGGAGATGGCAAAATGCCAAGAAGAACAGAGCTGGTCATCCTAGTCCCTGCTTGCACTTAGAAAGAGAGATGCACACAAAAGTAAGCTATTTCAAAAAACTGGTCAAGGTGGTTAAAAGCGAAAAATGGGCAGAGGTGTGTCAAAGAGTAAGCACAGACAAGTCACTGAAATTGTTCTGGCGATTACATAAAAGCATGAGTGGTGTAGTCAAGAATAAGAGCATTTCTGACTTCCAAGGTGCTGACCTCATCTGGCAGAGGACTGACGAGGACAAGGGGAAAGCCCTCTTTGAACGCTACCTTGAGCAGAGCAACCAGACAGACATGGGAGGCCGGAATCTGGCCAAGGAGGTCACCTCAGACAGATGCAAGGCCCAGAACACTTCGGATGAAGACACAGTGACAGTGAAAGAAATCAAGGCTGTGCTTCGACGATCAAAAAACAGTGCTCCAGGTCCTGATGGCATAAGATACGACGACATAAATAGGTGTACCGACAATGAGCTAGAGAAACTAGCAGACATGTACAACAACAGTATAGGGAGTGCTAGCATCAAGGAGGAATGGTTACACAGCTATCTGATTCCCTTGCCGAAGCCTGACAAAGACCACAAAAAAATTCAGGGATATCGAATTATAACCATGCAGAATACAATAGGCAAGCTGCTGGAGAAGGTAATTGCCAGGAAAATATCAAGCCAACTAGAGTGGCAAGGTGTTTTCCCACCTACCCTGGGTGGGTACCGTCCAAAAAGAGAAACCTGGACCAATGCAGCAGTCTTTGCCCACGATGTCTATGAAGGTTTCCACTCAGGCACTGAAACCGTTGCTGCAGCGATTGATCTTGAGGACGCATACAACAGAGTACCACTGGATTTTTTAATGTTTCAGCTTCTTGAACTAAACGTAAGTCCATTCCTCCTTAGTTGGATCGCTGCAGCCCTCTTCCAACGGAAAGTAGTTTTTAGATGTGGCAGTTGGACTTCGGAACCAACAACAATATATCCTGGCCTACCACAGGGATCACCATTATCTCCGGTACTGTTCAACGCCTACACAGTGAGAATCACCAGTGAGCAGATC
Source organism: Cepaea hortensis (assembly GCA_963921405.1). NCBI lineage: Eukaryota > Metazoa > Mollusca > Gastropoda > Stylommatophora > Helicidae > Cepaea > Cepaea hortensis. The sequence continues at coordinate 160,310,644 of OY992879.1, read as the reverse complement.
ACTGGACCTGGCAGGACATTGTCATATGCCGATGATGTTTTAGTGTATCGTCAGGGTAAGGATAGAGAGGAGGTTGCTGTGGAACTACAAACCGAACTCAATCGCATAAATACTTGGTGTGATGAAGCTGGGGCAATGGTCAACCCAACAAAGGCAACAGTGACTTGGTTCTCGTTGAATAATCATATTGTCAACAATCCAACACCAACTGTAATGCTGTGTTCAGAGACGGTGGAAAGAACGCAGGCAATGAATTACCTGGGGATACGGTTTGATCGAAGCCTTGCTTATAATGTGCACATAGACCAGGTGATAACAAAGGCCAAGCGGGGTTTGGCAGCGATGCGGGTGATGGCGGCAGCAAACTGTGAGCAGCGCCATCTATGTCTTCTGTACGAGGGGCTGGTCATGTCTATTTTGGAGTATGCAATGGCAATCCTTACTCTCAGCCATAAGCAGATAGAAAGGATGGAAAGGATACAGAATGAAGCTATGCGCATTATTCTTGGATGTACAAGAGATACAGCATGCAGGGCGATGCGCTACCTTCTTGATTTTCCAACCATTGAAGAGAAAATGCAAGTTTGCAGGGCACGCGCCTACCTCAGAATTAACGCAAACACACAGCATCCACTGCATAGTGAAATTAGGAAGGTGAAGGGCAGCAGGTTAAAAAGAGGACGGTCGTGGATGGGTCAAGCCGAAGACATTCTTCAACAGGTGTGTTCACTTGAGGACTTAGAACCTGGCGAGGAGTGGGTGCAAGTGCCAACAGACTTCTGCACATCCTTTTCAGTTTGCATCCAACTAGATAGAAAATGCAGACAAGAAAATCCGGCTGCTGTGGAGGCTGAAGTACAAGCGTTGATTTTCGAGAATTCGCTAGACAGTGACGCGGTCATCTACACAGATGGGTCGGTCGTCCGACATGTGAGAAGCTCATGGGCCTTTACAGCTCGGGCCGGAGGGAGAATTGTGAAGGAGGACTCTGGTGCTTTCACTGAAACCACAAGTAGCCTGGCCATGGAAGTCATGGCAGTAAGTAAAGCAATAACATGGCTCGAGACACAGACATTCACTAGGGCTTGTTTCCTTAGCGACTCAATGAACATGATCAAGAGGATAGAGGAGGGGTCGATCCGAAGAGAATGGTTGCTGCCTCTGAAGCGGTCTCGGCTGGCAAAGATTAGTTTCATCTTCGTGCCAGGGCATGCGGGAGTACAAGGAAATGAGCGGGCTGACAAGCTCGCAGGTGAGGCTACTGTGGAGGGCGGACGCGCCATGGACCAGGCTGACATTCTGAATGCTCTACGAGAAGTGAGACTTTTGCAAGAACCAAGTGATGACTGTGAATCTACAACAATGGCCAGACTGCGAGAGCAGCAAATTAAAAGAGGGGTGGCCAAACAAGAACACTACGCAGGAAGCCAAAGAAGATTGATAAACCAACACAGAACTGGCGTCGTTAGCCGCTACACGCTGCGGGATTTGCTGAGGAGGGGATCCGAGCACTTATGGACTGAATGGTCCGATGTGCAACGAGGATGATCTGTCGACTAACTAACTAACTAACTACACTCATATCTCTAGCACACAGCCAATGTCTATCATCTGGTTACACTCATATCTCTAGCACACAGCCAATGTCTATCATCTGGTTACACTAATATCTCTAGCACACAGCCAATGTCTGTCCTCTGGTTTCATTAATATGATTATCTATTAGTAAAATACAACAAACAAGAAGAACAGTGAATCCCCTAAAACCAGAACAAAATGGAGAGAAAGAACTTACGTCGAGTTCGAGGACCTTCTAAACTGTGCTTCATCACCTCGCACCAGCCGACGGGGTAAATATCTGGGCTCTGGCAATCAATCCACTGATCATAGTTGTTCTCCCAGCCATCAAAGTGAATCCGCAGTAACCTGCCAACCACCTTGGTGACTGTGGCTACGCAGATCAACCTGGACAACAGACAGACATACAATCCATGAACATGACTATCATTTAGTATGTGTAAATTGGGGGACGTGGTGGTGTAGTGGCAAGACAATTGCCTGGTGGTTGTAGGTTCCATCCACACAGGAGCAAATTCAGATTTATAAAACTGACTTACAAGTGGTACCAGAAAGTGACTTTGGAAGTAAAGCGGGTGGCATGATACTGACAAAGTGCCAAATAGTCTACAAAAATATGGGTCTAGCATGATATGTCCAGTCCTGCAGACCCTGCTCGGAAGTATGTTTGAACCTCAGTGGCTGACAGGCCAGCATTCAGGCCAATATATTCAGCCTCTGGGTATGGGACAACTAAACCTTGCCCTGGTTACCATTTAAAACATCCCTCTACAATGTCAATTTAGCTATGAAAACCATGAGAATGATTATCCTTTCATCTATAACAGTAAAATACAAGAACAGGGAAACATTCTTCACCAAAACATGACATCTAATCAGAGTTAATTCACAAGTACACAGCAGTGAAGCAGACAGTCAAAGCCTACACATGGGTATTACCTAACTGCCATGTCCAGCTCCACAGACAAGTACAAGAAAGAATCACAAACATCATTCTTTTGTCATGAGAAGAGATGCATGACATGACAATCTACCATAAAACCATAATGGAGGGAACAGTTGAGGACTAGAGGTTGTCAAAGATATAAATGGTCAAATAACATAAAGATGCAGTCAGGAGACAGTCTAGCAGAATGTACAAGATATGGTCAGGATACAGGTACAACATATGGTCTAACAGAATGTACAACTGTCACATGCCTGTGGTCATTGGCATTAAGGTGAGTGGCCGTACAAGATAAACAGTTCACGAGATAAAATAGGGCGGATAGTAAGTCCCCCAGAGGGCGAAAATGAGAAGACAGTGATTGAAGGGGGAGCTGAGAGAAGGTCAGCTGGCTAGGATGATTGTGAGGCAGACTGTTGGAGCAGTGAGGTGGGGTTTGTGTGGATCATTGTGAGGAGGCATAGAATTGTTTAAAAGACAGGGACAAAAATTGACGGGGCAGTTGATGTTTGGACTCCGAGCTGAGAGGAGTTGAGTTGAGACCGGACTAGGAGGAGGTCGTGGTCGGAGAAAGGGGAAGATTGTGACGGAGTTAGGAAGAGACTCCGCACTGTGGGTTCCAGGGATAGTGAGTGGAATTTGAGACCCAGAGTGGGTTACTTTGAGTCGGGCCTAGAGAGAGGCTCGTATACCTGTCGTGTGGGACGAGATTTTGTAGGCCGTGAGAGGCAGTGTTATTCGAAGTGTTCCATTGGGATGGAGATATATTCTTAGAGAATTATTGTTCCTGGATTTATATGTTACATGTGTCTGTGTTAATTCGGAATTAAAGGAATATTATGTGCGCAAATCAACGCTTGTTCACTGACTGGTGTTTGGTTGTGATGCATCTTGGTTAATCTGTTGTTCAACCTTACATTTACAAGGACATACCCTAGACACAACCATAGCCACTCTATCTGTCACTCTGTCATCATTTACTTTGTGACAGACGAGGAAGTGCGGGCTCGTAAATCAAATAATTCGGTATATGGATTTACATCAGTATGAATCAGTCCGTGAGTGTATCAACATGGTTTTCCAAGTTCAACCCTGTGGAAGGGAGTAGACAACGGTCAGACTGGTTGTGTGTCAGATAAATTAACGCAGACAGTTCAAGGGAGGATACGTGTATCACCACTGTCACGGGACGACGAAGACAGTATTCCAAACCAAAGCAGAAAGCCACGACAGGTAAAAATATAATTGCCCACCCTGAGAGGGAGAGGGGACAGCGTGGTTTACTCACAGTACACAGACACGGTGTTGCGCTGCTGAGAGAGTTGGCTGGAGGACAGCGGACAATAAGTCGGCGCTGTTTAGGACAGGTTGTTCACGACAAATAGACAGGCGCCAAAGGTGAAGGTCAGGTGAACTTGCGGACAGCGAGTGCGTGTGTGTACGGCGTCGTCAGAGTTCGGCGCAGATAATAAGACGAAAAGGGGCGCCAGGGGAGTTACGAGGGTAATTCATGGTTAAAAACTCGCCAGGAGGAGGGGAGTTATAGGAGTAAAGTGTGGGGAACACACAAAGGTGACAATCGTTGCTCCACAGAAAAGTAAAAGTTTCTGCACGGATTATTGTGATAAAGAGAAACAGAGATGACCGGTGGGTTCAAGGCCGTGGACAATGGAATTTTACTGAAAAATTTTCCAGAGTAGAACGAGATAAACACGTTGTTTTTCTACTGAAACTAGGATGTACGTTTAACGTCTTTGTATGTGTGTCGTCATCGAGAAACAATCCACAACAGTCATTCAGGTGCCGTCTTCACAAATATGAGCACATTTCTCTACCAAAAAAGACTTGCAAAACGGATTTAAGGCGCTGGATAATTTTACTGCCATTCGTTGGTTTAACCTTTTCGGCAACAGTGAAGCCATACCATCACTTCAAAGCAACAGCAACGACACAGTTAAACATTCATTGACTGGAAAGATATTTTCGTCTCCCCAAAACGTAACGAAAACCCTATATTTCTGGCCAAACACGAGCGTTCACATACATTATACAATCACAGGCCAACTCTACAAGGAGGGTTACAAAAACGTTACGGACTGTGTAGAGACAAGGCGGTGGGATAATTACTATCATCTTCAACTTTTACGACAGTCAAAAATCGTGTCACCATGTCAACAAAAAGTGACAACGCATCAGAACACTAATTCATTGTGGGAATCTAACGTCGTAAACTTTTCAAAACAATAACCGACAGACATTTCCAGGCAATTTTCGGAGACTATTGAAAACAAAATAAGGACTTTTATGAGATTTCACCATTGCATTGTTGTCGGCGATTTTTTTTTGTTTCTCATGCTCTCATCGTCCTAAGTATTGTTGTTGTGCGTTACGTAATTATTTGTATGTGGTCCAGTGGTCGTAATAAGTAGGATATTTTTGCATTGTTTCGCGACGTACGGGAGACAAAGCAAAGATAAATTGTCTAGGTACACATTGTATGTGGTTGAGAGGCAGCTGACGAGTCAGTTTGTTTTGTGCGGTTGAGCATTGGGTCGTCTCGACTTTATACACGGTGTCCAAGTGTCTATCGTCAGATCTATGTACATTATTCATTTTAGATTTGTTCTTTTTACTGTTATCGCTTTACTGTTACATATCATATTTGATTTCTTTGGATATATGGTATTGTTGTAATTCTTATGTTAATACAGCTTCTATCTAGATGGTATCTGTCAGTTTATATTATGCGCACGGTATGGTCTTTCATGGGCATGTTTATGTCAGTGGTTTTTATTTCTATGTAATCATCCGTCTGCGTGTCACTGGCCTATGCGTCTAGCGTGTAATAGTTGTTAATAGTTGGCACTTAGTGTGTATCATTCATTTGTGTATGTATATGTATGTTTAACACTATTTCCAGGAATTGTTCTACAGTTATTTGATATATATATACGAGGGAGTATAGTTAATAGTTCCCCCCTCACTACCTAGTGCTTATAGAGTGACTGGGTGAGTACAGAGTTATATTTTAGCACTACGAATTTACGTACACAGGGAGTGCTGGTGTATTTAGGGAAGTGACACAAAGACTAACAGCAGAGTCTTCACATTTATAGTGGCTGACAGACAGCAACGTGTCTACAAGTACAAGATGCCTACTTTAATGGAATATATTGAAGCAGGTGAACGAATAGGCCTGAAAGGTAAAGAGTTACAGGAGTATGCAGAAGCAAAAGAACAAAAACAGACGGAAAGAGAGAAGAGGCATAATGAACGCGAGGCAAAGCGTCTACAGGAAGAGAAAGAGACACAAGTAAAACTAGCTGAAATGGAAAACAAACGTCTACAGGAAGTAAAGTTAGCTGAAATGGAAATTGAGAAAGAGAAGATCAAGTGTCAGATGCAAACTGAAATCGAGTTTAAAAACTTAGAACTATCTTCGAAGGGTCAAAGTGAGGAAAGCAGAAGGCCTTCGCAGTCGTCACAGAGACTAAAACTGCCATATTTTACAGACCGGGACCATCTTGAAACTTATTTGTCTAGGTTCGAATCATCAGTGAAAGCTTTAGGCATTCCAGAGGGGGAATATTCTATGAAACTTGGTGAGTTGCTTACGGGTAAGGCCCTAGATACAATGTTTAATTTACCGGTAGAAGAAAGAAACAACTACACTATTTTACGTCAACGTTTGCTTACAAAGTTCCAACTAACTGAGCATGGATATAGAACAAAGTTTAGACAGTTAGGGCCAGAGACAAATCAAGATTTCACAGATTTTGTTAACACAGTAAAGAATACATTTAATAAGTGGATGGAGCTGGCAGAGGTAGGAAAAGATTTTAATAAATTAGTGGATTTAATGCTGAGAGACAAGGTGTTATCATCGTGCAATACTAATTTAGTGGCTTTCTTCGAAGAACGTAAGCCAAAGGACATAGATACAATGTCTCAGTTAGGGCAAAATTACATGACTGCACATCCCAATAGGTCGATAGGCAGACAAATTGCTGAGGAAATAGTCTGTGCAGCGTATACGAAACAGGACCAGAATCCAGTTATTAGACCAAGATCAAAAAGTGTAGATTTAACACAAAGATATGAGGAACAAGAACCTAAAGACAATGGTTCCCATGGCAACTATTTTGGCAGAGCAGGACGGTACCCATACAAAAGGGGGAATTTTCATAGACGGCCAAATAGTTATGCCGGATGTTGGAATTGTGGGAGCTGGAGACACAAAATGGCAGATTGTGATGCACAACCATCAGATGGACCAACGAACAACAGTAAAAGGGAGATCACTTGTTTCAAATGTGGAAGGAAGGGGCATGTCAGTCATCAATGTAGGATGAGAGAAACAGAGCACTCAAATGCAGCACAAGTAATTGAGACGCTGAACAATGAAGATTGTAGTGGGTGCAAACCTCTTTTTGAAAAAGACGGTCAGCCAGTCTTAATATGTGGTCATACAGTGAAAGCAGGATCAGCAGTGCATGAGGGAGGAAGTCTGAAGATGCATCATGGGTTTGTTAATGATAGGCCAGCGTTAACAATTAGGGATTCCGGATGTACGTCCATCGGGGTGAGAAAGAGTTTAGTGCATCCCTCGGATTATACAGGAAAAAATATTAGATCCATAACATTTAATGGGACAGTAGAATTTTACCCAGTAGCCGTGATAACAGTAAAAACACCATACATAACAGGAAGAGTGACAGCATGTGTTTTAGACTCACCAGTGGCAGATCTCATCATAGGAAATGTTATAGAAGTTAAAGAGTGTACAGAAGAGGAAGTAGTTTATTGGGACCAAAAATATAGTGGAAATAGTAACGAGGTAGTTACCAAAAGAAAACCTAAATTAGAGAGTATAGCTGAAGAAAAAGAGGCACTTGAAGTAAACACTGAGAACAAGGATAGGACAGCTAAGCAGGTGAGAATGGATCTCAAATGTAGCTGTAGGGAATCCCAGAGACAAGATACTACTCTTGTTTCCAGGGGTGTAGTAAAGTGAGACATAGAAAATCAAAGAAGGGTAGATGGAGCTTCGATAGGAAGAACAATGGTTTCACTCACCGGTTTTCAGATGTCGGAACTGCATGTGGGCAAGTAGCAGTACGGGTAGCACATAGAGACCGATATACAAGAACAGCTCAGGATAGGGCATGTGCAGGGCACTTAGGAGTAAGGCATAAGCAGCAGAGAGCAGGATGCCAGGGATATTGGCCAGGATTTAATAAAGAGGTCAGACTAAACAGAGACTCCAGTGTAACAGTACAATATGCAGATAGCAATGTTAACGCAGTTCAAAAGAGTGTTAACGACATCACTGAACCAGGATTAGCAAACAGATGTGTTAAAGATATAGGAAACATGAGGCATGGGTATATGAAGGGTAGACACAGCATCGACAGGAATCATAGGTGGAGGTTTGAGGCAAGAAAAGAACCACCTGATACGGGGTCGGTACACAAATAGGTTGTGTCTTCTTGAGGATGTTAGTAAACTTGTAGGTACACAGATATTATGTTCCCTATGATATGATGTATTATTATTATGTGATGTATGAGTTCATGCATTGGTACACAAGATAGAAAGTTGGATGTATTGATGTGTGGGGAATAGGGGAGTGTACTATGAGCATTTGATGTATTATTAAGTGTGGTAGCTAGAGTAATTTGGATTTATACTTACGACTACCCAGGCAATGTGTCTGGGTCACATATTTGATAAGTATTAGTCTCCCAACATTTGATGTTTTCTTTTGAGGGTGGGGTAGTGTCACATGCCTGTGGTCATTGGCATTAAGGTGAGTGGCCGTACAAGATAAACAGTTCACGAGATAAAATAGGGCGGATAGTAAGTCCCCCAGAGGGCGAAAATGAGAAGACAGTGATTGAAGGGGGAGCTGAGAGGAGGTCAGCTGGCTAGGATGATTGTGAGGCAGACTGTTGGAGCAGTGAGGTGGGGTTTGTGTGGTTCATTGTGAGGAGGCATAGAATTGTTTAAAAGACAGGGACAAAAATTGACGGGGCAGTTGATGTTTGGACTCCGAGCTGAGAGGAGTTGAGTTGAGACCGGACTAGGAGGAGGTCGTGGTCGGAGAAAGTGGAAGATTGTGACGGAGTTAGGAAGAGACTCCGCACTGTGGGTTCCAGGGATAGTGAGTGGAATTCGAGACCCAGAGTGGGTTACTTTGAGTCGGGCCTAGAGAGAGGCTCGTATACCTGTCGTGTGGGACGAGATTTTGTAGGCCGTGAGAGGCAGTGTTATTCGAAGTGTTCCATTGGGATGGAGATATATTCTTAGAGAATTATTGTTCCTGGATTTATATGTTACATGTGTCTGTGTTAATTCAGAATTAAAGGAATATTACGTGCGCAAATCAACGCTTGTTCACTGACTGGTGTTTGGTTGTGATGCATCTTGGTTAATCTGTTGTTCAACCTTACATTTACAAGGACATACCCTAGACACAACCATAGCCCCTCTATCTGTCACTCTGTCATCATTTACTTTGTGACAACAACAAAGTCTCAGAATTGACACCATCAAGATGTGATCAGGATACAGTCTAGCAGAACGTACAACAAGATACAGTCAGATGTTGTTTGTCCATCAAGAATAATGATGACCATTCATTTCATCCAGTGGTGTTGAAAGTATGGAGCCGCGAGTTCTAAGATGGCTGATAAGGCCTATTTTGGCTCAAAATGATTTTTGACAATGTGGGCAAAGAATGTTTGACGTTCCAGGAGGAGGATCTCCTGCAGTGGTTTTTCTGTCCAGCCTTTTCTTCACAGCTCTTGCAGTCCTAGTTGCTTCACAAGTGACTGCACCCTTGCGTAAAGGTGTACGCCACGAATTTCAGTCTTTGGCAGCAGTCTCCCATGTGTCATGATGAATTCCAAAAGCTTTCAGTGAGATCTTCAGTCTTTAAAGCGTTTTCTCTGGCCGCCTTGGGAGCGTTTACCACAACACAGCTAGCCGTAAAAAATTCGTTTAGGGAGCCTGTGATCTGGCATGCGAGTCAAGTGACCAGCCCAGCGAATCTGATTCTTCATTAGTAGAGTGTGGATACTGGGCATGAATGCTCTTTCTAGGACTTCAGTGTCTGGGATCGTGTCTAGCCATTTAATCTTCAATAGCTTCCTAAGGCAGACTGTGTGGAAGTGATTTAATTTCCTAGCATGTCGCTGATAAACAGTCCAGGTTTCACAAGCATATAGCAGTATGGATAATACAACTGCTTTGTAGACTTTTAGCTTTGTTTGCAATATACAGTCTAACAGAATGTACAACAAAGTATCAGAACTGATAGCATTAAGATATGGTCAGGTGACAGTCTAGTAGAATGTTCAAGCAAGGCTCGGGGCAGAAGCAACAGAAAATTCATTGCCACCAACTTTTGCTGTGGAGGTGAAACCAGAAGGTAATAATATGCTCATATTTGGAGACTTGTGGAGGATTACATTGTACTGACTGAAGTGTGACCCTAGACTATCCACAGGCAAGGCGGTGAAGTTACCTATTCATGCATGTCTATAACTGACCAGCAACTAGTTCAGCTGTTATATCATTAGGAACTTCGTGGTTTATTGCTTCACATTGTGACTGTAAAAGTCCTGATTTCATATATACACAGCCCACATACAGAACATTTCACTACCTCCCACACCCACATGATCAGACAGTAAATGTACAGAAGCCTAAGCCATCCTGGCATATCACATTCAGCAAAAGTGACCTGTCCCATAAAGTGTGAACTGACCTTGGCTCCATAAGATCTACAGCTTCCACCTTCATCCCTGGCCGGAAACCATGCTTGGGAATATCCTGAAACATACGAAACACAAACCATGCTTGGGAATATCCTGAAACAATCAAAACACAAACCATGCTTGGGAATATCCTGAAACAATCAAAACACAAACCATGCTTGGGAATATCCTGAAACATACGAAACACAAACCAGTAGAAAGTTGTTTGTTGTTGCTCTCTTTGACACCAAGCGTAGTCCACACATGTGATACTACATCTAGTACATGGGACTGATTTTTACGTGTGGATTAGCTTTCCCTATTACCTGTGTCCTTCACCATCAACCTACTCTGACTTCAGAGGTATTTGTAATTTATGTCCCCAAGTCAAGGACGAGAAGTCAACACTTTAGTCCAACAGACCAGTGTAGGGGTTGTACCCGCTACCTCTGCATCAGCACACCGGATGTTTAAGAATGAGTGCTCTTGTCCATTCTGCCACCCTGGCCTCCACTAGCAGATGTGAATTTACCACAATATACCCTCAAGCTTATATTTATGTGAGAGCTGTCATAACGAACAACATCCAAACAATCTATAGATAATGACTAACTACCCTGTGATCAAATTTGGCATCTAAACCATTCAATGGTTTTTGCACTTAATGCAAACCTGCCAATATTTAGTTTCCACCGATGAGTGTACCAGTTAATTTCTCCTCATTCCAGTTGTGTACACACTGATACTATTCTTCCATGTGCTGTTTGTATCTAGCACCACACTAAGCTCCACATTTCAGACATCTCTACTTTGCTGTTATACCAAATGTTAACATTCTCACAAAACGTAACTAGCACCTATGCATTGATGGGGGTATGCAGTTAGGTTTATGCTTCTCTCTCCAAACTGGGAGTATGGAGTTAAGTGTATGCTTCTCTCTCTCAGCAGAACTTGATGGCTGATGCGGTCACTGAGACCAGGCCACAGTATCCATTCGTAATATTTTCTGACACCCATGTTATGTGGGTAGGTAGAGCCTTGAGCCATTCGGGCAAAGAGACATACTATGCTGAGTGGGATCTGAACCCAGCACCACCAGGCTGACTGTAATTGACTGTCAGTACACTACCATGGATCCACACTTCGCTACACTACAATATAAGGGATCTCCATATCACTACACGACCAGGTACATCCACCATAACTATCAGAGATCCATACATTACTCAACTGTAAGGGATCACTACACTGTAAGGGATCCACACACATTGCGACACTGTAAGGGACCCACACATCGCTACACTGTAAGGGACCCACACATTACTACACTGTAAGGGACCCACACATTACTACACTGTAAGGGACCCACACATTACTACACTGTAAGGGACCCACACATCACTACACTGTAAGAGACCCACACATTACTACACTGTAAGCACCAACTCTGTAGAGCTCCAGCGACAACCCCAAGGGTCTCTGGGGGAAAAAACAAACCCTTTAGCATGCTGAGATGTTTAAATACTGACAGGCAGATCACGGCAATGTTGGTATAGACAGAAACAGATAGGCCAACAAGTGGAAGAATGATCACTGATGACACTGGTGGTAGGGAGGAGAGAAAGACAAGTCCTACCTTATCAAACAGCTTGACTGGGGCAGCCATGGAACGAGTCTGTTTTAGATAGTCAAACCATTTGAAAGGAATTTTTGTGCCTATGGGAAAAAAAGACAAATATAAACTCAGAAGCGTCACAAGGCCACATATGGCATGTTTCCGTCACGTGATCCCCCATGACCTTGCTCTATCTCACAATGTTCATGTCCTAGAGATCTCGCTTCACTCTACCATTCTCATCTTTATCTAGCTTGTATCTTGGTCATCCTCAGGGTGCATTTTCTTGGCAGCGCTGTCTGGAAATATCTTTTATGTTTCACATGACAAAACAGAAATTAACTGTCCAGTGTCTTGTGAGCCTCCGTGGGAGAAAACAACGGAACACATCTTTCCCCAACACCCTAAAGAAGGAGCACGCTGTGATGATCTTCATGGGCTTATGGTCAAGCTTCCTGATCACTTGTTTGATGATCTTCATGGGCTTATGGTCAAGCTTCCTGATCACTTGTTTGATGATCTTCATGGGCTTATGGTCAAGCTTCCTGATCACTTGTTTGATGATCTTCATGGGCTTATGGTGAAGCTTCCTGATCACTTGTTTGATGATCTTCATGGGCTTATGGTCAAGCTTCCTGATCACTTGTTTGATGATCTTCATGGGCTTATGGTGAAGCTTCCTGATCACTTGTTTGATGATCTTCATGGGCTTATGGTCAAGCTTCCTGATCACTTGTTTGATGATCTTCATGGGCTTATGGTGAAGCTTCCTGATCACTTGTTTGATGATCTTCATGGGCTTATGGTCAAGCTTCCTGATCACTTGTTTGATGATCTTCATGGGCTTATGGTGAAGCTTCCTGATCACTTGTTTGATGATCTTCATGGGCTTATGGTCAAGCTTCCTGATCACTTGTTTGATGATCTTCATGGGCTTATGGTCAAGCTTCCTGATCACTTGTTTGATGATCTTCATGGGCTTATGGTCAAGCTTCCTGATCACTTGTTTGATGATCTTCATGGGCTTATGGTCAAGCTTCCTGATCACTTGTTTGATGATCTTCATGGGCTTATGGTCAAGCTTCCTGATCACTTGTTTGATGATCTTCATGGGCTTATGGTCAAGCTTCCTGATCACTTGTTTGATGATCTTCATGGGCTTATGGTCAAGCTTCCTGATCACTTGTTTGATGATCTTCATGGGCTTATGGTCAAGCTTCCTGATCACTTGTTTGATGATCTTCATGGGCTTATGGTGAAGCTTCCTGATCACTTGTTTGATGATCTCCATGGGCTTATGGTGAAGCTTCCTGATCACTTGTTTGATGATCTTCATGGGCTTATGGTCAAGCTTCCTGATCACTTGTTTGATGATCTTCATGGGCTTATGGTCAAGCTTCCTGATCACTTGTTTGATGATCTTCATGGGCTTATGGTCAAGCTTCCTGATCACTTGTTTGATGATCTCCATGGGCTTATGGTCAAGCTTCCTGATCACTTGTTTGATGATCTCCATGGGCTTATGGTCAAGCTTCCTGATCACTTGTTTGATGATCTTCATGGGCTTATGGTGAAGCTTCCTGATCACTTGTTTGATGATCTTCATGGGCTTATGGTGAAGCTTCCTGATCACTTGTTTGATGATCTTCATGGGCTTATGGTCAAGCTTCCTGATCACTTGTTTCAACAGCCGCCTGGTTTGTACCACTCTCTTGAATTTCACTTCCTCTAACCCCCAGCACTGTCCTTTCCTCTGTCTCCCCACCCCCAGTATGATGCCCTCTAATACTCCCTCCATGTCTAGAGATGTGACCAAGTCATAAGAGTGTTCACTTTTTGATTCCTGTAAGAAGTTTTTATTTTGTTCTATTGTCCAGAACTTTCTCATTTGGCCATGTTTCAACCCAGCTGATTACCGCCATGTTTCAATGACACCACATCTCAAATGCCTCCATACATTTGTATCACTTTTATTCATTTCCATATTTCAGAAACATATAACATGACTGATCGGATGTACCTACGAAGGATTAGAATCATAATGTGAGATTGTGTTGGATCAAACAAATATAAACCATTACACAACAGATACAAACAGTTGCAGTAGCAGACAAAAAATAAACCATTACAAAATAGACGCAAACATATTTATTGGCTCTGAAAGTTATCAGCCACACATAAAATATTCAATATGATAGTTTCAGTGACACGAGGTGACCAAGAAACAGACAGATTTATAGTATCACACATAGAAACATCGGCACATAAATGACTACACAATGTCCGACTGCTTCCTCTGGTGAGAAGACAGAATACCAAAAGCATGGCTGAGATGTTAAAGTGTCCACCCAAAACTCATCAGTAACTGGGTTTGAATCCCAGCACAGGGCTGGGAATTTGTACGCAATGTATCGGTTTCTAGATCAGACACACATCCCCTGATGTCATGGGTAGTGAGACCAGATACCTAGCCTGCCTGGATAAGGGTGAAAAACTGTGAAAGTTGTGTATGTTAAATATACCAGTTGATGGGAATTGCAAAGGGTAGAGTGTCAGGCAGCTGCTCTGGCAATATTATTAAGAAAGAAACCCAGCAGTGGATAGACAGAGGTGGTTAAGAAAGAAAACCAGCAGTGGATAGAGAGTCCGTTCCCTTGGATGGAATGTTCTACAAGAAGTAAACCTTACACACACGCACGCACGCACGCACACACAAGACAAAGCCAGGCACTGATCTCTCAGCTACAGATGTGCACATTTAGGTATCACACTCACTTCAAATGAAGAAGACACTGTGCTGGTAGCAGGTCACGTAATAAACTTACCTCTGGGTGGTGTCAGTTCAAGACTGTTGATCTCGCAGAAACCCACCGGGAATATACACGGAGACGTGGCAGGGTAACAGAACCAATCGCTGCCATTTTCAGCCATAGATCCGTCAATGCCAATCATCAGGTAGTTATTACGCAATACCTTCACAACAGAAATCAACAGTTGACACTCAAGGATACAGTATCATCTCAAAACTGGGACTATTTGGCAAATTCAGTAAGCATGTAAAGTCAGTTCAGTAGCAGACAGACACAATAGAGGGTGGGAGTGGCCGGTCTTCACATATTCTAGGTGGTAGCATAATGAGGTAGGGTGGCAAGTTTCCCTTTCTGTTATCATTGCTGCCCAGACAACTGCCAGCACATGGCGAAGCTTGTCTAGTATCCATGTGATGATGCCGGGTCCACCCAGAGCTGCTGTGTTTGGAAACCATAATCCTGCACTGCTGGGAATTGAACCCAGACCCTATGTCTTGGTCAGCAAGCATATTCACTGTGTGTTACCGAGGCTCATAAGAGAAGCACTGTAGTCTACCAGGCATGTCATAGGAGGCCACTAAGGAGGGTTGTAGTAGAACTGGCCACTTCATCCTGTAAAACACTAGCTGCAAAGTCCAGCCCATCATGTAACAGTCTACACACAGGAGGGTTTGTTGTAGCTGGTTCAGAGCCCCTGCTCCACTGGTAGGTAACAGGAAGTGGAAGTGCAAGCAAGGGCACTAACCACCATGCTACCATGACAACCACTGACTGTGGCCAACAATTTGGCTTTAACCCATGTCATGTCACGTCCATGAGGCTTTCCTGGCAGAGAATATATGACAACACAGACCCCAGGCTGGCTAAGAGAGTGGAGACTACTAAAATCTATGCCCTGAAGAACTCAGACTCAATACTTCACTGGATGTGAGACTGCAAGAGAGACAGCAATACCTCAAGATGATCGGTACCCACATGAATCTGCTGGCAATGTTTGTTGCTCGTCTATAGATTGAAACAATACAATGAGATTTAAGAAGAACTGCACTGGGTAACTGTAGTGTTGCTGGCATGCTAGGCGTGAAGTCTTCTTGTCACACACTAGCCAATCACTAGACAGGTGGGTGTGTCCCCACGTCCATGTCATCTGCAGACTGACACACACACACACACACACTAGCCAATCACCAGACAGGTGGGTGTGTCCCCACGTCCATGCCATCTGCAGACTGACACACACACATACACTAGCCAGTCACTAGACAGGTGGGACCAATCGGCACTCGACAGATGATGTGGTCAATATCTCGCTGGCTGCCTTTACC
This sequence comes from Cepaea hortensis, assembly GCA_963921405.1. Lineage (NCBI taxonomy): Eukaryota > Metazoa > Mollusca > Gastropoda > Stylommatophora > Helicidae > Cepaea > Cepaea hortensis. The sequence continues at coordinate 160,294,610 of OY992879.1, read as the reverse complement.
CCCCAGGATATGACCTGGTACCCAGTTTAGACTCAGCCAACCAGGAATTTTAAAAGTCTGCCCTGATGGGGAATTGAACACATGAGCACTGCATGCTAGCCACAGTGCTCATAATCATCACGTGCCATGCCAATAAGCGTGAATGGTCATGTTTTATCTCACACATTCAACAATTGCTGCTCTATTCCACATAAAGTGCCACATACATCTGGTGTTGGTGACAGCACACATTTTCTGATATTTCCAAGAAATGGACTCCCAAAGAGTTGTTGTTCCACAGTCTAACTAACGGAGCCAAAGACAAACTAAACAACTCTGACGATGACACTAACATGACAGCAGAGCAGTGTCTTACCTTCATCACCGTAGCAACACAAATGGCAGATAAATTCAAAGGGTCAATAGCCTCGAGTTTCATACCGACTTGAAATGAAAGACCATGGGGTGGATCTTTGCACTGTGGACAAACAACAGATGTCAGTTACTCACATCTTAAAGTCGCTTAAAAGTCGACAGGGTCAACTTCATTGCACCGGGTTTTATCCCACATGGCTCTGTCTCTTTCCGCAGCACGGAAAGTATCGCACAAAGCACCAACTCCGCAGCTCTACGACCCATGGGAGTCTCCAAAAAATTTAACTCGTGAACTGAAGGACGCGGGCCGGAATCGAACCCACAACCGTCGGAGCCCAAGTCAAACGGCATGACCACTTCGCCGCACAGACTCAGTTGCTCTCAGTTACTCACATCTTTTGGGGACAGTTGTGAGTGCCGATGTGAGAGATGGAAGGACACATCACACATGCTGTCAGAAACAGCTGGGGACAGTTGTGAGGGCTGATGTGAGAGATGGAAGGACACATCACACGTGCTGTCAGAAACAGAAACAGTTGGGGACAGTTGTGAGGGCCGATGTGAGAGATGGAAGGACACATCACACGTGCTGTCAGAAACAGAAACAGCTGGGGACAGTTGTGAGGGCTGATGTGAGAGATGGAAGGACACATCACACATGCTGTCAGAAACAGCTGTGGACAGTTGTGAGGGCCGATGTGAGAGATGGAAGGACACATCACACGTGCTGTCAGAAACAGAAACAGCTGGGGACAGTTGTGAGGGCTGATGTGAGAGATGGAAGGACACATCACACATGCTGTCAGAAACAGCTGGGGACAGTTGTGAGGGCCGATGTGAGAGATGGAAGGACACATCACACATGCTGTCAGAAACAGAAACAGCTGGGGACAGTTGTGAGAGTTGATGTGAGAGATGGAAGGACACATCACACATGCTGTCAGAAACAGCTGGGGACAGTTGTGAGGGCCGATGTGAGAGATGGAAGGACACATCACACGTGCTGTCAGAAACAGCTGGGGACAGTTGTGAGGGCCGATGTGAGAGATGGAAGGACACATCATGCATGCTGTCAGAAACAGAAACAGCTGGGGACAGTTGTGAGGGCCGATGTGAGAGATGGAAGGACACATCACACGTGCTGTCAGAAACAGAAACAGCTGGGGACAGTTGTGAGGGCTGATGTGAGAGATGGAAGGACACATCACACGTGCTGTCAGAAACAGAAACAGCTGGGGACAGCTGTGAGGGCCGATGTGAGAGATGGAAGGACACATTACACATGCTGTCAGAAACAGCTGGGGACAGTTGTGAGGGCCGATGTGAGAGATGGAAGGACACATCACACGTGCTGTCAGAAACAGAAACAGCTGGGGACAGTTGTGAGGGCTGATGTGAGAGATGGAAGGACACATCACACATGCTGTCAGAAACAGAAACAGCTGGGGACAGTTGTGAGGGCTGATGTGTGCCAGATAGCGAGCACGCCAACACAGGATACAGAAAGAGGATAAAGGGATTTTTCCTAAGGATGCACTAAAGTGGATAGTGAACCAACGAAGCTAAGGGATATAAGAGACGTCACAGGACAACAAAGAAACAGACGCTGTGGTGCCATCTTCAAGGTTAGATTATTAGATGGGTTTTTCTATTGTGGAACCAAATTGGATACTTGGATGCAAGCAAGTGTATTTGAGCTTCAAGTGGATAATAACCGGAGGCAATTGTTGGAAAGCAACTATGGAACTAAATGAATCTATCAAGAAACGTAACGGCCAGGTGCACAGGATAGTGGAATAGAAATAGGCTAGGTGGCAAGGTGAATAATGCTAAGCTGTTGATCCATCCAATAACTTATTGATAATCCACAGCAAGCATATTAATTTAGCTCGTAGAAACCGTAACACCAACAAAGAGCGAACTCGATAATGGGAAAAGAAGGACGTGGCCCCAGTAAAAGTTTAACACCGTTTTAATTTGGTGTCACAGATTAAACAATATAATATAGTGTCACTAGATATCGGTACCCGTCCACTGAGCTCACGTCTATCTAACGTGTGCACAATTAAATACGTTCATACCTGCATCATTATTCACCTTGCCACCTAGCCTATTGCTATTCCACTATCCTGTGCTCCTGGCCGTTACGTTTCTTGATAGATTCATTTAGTTCCATAGTTGCTTTCCAACAATTGCCTCCGGTTATTATCCACTTGAAGCTCAAATACACTTGCTTGCATCCAAATATCCAATTCGGTTCCACAATCGAAAACACATCTAACCTTGAAGATGGCACCACAGCGTCTGTTTCTTTGTTGTCCTGTGACATCTCTTGTATCCCTTAGCTTCGTTGGTTCACTATCCACTTTAGTGCATCCTTAGGAAAAATCCCTTTATCCTCTTTCTGTATTCTGTGTTGGCGTGCTCGCTATCTGGCAATGTGAGAGATGGAAGGATACATCACACATGATATCAGAAACAGCTGGGGACAGTTGTGAGGGTCGATATGAGAGATAGAAGGACATATGACATATGATGTCAGAAACAGCTGGGGAGAAGCAGGGAATGGAGAACAGGTCAATTCAGTGATTTTACAGATACCTGAATCCCAGTCAAATTGACATGTTTTAACCCTTTACAGGGCATAGCGGCCATTACCGGCCGATCGCTTAAAACGAGCGTAGCGCCCGATTCCGGCCGATACTATTATGCATTGTAAAAACGCGATCTCTCGGCTTTCCGACACTTCCGACGGCTACTTTCACTTTCGCCGATAGCTTGACAACGTGGCCGCCATTTGTAAACGCGCTACAATGAATTTGAACGGACTTTTTTTTTATAGTTTTCGGGATTTTTACGCTGTTTTTCAAAATGGATTTTGGCGATTCTTCAAGTGATAGCCAAGATTTCGCTCTGTTCAATTTAAATGACATTAAAGGGCGCGAAGTTGATTATTAATCGGAGCTAGATATCAGTGCAAAGCGTTACTTTGCATTAGCAGTCGTGAGTCGGACTTTAAAGAAAGTGATTATGATTCTGAAAATGTGTTTGTAAATTGCCGTATAGGTGACGGAAAATCACAAACAACATGCTGTATTTCGTAAATATTTGTGTTCATATATGGATTACCAGCAACAATCACGTGAGTAACATATTCTGCATGCTTTTCCCTTCATTGTGTTGTTTATTTAACTAAAATCGGTTGACTAACACCTTATTTGTGATGTTTTTACTAACGCGACCCGAAATTTTACAGAACCTGAAAAAATCTTGCCCGTTCAGGGCTACAAAACAGACAAGCGTCTGCCCTGTAAAGGGTTAAGGTGATTTTAATGTTTTGTGTAGGTGATTTGGTCTTTTTTTAAAAGATATATCATGTGCTGACAGAGAGAGAGAGAGAGAGAGAGAGAGAGAGAGAGAGAGAGAGAGAGAGAGAGAGAGAGAGAGAGAGAGAGAGAGAGAGAGAGAGAGAGAGAGAGAGAGAGAGAGAGAGAGAGAGAGAGAGAGTGTGTGTGTGCGCGCGCGCGCGCGCCTATGTTCTCAATTATACTGTTTATTTACTGACTGACTGACAGGCACCTTGCCGTCTTGACAGACGATAGTTTGTAAAATGGAGTTATACCACTCCATAACACAAAGCCTGGGCTGAATTTAGAGACCATGTGTTGCCCATGCAGCATGATCCCTCTCTCGGCCTGCCTAGTGTACTCCAGAGGAAAGGTAACACCCCTACATCTGGAACAAGACAAGCTGCAGAAGCTGCCAGATCAGCAAAGCAATGCTCTAACTGTCCGCCTGTCGGAGCTTCAATCCTAGACTAGTTGCCAACCAAAGTTTAGAGCCTGGTCTGCCCTGCCATGACATTTAGTCTTTAGGCTGCATTTCCTCACACTAAGATAAGGCTTGTACCCTCCCAATTGTGCTCTTCCGCCCAAAGTCGTTGGCACAAAGTAGGGTGTCGGGTTTGGTAAGCGTCGCCCAACATTCGGTGCTAACAGAAGCAGGTAGTACCGTCTATTATCATACGGTAGCTCAGTCATATCTGACTAAGACCTGACATTTACTACAACTGAAATAAGTGCTTTGTTTCACTATCAAAAGTTGTTTACTGTAAGCACTAAAGGGGCAGTGCCCTTCCATATGTCATCTTACACATGCCAGCCCTACCCAGCACTTGCCCAATATTGTCTACAGTGCATCCTCGTAAAATGTTGCTCAACTGGATGACTGAAATAAAATCCCCTGACTCAGAAAATACAAACCCACATATTAAATCACATCTCGCATAAGGTTATTGTTCTCAGCGGCAAGAAGGAGAACAACTTTACTGAGTTCCGGACCATGGCAAAAAAAACAAAAACAATATGACATTGGCAATGATATAACACTTTTGTTTCCATGCACTGTAAATATTAGTGCTAAACTTAGAAATGGGAAGTTCATCATGATTTTGAAATGACAACATGGCTTGATAGACAGCGCTGAAAGAAATTAATCTTTCCTGGAGATGCCACATGTCACAGCCTCCTTCCTGCCAACCTGACAAGTCAGCCACACTGGACATCATGTTCACATTTTTCAAGTGATATTCGATGTTTACACATTGGCATATTGTGATACTTATAAGACTATAACCAAACGCAGTCTGGAAGTCTCAAGTTCTGGCAGTCAAACATCTTGACCGATAGTTAAACCACACGTTCAGACTTTATCATGGATTAGATAAGTGGCACTTTATACAATCACACAGAGAAGTTGATGACAAGGGAGAGGTTGAGACTGAGAAGCTGACATTCTGAAGGAATTTCATACTGACAGAGAAGTTGAGTCATAGGGAAGTTGATGCAGGAAGAAAAGTTTACACTAAGAGAGAATTTTCGGAGAGAATTTCACACTGATAGAGAAGCTAACAGTCAGACAGAAGTTGACACCAATAGAGAAGCTAACAGTCGGAGAGACATTCACACAGAGAACAATTTAGAAGTTAACATTCAGAGAGAAGTTGACACACAGAGAGAAGCAGACACTGAGAGAAGTCACCAAGCATTTTACCTTGGGAAACATGTCTGGCGTTGCATCAGTTGGTCCATACTTGTGCATGGCGATCTTGCTCAGACATGAATTGATGTACTCTGACCAAAACAAACAGTCACATTTAGCAAACTACTGTCACATGACATAACATTAAATGACTAAGTATAATGATTACAGGAAAACATGATATAACATTAAACGACTAAGTATAACGAATACAGGAAACAATCACAAACTGACATTAAAAGTTACTTCATCTTCTTCATCCGCCTGGCCTGGAAGTTGGTGTCGCTGACATTACAGTGTTGCCCAGCTGTTTACGCTCTTTATATGTTTTCTCTGCCTCTCTCACCCAAGTATTTCCCCACATAGGCGTTTTCCGCTCTTGATATGCTAAATAAATTTCATTTGTCTGTTCCATATGGTTCTGTTAAGCAGCTGCAGGTAATCTGCAGTGCTGTGCGCTGGTTTCCATAAAAGGTATGAGTGTTGGTCGTTCAGAAAGCAGTGGCAAACTACTGAATGTAAACTTGCCAATAAACCACACAGAGCAAAAAAAAAAAAAAATATGCAAGGTATGACTGCGATGTTGTAGAAGATATACAACTAACATTTTTATAAGTGATATTGCAAACAGTATGTATCTTACTGGATGTAAGAAAAAATGGAGGTATCATTCACTAAACCTTTCACCTCGCACAGTGATAAACATAAAACTGTCCATGTCGCAGCCTGTAGGTATTACCCTTCATTCCACTAAAGAGCACGCTTATCTTTGACACAGTTCCCGGTTGGTATCTGCAGACGTGAAACTAACCGACAGATAGTGGACATGGAGCACAGTGGGGAGGGAAGTAACTGCCAACAGGTAGTCAGGCTCACGTCTCAATTAGGTCAGGATTTTTTATCAGCAAAGGCAAATTCAGGGTTGATCCAGTCTCTGTAAGGTGCCTCTCTGGCCCTCATTGTAAAAATCCAGATTACATTTTATGTCAAAACTGCAAGAAGACAGCATTATACAATTATATGCCATGGCAGAAATGGAAAGAATTAACAAGACTTAAGGTATTTCTATACCCAAGAGTAGAAGTGGACAGACTAAACAAGAATAAGGTACATCTATACCCAAGTGTACCGGCTCTATGGTAAAGGGATTACGGACGCAAGTCGTAATCCTGCATACCGTGTTCGAAACACAGCTGCCCTGGGAAGGTTAACCCGGTCAACAAATGCCCGCAGAAGTCGGATGTGTCAGCCTAACGGTCCAAGAACGCAGCTCTGCTGTAAACAGGCACAACGCAATCACGTCCAAACAAAAACTCTGGATGAACGCAGAAGAAGAAGAATAAGAAACACAGCTGTGGGCGATTTGACAGCAGACTGCCTTGCATTGCATTTTCATACAATGGTATGAGTGCTGGTCGTTCAGAAAACAATGGCAAACTATTGAAAGTAAAACTTACCAAGAAATCACAAACAGCCACAAATGCTGGGGTTGACTACCACATCCTGTGAAGGACATGCAACTAACTTTTAAACAAAAGACTAATAAAGAAGAGTAGAAGTGGAAACACTGAACAAGAATGTAAGGTACCTTTGTACACACAGAACAAGTGGATAGACTATGCATGAGTCAATATGTATATCAGGCTATTATGATACAACATGGAGCCAGCACAACTGACATGTCAGACCTACCTGGGGAAGCGTGCAGCTTGTGGCCCACAGTCTGTGACCAGCCCACCGGGTGGATTAATGGCGAGGTCATATGACACCAGAATTCATCAACTTCCTCCTAGAATACAGAGACGATATTTGTAGAGGCTCACATCCACACTTACTAACAGTTGGTACTCTAGTTCTCTACTAACTGTTCCAGTTCTGTGCTAAATGTTCTACTTCTGTACTAACTGTTCCAGTTCTGTACTAACTGTTCCAGTTCTGTACTAACTGTTGTAGTTCTGTACTAACTGTTGTAGTTCTGTACTAACTGTTGTAGTTCTGTACTAACTGTTATAGTTCTGTACCAACTGTTGTAGTTCTGTACTAACTGTTGTAGTTCTGTACTAACTGTTATAATTCTGTACTAACTGTTATAATTCTGTACTAACTGTTATAGTTCTGTACTAACTGTTGTAGTTCTGTACTAACTGTTATAGTTCTGTACTAACTGTTATAGTTCTGTACTAACTGTTATAGTTCTGTACTAACTGTTGTAGTTCTGTACTAACTGTTGTAGTTCTGTACTAACTGTTGTAGTTCTGTACTAACTGTTATAGTTCTGTACTAACTGTTATAGTTCTGTACTAACTGTTGTAGTTCTGTACTAACTGTTATAGTTCTGTACTAACTGTTGTAGTTCTGTACTAACTGTTGTAGTTCTGTACTAACTGTTGTAGTTCTGTACTAACTGTTGTAGTTATGTACTAACTGTTGTAGTTCTGTACTAACTGTTGTAGTTCTGTACTAACTGTTGTAGTTCTGTACTAACTGTTGTAGTTCTGTACTAACTGTTGTAGTTATGTACTAACTGTTGTAGTTCTGTACTAACTGTTATAGTTCTGTACCAACTGTTGTAGTTCTGTACTAACTGTTGTAGTTCTGTACTAACTGTTGTAGTTCTGTACTAACTGTTATAGTTCTGTACTAACAGTTGGCACCCTAGTTCTGTACTAACTGTTATTTATAGTTCTGTACTAACTGTTCCAGTTCTGTACTAACTGTTGTAGTTCTGTACTGTTGTAGTTCTGTACTAACTGTTGTAGTTCTGTACTAACTGTTGTAGTTCTGTACTAACTGTTGTAGTTCTGTACTAACATTAGGTGTTCGAGTTCTGTACCACTCATGTACTAATGTAGGTGTTCCATTCATGCAATAATATAGGTGCTCCACTCATAAACAGTAGATGCTCCATTCATAAACTAGCATTAGATGCTCCACTCATAAACTAATGTAGTGTTCCATTCATGCGATAATATAGGTGCTCCACTCATAAACAGTAGATGCTCCATTCATAAACTAGCATTAGATGCTCCACTCATAAACTAATGTAGTTGTTCCATTCATGCAATAATATAGGTGCTCCACTCATAAACAGTAGATGCTCCATTCATAAACTAGCATTAGACGCTCCACTCATAAACTAATGTAGGTGTTCCATTCATGCAATAATATAGGTGCTCCACTCATAAACAGTAGATGCTCCATTCATAAACTAGCATTAGATGCTCCACTCATAAACTAGCAGTAGATGTTCCACTCATGAACTAATGTAGGTGCTCCACCTATGCACTAATGAAGGTGCTCCATCTATGCTCTAATGAAGGTGCTCTATCTATGCATTAATGAAGGTGCTCCATCTATGCACTAATGAAGGTGCTCCATCTATGTTCTAATGAAGGTGCTCTATCTATGCTCTAATGAAGGTGCTCCATCTATGCTCTAATGAAGGTGCTCTATCTATGCACAAATGAAGGGACTCCATCTATGCTCTAATGAAGGGACTCCATCTATGCTCTAATGAAGGTGCTCTATCTATGCACAAATGAAGGGACTCCATCTATGCACTAATGAAGGGACTCCATCTATGCTCTAATGAAGGTGCTCTATCTATGCTCTAATGAAGATGCTCCATCTATGCACTAATTAAGGTGCTCCACTCATGCATCCTGTCACAAGCAAACAAGTCTAATGTAAAACTGACCTTGCTGTCGAGATAATTGAGCCGAAGCCTGCCACCAATGACCTCCTTGATGACAGCCACTCTCATCTCAGAGACACACATCTTGTTGACCACCTCCAGTTGCATGCCCAGCTTCAGCTTGTGACCCTCCAACCATTCAGTCACCTACAGACACCAGAGACATGACCCAGTCAACAGACAACTGAAACTATAGCTATACACGCTCCAACCATTCAGTCACCTACAGACACCAGACACATGGTCCAGTCAACAGACAACTGAAACTGTAACTATACACCCTCCAACCATTCAGTCACCTACAGACACCAGAGACATGACCCAGTCAACAGACAACTGTAACTATACACCCTCCAACCATTCAGTCATCTACAGACACCAGAGACATGACCCAGTCAACAGACAACTGAAACTGTAACTATACACCCTCCAACCATTCAGTCACCTACAGACACCAGAGACATGACCCAGTCAACAGACAACTGAAACTGTAACTATACACCCTCCAACCATTCAGTCACCTACAGACACCAGAGACATGACCCAGTCAACAGACAACTGAAACTATACACCCTCCAATCATTCAGTCACCTACAGACACCAGAGACATGACCCAGTCAACAGACAACTGAAACTATACACCCTCCAATCATTCAGTCACCTACAGACACCAGAGACATGGCCCAGTCAACAGACAACTGAAACTATACACCCTCCAACCATTCAGTCACCTACAGACACCAGAGACATGGCCCAGTCAACAGACAACTGAAACAGTAGCTATACACCAGTACACCCAGTAGTACTGATAGAATAATGGCCCAGCCTTCAGGGAGAGCGAACAAACGAACGAACAGACTTTATTTTCAAAGGGTAACAAACTGGAAACGCAGGCCCATTTTACATTCTGCCCTTCCAATCACTCATCTTTCATTCATCAATAGTGCATAATACATTTACATAGGAAAAAACATTGTCAAATGAATGTTTTAGACATAAACAATGCATATTCCATGTTATGAGACACAACCCCCACCCACCAACACATCCAACCACACACACACACCTCCATGCACACATACATGCTCCCATCCATCCACCAATCCCCCACCCACACATCTCCCCACCTACACACATCTCCCCACACACCACACATCCTCCACCATCCTATAACCCACCAACACTCACTCATCCACATATCCCCCCGCCAACCCACATATTCCATACCTATCCACACACAAATCCCGCACCCACCCACACAACTGAAACAGTAGCTATACACCAGTATACCCAGTGGTACTGACAGAATAATGGCGCAGCCTTCAGGAAGAGCCAGAAGCAAAGTGGCTAGACACTCACCCGCAGGCCCTGTGCTGATGGATTTGAATCCGTGTCAAGTCAGATTTTAAAAGCTAACCTGGGCTCCAAGGTTGACCAGCCTAAAATGGGTACTAGGGAAGTAAAGGCAGCTGACATGACAACGACCACATCAGCCACTGAGTGGGGTTGGTCTATCACAATATGGGACCAGCCCAATGTGCCTCAAGGCATGTCAACAGGTCCTGTGCTGACAGCGTTTAGGGTGATAGTCTGTACAATCTAGACACGCAAGACCAAACCCAGGTAAGTGGTGCAGTGATTTCTTTCACAAACATAGGCAAGTCTGGACCACTGTGCTGCGTCTAATGGGATGACCTGTGCCTCACTCCAGTCTTTACCTTTGAAGTCGGAGTGGGTTCACTTACGGTGAGGGACACTCTTGATAGGGGCAGCTAATCCACAAGGAAATTTCATTCCAGCGCTACTAGAAGTAGTGTGTATGGATTACGGTTGAGTTCAAAGCGAGCGAGCGAAAAAAAAAGGAAAAAGAAACTCCAGTCTGCATCAAAAGATGACCTGTGCCTCACTCCAGTCTACATCTAGAGGGATGACCAGTGTCTCGTTCCAGACACCAGCTGGCTTTTGCTACATTTATTGAGCCCCCATGGCCCCGGGAAAGTTAACCCGGTCAACAAATGCCCACAGAAGTAAGATATGTCGGCCTAAAGGCGCAAGAACGCAGCTCTGCTGTAAACAGGCACAACGCAGCCATATCCAAAAAAAAAAAACTCCAGATGAACGCAGAAGAAAAAGAAGAACCCCCATGCAAGATTTCTTCCATATGTCCTCATAAGTCCTCATGGATAAATGACCATCACAAGGCTGGAACCAAACTGGCAGAGAAGTCTCAGTTAGTGGACTAGCAGAAACATTATTCACCCAAATGTTAGAACTTGGCTGGTGAGTGCCAGAGATTTCTCCACTTCAAGGTGTCTGGGTATTCCCTGTGATATATTGAAAAAGATTGAGGGGAAGAGAGGCAGAGGCAGACCAAGAGAAATGATGCTGGACGGATTGAGATAGTGGCATGAAGGAATATCATCAGCAGAGTTGATCCAGAATACCAAAGACCGAGATCTGTGGAGAGCCATGAACGCCTACACCAGCCGGCACGGCACTTGATGATGATGATATTGAAAATATGAGGTGGATGAGTTATAGCTTACATAGAATTTGCTATCTTCCTATAAATCAATGAAGACAAGTTGCACATTTATACATACTTTTGCATGAAAGTTTGGAGGAATTGTACGAGTGCCAGTCAGTCTTTTAATCAAAAATTCTTTCCAGTCAGAGTATTTGTCTTTGATTGCTGCAGAAATGAAAAACAAAACAAATAAAACATGTGACATAACAAGAAATTATCTTCACTTTTTTGCAATCTTACACTGCTATATTGTTTCATCATTTATGATGCATGAGTTGAGTTAAGAACCGACATCAAAGCACTCTGGACATTCCCATACTAGGGTTCCAAATGTTGCTGTATGTAGCCGAGGCGCGGTGTTGGGGTGAGCGCCCAACATTGCTCAAATACCTCAATGGCTCGTGAATACATAACCTATGCAGCAAAAGTCCAACTCCTGGCCTTCAAGTGGCGGGCCTGTTTAAACTAACAGGAGAAGGGGCGACGGCGAGTCTCTGGCGCCGGAAAATAACCAGTATGCTCTAGATGTGTATGCACGTACATGCATGCGCAGACAGGTGTGTGCGCGCGTACACATCTACACTCGAGTGAGACCACAGTCTGCCCTAGCAAAGAAAGGTGCTGAAGACGGAGGCAACCAGCCAAGAGGCGCACCACAGAAATCAGGATGCCACGCAATCACGCAAAATGGAATATGTCGACTACTGCTAATCGTTATGGTGCTCGCCCTGCTTTGGACCCCCAGGCAGGTGCAGTGCCGGGCCCTATGTCTCGAAAGGGTCCAACCCCAACTACTGGAGGTCCTTCTCAGATGTCCTGTGGAGCCAGGGGACATGAGAATAGGACGACTGGCCATACTAAACGAAGACTTAAAATAATGCACTGGAATGCGGAGGGAGTCAGCAACAACAAAATAGAATTAGAAAAAATCTTGGACCAAGAAAAAGTAAGCATATGTTGCTTGCAAGAAACTCACCTCAATGAAAATATAGCCTTCAAAATCAGAGGCTACCAGTGTTACCGATCTGACCGAAAGAACAGGCGAAAAGGTGGGATACTGACCCTTGTAAGAAATAACATCATGGCTTCCCAAATCAAAGTCTACATGGAAGGGGCTGAGTATCAGACACTTAAACTTAAGACAGGTAATACAGATCTACATCTGATCAATTACTACTGTCCAAGTGACCGCCCACAGGCACTGGACACTCTACCACTAAAAGAAAAAATGATTGTGTGTGGCGATTTCAACAGCCACTCGCAGAGCTGGGGCTATGATCACATGGACCAGAGAGGAGAGAGACTGGAAGACTGGCAAGATGAGAATAGATTCATGTTGATTAACAAGCCGTCCGACCCACATACTTTCTACTCGAGATCATGGCACTCTACAACTACACCTGACCTGGCTTTTCATTCACCAGACCTGGAGTGGAACATTACACGAACTGTTGGGAAACAACTTGGTGGCAGTGACCATCGGCCAGTCTTTCTAACCGTAGAAAATGAGCTTGTAAGTGAAAGCAGCACCCTCTCGAGGTGGAACTACAAGAAAGCAGACTGGGCAATGTACAAGCATCGCACCAGCATACTGGTTAGAAACCTGAACACTGAGAAAGACATAAATAAAGCAGTTGAAGAGTTTGGGAAATGCATACTACAGGCAGCACGAGAAACAGTACCAAGAGGAGCCCGTAAACAATATAAACCCTACTGGAGTAGTGAACTGGAACAGTTGCATAATGATGTTGAAGTGAGTAGAAAGCAAGCAGAGGCCATACCCAGCCAAGAGCACCACAATAAATTCCAGCATGCAAAAGCCAAATTTCAAAGGGCCAAGCTGCAGGCTAGACGGAAAAGCTGGCAGGAGAAAACGGAGTCTCTGAACTTTGAAAGAGACACAAGGAAATTGTGGAAGCTAATAAAACAGCTTAATGACGAGGGCACAGGGAGAAACTCAAAAATTGCACTACATAAAGATGGAAAAATCTTAACAAGAAAGCAAGCAGCTGACCATTTTGCGGACTCGTTCGCACAAGATAGCAATATCAAAATTAGTCCAGAGAAACAACAAGAGATTCGAGAGAAACAACAACATACAGGACAGAAGGAAATAGTACATGAGGTTCTGGAGGCACCCATCACAATCAGCGAACTGGAGCTAGCCATATCAAAACTGAAAATGAGAAAGTCACCAGGAGCTGATGGTATCTCCAATGAAATGATCAGGAACCTAGGAACAGAGGCCAAAACAAAGCTGTTGCAGATCTTCAATAACAGCTGGACCTTAGGCAGTGTTCCACAAGCCTGGAGAGAAGCAATCATGATACCCCTCCTAAAATCAGGGAAAGATGGTTCCATTGCCTCTAGCTACAGACCAATTAGCCTCACCAGCTGTCTCTGCAAAACACTGGGGCGCATCATCAATCACAGACTGCAGTGGTACATTGAAAGTGAAAACATCCTTGTGCCACAGCAGGCTGGCTTTAGGCAGTGCTACTCTATGGAACATCAGACAACCTACCTCTCTCAAGAAATTGAGGATGCATTCCAAGAGAAGAAGCTGGTGCTTGCGGCATTTATAGATCTGAAGAAAGCCTTTGACAAAGTCTGGAAAGAAGGTCTGATGAAGAAACTGAGAAACTGCAAAGTCAATGGAAGAATGTACAAATGGGTGAAAGCATACTTGCACAACAGAAGAGCCCGAGTACAGATAGACGGACTCAAGAGCAAGAAAGTACTACTGCGTCACGGTGTCCCCCAGGGCGGAGTCTTGTCCCCCACACTTTTTCTAATCTTCATCAATGATCTTGTTGCTCACCTACCGCATGGAATTAAAGCGGCAATGTACTCCGATGACCTGGTTCTATGGAGCACAAATGAATATGCATCAGTGGCCACCAGATTGCTACAAAGAGCTGTAGATACATTTGCTGCATGGGCAAATAGATGGTGTGTCAGCATAAACACTGACAAGTGCAGCACCACCCTATTTACCCTCTCTCCAAAACAAAAGGCAGGGATCATCCAGATAAATGGAACACCCCTAAGAGAAGATAAAGAACCAACATACCTTGGAGTAACATTTGATGGCAAGCTGACATGGAGAAAGCACATCAACAAAGCAGTAGCAAAAGCCAGAAGGAAAATAGCCATCCCGAGAAAGCTAAATGGAACCACATGGGGAGCCAGTACGAAAATACTTAGCAAAGTTTACCAACAGAGCATACGACCACACCTGGAATATGGGTCAACTGCGTGGTGTTCAGCATTAAATACCACACTACAAGAGCTGGACAAGGTGCAAAATCAAGCACTTAGAGTCACCACAGGAGGGATGAGATCAACCCCTATAGTGGAAATGGAGAAGATGGGGAGGACACAGGCACTGAGTGAGCGCAGAGATACGAAAACGCTAATACAAGCAGAAAAGTTCCTCAGCTTGCCAGGCCACCCTATGAAGAACAGATTTGAAAACCTAGCTATGGGGCGGTTGAAAAGAAGTAGTTTTATCCACCAGGCCAAACGACTCTGCAGAGAAACCACTGATCTGCCCACAGTTGGTATCCCCCTAACAACTATTCCAGAGCGAACTCCATGGAAAGATGAGCATAGACTATCATTACAAATCCAGACAAAAGTGAGAGGAATATTTGACAAGGAAGAACAGAACAGTGTGCAGCGCAGAACAGCCACTCTCAGCTTCCTTGATGAAGAATACCCACAGGACCTCTGGATCCGAGTCTACACAGATGGGTCAGCACAAAATGCTGTTCGAAATGGAGGAGCGGGAGTGTACATAGAATACCCAAATAATACTAGGGACACAGCCAGAGTACCGACAGGAAAGTACTGCCATAACTATGATGCCGAAATTGAGGCAATCAAGATAGCAACAGAGAAATTACTAAATAACAGCAATGGTACACAACCTGTGGTGCTACTAACAGATGCAAAATCAGTACTCGAGGCGCTCCTCTCTGGGAAATTGCCAGTACTAAGGACACTACTTTCTGAACTTAGCAGTCAGCATAAAGTCACCATACAGTGGATACCATCCCACTGTGGAGTACCCGGAAACGACAGAGCTGATCAATTGGCTAAGGAAGGAGCCAAAGAGGAACAGCCTGATGTGCCCGTTACATACCACCAAAAGAAAAGAATGATCAAATCAGTCAGAAAGCCACCAAAACCTGCTCAAGATGACTACCACATTATGGACAGACCAGAACAAGTCATTATTCTGCGCCTCAGAACAGGACACAATAGATTACGCAACCACATGTATACAAAATTCAAGATTGGTGAAACAGCCATGTGCACATGTGGATTGGCGTCGCAGACAGCAGAGCACATACTCCAAGACTGCCCAAAATATAACATATCTAGGCAAACCTTCTGGCCTAGAGAGACGACAGTGGAAGATAAACTCTATGGACCACTGTGTGAACTGAAAAAAAACAGTTCAATTCATGCAAGAGACGACATTGCAGATATAGACATATTTCAAGCGAACGAAAGAAGAAGAAGAAGAAGATTCCCATACTAGCTCTGCCCTCATCTTCTACAACAAGCAAAGAGTACCACCACTAATGGTACTAGATGCAATCTGATTATGTGTTCATCTGGCCTTTCCTCGGAGAAATGAGTGTCGGCCAGATCCTGTGATCACTCCATACAGCACCATTCTCTCCAGGCAATGATGATGTATCTGTTCTTCCACACTAGACTCTCCTGGCCACAGCTCTCCCATGCCTCTGCTGCCTTCTCTCTCCATTGTCTATGATGCATAGGAAGTCACAGTTGTTAGTGCACTTATTTAACACAGTTGGTCTGAGTTCAATTCTCAGCAGCTGATGAGTAGATTGAATGTGTGTCTAACCAGTTGGGTTCTGGGACTGATACAAGGGGCTTCTCATAAGTCTTTAGCCTGACCATGAAGGTGTAGGCGCAGAAAATTGAAATTTGCCACATGTATAGCTCATTCAATTTGTAATGGACATGTGAATTATGAATTTCCCACCTCAAATGGTTTTCCCGATATGTGGCACAACACACCCTATTGACCATATCTGCACATCCAACGGTTTGTCAGAACAATGGAGAAATCAGACGCCAGGACATTGATAAAATTCTTGATGTGACAGGGAAAAACACCTACAGAAATACACAGGGAGATGAGGCCAGTGTTTGAGAAAGTCTGTCCTTCGTATGCTTCTGTAAAAAAAATGGTGTTTGCAGTTTAAGTGTGCAGTTCCCAAGTTGCTGATCTGCCAAGATCAGGACGACCGTCCTCAGTGTGCAATGATGCAAATGCTGCAAAAGTGAAGAAAATCATAGACCAGGATAGGAAAATGACAATTGCAGAGATATCGGGTTCAGCAAAACTGAGTAAGAGTACAGTTTTTAGAATTTTACCCAACAGACTGAACATGAGAAAAGTGTGTGCCTGCTGGGCCCCACGCCACAAAAACAAACACAGGTTGATTGCTGTGGCCAGTTGCTCAACATGTGGCAGTAGAAAAACATGTTGACGACCATGGTGACGGTAGATGAGACTTGGTTTCACCATTATGACCCAGAATCCAAAATTACCAGCATGCAGTGGAAAACCCTGGGCTCACCAACACGTCAAGCCAAGAACACAAAAATCTGCAAGAAAAGTGATGCTGACTGTTTTTTGGGATGTCAAAGGTGTCATATTGAAAGATTACATGCTTCATGGCAACACGGTTAATGGGCAGTACTATGCAGATCTCCTTATCAAACTAAGAAAGGTTGTGACCAGAAAATGAGGGATTGCGTGTACGCAAATTCTGCCTTTGCTTCAAAACAACACACCCTCCCATAAAGCACGGCTTGTGCTGCAAACTGCCAACGATTTGAATATTGACCAACGATGTATATATTTTATTCTTCCACACCCACAATATTCTCCAGATTTGGCTCCATCAGACTTTTTTCTTTACCCAAATCTTAAAAAACAGCTGAAAAGAAATCATTTTGACAGTGACGAAGATGTCATACTGGCTTGTGATAACTGGTTTAGTTTGAAAAATAGGTCGTTTTATTCTGAAGGTCTTTTCAAGGTCACACGGAGATGGCAGAAATGCATAAATTCAGGTGGCGGCTACATTGAGAAGGAATAAGCACTATGCCAAATTTCAATTTTCTCCGCCTACTCCTTCATGGTCAGGCTAAAGACTTATGAGAAGCCCCGTGTATAGCCTCCTAGAGATTGCTCTACTGAAAAACTGACAAATGGCTGCAAACAGTATAGAACTAGCAGACTTAAAATAGCACTCTATGGACTCATTCATTCATTCAGTAGCATGTCCTTTACAGAACCTCGCTCCCATAACAACCCTCCGGAAAACTTCTCGATCACAAGCAAGATGTCCCGCGTCTGATACACCCATCTGGAGATCATCCGCCACATCCTGCACCCATCTTCTCTTTGGCCTTCCTCTTCCTCTCTTCCCAGGCATATACCCTTCCATTATTGTTCTCTCCAAACTGTCGTGACGTTTCAAGTGACCAAAATACTTCAATTTTCTTTGTTTTATCGTCTTTAATAGCCATCCCTCCTCAATATTCAACTCTTGAAGTATGGATGCATTTGTTCTTTTCTTTACCCAAGATATTCTTAGAACTCGTCTATAACATTTATATTCAAAGGCATGTATGCGCTGTTCAGCTTGTTTAGTAAGTGTCCATGTCTCACAGGCGTATGTTGCAATGGGAAAGATGCATGCTCTTAAAAATCTAATTTTTGTAGTTCTGTCTGTCCCACACCATAATTTATTCATCTGTTTTAGTCTTTGAAGAGCAATGGATAGTCGCCGTTTTATTTCTTTCATTGTGTCACCATTATTCGTAATCAATGACCCAAGATATTCAAAATTTTCCACCACCTCCAATTTTCTCCCATTAATGTATATTTCTTTCTCCATAGTAGTTTTATCTGTATGCATTATCTTAGTTTTTGCTATGTTAAGATATAAGTTGTGATTTTCACTATTCAATTGTGTTGAGGCTATTAGGTTTTCTATGCCATTCTGTGTTGTGGATAGTAATACTGTATCATCAGCATATCGAATCTCTGGTATGTCATGACCGCCAATATTTAGGGCATCATATGGCTCCCTGTTTATATCATCTCTTACATTTCTCATTATATTTTCGGCATACAGGTTAAACAAATAGGGTGACAGCACGCAGCCCTGACGGACTCCTTGCTTGATGTCAAACCAATCTGATGTCTCGCCATCTATTCTAACTGCTGCTTGTTGGTCTAGATATAGCATTTTTATGAGATGTACTACATGTGAAGGAAAGCCCATATTCCTCATGATTTCCCAAAGTTTCTGATGCTGTACACAGTCAAATGCCTTTGAATAATCCACAAAACATGAGAATAGGTTTACATTAAATTCTCTGCACTTCTCTATTATTAAACGCATGTTGAATATGTGATCTCTTGTTCCTCTTCCTTGTCTAAATCCAGCTTGAACTACGTTAATCTCTTCTTCCATTTTCTTACTAAGTCGTCGCATTATGACTTTTAGTAGAATTTTACTTGCATGACTTATCAGGGCAACAGTTCTATAGTTGGTGCATAATTTCAGGTTGCCCTTTTTTGGTATTGGAATGAAGATAGTTCTCTTCCAATCTTTTGGCCATATACCATATTTCCAAATCTTTGTACATAATGCATGATATATGTGTATGCTTTCTTCTCCTCCTGCTTTAATTAGTTCAGCTGGTATCTCATCACATCCAGGTGATTTACCATTCTTCAGGTTCCTTATAGCCCAAGCAATTTCATCTAATGAGGGTTCAGGTTCTGTCTCTGCTGTCATTGGCTCATGTATCTCATTCATATCCTCACTGTCACTCATATCATACATTCCACTGCAGTACTCCTGCCATCTTTCTAGAATTTGTCTAGATTCTGTTAAGGTATTTCCCATCTTGTCACAGATAACATTCAATTGAGGTTGAACATTTCTTGTCAATAACTTCATTTCCTTGAACATTTCATAATCTCTTCCAGCCTTATGATATTGCTCTATTCTGGTACAGCTATCTTGTATATATTGATTTTTGTCCTTTCTTGTGTTCTTTCTTATTTCTCGAGTTAAAGATTTATACTTCATCCTGCTATCGGATTCATCTCCTTTCTGTTTCAGCTCCCTTCGTTGTTTTATTAATTCTAACGTGTCTGATGTAATCCATGGCTTACGTTGCGTTTTCTTGGTCGGAATGAAATCTTTGGCTGCAGTTATCAAGATATCTCTAGCTTGTACTGCCAGTTCATCAGGTGTCATTTCTTCTTGTACAGACATCAAGACCCCAAAGCGATTCCTAACTTCTATGTTGTATGCGTCCGGTATTTGTGTGAGATCAAAACGAAGTGGCCTTGGTCCTCGGGTAAGCTTTTTGAGTTTTAATTTCAGATCTGCTTCTAATAACTGATGATCTGTATCACAGTCTGCACTTCGTAGGGTTTTTGCAGATGTTATGCTTGATCTCCATCTTCTTTGTATTAAAATATAATCTATCTGATTTTTGGTAAAACTGTCTGGAGACTTCCATGTGAAGAGTCTTCTTGGATGTTGTTTAAAAAGTGTGTTGGCTATCGTTAACTCATTTTCTGTGCAAAATTCAATTAATTTGTCACCTGCATCATTTCTATTTCCTAATCCAAATTTTCCTAAAATGTGTCTCTCATTTTCAGCTCTTCCTGCACCTACTTTAGCATTAAAATCTCCCATTATTATTGCTATATCATTATGACTCTATGGACTGGTAACTGTATATCCTGACATCATACAGATTCAGGTTTGCTGTGTGGCTTCCCTGACATCTGCAAGCACCAAGTGATGACAACATCTGCACCAGCCTTATCCTCAGATGTTCAGTTCCTTAAAGGGAAGGCAAAGTCAGCACATGGGCATTCCTAGCCAGCTAAGAAAGCTGTCTATAATGCAGAGCCAATACATGGCGCTCTGGTTCTAGGCTCACGCAAGGAATCATCATGCCCTCCACATAACTGCCTGACTCATTTTCAAATATTAGGCCTCAGACACAATCTGGCCAGGATATAGCATCTAGGATGTAAACTTCTCATCAAGTTAACTAATTAGCCTATCAAAGAAGCAACAAGGAAAGAGCTGAGATCCAGTGTGTGCAAAGAATTCAACCAACTCACACCAGTGTGCAAGAGAAGGAGCTGGTGCAAACTTTGTTTCTGACTGCTGACTTACATTTTGGTGGCGCTAAGATGCGTCCGTAGGTTGCACACCATCCAACATTGTGAACATCTTCTGACAATAAGTTACTCCAGAAGTCCTTTGAGCTGTCGCTGCCAAACCCCTCGTGCCTCAGGAGAATTTTGTAACCTGCAACAAACATATCGTAACTGTCTACATGCCTCTGTGTGACTAGAATCTGACTACATAATTATAAAGTACTTATTTCATGAAACAAATACTTCAGTAACTGTACACATGCTGTGTGTGACTAGAATCTGACTACATAATTATAAAGTACTTATTTCATGACACAAATACTTCAGTAACTGTACACATGCTGTGTGTGACTAGAATCCGACTCAGAATTATAAACTAGTTATCTCATGACACAAATACTTCAGTAACTGTATACATGCTTTAGTGTGACTAGAATCCAACTACAGAATTCATTGGCACCTTGCCGTCTTGACAGACGATAGTTTGTGCTTCAAAAAGGCATAATAACTTTTACCCATGGCTGTAGCGAATGTGACTGATAAGGCCAATTCGCGCTGTAAATGTCTGTTCACAGTGGGTGCATGTGAACACGTGGTCATTTCCACCATCATGCACCATCTTACGTCTCACACGCTCGGTGTGTGACTTTTCTGCAATAATTTTCTCCTTTGTCTTTATTCCATTTCTGATGTTTGCCCTCCATGCAACACGTTCAGCAGCGACTTGCTCCCAATGTGCATTATCAATGCCTGTATCAATTATGTCCCGCACCAACAATGGACAATGTCCAGAGAGACAAGAAAACACCATAAACTTTGACAACATACTCAAACATGTCTTTAACCAACAAAAGACAATGTCCAGACAGATAAGTTACATACCACAAATTTTAAGAACTGTAGTAATCCAGTAAACTTTTACATCCTTGCCAACGTCCAGGTCTGTGTTAGGAACCTCCACCAAGACACCTTCCAGCATCTGATCCCAGCAGTCATGCATAGGCACCTGTAGATGGACACCAGCAGAGCTTCACCCTTTCACCAAACACAAGTCAGCCTTTCACCACACACAAGTCAGCCTTTCACCAAACACAGGTCAGCCTTTCACCACACACAAGTCAGCCTTTCACCACACACAAGTCAGCCTTTCACCACACACAAGTCAGCCTTTCACCACACACGTCAGCCTTTCACCACACACAAATCAGCCTTTCCCAAACACAAATCAGCCTTTCACCAAACACAAGTCAGCCTTTCACCAAACACAAGTCAGCCTTTCACCAAACACAAATCAGCCTTTCACCACACACAAGTCAGCCTTTCACCAAACACAAGTCAGCCTTTCCCAAACACAAGTCAGCCTTTCATCACACACAGGTCAGCCTTTCACCAAACACAAGTCAGCCTTTCACCACACACTAGTCAGCCTTCACCATGTACGCAGCCAGGCATTCAATATACACAACTATAAGAGAGACACACACAACATTCTGTGGTCATGTAATGAGAAGAGAAGAGCTGGAAAATATTGTGATAATTGGAAAGCTCAATGGGAGAAAAGGCAGAGGCAGACAGAGTAATGATGCTGGACGGACTGAGACAGTAGCATGTGGGAATATCCTCAGCAGAGTTTATCAAGAACACCAAGGATCGAGATCTGAGGAGAAAAACGGATGCCTAAACCAGCTGGCAGGGCACATGATGATGATGAAGATAGAGAACTAGGCAAGCACATGGATCACCTCTATCAGTTAGTTAGTCGCAGTTCCAACTCCACAGCAACGGGTCGTCCCCATTATGCTCCGTTCCTGTGCCAAAATGCTCCCCACTGCCCAATGTGAATAGTGGAAAAGACAGGAGTCTCTACAAACAACAGCCCGCACAGATACACTGTGCATAATGCTGTCGCCAGAATGTCAACACAATAGTCCCCCACAAAACACCCAGTTCATTTCTGATGGAATCTGCAGTCATTTTCCCATCTGGATGTTTCCTAGATGTTCACCCACACAGTCCACGAAATACAGTTCATCGTCGATGGTAGTGGCAGTCAACCAGAAGCCCAGCAGCCACGCATTTCTGCATAAGGCAAAAACCGGTCAACTCTGGGACATAGCCATCTGCCATCGCTCCGAACATGCAGTCACGTTCCAAAACACAGGTAGATTCAAAAGCATTTCACACGAAACTCACAGCTCACAGTGTCGCGCCACGCACTCACTCAGTAGCAGGGAGACGGAACCATCAAGCCACCTTAGTCGCCTCTTACGACATGCGTGGTAGGCTACAGTGTTGCTATTCTTTGCTTCCCTTATGGGCCCGGCAACACACGGGAGATGGATCACCTCACAGGGCTCTGCTAAAGACTCTACATGAATCAGGTCACCATTATACGAGATGACTAGCTGACCCGGCCCGGCTTCGCCCAGGCCCTGGAGGGGATGTATCTATCTATCAGTCTGTCTGTCTGCTTGTTTGTCTGTCTGTCTGTCTGGCTGACCCGGCCCGGCTTCACCCAGTCCCTGGTGGGGAGCATCTCATTTAATTCATATAAGTAGTCATATAAGCTCTCCCGTTCCCGACTATCTGTCTGTCTGTCTATCTGTCTGTCCCGGCCCGGCTTCACCCAGTCCCTGGTGGGGAGCATCTCATTTAATTCATATACGTAGTCATATAAGCTCTCCCGTTCCCGACTGTCTGTCTGTCTGTCTGACCCGGCCCGGCTTCACCCAGTCCCTGGTGGGGAGCATGTCATTTAATTCATATAAGTAGTCAAATAAGCTTCCGTTCCCGACTATCTGTCTGTCTGTCTACCTATCTGACCCGGCGTGGTTTCGCCCAGCTCCTGGCGCACAGTAACTTAAAAGAATGTCCTTCCACACACCATTCATTATTTTTAATGAAAACTGTTTTTAATCACCGACATGACAGTTGATAAGTTCTTTAAGCAGAAAAAGATGGGTTACAATGTTATGCATTATTTTTATGAAAACTTTGAAAATGCCTTAAAGATTATATCATTATTTATTATAACTTATATGCCTAAAAATAACTATAGACAAAGAGTTTAACAATAGTGCAAGTAAGTCCAACAATATGACTATAAAGTGCATAGAAATGTTATTAAAAGTTATGCCCCTTGAAATAACTTTTCTAGCGTGAAGTCCCCCTGCTATATAGAAATTATATAATGAAAAATGAAAAAGTAAATGTTATTAAATAAGTAGAAGATTTTACACTAAGAAACTATTACAGTCGGTTGCACAGGAATGAAAGGAAGACGTGTAGAAAATGTCATCTCAATCGGATGTACCGTTATCGAACGCATCCAATACAAACAAACAAACAAACAAAGCCACATACACTCTATTTTATAGATATAGATGTGACCAATTTTCTTAATTGTGGTCTTTTAACTTTCTGACCTCTACTTTTTTCTAAATTCTGAGTCGATTTTGTGACCGAAGTGAACATGGGCCAGAGTTGACTCAGTAATGTGGTATACATTTTCTTCTTCACGTGTCCAATATTGATTGTTTGACACAATTGTGCTGTGCCTGTTTACAGCCTTTCCGCCAACACATCTGACTTTTTCCCCCCAACATTTATTTACGGATGTGTTCCTAGGTTGTAAGGCTTTTACCTGATTAATGAAATGTGGAAAAATAAGAAAGAAGCAGCTAATTCACATAGATATTCACTGGATGACACTCAGGGACTACTCACATGTTTGAAACAAGACACGGAGACTGCATTGGCTTGGCTGGTCAACAGGTAAGGCCCCCAGTCAAACACTCGACCAGTTTCTGTAGACGAGCACAGAACATCAGATGATGCATCTCTCACGTGACTGACACACACACATTTGTTCACATGTAAATATTTATTGTAGGTAAAAAAAAAATCAAGGATTCGTGTGACAGGGCTTGAGGTGTAGTGGGCACGTGGTGCTAATGGTATATTTGTGGACCAATGATATGGCGAATATCCAGAAGGCCACCTTTACTTTCCTGGTACTCATTTGAAGCTGGGTCAACCTGGGAGAGCAAGGTCATTCACAAAGTACGCCTGATTGCAAATTCTAACACCCAACCACTGAGCTGGCAGGCCAGCATGTTAACCTCTGCACCAGCCCAACTCTCCAGCAAGTGACTGTGTTATGTCTCTGGGGGGGGGGGGGGGGGGGGGAATGACTGGCTAAGAAGCATGATGTCCGCCCATCACTAACTTGAGCAGGCCAGGTCAGAGCTACCATGTGGACAGTATGGTTTCTAAAATATAAAATAACAAAAGGATGTATTCCTTCTCTCCTCTCCGCCTCCTTTGATTCAACTGAAATTTGTCTTATATCTGTATTGTTGTCTCTTTTATAATAACATTGTCGTGTTTAGTTCACTCAGTGATTCACTGAGTTTATCTTCCACTGTTGTTTCTCTAGGCCAGAAGGTTTGCCTAGATATGTCTATTTTGGGCAGTCCTGTAGTATGTGCTCTGCTGTCTGCGACGCCAATCCACATGTGCACATGGCTGTTTCACCAATCTTGAATTTTGTATACATGTGGTTGCGTCATCTATTGTGTCCTGTTCTGAGGAGCAGAATAATGATTTGTTCTTGTCTGTCCATAAAATGGTAATCATCTTGAGTTGGTGTTGGTGGCTTTCTGATGGATCCTCCTCTCCTGATCCTGGGGGAGTGGATTCTGACGTCTAATCTTCTCAGATAAAGAAACACATAGCAGCACCAATGGGCACGATAAAAATCCCTCACCAGTTGGAAATTGACAAGAGCAGATGAGACAGGCTACAGTTGGGAGGTGCATAGACTAACCTTCACAGCTGATCTCTAATGGGTTCACATACTGTAACTATGGGCAGGCAAAACAACAGATTTGAGTGAGAGAGAGAGAGAGAGAGAGAGAGAGAGAGAGAGAGAGAGAGAGAGAGAGAGAGAGAGAGAGAGAGAGAGAGAGAGAGAGAGAGAGAGAGAGAGAGAGAGAGAGAGAGAGAGAGAGAGAGAGAGAGAGAGAGAGAGAGAGAGAGAGAGAGATGACTAACTTTCTAGTTTTATTTGCTGCCTATAAATCTTCACACTGCTAATACGTGTTCCTCGGACGTGCTCATGCATTCTACTCATGTTCTGACTGTAACCACAAAATATGTTGGGGATGTATCTTCTATAGTAGCTCATACCCTCATCATTCTTTCTGTTGCATAACCCACATGTGGTCCATTGGAGTGCCACAATAGTCTGTGGTGAAGGTCTTCCACATATCTTCAGCACCATACGTGGGTGTGGCAGTGCCTGTATGTCCTTTCCTGAGTGTAACTAGCCAGGACTTCTTGTCTGCCTCTTTGCTGTGTGTCTTCTACTCACTCCAGGAGAATAATTTACATCAAGGAAATGTGACAAATAACATGGCGAAACCAGCCCAGTTTTTGACAAGGAAATGTGACAAATAACATGGTGAAACCAGACCAACCTTTGACAAGGAAATGTGACAAATAACATGGTGAAACCAGACCAGCTTTTGACAAGGAAATGTAACAAACAACATGGCCAAACCAGACCAGTTTCCGATGTTTCACTGCCAACAAGAGATCTCCTGCATTTGTACTTATTTGTTCCTTAGCAAAAGATACTTGTATTATGCATAACACTTCACAATGTTATATTTTCTGATGTTCCTCTGCTTCTGAGGCTGATACTGTCTCCAACCCTATCTGGTAGTTCAGGAGAAAGACTTTCCTGTGCAACTAATGTCCATCTAAATGTTGTATCTGTTCTCTATGTGCACGTGAAGAGAGGTCACACTTACCACCACGTAAAGATGCCTTCAACAAGTTTGGCTGCATTTTCTGGTTGAACTTTTTAGAACCCAATTTGGCCTTGAAATAAAGGGAAAATAGAAGTAAATTATATTTGCTTCAAACTAATCAAACTAGAATATATCCACAGACAGCAAATCACTTGATAGCAAATGTAGCCAGCTGCTTGTGTTGCAAACAGTGCACTCATCTACTGGCACAGGGGTCCCAGGCCTATACATCATTTGAAATTGTACATAGTTTATGGATCAGACAGCAATGTAGAACAGGCACAGATCATCTATCCAATTGGTGACTCACAGAATAGTGGGACATAGTTTATGGATCAGACAGCTATGTAGAACAGGCACAGATCATCTATCCAATTGGTGCCTCACAGAATAGTGGGACTAAAATGGTGTGACAGAATTACCAATGTGAAGCTTATGGAGAAAACCAAACAAATTCCAGTGAACCAATGTGAAGCTTATGGAGAAAACCAAACAAATTCCAGTGAACCAATGTGAAGCTTATGGAGAAAACCAAACAAATTCCAGTGAACCAATGTGAAGCTTATGGAGAAAACCAAACAAATTCCAGTGAACCAATGTGAAGCTTATGGAGAAAACCAAACAAATTCCAGTGAACCAATGTGAAGCTTATGGAGAAAACCAAACAAATTCCAGTGAACCAATGTGAAGCTTATGGAGAAAACCAAACAAATTCCAGTGAACCAATGTGAAGCTTATGGAGAAAACCAAACAAATTCCAGTGAACCAATGTGAAGCTTATGGAGAAAACCAAACAAATTCCAGTGAACCAATGTGAAGCTTATGGAGAAAACCAAACAAATTCCAGTGAACCAATGTGAAGCTTATGGAGAAAACCAAACAAATTCCAGTGAACCAATGTGAAGCTTATGGAGAAAACCAAACAAATTCCAGTGAACCAATGTGAAGCTTATGGAGAAAACCAAACAAATTCCAGTGAACCAATGTGAAGCTTATGGAGAAAACCAAACAAATTCCAGTGAACCAATGTGAAGCTTATGGAGAAAACCAAACAAATTCCAGTGAACCAAGAGGTGAGAAAAAGACACTGGCACTGGATGGGACATTGAGAAACCTGAACATAGTCAAACTAGGTCATCACACATCAAGTGATGACTGGAATATGGAACCTTGAGGAGACTGCAAGAACATCAAGTGATGACTGGAATATGGAACCTTGAGGAGACTGCAAGAACATCAAGTGATGACTGGAATATGGAACCTTGAGGAGACTGCAAGAACATCAAGTGATGACTGGAATATGGAACCTTGAGGAGACTGCAAGAACATCAAGTGATGACTGGAATATGGAACCTTGAGGAGACTGCAAGAACATCAAGTGATGACTGGAATATGGAACCTTGAGGAGACTGCAAGAACATCAAGTGATGACTGGAATATGGAACCTTGAGGAGACTGCAAGAACATCAAGTGATGACTGGAATATGGAACCTTGAGGAGACTGCAAGAACATCAAGTGATGACTGGAATATGGAACCTTGAGGAGACTGCAAGAACATCAAGTGATGACTGGAATATGGAACCTTGGGGAGACTGCAAGAACATTAAGTGATGACTGGAATATGGGACCTTGGGGAGACTGCAAGAACATCAAGTGATGACTGGAATATGGGACCTTGAGGAGACTGCAAGAACATCAAGTGATGACTGGAATATGGAACCTTGAGGAGACTGCAAGAACATCAAGTGATGACTGGAATATGGAACCTTGAGGAGACTGCAAGAACATCAAGTGATGACTGGAATATGGAACCTTGAGGAGACTGCAAGAACATCAAGTGATGACTGGAATATGGAACCTTGAGGAGACTGCAAGAACATCAAGTGATGACTGGAATATGGGACCTTGGGGAGACTGCAAGAACATCAAGTGATGACTGGAATATGGGACCTTGAGGAGACTGCAAGAACATCAAGTGATGACTGGAATATGGAACCTTGAGGAGACTGCAAGAACATCAAGTGATGACTGGAATATGGGACCTTGGGGAGACTGCAAGAACATCAAGTGATGACTGGAATATGGGACCTTGAGGAGACTGCAAGAACATCAAGTGATGACTGGAATATGGAACCTTGAGGAGACTGCAAGAACATCAAGTGATGACTGGAATATGGAACCTTGAGGAGACTGCAAGAACATCAAGTGATGACTGGAATATGGAACCTTGAGGAGACTGCAAGAACATCAAGTGATGACTGGAATATGGGACCTTGGGGAGACTGCAAGAACATCAAGTGATGACTGGAATATGGGACCTTGAGGAGACTGCAAGAACATCAAGTGATGACTGGAATATGGAACCTTGAGGAGACTGCAAGAACATCAAGTGATGACTGGAATATGGAACCTTGAGGAGACTGCAAGAACATCAAGTGATGACTGGAATATGGGACCTTGGGGAGACTGCAAGAACATCAAGTGATGACTGGAATATGGGACCTTGAGGAGACTGCAAGAACATCAAGTGATGACTGGAATATGGAACCTTGAGGAGACTGCAAGAACATCAAGTGATGACTGGAATATGGAACCTTGAGGAGACTGCAAGAACATCAAGTGATGACTGGAATATGGGACCTTGGGGAGACTGCAAGAACATCAAGTGATGACTGGAATATGGGACCTTGAGGAGACTGCAAGAACATCAAGTGATGACTGGAATATGGAACCTTGAGGAGACTGCAAGAACATCAAGTGATGACTGGAATATGGAACCTTGAGGAGACTGCAAGAACATCAAGTGATGACTGGAATATGGGACCTTGGGGAGACTGCAAGAACATCAAGTGATGACTGGAATATGGGACCTTGAGGAGACTGCAAGAACATCAAGTGATGACTGGAATATGGGACCTTGAGGAGACTGCAAGAACATCAAGTGATGACTGGAATATGGGACCTTGAGGAGACTGCAAGAACATCAAGTGATGACTGGAATATGGGACCTTGAGGAGACTGCAAGAACATCAAGTGATGACTGGAATATGGGACCTTGAGGAGACTGCAAGAACATCAAGTGATGACTGGAATATGGAACCTTGAGGAGACTGCAAGAACATCAAGTGATGACTGGAATATGGAACCTTGAGGAGACTGCAAGAACATCAAGTGATGACTGGAATATGGAACCTTGAGGAGACTGCAAGAACATCAAGTGATGACTGGAATATGGAACCTTGAGGAGACTGCAAGAACATCAAGTGATGACTGGAATATGGAACCTTGAGGAGACTGCAAGAACATCAAGTGATGACTGGAATATGGAACCTTGATGAGACTGCAAGAACATCAAGTGATGACTGGAATATGGAACCTTGAGGAGACTGCAAGAACATCAAGTGATGACTGGAATATGGAACCTTGAGGAGACAGCAAGAACATCAAGTGATGACTGGAATATGGAACCTTGAGGAGACTGCAAGAACATCAAGTGATGACTGGAATATGGAACCTTGAGGAGACTGCAAGAACATCAAGTGATGACTGGAATATGGAACCTTGAGGAGACTGCAAGAACATCAAGTGATGACTGGAATATGGAACCTTGAGGAGACTGCAAGAACATCAAGTGATGACTGGAATATGGAACCTTGAGGAGACTGCAAGAACATCAAGTGATGACTGGAATATGGAACCTTGAGGAGACTGCAAGAACATCAAGTGACAAAGAAGGAAACCAGACAAAAGTCCTATATAGGGGGGCAAAATAAGAATAATGGAGTAACAAAGAACTGGTGTTGTCATGTGCGACATGCTACACTCTGAGCACTTATGGTTCAATGTGCAGTGAGGGTAATTGTCACCTAGCTAACTATATCAATGTGCAGTGAGGGTAATTGTCACCTAGCTAACTATATCAATGTGCAGTGAGGGTAATTGTCACCTAGCTAACTATATCAATGTGCAGTGAGGGTAATTGTCACCTAGCTAACTATATCAATGTGCAGTGAGGGTAATTGTCACCTAGCTAACTATATCAATGTGCAGTGAGGGTAACTGTCACCTAGCTAACTATATCAATGTGCAGTGAGGGTAACTGTCACCTAGCTAACTATATCAATGTGCAGTGAGGGTAACTGTCACCTAGCTAACTATATCAATGTGCAGTGAGGGTAATTGTCACCTAGCTAACTATATCAATGTGCAGTGAGGGTAACTGTCACCTAGCTAACTATATCAATGTGCAGTGAGGGTAATTGTCACCTAGCTAACTATATCAATGTGCAGTGAGGGTAATTGTCACCTAGCTAACTATATCAATGTGCAGTGAGGGTAACTGTCACCTAGCTAACTATATCAATGTGCAGTGAGGGTAATTGTCACCTAGCTAACTATATCAATGTGCAGTGAGGGTAACTGTCACCTAGCTAACTATATCAATGTGCAGTGAGGGTAACTGTCACCTAGCTAACTATATCAATGTGCAGTGAGGGTAATTGTCACCTAGCTAACTATATCAATGTGCAGTGAGGGTAACTGTCACCTAGCTAACTATATCAATGTGCAGTGAGGGTAATTGTCACCTAGCTAACTATATCAATGTGCAGTGAGGGTAATTGTCACCTAGCTAACTATATCAATGTGCAGTGAGGGTAACTGTCACCTAGCTAACTATATCAATGTGCAGTGAGGGTAATTGTCACCTAGCTAACTATATCAATGTGCAGTGAGGGTAATTGTCACCTAGCTAACTATATCAATGTGCAGTGAGGGTAATTGTCACCTAGCTAACTATATCAATGTGCAGTGAGGGTAACTGTCACCTAGCTAACTATATCAATGTGCAGTGTGAGGGTAACTGTCACCTAGCTAACTATATCAATGTGCAGTGTGAGGGTAACTGTCACCTAGCTAACTATATCAATGTGCAGTGTGAGGGTAACTGTCACCTAGCTAACTATATCAATGTGCAGTGTGAGGGTAACTGTCACCTAGCTAACTATATCAATGTGCAGTGTGAGGGTAACTGTCACCTAGCTAACTATATCAATGTGCAGTGTGAGGGTAACTGTCACCTAGCTAACTATATCAATGTGCAGTGAGGGTAACTGTCACCTAGCTAACTATATCAATGTGCAGTGAGGGTAACTGTCACCTAGCTAACTATATCAATGTGCAGTGAGGGTAACTGTCACCTAGCTAACTATATCAATGTGCAGTGAGGGTAACTGTCACCTAGCTAACTATATCAATGTGCAGTGTGAGGGTAACTGTCACCTAGCTAACTATATCAATGTGCAGTGAGGGTAATTGTCACCTAGCTAACTATATCAATGTGCAGTGAGGGTAACTGTCACCTAGCTAACTATATCAATGTGCAGTGAGGGTAATTGTCACCTAGCTAACTATATCAATGTGCAGTGAGGGTAATTGTCACCTAGCTAACTATATCAATGTGCAGTGAGGGTAATTGTCACCTAGCTAACTATATCAATGTGCAGTGAGGGTAACTGTCACCTAGCTAACTATATCAATGTGCAGTGTGAGGGTAACTGTCACCTAGCTAACTATATCAATGTGCAGTGTGAGGGTAACTGTCACCTAGCTAACTATATCAATGTGCAGTGTGAGGGTAACTGTCACCTAGCTAACTATATCAATGTGCAGTGTGAGGGTAACTGTCACCTAGCTAACTATATCAATGTGCAGTGTGAGGGTAACTGTCACCTAGCTAACTATATCAATGTGCAGTGTGAGGGTAACTGTCACCTAGCTAACTATATCAATGTGCAGTGAGGGTAACTGTCACCTAGCTAACTATATCAATGTGCAGTGAGGGTAACTGTCACCTAGCTAACTATATCAATGTGCAGTGAGGGTAACTGTCACCTAGCTAACTATATCAATGTGCAGTGAGGGTAACTGTCACCTAGCTAACTATATCAATGTGCAGTGTGAGGGTAACTGTCACCTAGCTAACTATATCAATGTGCAGTGTGAGGGTAACTGTCACCTAGCTAACTATATCAATGTGCAGTGAGGGTAACTGTCACCTAGCTAACTATATCAATGTGCAGTGAGGGTAACTGTCACCTAGCTAACTATATCAATGTGCAGTGAGGGTAACTGTCACCTAGCTAACTATATCAATGTGCAGTGAGGGTAACTGTCACCTAGCTAACTATATCAATGTGCAGTGAGGGTAACTGTCACCTAGCTAACTATATCTGGACAGTATTTTCTCAAGCATGTTCATAGAGATACTCCAGCTTCTAACACAGGTTGACAGATAGAGGTCAGCTTTATGCTGAATCTGGATGTTGGTCCGCACACTTCAGTTATAGCAGTCAGGAGAACAATAAAACACAAATTGAAATGCTGTTAACATATGAAACATGTCATTTTTTCCTCCGCTCACTCACTTTGAATTCAAGCATAGTCCACAAAGTTGAACCCACCCTGACTTGAGAGGTACTTGTAATTTACGTCCCCAATTCAAAGACAAGAAGCCAACATTTTAGTACTATTTGGTGCAGGGGCTGAACACCTTTCCTCGGCATCAACACACTGGATGTTTAAGAAGTGAGTTCTTATCCAATCAGCCACGCCGGCCTTACTACGAACAAAAGATTACTGTTTTCATACACACATATTATGCTATCCGGGAAGGCTAACCCCCCAAAAAAACGCCCGCCAAAGCCGGATGTGTTGGCCTAAGGGTGCATAACTGGACACACCGCAATTACATCTGAAAAAACACTCCAGATGAACACAGAAGAATAAGAAGATATTATGCTATTACAAAAAAATAAGATTAACGTCTCACAAATTAGAAGACCCAGCAGTACACAGCAATTAATGACACTGACACACAATACACGGTAACCCTGTAACTACACACACAATACACCGTAACCCTGTGACTAAACACACAATACACCGTAACTCTGTGACTACACACACAATACACTGTAACCCTGTGATTACACACACAATACACTGCAACTCTGTGACTACACACACAATACACTGTAACTCTGTGATTACACACACAATACACCGTAACCCTGTGATTACACACACAATACACTGTAACCCTGTGACTACACACACAATACACTGTAACCCTGTGACTACACACAAAATATACTGTAACCCTGTGATTACACACACAATACAATATAGTTAGCACATGTAAAACATCACAGAAGTGTACCCTTTTCCCAGTGGAGATGGGTTTTGCTGTAACAGGCTTGCCCTCGCGCTGATGGGTGGCATAGCTTCGGGAGCATGACAGACTGCAGAATCGTTTAGACTTGGAGTAAAATGCATGCTTAACACCGACGGAGCCACAGCATTCACACGTTGCTGGCAGAAGAGAGAATACACATTTCCATCAAACATACGTAATGTACTAGGATTTATAAACATAAGTAGGTCACCACCATGTACGGGATTAGGTTAGGCACCATTCGGCCATGTTCTATCAATGAAGTGCAAGAATATATTCAGTTTGTGCCCCTTGTTGCTGGCATAGTGATTTATCACATCATCAGATGTTTAGATCTCTTTCAGGCGTTGCTGTGAAGGCGTTAAAAATACGATTTGCAATCCTGCACACTGTGCTCGAAACCCAACGGCAGGATATTTGGACACAGACTGTCAGGCACTGGGTTTCATACAATGGTATGTGGGCTGGTCCTTCATAAAGCAATGGCAAACTACTGAATGTCAACTTGTCAAGAAATCACAAACAGCCAAAAACATGTTAGTGTTGACTGCAACATCCTGCAAAGGATTTGCAACTAACTTTAAGTTATATTTATATAATAATATACCCCAAGCTCTCCTCTGGCATTGGGCTCGAATCTGCTGACAATGAAATACCTAGAATCTGTGGAAGAAATATACCTACCTGGACCTGAATCTCACCAGTCTGTACATGTTGTTTTCAATCATGTCCTGCTGACCTATGACATGCTTTTCTACAGGTGCAAAGTTCCAGTAGCCGGTTGTGCATACCCTGCTTGTTTCTGGGCTTGTAGAGAGGAAGGACAGTCCTGCAACACTGACTCCACAGAGATGGCACTTTGGTATTGGGCTGGGAGATAGGTCTCTACACCAGCCTTGCTCGGATAGATCCAAGCCCTTTTCAGGTCTCAGATGCCTTGAACACTAACGCTGTTTAACTTAAGCATTAAAACTGACAATCTTCCAGATATTCACTACCAACTAATTGCACCCCTAGTGTCCGCCATCCACCACCACTAGTGTAGCACTGCTAGAAAGTTGATTACACTAGTGTAGCACTGCTATAAAGTTGATTACACTAGTGTAGCACTGCTATAAAGTTGATTACACTAGTGTAGCACTGCTATAAAGTTGATTACACTAGTGTAGCACTGCTATAAAGTTGATTACACTAGCGTAGCACTGCTAAAAAGTTGATTACACTAGCGTAGCACTGCTAGAAAGTTGCTTACACTAGCATAGCACCGCTAGAAAGTTGCTTACACTAGCATAGCACCGCTAGAAAGTTGATTACACTAGCGTGGCACTGCTAGAAAGTTGCTTACATTAGCGTAGCACTGCTAGAAAGTTGATTACTCTAGTGTAACATTGCTAGAAAGTTGATTACTCTAGTGTAGCACTGCTAGAAAGTTGATTACACTAGTGTAGCACTGCTATAAAGTTGATTACTCTAGTGTAGCACTGCTATAAAGTTGATTACACTAGCGTAGCACTGCTAAAAAGTTGATTACACTAGCGTAGCACTGCTAGAAAGTTGCTTACACTAGCATAGCACCGCTAGAAAGTTGCTTACACTAGCATAGCACCGCTAGAAAGTTGATTACACTAGCGTGGCACTGCTAGAAAGTTGCTTACATTAGCGTAGCACTGCTAGAAAGTTGATTACTCTAGTGTAACATTGCTAGAAAGTTCATTACACTAGTATAGCACTGCTAGAAAGTTGATTACACTAGTGTAGCACTGCTAGAAAGTTGATTACACAGACACATTTCACAATCAATCGGTGTCTGTCATCCACAACCACTAGCATAGTACTGCTAGACAGTTGATTACACAGACACATTTCACAAGCAATCACGAACAAACCAACATACCCATTCCATCCTTGCTGTTGAGGAACCTATACTTGCTGATGCCTTCATCATTATCAAACAGCTCCCCATCCAACGCATTGTCATCTACATCCTCATTGTCTGTGCTGATGTCGCTGTCGTTATAGCTGTCATAACCATCATACATTCCCAGAGTGCTGGCAAAGTCATCATCTCCCTGCAGAACCAACGAGAACGTTGTATATTATAATATACAGAGTACCAGAACATCCACCAAAGGAAGCAATACCAAGACAGAAGGTAAAAGAACTTTAAAGAAGTCAGGACACAATAACTAACACCCGGGTTCAATATAGCCTTTGTGGATGGCTAGAGTTATTGTGGTGTAGTAGTTAGTGCACTTGTCCCTCAATACAATGGTGCTCAGTTAAATCCCTAGCAGTGGTGGGTTCAACTCTAGAATTTGTTTCCAACCTGAGCAGCTCTTGAATCAGCACAACCTCACAAAATGTGCCCTCTTCTTGTTCTGCTCTAGATTCCCCCCATTAGGGCACTGGCTCTAAACTGCCTCACTTCAAGCCGTTTTATCTTTTGCCACCTCATGCTGCTCCTCCCATTTGTCATGCTGCTCCTCCCATTTCTCATGCGGCTCCTCCTATTTCTCACGCGGCTCCTCCCATTATCTCTAATTCTCTTCTCTGTGTTGTAGTTCTTCCTCTATTATGTTTGCCCTGTGAGTTCCAAACAAAAGATATTCTAGTTATGCTATGTCCAAGCATTCACAATGTGTGTTCTATTCAGCACCAGCGTCTTTCCCTCACCTCTTGATTCACTGGTAATTGTCCAGTTCTCTCCATGAGCCCCACATTGATTCACTGGTAATTGTCCAGTTCTCTCCATGAGCCCCACATTGATTCACTGGTAATTGTCCAGTTCTCTCCATGAGCCCCACATTGATTCACTGGTAATTGTCCAGTTCTCTCCATGAGCCCCACATTGATTCACTGGTAATTGTCCAGTTCTCTCCATGAGCCCCACATTGATTCACTGGTAATTGTCCAGTTCTCTCCATGAGCCCCACATTGATTCAATGGTAATTGTCCAGTTCTCTCCATGAGCCCCACATTGATTCACTGGTAATTGTCCAGTTCTCTCCATGAGCCCCACATTGATTCACTGGTAATTGTCCAGTTCTCTCCATGAGCCCCACATTGATTCACTGGTATTTATCCAGTTCTCTCCATGAGCCCCACATTGATTCACTGGTAATTGTCCAGTTCTCTCCATGAGCCCCACATTGATTCACTGGTATTTATCCAGTTCTCTCCATGAGCCCCACATTGGTGATTCTGTCACACCATGTCAGTCCCACTATTCTGCACAGCCGCTCCATAGCAACGGGGTTACGGTTGCAGTTCTTAATTCTGCAT
Organism: Cepaea hortensis; assembly: GCA_963921405.1. NCBI lineage: Eukaryota > Metazoa > Mollusca > Gastropoda > Stylommatophora > Helicidae > Cepaea > Cepaea hortensis. The sequence continues at coordinate 160,257,409 of OY992879.1, read as the reverse complement.
ACCGCATAATCAAAACACAGCTGTGGGTGATTTGGCTGCAGACAGACTTGCATTGGTTTTTTATTAAATGGTATGGGTGCCAGTCGTTCAGAAAGCAATGGCAAACTACTGAACGTAAACTTGTCCAGGAATATGAACAGTCAACAAATGCTGGGGTTCACTGCTACGTCCTGTAAATGATATGCAACTAACATTTTTTTATTTCGCACAAGCACCAATTAATGAATGTGTGTGTTTTATTAGTATCCATTTCAGTCATTCTCCACGCTCCGATCCATACTGATTTAACATTATAGTTAAATATTCTAAGCCAAGTACTAAGTTTAATTTCCTGTGACTTTGACAAATTTCCTCATGCTGTGAAAGCTCCGTGCCTCCTGTATTCTAACTGGATCTGCTCCTGCCTATGTGGTTATACTGCTACCAGAGAGTACAGAACGAGTACTGGTCCTGCCTATGTGGTTATACTGCTACCAGAGAGTACAGAACGAGTACTGGTCCTGCCCCATGTCATGAAGTGTAGTGGCTATATAGTTCCAGCCCCATATCTGTATAACCGGCACTCAATGGGTCATGTGGTCAGCATCATGATGGGCTCCTTGACTTCCCAGAACATCTCCTGGCACCCATGTGAGGCCGGGTGACCCAGAAGCCCATTGTTTAAAGAAACCTCTACAATGGAGTAAAAATATGTTGCTTGTCCTTTGCAGGATGCTGCCATCAGCCCCAGGATGATTTCCTGGCCAATTTTACGTTCAGTAGTTTGCCATTGTTTTCTGAATGAGAAATAAATTTTTAAGTCCAATGTAATATCGGTGCAGTGTTGAACCGTCTACCCCGCCAAAAGCACATGAAAATCGTTGCGACATTGACAACCATTTGTCTTCTACTCACTGATAATACGGGCTGACATCATTTCCCAATATATGTTAGTGTAACACACATGAGCTTATTTAACTGGCACTGTGGCTTAGTGGAACCATGCGTCTGGGACTTTCCACTGATCTGATGAATATTGACAATGTGAGAAAAATGGCTGTGATTGATGTCGAACAATCTTGCAATTTCACAATTTTGTCATACCAAGTTGAGGGTTCCAGATCAGCCGCAGATGTTTTGAGGTAGACCGGTTGGTGGTGATTTTGACGGTATGAGGCATCAGCCATTCAGAAAGCAACAGCAAATTACTGAACTAACATTGCATAGTCAATCACACATAGCCAATTAACTCTGGGGTAGGTTGCAACAATGTGTACAAGAAATGACTTAACTTAAATGTGACTTGACTAGATGCCTACCACAGGTAAGTATAGTTACAAGTGAGAACTGATCTAGGACACCTGCCCAATAATGTGGAAGTCTAAGGTTTGAGTCCTCATCACTTTGGACTGGCTTCAGCAAATGAGCAGAGTGTATATATTATACGTATGCTAAAACCAATACAGCACGTATGGTGGCTCTACACCTCAGGGTTGTGGAACACTTATTAATAAATGCATAATTGTACCGTGCCTGCTGTCTACTGACTACCCATCTAATCTATAACAGTCTCTTACAATTGATCAACATTTCTCTCCTGAAGATAATTCCAAGGAGCCTTTTATAACACCTACTGCCATTCATCACTCAAGTAGTCATTAAGATTTTCTGTAATATTTGACACGTAATAATGAAACCCGAGTACTTGTTACAGAAAAACCTTTGATTTTATGTACACCCATATTACTCGATGTAATCAGAAAACAAGATATCTGACTTGGGGAAGACAAGGTGAGCTCACAAAGTTGTGCCCTAGCATTTACAAAATCCTCAGCTAAGAAAACAAAGTATTTGTGTTATTATTGCAGGATGATTTGCTTCATGGTAGACAATGATCTCATGTTCTCACCTGATTATTCCCATCATACGCCTGGTCGGATTTGTTGTCCAGCGACCCCAATGAGGACTCATCTTGTTTTTCAAAGGCACTAAGCACAGAGTCAACCCTCTCATCCAGACTCAGGTTACTCCATTCTGAAAGCGCAAGAAGAATTTGGTGTCAAACAACTGGACTTTCCTGACCTGTCAACACATCTAGATGCAAAACTACTAGACTACCTCTCAACATAAATGTAGATCTTCTTCTCCCCCATCAGCAAGCACATCTACACATTCATGTCTCTAATACAAGCAGTGAAACTGACCCATCACCCACTGAGTGCCATCTGGTCTGTACAAATATGAGTCCAGCTCCATTTACCAAATGTGCGCATAAAATGGATCTTAACGCTTGTTTAAAACTTAAAAGCAGTCGCTAGTCTGTGATTCATGACGTCCCCGTACAGGTTTGGGTGGAACAAAGTTGCAAGTCTAGGTCCCTTTCGCATGCCTTGAGGTTTTTTTTTTTTTTTTGGTGCACACTCACTTTGAGCTCAAGCATAGTCCATACACACTATTTCTGGTAGTGCTGGACTGAATTTTGCTTGTGGATTAGCTTTCCCTATTAACAGTGTCCCTCGCCATCAGGCGAACCCACTCCGACTTCAGAGGTACTTGTAATCAATCTCCCCAAGTCAAGCACGATAGGTCAACATTTTAGTCCAGCTGTCCGGTGTAGGGGTTGAATCCCTTACCTCAGCATCAGCACACCGGATGTTTAAGAACACATTCTTATCCATTCGGCCATGCTGACCTATTGCCTTGAGGTGTACTGTGCATTTGGTTCTAGCCCCATATTTGTAGAGACCAACCAGGACTCAACAGACCGATGTGGTAAACATCATCACACTGGCCGCCTTCATGCCCTAGGACATGTCCTAATATTTCCTTTAGGCTGGGTCAACCTGGTAGCCCAGGTCAATTATTAAATCTGCCTTGATAGGGATTTGAATTCATGACCACCAGGCCAGTGTGCTAGCCACCGCACTACCGAGGCTCCCAGAATTAAGTTGACTGATGCCATATCCAATGTGGAAACTGAAGAGATCATAAGAACATGTAATATTATAAGAAACTAATTTTTCCTGTACAAACTCCCAGCATCTGCTGGACTGATAAGCCCATCAAGTTTCAGCTGTTGTCCAGTTTTACTCCTAAGTAGACTGGGGTGCTATTATTTGTTTTGTAATCAGTACATTTTATTCTAAAACCACCACAGACATCTGGCAGGAAGTTACAGGACTGATGATGATACAGGTTGCTATCCTTGGCTGTCATTGCACAGCATGCCAAGAAGCTTCCTTTTGCACATAACATCAAACAGAGATGGTTGCTTGCTTGCTTGTGTTTGTTGGCTTGAGCTCCAACACGAAGTCCTGTATGTCGGATGAAGGCATCCTGTTGTCCAACATCAGTGTGATGTCATACAGGACCTGAGGTTTGCGTGAGTATCCATTGTCCCATGTCTAGCTTATTGGTGTTTAGACTGGTGGTTCCTCGCCGTACAGGCAGACACTCTCCACTTCGGAGGAATCGGCGACCCTACTGACTTTAGCCAGGACCCCGAAGGGACCTGTTGCCCAGGACACAGAGATGGTTGTCTCACATGGTTTCATGAATTTATCTGGTATTAACACTGAGGCATCTGTTTCTTCAAACAATGTATTTAGACTATTGGGATTGGAACTCTTCGCTGGCTTCTGAGGATAGGGAAGGAGCGCTTATGGGAATGCCCCGAATGTTGTGATGTCGGTTCCTAAATCAATCAATCAATCAAACAATGTATTTAGGTAGCAGGGAGAAATGTAACTCAGTGATCTTCTTCTTTGGGTACCTGGTTTGGGGCAGACATTGGACATCGTAACTCTCCTATTCATGCAACCTCTCATATGTAAATTTTTTTTTTGCGCTCGCTCGCTTTGAACAAGCGCAGTCCATACACTATATTTTTATAGTAGTGATGGACTGAATTTTGCATGTGGGTTAGCTTTCCCTATTAACAGTGTCCCTCGCCATCAGATGAACCCACTCCAACTTCAGAGGTACTTGTAATTAACGTCCCCAAGTCAAGGACGGCAGGTCAACATTTTAGTCCAGCCGTCCGGTGTAGGGGATGAACCGCTAACCTTGGCATCAGCACACCTGATGTTTAAGAACACCGTTCTTATCCATTCGGCCATGCGGACCTGCTCATATGTTAATGAAGCTGATGTCCTTATATTATTTGTTGCCCAACTGTTCAAGTTGTCCACATCTTTCTCTGTCCCTCTTGTCTAGTATTTTTCTCCATAAGTGCAATTTATCCTATATGCCCCCTAAATGTCATTTATCTCTTCCTTATGGTTTTGATGAGTGACCTTGTAATGCCTTTAGTTGCTGCCAATAAACTTAGCAATCATGTCATGTAAAGACATTACAGACTCGTCAAGTCCAGGATGTCTGGAATCTAAGCTGTGATTGAATCCAAATGTCCACTTCTAATGGCAAGTCTGTGAAAAATCCATCGTTGTCAACCCAAGCATGTATCCATACTTTTTTTATACTGTTACCATCGACCACTAGACACTGACGGGGGATACTGAGGAAGGGATTTGAGCAATTATGGATAGAATTATTTAATGTGCGGTGAGGTTAATCTGATGATTGACTAACGTTTTTTCTCTTTTATCCTTGTGTGTAGAGGGAAATATGATTATGTAGTTTTGCACATCTGGCATACAAGTACACAGTTTTCATTTGTCCAACGAAGACTAGTACAGAGACTCATTGGAGGACCAAACCCCAACCACCGACTACATCCACATAAGTACCCCCTAGAGAGGACCAGGAACCAAAATTCTGCCTTAAAGGCAGCGATGGTTCCTATAGCAAGATAGTGTGGAGCTGAAGCTATCAGTTCTATGCATGAGGGAATCTACGTGGTGAAGTGGTCAAGCCGTTTGACTCAGGCTCTGAAGGTTGTGAGTTTGATTCCGGGCCGCATCCTTCGGTTCACGAGTGAAATTTTTCAGAGACTCCTGTGGGTCGTCGCTAGAGCTACGGAGAGACCAAGCCATATGGGATAAAAACCCGGTGCAATGAAGTCGCCCCTGTCTACTTTTAAGCTCTTTTAAGTTCTATGCACGACCTCGTAGAATACACTGTTCCCTCTATACCTCTTGGCATGTCTCCAGAGAAACATATAAAATACAAGAGTACATAATATGGGGAAAAGACATGATAACAGGAAATCACAAGGAACTAAAGAAGCCAGGACACAATAAAAACAAATACACAGGTAATCCAACAGCTAACATTGCCCTTGACATGATTGATGCTTGCAGCGGGCTTACGCCTACCTGGCGTATTTGTTAGGTAACTAACAACTCTCACCTGCATCACCGGGTTCCTGAAAATGAAAAGAAAGAAAGCTTAGTCAGACAAATAGGTGAATATTGACAGATTAATTGTAGATAGAGAAAATGTTGTGACATATAGAAAACAAATCTGTATAGAAATGGAGATAGACAGGTATATAGACAAAGAAAGGCAAACCACCAGACAGAATATACAGGTGTGTAAATACTCGGGTAAATAGACAAGACAGAATACTGGTGTGTAAATACTTGGGTAAATAGACAGACAGAATACTGGTGTGTAAATACTTGGGTAAATAGACAGACAGAATAGTGGTGTGTAAATACTTGGGTAAATAGACAGACAGAATAGTGGTGTGTAAATACTTGGGTAAATAGACAGACAGAATATTGGTGTGTAAATACTCAGGTAAACAGACATCCATAATACTGGTGTGTAAATACTTGGGTAAATAGACAGAATACTGGTGTGTAAATACTCAGGTAAATAGACAGACAGAATACTGGTGTGTAAATACTCAGGTAAACAGACATCCATAATACTCGTGTGTAAATAGACAGACAGAATACTGGTGTGTAAATACTCGGGTAAATAGACAGAATACTGGTGTGTAAATACTCGGGTAAATAGACAGAAAAGATGCAGAAGTTGAGTGGAATCAAATTTGCTAAACTGTTTAAAAACAAGGGGAAGAAAACCAGTATAGATATTCTGGTTATTTATCCAGATTTCACCAGCTTTGGTGGCACAGCAGTTAGTGAGCTTGCCTGCCAAGTCAGTGGATCCCATTCAATCCCCAGCAGTAGCAGGATGATTTGTTCCGTCCCCTGACAGCTAGGGACATTGGTAATAGGGAAAGCTAATCCACATGCACAACACAAGTCCATTGCACTAGAAGTAGTAGCGGCTGTATGGACTACGTTTGAGCTCAAAGCCAGCCAATGGAAAAAAAAATTAATTGCACACAGATACCTCCATAAGTGCTCCAACTCATCCCATAGATCACACAAAGAGGAACTCAGCACAGTACACGACTATCTAGCACGGACGAGGATCCAAATGTGTGTATAGTAGAAATTGTGTGGGTAGCTTGTTTTATTTGGAAATGTTGCCTGAAATGTTACCATCTCCCGCCAAGCCCTCCTATACTTTGTCATCTCCAGCAGTTTCTTCTGTCCTTCCTATATTACCCATCTCTGACTAAACTCTTCTAACCATGTGTATTTCAGTCACCCCATTAAAATCAAATTGCCCCCACATGTAACTATTTAAATTCATTATGTAAGCATCAGGTGTGCAGGTCATAAGCACTAATGCTAATATCTATTTCACATTTTGTCCATTTCTAAAAATGTCAACAATATCATAATTTTCTTTGAGTCACATATCTGTTTATATAAATTTCTGAATAACAGTCGCCAATAAGTCCAGCTATCCCTGTAGTTCCTGGCGCCCCTAAGAAAAGTCAAGAATAGTCAGACTGTGGCCTGCCATGCATCTCATGAGAGGTGACTAAGGAGGACTGGCATGGAAAATGGCTACCACCATGCCATAGAAAACTCTACCTGCAACATTCAACCAACAAGTCTACAGGCAAGAAAACTTTACCTGCAAAATTCAACCAACAAGTCTAAGAAAAGAAAACTAAAGCAGCCAACAAAGATGAAAGCACATACGGCATAATACACAGCAAACACAGCTGCAGGGAGTCTGAATCGCCAACTCACTCATTTTACCTGGCTAATCCCCAGAACTGGCACTTGGAATGTTCCAATTATAGAGTAATAGATTAAAACTGAAGCTGTAAAGTAAAACATGCAGAACATCTAAACAGATCTAGCGTTTCTTAACATGGACACAGAAATTAGGGAAAGCTACAATGTTAATGTAGCGTGTTAACGATGTTGACAGTGGTCTGTGCTGATGAGCACAGTCGGACATGGGTGTGACACCTGCGAAAGTGAGGAAAATATTTTCCCCCATTTCCTCCATGTATTGAGACCTACAACATGTGACGGTTGAGACCTACAACATGTGACGGCGCTATCACATCACCGGTCCATGTCATGGACGAGTCTTGGAAAAGGAGAGTCTGGCATATGAGACTACGACCTCCAGCATGAGAATGGAGGTGGAGGCAGTAACAGCGGCATTCCGGTGGCTAGAGGAAACTAATGCAACACACGTATTCATTACAGATTCAAAGAGTATGCTTAGTAAGGTGGAGAAAGGAATGTTTCATGTGGAATGGCTCTCGTCGCTTCAGAGGTCACAGATTGTGAGAATTGTATGGATATTTTGCCCTGGCCATGCGGGGGTTACGGCGGAATGAACAGGCTGATAGGCTAGCAGGGAATGTACCTCTTGGTGGTAGTTTGCCTATGGACAAGGGGCAGGTGGTTATGCGCTTGTGGAACCAGGTGGAGAAGGTGGAGGAACAGATTGAGAACCCATATGTGGAAAGAATGAGATTGCGGGGGATCAGCAGGGGTTCTGGAATTATCTCAAAACTGCGAGGGAGGACTAGGAGAACTTTTAATCAGATAGTGGAGGGAACGATTAGTAGTATGACTCTTCGCTAGCTGTTGAAAGAGGGTACGGAGCACGTATGGGAATGTCCTGAGTGCAGTGATGCCAGTTCTTAACTCAACTCAACGGTCCATGTCATGAAACTGCTTCCTGGAGATAATGCAAACTATTGATGAATAATGGGATATGTTGAGTGAGAGACAGATAGACCCTTCCTCCCTCATTTCACTTCTCAAAACCCCATACTCACTCCGTCTTTCCACAGTTTGTGTCCCTAAGTTAGAGCTTTGTTTATATCTGTTTAAACTAGGCACTACGGGTCAGGTTTGCTGAATTTAACCAGATTTATTTCTGGGCGATATTTGTTTTTGTGTCTCCGATATGAGAACATTAAGCATACTCATGATGTTAAATTCCCCGATTATTTAAATATCGTGTTAAAACAGACACCAATTACTTGATATAGTTTTTTCCCTCCCTGTTATGCGTTCTGTATTTCTGGCGCTTCGGGAATCCTTGTTATACCAGAGAAACAGGCGGTCAATTCTATGTGATAAATAAACCCATAAATACCGGTTAATGAGATGTATTACATTGTTCTACTATGTATTATTAAATTTAGCATCCATTTTTACATGTATTTTGTAATTTTCGACCATTTAAGTTGGCAATCAACCTCACACTGAAATTACGAAGATCGCATGCTGTAATGTGGTATTTCAATGGCAGGAGATAGCAGTTTTCCTTGTCATACTCCAGCTATGAACATTTGATATTGTTATGGAATATTCAGAGCGAATAACGTGATAATGAACGCATGTGTACATTCAACACCCATTATTGTATTTATGTGTAATTTTTCATCACTCTACATGGACCAGATTGTTGATAATTTTGCAACTTTTTAACGTGAATTCTCTGGTCAAATGACTCTAGTTCACAGCCTCGCCCTGACAGACAGCGCATGCAGAGTGATGTCATCATAGCATGGTGTGCCCGTGTATATATTGCTGTGTGTATATATATATAAAAAAACCGGTAGCAGTTATCGTTCCATTAGGAAACAACGGTAGTTTTAATCTCCCTTGAACGGTATGTGTTACAACAGTGGTGTGAGCATGTAGGGCACACTTTTCCAACATGCTAAAATCGTACTGTCCTCTTTGTTCATATTAAATGATAAACTGACACACAAACATTAATATCTTAGCTTAGAATTGACCTAGACTTGAATAAGGTACTGTTGGATTGGTTTTTTTCAAGAAGTATCCAACTATGCAGGTTATATAATTAAAAAGCAATTTAGAAAATGTTACTAAAATGGCTAGTTTAAACATATGGAATAATTATTTGTGATTGCAATACTACAGTTTTATTACTAAGTATTCTTTGTTTTGTTCGCTGATACAGATTTCTTTTGAAACATTTTCATGTATCATGACCTCCCATGCAATGTCTTTAGAGTATCTTGCATCTCATTTCCCGCGCGGGCACAGGAAAGCAGTGTAACTAGCTAGAGCTTCCTAGCTGTAGCTTGTGGCCCGGTCACCATGGCGCCTGCACATTTTTACCTGGCTCCTGAATTTTCCAATAATTTTCTTTGTATTGAAAAAAATGCTACCCCTGGAGAAAAGGAGCTGGCTCCTGAATTAAGTTTGGTTTTTTCCTACCTCTGGTTTGTGTTGTTCATTCGTATTTTAGTACTGAAACTGAAAGCAGCCACCCCTATTATTTTCAATACCAGCCCAGCATATCAGAAGGTCAAATGATGGATGGAGCTGACATGACATTTTAGAGTTGGGCCGAAACGAGGACTCTCAACTGAGACAATCAACATCAACAGTTTAGAATGCAGACATTCAGATTAAAGATAAGTTCAGTGTGGCTAGAAAATAAACAGCAACACACCAAGAGTCGGGGCGATAAAAAATAAATTGAATATTGATGATTTAGCTGCTGCATCCTCATCGAACTGACACAATCTCTGAACACTGATGGATTTATTAGAGGACGTCTGAGCACTGGAGCCCAATGATGATCATCCGAAATTAACCTTGACAAAGAATTTTTCTTGTAATTATAATCATAAAGTAATTAATTTTTTTATATTATACTTTTTAATGATTGTAAATAAATTCCTCTTGTGCTAAGGCTCTGGGTGGTGGGATTTCTCGCTGGGCTATGCGCTAATTAGCACGGGAAAGGGTATGGAGCTTCATTTTACTAAACATCCAGGTAAATCTGGAAGATACACGTGCAACTGACCATTATTTCCGCTGCATATTAAAGAATCATCTTGGAATCAAAACAATAACAATGTGGCCGTTGCTCTCACTTCTGCACCAGGACAACAGACAGCCTCAGCTAGTGCGCCTGCGTGCTGCCCCGGAAATGGTACCGCAGTTCTCGGCATTATGGAGGTGGTTCCCCGGTGTCAACCAACCAGGTCGCTGCATTTAATTCCTCCTGCGGCAGGTCCCACGCAAGGCGTACCTCTCATCTCTGCCTGCCGAAAATATTCTGGAATATTTCCCAGTTCCCCTGCCTTATGCATTTGTTATGCTCATAGTGTCTTCAGTGTTCTGTGAGTGTCTTCGTGCTCCTTGACTCCTGTCACATCTAGAACCATGCGTCCCATCACTGTTATTTTCAAACCATATTGTGACTTAATTTTTTAATAATATGGCACACAGTGGTAAAAACTCCGCCGAGGAGCAAGCACGCCGAGAAGCCTCTGATCATCAGGGGTCCCCCCTTGCTGAATGTTTCTGCCCCTTTACTTTTTTGACAATCTCAGGAGGCGGGCACGTTCGGGTCATGACTCCTGGACGTCTTTCTCATATCCTGTCCTGTCCTGGTTCTTAGCAAAAGCTAATGCTAATGGTCGACGTTTGGTGCAGGAGAGCCTGGCGTATGATACCACAACATCTAGCTTAAGAACGGAGGTGGAGGCGGTCAGTGCAGCTTTCCGTTGGATGGAGAACACGACACACACACACACATTGTAATTGTAACCGACTCAGAAAGCATGCTGAGGAAGGTGAGGGCAGACAGGCTTCGGGCAGAGTGGCTTGCTTCGCTTCGGAGGTCACGGGTGGCAAGCATCCCCTGGATCTTTTCTCCGGGGCATGCCGGTGTGCTGGGGAATGAACAGGCGGACAGATTGGCTGGCTCTGCAAAATTTTGTTGAGTGCTGATGCATGACAAGGCAGACGTGGTTGCGGCCTTGTGGGAGCACGTGTACACCTCGGAGGAGCAAATGGATCACCATGGTCTGGCAAGAATGAGACAGCGAGGAGTGACGAGGGGATCTGGCCGACGCTCGACGCTCAGAGGAAAGGCGAGACGGACATATAATCAGATTGATACTGGTACTATTGGTGTTGGAACTCTTCGCTGGCTGCTGAGGGTGAGGACGGAGCGCGTATGGAAATACCCCGAATGATGTGATGTCGGTTCCTAAATCAATCAACCAATCTCCTGTCATGCTTATTTATTGAGATGTTTCCCTTGTCTTTTGAGGTTGTAATCTTCTAGAGAGATGTGTGTTACTGGGGATGTTCTTCTTGAGAGACGGTGACTAACATTGCAGGCAAAGTTGAACCATTTACTGCATATCCTTGTCCCACCCCGCATTACGCTTGCTCCATAGCCAACTCGAGGCCTGCTCCACTGCCTCGCCGTCTTTTAAGTGCCCGAGTTCTTGCTTGTCCCTTTATACCTGGTTGTTTCACCACGTTATATACAGAGCTAGTAACCAGGCCTCTTGCGTCTATCTCAACGGCGAATAGCCTGACGGTATATCCTTTCTGTCTCAGCCTTGCGACCATGTCAGTGTATTTCTCCATCTTATAGGCGTGCTGCTCCTCAACTCTTGACTCAAAAGGAACAGTAAGCTCGATTGGTACTAACTGTTGAGTCGATGGAAAGCACACTACAATGTCTGGTCGCAACTGAAACTTCAGGATGTCCACTGGGTATTTGCCACGGCCCTGTAGGTCTACTGTCAGCTCCCTGTCTTCAGCGCCCCCGAGGATGTATGGCAAGCTGTCTGGGCAGTCGACCCTGCTCTTCGGTCTTTGTCCAGCCTTTACGAAGCGTATCCACCCGACTTTGACAGCAGTCCCCTTGTTTGCCTGGAGTCTTGCTACATCCACTATGGCTGCCCGTTCGGTGAGAACCTTGTGGCGTCACGTGAATCGGCCTTGCCCAAGGGCCGCCCTGCATGCGGACAGTACGTGTTCTACGGTCTGAGCCCTCTTGATCTGCGTGTTGCTACACAGGGAACATCTTGAGTCTTCGGATAAACCCCATCTTACCAGGTTAACTGCTGATGGCAGGAGATCGTAAATTAATCTGACAAAGAAGCTTATTGTCAACGGCGGCAAGCGCCATATCACATATATGGTTCCACGAGAAGGACTTCTGTAGAGTTCCCTCCTATGACACCAACTGCCCTTGCTGTGGTTGTTGCACCGCCTTCTGCACTCGCTTCTCGTCCCCGCCTTCGCGAATCTCCTGGACCATCACGTCTCTGAGCTGCCTGGCCGACGCATTTGACCACCGTTGCGTGTTGTTTTGGTAGCCAAAGCCGTGTCTATTGGACTGGGTGTGTCCCATCACTTCCTTTAGTTGAAGTGAACTTTACGCCGATTCGACTGCCTCGTCAACCTTCCATTTCCTTCCCGTCCTGAGCGCTGGCTGGGAGCCGCTCACTTGGGGCACGCGCAGCATCATCGCGAGCCTGGCTTTTCCGACTTTCCGACAAAAGACGGAAGCACGAGTTTGGACCTCTTTGAGTACATCGCTACTCCGGCAGTCCTGGTGGCACTCCCAACCATTTCCTCGTGGCTTTGTTGACTTTTCTTTCTCTAACGTCTCTATCGTGCTCGTGCACACATTATAGATGAACAGGGGCCATAGAAGCTTCGGGATTAGTATGAACTGGAGGAGGCACCAGATCTTGAATTTTCCTATAAGTCTGCTCATATCGATGGCTTGCAGACCTTTTACTATTGTTTCGCATATGTGTTGTACAGCGTTCGTGTCCGCCAGAGAGGAATCGTACATCCGGCCGAGACTATTGACGGGTTTCTCCGTCACCGTGGAGATCGCCTGATTGGCCACCTTGATCTTCACGCATGGGGGTCTCCCCCACAGTATTTAAGGTTCCGAGACATAATGCTATTTATATATCACTGTTATTTGATGTGCAAATATTGTCAGTAATTTTTTTTCCCTTCTAGGCCCACTGTATATATATATATATATATATATATATATATATATATATATATATATATATATATATATATATATATATATATATATCCCTCAACATTGCTATGTCAGGCTACACTTTTATTAATTGTAAGGCTAAGACATTAGACGTTTGTGACATTTACACACTCACTATACAGATCCACCAGCTAATAGAGCTATGCTGGCGTGAAGGACAAGTCCCACAGGATTTCAAAGATTCAAGCATCATAACACTGTACAAGAACAAGGGCGATCGGAGCGACTGCAACAACTATAGGGGTATCTCACTTCTGTGTATTGTTGGAAAAGTATTTGCCAGAATTGTTCTGCGCAGACTTCAAGTCCTAGGAGATCAAGTCTACCCCGAATCACAGTGTGGCTTTCGACAGAACCGGTCTACCACTGATATGATATTCTCATTGCGACAAATGCAAGAAAAATGCCGTGAATAGAATCAACCACTGTTTATTGCCTTCATCGACCTCACAAAGGCATTTGATTTGGTCAGTCGTGAGGGTCTGTTCAAGGCACTAAAGAAGATTGGCTGCCCACCAACTCTTCTGTCCATTGTGGAATCGTTCCACACAGGCATGAAGGGTATAATCAAGTTTGATGGTGCAACTTCTGAAGAATTTGAAATGAAGAGTGGAGTTAAGCAAGGTTGTGTACTAGCTCCCACCCTCTTTGGAATATACTTTTCACTTCTACTGAAATATGCATTTCGTGATCAGGATGGTGGTATATACATTCACTCACGCTCAGATGGCGGCCTCTACAATGCTCAGAGATTGAAGGCTAAGACCAAAATTAGGAGGGTACTGATCAGAGAGTTGCTTTTTGCAGATGATGCTGCAGTTACGACCCACTCTGAGGAAGAATTGCAATGTCTACTATCTGCATTCTCCAATGCTTGTTCTGAATTTGGTTTAACAATTAGCAAAAAGAAGACACAGATTATGTCACAAGGTGCACATGGGGTACCATCAATCTTTATTGACGACGCCGAACTAGAGATAGTAGACCATTTTACATATCTAGGATCAGTGGTAAATAGCAAATTATCCTTAGATCAGGAAATCAACATCCGGATTGGTAAGGCAGCAACAACAATGAACAGGTTAAGAAAAAGAGTCTGGGAGAACAGGAAGCTTACTGCCAAAACAAAAGTCCTTGTCTATCAAGCCTGTGTCCTTAGTACTCTTCTCTATGGCAGTGAAACCTGGACAACTTACTCACACCAAGAGAACAACTTAAACAGCTTTCATATGCGGTGTCTGCGAAGAATTCTTGGTATTAAGTGGCAAGACAAAATCACAAATACTGAAGTATTGGAAAGATCAGGTTGTGTGACAGTTTATTCCATGCTCAGTCTTCGTAGACTTAGATGGATAGGACATCTTAGGAGGATGGATGATGGTAGAATACCAAAGGATATCTTTTTTGGTGAATTACAGATGGGTAAGAGATCTCAGGGTCGGCCTCTACTACGATACAAAGATGTGTGTAAGCGGGACATGATTGATACAGGCATTGATAATGCACATTGGGAGCAAGTCGCCGCTGAGCGTGTTGCATGGAGGGCAAATATCAGAAATGGAATAAAGTCAAAGGAGAAAATTATTGCAGAAAAGTCACACACCAAGCGTTTGAGACGTAAGATGGTGCATGATGGTGGAAATGACCACGTGTTCACATGCACCCACTGTGAACGGACATTTACAGCGCAAATTGGCCTTATCAGTCACACTCGCTACCGCCATAGTTAAAAGTTATTAATCCTTTGTAAAGCACAAACTATCGTTCGTCTGTCAAGACGGCAAGGTGCCAATGAAATATATATATATATATATATATCCCTCAACATTGCTATGTCAGGCTACACTTTTATTAATTGTAAGGCTAAGACATTAGACGTTTGTGACATTTACATTTCTTTATCGGTGATAGTAATTTTTGGTGCGTGAGCAGTTTTTATTCAAGCCCAGAAACATAATTCGATCTGCACTGAATCTTTTGACAGTTAGGCATAAGTCTTCTAGCCCCATAACACAATTTTAGAAGAGGAACGTGTCATCTCCATTGGATTTCCACCAATTACAGATGAATCAAAATCGCCAACGACCTTATAATTTTTGAAGTTTCTCGTGACAGCTATTGTCTGAGACTATTTATTTATATCACGTTTTATTTAAGTTTTAACGTTCTTCACTCTTACATTATTCTGAATGTTTATTCTGTGACATAACTCTGTTTCTTTTACCTCTTTAAGGAATCATATTTTGTGAAGCCACAAACAGAATGTTGCACGATCTTTTGCCTGGCATATTTCGCTGCATTAAGTCAGATGTATACTGCAGAGTTACATATCATATATTTTTTTTTTTTTGGGGGGGGGGGGGGGGCATATCCTTTACAGGACATCGCTGTCAACACTAGCATCTTTCAGCTGTATGTTGATTTCTTGGCAAGATTACGCTCAGTAGTTTGCCATTGCTTTCTGAGCGGCCGGCTCACATACCCCGTAAGTTACCGATGCGATTCGAACCACTGCTGATTCTCACCGTCATAACGTCACCGACGAGAGTATACGAGATTACGGAAAAAAGTCATAACCTCTAAACCACGAAGCCGGCTAACTACTAGTTGGCTACGATAAATTAAAATACACTATATTATAATTAACATTTTGCTAGCTTACACTATAGTGTAATTAACAGTTTGCTATGATACATTGTACTAAAACAAACATATCATATGAAGTGTGTAAATGAATAATACGTAAGCTGAAACACTTAAAACAAGGTATTGTGTGTCGCGTTGTATTATAACGTGTTGGTATGGGAGCCAGTCGTTCAGAAAGTAATGGCAAACTACTGAAAGTTAAATTGCCTAGTCCATCAACAGCAGCTGAAAATGCTGGTGTTGACTGCAGCGTCCTGAAAGGGATATGCAACATAAAAAAAATATTGTTCGAATATGGAACATTTGTTATCCCCACGGTACTTTCAAATTTATCTTTATAAAAAAGTTGAGAATAATAATAATAAAAAGAAATAAAATAAAAGGATTTCCCTGTAATATAAAGAAAACAGAAACAATGGCTATGTTATATCAAAGAAATTGACAACACCGGCACGTGGGGGAGGGGGGGGATCAGTAAAAGGAAAACGCTTAACGAAGTTGGTACATTTACATACCTAGACGCACTCATAACATCATACAGAAGATGAGTAACGGGGATTAAGAGCAAAATAGGCCAAGCTAACACTGCATTTCAGCAATTAAAAGTATTAGTATCTTATGCAATACGTAACTATTACTAAATGATAGAAAGAGTACTGGAATGTTATACAGAACCTTTTTTATTTTTTTTTTTGCTGGGTGGCTGTGAATCATGGAACGTTTATGAACAAATTAGGAAGAACTTGCAGTCAACTGAGATGTGGTTCATGAGACGAATGTTGCGAATACCTTGGCTTGGACTGACAGAGCAAGAAGTAACAACAATTGTCTGAAAAAGGCCACTGAAAGTAGAAAGTTAGATAAAACACATTGTGACGACAGAAAAGATCAGTAGTAGAAAAGTCAGACCGAGAGAAATGATGCTGGGTGGACTGAGACATGGCATGGAGGGGAATTATTAGCAGAGTTGATCCAAACGCCAAGGATCGAGATCTGTGGAGATATATAAACTCAAAAGCCGGCTAGCAAGGCACTCGATGATGATGACGAGGAGTGGGGAGACAACTACCAAGAATCGTCTGGCAGCCGATGTCTTCCATTATGTGATGGTGTTCTCTAGTCAACCAGGCTGACGGATTCTACTGCTCGTGTTTTGGTCATTCATTCATTGTGTTCTCCCGACACTTACAGCCACATTCTTCAGACTGATGAAACTCTCGCCATTTTAGTACTACACAACCATGTAAGAAAGAATGCATTGAGTGAATCTGTCTTCCAGTTGACAGTTGATTTGTGATTGTCAGTTGTAATTAAATTATTAATTAATTAATTTCAATTTGTTTAACAGAACTTATTTGAAATTTCTGACAGGAATCTGAAGGCTGACAGCTAAAATATAAATAAGTATAACTAAATCAGGACCGGTTTTCCATTAATACTCGCAATTTTGGTAAATATTTAAAAATTGGGTTTTTAATTATGAAATCATACCAGTTAGATAGAGCTTGACAAGACGAATCCAACGATATCTCAACGAAGAGTGTCCGTTAATTCAACTTAATTCTAAGCGGAGTTATGCATTTTTTGGTGACGTAATTTTAAATTTAATACCAGGAAGTGTAATGATGACCTAAGAGATAAGGAAGATTTTATCGCGGCACTTAAATGTGGAAGCTGAGAAATTCTGCCTTTTGTTACTGTGGCTTGTTTATTTTTAAATGGACAACGTATTACCATATATCATTGCGTCCGGGGCAGTAAAGCCTAACTTGACGTATTATTTATTTTTCGATAGGATGTGCCCCTGACCTAATTAACAATTTAAAATGGCCACCAATTGTTTATTATTTGCCTTTTATTACTGTGGCTTGTTTATTTTTAAACGGACAACGTAGTGCCATATATCATTGCGTCCAGGGTGGTGAGGCCTAACTTTATTTTTCGATAGGATGTGCCGTGATCTAATTAACTATTAATGATCCTCTCTCAAAAATAAATGAAAATGTACTTACATTTCCTTGATCTGCATTATTACACTGCATTATCTTTCTATTGTTGATAACATTTCCTGCAATATATTAGTTAGTCTTTCCTCTTGAGCCCAAGGTGGCGCATAGGGCAGTAGTTCCATTTATATTAATTAAATGCCATGTGAAATGTTTGTCGTTAGTGAAAGAACAATTCATGAAAATGTACTCATATTGTCTTAATGTACCAACTGCATTGCGACAGCTTTCTTTTGTTGATTAAATATCATGCATTAATGTAAGTAAATAAGTTTGTAACTGCTGTATAAATTAAGCAGTAGTTAATTAATTATTAAAATATTAAATTTAAAAAAAAATAAGTAAATAAAATATTCGCTAATAATGGATTTCTACTTCTGCTCAATAATTACACTGTTCTGTATCTAGAAGTGAGCAATTAATAATTAAATACTAACTTTAAAAAAAACCATAAATTATTTCACAGTATTTTATTTAAATTTAAATAATTAAGTACTGGTGCTCTGCTAAGAAATAAGTTAAGTACTCCTTACTTACACTTACAGGTTTACAGAGACGGGTCTGAAATCTGGCTTTCAAAATTATTTTAAGTCATGTCAAATGCTGAAATATTAGACAAATACACAGATACATTACTGCTACAAATGACACTTGTATTCTGTTTAAGTTTAGTAGTTAAATTACCAGTTCTAATTATAAATAAATATAGGTCTGCTAAAGTTTAGTACTATTGTATGGTATGGGCGCCACCATCTTGAATTTTGTCTCATGACGGCCATGTCATGAAATATTTTGTCCTGAACTCCAGCAAACACTAGCTGTGTTGAAACTCTTCACATTTGTGTAAAATTGGACGAGGGATTCAAAAATGGATTAAAAAGTTAAGCCTTCTTTTTACTTCAGGAGTTATAAGACAGATTAGCTTACTATTCGTGAATAGACTCAAACAAATTCCAGAAAAAACACTTTGTTGGTCTCAAACTTTTAGCGTATAACAGAGGGTCCAATACTGCAAAGATCAGAGTAGATTCCCCTTTCGTCGTACCACGCTGCTTTCGAAGAATTAAATTCTTGCAAGACATGGTAACAACCAGAAGTGATCGTTGGCCGCAACAAATTGCGTGCAAAATTAAGATTGAGTTTCCCTACCCAGACCGGAAAGTTCGATAATTCTGACATTGCTATTAATACCATACCTTTATTATAGTTAGTACCGCACTTGACGGTAAAATGACCGAAAACGTAATTTGCGCAGCCTCTCATATAATAATCATTTATTATATAGTAGGTACGATCATGATTTTAAAATTGAGTATTTACTAATGAGGCCACCACCAATAGACAGGCCTTGAAAAACCAAATCTAATCGTACCTCAGTGATGCCTGTATGTCAATTCTAAGTGGGGATATTCACATTTTTGTGAAGGTGTCTAAGGCTAAAATATTGATATGATTGCCGTGACTTTGGAACTCATCAGTGTGGCCCATTATCTCCATGCTATGAGTTTGTCTTAAACGGATCATAGACTGATATGAAAATATATGTTCCATCATTTTAAATGATATAAAAAAAAGTACAAGTATACAAATAAATTATTAATAATCTTTAAACTTGTATTCTCTTTAACTTTGTAGTTCAAATTACATGTTTTGAGCCTATTCCGATTGATAATTGCGTCGGCCGCCATCGTGAATTTCCATTCACAAAGATGAAATAGAAAGATGTCAGCAGAAATAGTTTTTTTCTACCCCCATAATTGACCATAATCAATTAAACTTTCCAGGAAAGTACTGCCATAACTATGATGCCGAAATTGAGGCAATCAAGATAGCAACAGAGAAATTACTAAATAACAGCAATGGTACACAACCTGTGGTGCTACTAACAGATGCAAAATCAGTACTCGAGGCGCTCCTCTCTGGGAAATTGCCAGTACTAAGGACACTACTTTCTGAACTTAGCAGTCAGCATAAAGTCACCATACAGTGGATACCATCCCACTGTGGAGTACCCGGAAACGACAGAGCTGATCAATTGGCTAAGGAAGGAGCCAAAGAGGAACAGCCTGATGTGCCCGTTACATACCACCAAAAGAAAAGAATGATCAAATCAGTCAGAAAGCCACCAAAACCTGCTCAAGATGACTACCACATTATGGACAGACCAGAACAAGTCATTATTCTGCGCCTCAGAACAGGACACAATAGATTACGCAACCACATGTATACAAAATTCAAGATTGGTGAAACAGCCATGTGCACATGTGGATTGGCGTCGCAGACAGCAGAGCACATACTCCAAGACTGCCCAAAATATAACATATCTAGGCAAACCTTCTGGCCTAGAGAGACGACGGTGGAAGATAAACTCTATGGACCACTGTGTGAACTGAAAAAAACAGTTCAATTCATGCAAGAGACGACATTGCAGATATAGACATATTTCAAGCGAACGAAAGAAGAAGAAGAATTAAACTTTCCACATATATGTAAAAGTGGATGCAGAATTCGAATATACATCTAAAAATATTGTTCAAATGAAATACACAAGCTCTAGAAAATAAAATTACTTACGTTTTGCCAAATAATTAATTTTATCTAAAAGTCAGGATGATTTCAACCAATCGCTATGCATAGAATGTTAGACTAACCTTTTCTGCAGAACCTAAGATGGCGTCTGTTATTGTCATGTGATATTTGAATGAATGAATGACGTAGGGTAGGAAGCATGAATGGTTTTTACAGCAGCCATTTTGGGGACACAATGGATCAGGCCGGGGTGGTGCGGTATATCACTTTCGTTTTCAGTTCAGGTCGTGGCACGGCTAGCATACTTAATAATATAGTATAGTATAGCATTCAGATTGCATAAATATGCCTTGTGTTTTTGTGCTCTGGAACTATCTATGACCTGTTTTGTTTACATATCATTCAAACATTTTAATGATATCGCGTTTCTTCTTCTTCTTTTCGTTCATCCGGAGTGTTTTTTCAGATGTGATTGCGGTGTGTCTGTTTTGCGCCCTTGGGCCGAAACCCGTAGGCCAACACATCGACTTTAGCGTGCTTTTTTGACCAGGTAGCATTCCTGGGAGACTCTCACTTTTGTGGTGCCATCTACAACCATGCTGGCCAAGTTAGAACGGTCGAAGACAACGGTCATCCCTCAAACGAAGGCAGGGACAGTCCATAGCATTTTCCGCCATCCAAGGTTGCTTCCATAGTTGCAGGGCCGACACATAACGCCCTGGTTCTGGGCTAGCCGAGGGAATCGTCACGTCCTGCTCATGGCTGCTTTAAATCCTCACTTCAATATATTGGTCATTTCGTTTGCCCCGGGCCATTCCAGCACAAACCAGACAGGTTTGCAGACGGTATCCACTCAGCGAGTTTTCGGACATGTGCTTGTCGTTGCGCCTGTCAGAGCTGTTCGAGGCACGACAGACATTCGGAAAACTACCTAGTCAGAGCTGTTCCGAACAAGAGCGGCATTCAGAAACTAGGTAGTCAGAGCTGTTCCTAGCACGAGAGACATTCGGACGAGACATTTCACTCGGACATAATTGCGTAGTATCAATTTTTAGTTTGCCACCCGTAGGACGACACTTCCGGCGGGCATTTTTTAATGAGGTTAGCCTTCCTCGGGTTTCGAGACTCTTGTTTCGGCTTCCACACAGCAAGCTTTCGCTTCGGGCTGCCACGTAATGGATTCGCAAGACAGGCGTTCCATTTCGTGTCAACGAGACAATTTTCCACCTTTGACTACACTCACTCCATGAGTGTGGTTACAGACTATCGGACGTCTGCGAGACGTTCGACCGAGGTGTTTTTCCACCTTTTGTACTCGCTCACGAGGTAGGCTACATGTGCTGCCGGCTCAGCACCTTACCTCCGTGCGTCTGTGGGCGAGTAACGGTCAGGCCCTTTCATCCGGGGATACCTCATATCCCACAGCTAAGAGCCATCGAACGAATCTGCGCCGAGCATGTAGCGTTCTCAGCACATAATCACAATTTTGATGTAGGTTTGTGTCGGCCAGGCTCTCACTTCCGAGAGTTTATGGCTTAGAGACGTTCAGCCATACACCTCGGATGGGAGCCTTAGAGGTTATGCCCGAACTGAGATTTAGGGATCGTTTGCCTGATTTTGACTGCTATCCTCAGTCTTACCTGCAGAGCAGCAGGTTGTGTCTCTCTTAGTCTGGTCCCTATCCCACGAGCCGTCCGATATGTAGTTTTCACCCATCGGCAAGCACATGGGGTCGATGGGACACGCAAGCTCCCCCACCACGGCAAGGTGGAGACACATCGGGGGAGATATCGCGTTTAATTTCCAATGATATTAACTCTTTCCCCCCTCATTTTATCAGCTTCCACCGTGATAACATTATTTGTTATCATCATGTTTAAAGAGCAGAATATGTGTACGTTATTTCAAGTGAAAAATGAAGCTGGTGGGTTGTCATTGGTCAGTTGTATGTGTGAGTAAAATGTTCTCTACTCATTGGGTGGTGGAAAGAGCAGAGGTGCA
This sequence comes from Cepaea hortensis, assembly GCA_963921405.1. Classification (NCBI taxonomy): domain Eukaryota; kingdom Metazoa; phylum Mollusca; class Gastropoda; order Stylommatophora; family Helicidae; genus Cepaea; species Cepaea hortensis. The sequence continues at coordinate 160,235,126 of OY992879.1, read as the reverse complement.
GTTTTCCTTCAACCGGGTAATGCGATAGGTAAGTTAAAAAAAGTTATTAGCGTATCCTTTACAGGACGTCACATTCAACCCCAGCATCTTTTGGCTGTTTGTAATTTCTTAGCAAGTTTACATTCAGTAGTTTGCCATTGCTTTCTGAACGACTGGTGCTCATACCAATTGTATGAAAACCAATGCAAGATGGTCTGCTACCAAATCGCCCACAGCTGTGTTTCGAACGCGTATATAGGATTACGAATTGTGTCCATAACCCCTTCACCACAGAGAGGTAAGTAGAGGACCTATTATTGTAGTCCAGTCAGCACTTGGTGTGTGATGTGGTGCCGACTGCCGTTTCTTCCCAAGCTGGATGAGTCATTGTGGGAGCCCTGGTCAATTACACAAATCTGAATGTGCCTCGATGCGGACCAAACCCAGGCCAACAGGTGAGCATCTAGCTACTGTGCTGCTGTGGCTGCTACAGACAGGTGAGCATTTAGTCACTGTGCTGCTGTGGCTGCTACAGACAGGTGAGCATTTAGTCACTGTGCTGCTGTGGCGCCCACAGACTGATGAGGTGGGTGGTGGGAAACTGTTGGCAAGTTTTGTGGGCATCCTAGGAAAGTGTTATAGTCAGTCTTTAAATTCATAATAACTGTTTAATGCCAGTAGTGAAACAGTATTGTTATAGGTAATGTTGTGTAATGCATGTAATATAATACACATATGTTAGCATGTGCGTTGGCTGTTGAGATGTTTATGTTTTCTCTACAAACAGGTCAGAATACTGGAAGTCTGTACCCAGAAAATTCTGCGATTTCTGCAAATGCTGGATAACAGACAACAAACCGGTAAGTGATCACAGTCTTTACAATTTCATCTCAACTACAGTGATATGTCTAGAATGTCTTGCTGGTAAAATCATATGTTGTGTGTAATGTTTGTAGCTTAAATTTGCTGAAGCTGTAGCCATATGCTATTAAAAACCACCACTGTGTAAGCAGAAAAACATGATAGTGAATCTACAACTAAAAAGCATGCATGCGGGCGGAGGGGGGGGGGGATTAGAACAATCCTTGGCACCTGAAAATGTTTGCCTGACGCCTGAATTTTTAATAATTTTCTTTGCCGGATTTGCAAAACAATCTGCTGGCTCCTGAGAAAGAGTGACAATGTTGAGTTGAGTTGAGCTAAGAATCGACATCACTGCACTCAGGACATTCCCATATGTACTCCGTCCCCTTGTTCAACAGCCAGCGAAGAGTCATACTACTGTCATTCCCACCGCTATCTGATTGAAAGTTCTCCTGGTATTCTCTCTCAGTTTTGAGATTCTTCCAGAACCTCTGCCGATTCCCCCGCAATCTCATTCTTTCCATATACTGGTTCTCAATCTGTTCCTCCACCTTCTCCACCTGGTCCAACAGGCGCACGACCACCTTTTCCTTGCCCATAGGTAATCGACCACCAACAGGTGCATTCCCTGCCAGCCTATCAGCCTGTTAATTCTCCCCGCACTCCCGCATTGCCAGGGAAAAAAAATCCATAAAATTCTCACAATTTGTGACCTCTGAAGAGAGGTAAGCCATTTCACACCAAACACTCCTTTCAACATGAGTGACAATGTGTGTTATGTACTTCAGCCTAAAAGGTTTATTATATTCATGTCATCGTAATTAATTCTGCAGTGTGCACCTGATGAGATACAGCGATTATGTCAGGCAATAAATTGTGCAATCTGTTGTTTGTGCCTTCTTTCTTCAAATATTTGTATTTTTCAACTGTTAATATTCTCTTTACTAGAGTGTAGACTTTCACGAGAGGGGCAAAGGACACAAAGAAAATGTGGAGCTGAAGCTGAAAGAGGTATGTATAGTATCTTCTGGTTTATTGTCATGTTTCATCCCATTTGTATGGGGCAAAGAATGCATACGGCTAGGTCTGTGGCTATGTATACTACAAATAGTCAGTGTAGCTGCAATTACATTTATGCTTGCTTAATAAGTATGTTTGTGATTTACTCACTTCTTCCACTCTTGTCTTGTTTCACGAACTCTAACCCAACTTGAGTCATCATCATCATCAAGTGCCGTGCCGGCTGGCGTAGGCGTTCATGGCTCTCCATAGATCTCGGTCTTTGGTTTTCTGGATCAACTCTGCTGCTGATATTCCTCCGTGCCACCATCTCAATCCATCCAGCATCATTTCTCTTAGTCTGCCTCTGCCTCTCTTCCCCTCGATCTTTCCAGTTGTTACGATGTTCTCCAATGCCTCTCTTCTCATCACGTGACCGAAGAAAGATGTTTGTCTCTGTCTTATTGTTGTATATAATGTTCTAGTTTCATTAGCCTGTTTCAGGCAGTCGTCGTTAGTTACTCTGGCAGTCCAAGGAATTCGCAACATTCGTCTCAGGAACCACATTTCTGTTGCTTCTAATTTCTTCTTAATTTGTTCGTTTACATTCCAAGATTCACTGCCATACAGCAAAACTGGTTCTACATAGCATTTCAGCACTCTCTTTCTTACATTCAGTGACAGTAACTTATTGCATAAGATACTCTTCATTTTCTGAAATTCGGCTTTTGCCTGCCCTATTCTGCTCCTAATCTCTGTTGTACATCTTCCATCTGATGTTATAAATGTCCCTAGTTATCTAAAATTATCCACTTGGTTGAGAATTTCCCCTTCTATTTCTATGTCACATTTTGGTGTCACAGGGAGTCTCAGTGGCGAAGTGGTCAAGCCGTTTGACTCGTGCTCCGAAGGTTGTGGGTTTGATTCCGGGCCGCGCCCTTCGGTTTACGAGTTAAATGTTTCGGGGACTCCTGTGGGTCGTCGCTAAAAGCTACGGAGTACGTGCTTTGTGCGACGCTTTCCGCGATGCGGAAAGAGACCAAGCCATATGGGATAAAACCCGGTGCAATGAAGTCGACCCTGTCGACTTTTAAGCGACTTTTTTTATTTTGGTGTCACCATTTTCTTTGATATTACCATTGTTACTGTTTTGAACTTGAGTAGCAATTAAAATACTCTGAACAACAGTAATACTTTGATTAGTTTAGTTACAATCCTCTCATGTTCTGAATGTAATAACCAAAAAAGTTACGAATAATATCAATATAATAATTCACTTTATGAATGTAAATAAAACTGAGTTCGTCCAGATGGTCCTCAGCTCCCGTGAAACTACTATAGAAAAGCCAGCTGGCTGATGTATCCACCTGGACATCCATTCACCAACTGCTGTCGAACCAAGTTGCAGCTTTCACTCATCATGAATACTTGCCCATGACTCCCAACTTCCATGCAACCTGTGTTATCTACACATCTCGCATGTACAGCTCTCATTCATTTAGTCATACCTGTCCTAGATACTATCTGGGTTATGACATTATTCTGTCATGTTTTTTAAAGTAATAGACCATCAGTAGAGTAATCTTTCATACAGTAGTTCTTGTGGAAAGAAGTTCACAATTCTTGTAGAAAATCTTCCTGTAGTACATGTCTTATGTTATGTACCTGTTATATTGACACATTTCTGTATAAGTTTGTTTTATTTAAATGTTCCTTGGTTGGTAACTTGTGTTTAGCAGATTGTTGTTCCAGTGTTCATTGTTTGTATTCTAGGTACATACTAATATGGCTCTCTGCAGATGTGATGTTCCAGCACTTCCTTTTTGGGTTTGGAGAAAAGTGTCTTCATGAATATCACTCAGGCAGATGAAAGCCTGTAGGAGGGCTCAAACTTGGGTAGATGAAAGTCTGTTGGAGGGCTCAAACTTGGGTAGATGAAAGTCTGTTGGAGGGCTCAAACTTGGGTAGATGAAAGTCTGTTGGAGGGCTCAAACTTGGGTAGATGAAAGTCTGTAGGAGGGCTCAAACTTGGGTAGATGAAAGTCTGTTGCAGGGCTCAAACTTGGGTAGATGAAAGTCTGTTGGAGGGCTCAAACTTGGGTAGATGAAAGTCTGTTGGAGGGCTCAAACTTGGGTAGATGAAAGTCTGTTGGAGGGCTCAAACTTGGGTAGATGAAAGTCTGTTGGAGGGCTCAAACTTGGGTAGATGAAAGTCTGTTGGAGGGCTCAAACTTGGGTAGATGAAAGTCTGTTGGAGGGCTCAAACTTGGGTAGATGAAAGTCTGTTGGAGGGCTCAAACTTGGGTAGATGAAAGTCTGTTGGAGGGCTCAAACTTGGGTAGATGAAAGTCTGTTGGAGGGCTCAAACTTGGGTAGATGAAAGTCTGTTGGAGGGCTCAAACTTGGGTAGATGAAAGTCTGTTGGAGGGCTCAAACTTGGGTAGATGAAAGTCTGTTGTAGGGCTCAAACTTGGGTAGATGAAAGTCTGTTGCAGGGCTCAAACTTGGGTAGATGAAAGTCTGTTGCAGGCTTAAATGATCTGAACGCCACTGCATGGAACTTAAATAATTAAAACTCTGTCTTGCAGAGTATTCAAAACCAACCAGTATATGATTGGAGGTTAGCTAGTAGCATATCCTTTACTGGACATCACAGTTAACCTCAGCATTGTTTGGCTGTTTGTGATTTCTTGGCAAGTTTACATTCAGTAGTTTGCCATTTCTTTCTGAATGACTGGCACTCATATCATTGTATTTAAATCAGTGCAAGGTGGCCTGCTTCCAATTCTCCCACAGTTGTGTTTCGAACGTGGTATGTGGGATTGCGAAATGCTCTCGTAACCCATTTTCCACAGAGCCGGCAATAGGATACAGATTAATAATAATATTCAAGCTTGAGTACAGCATGGAAGCTGCTTTTATTCAGTGACCTGTATATGCTCAGCCCTGATCTAAGCCCTCCTGACAGAGACCAGTGATGACACTAGGTGCTGTCATGATAATTGTTGTAGAAGTATATGTGTTAAACAATAATATATATATATAATTGTTCTGTAACTGACAGATACGAAAGAAAAGCCTGGAGAATTCACTGCATGCCAATGAGGTGAAATCTGAAATGGATAAACTGGAAATGGTGAGAAACTGTCACTATTTGTATCCATCCATTGAACACTATCTGTTCAAGCACTTTTAATTGTATCCATGGTCGCTGTGTGTGCATATTATTTTTATGTTTCTGCTCATTGGTTGTGTCATGAGCTACTGAATTTATGGATACCTTCTACTTGGCTCTTTGAACTTTAGAATTACACTTTGCTGATCATATCTGACATTTATAGCAGCATCATAGTCATGTTAATCTTTTATGTGAATTAGCAAAATCGTTATCTTTGTGTACCATGCTGATAAACATGAACAATTATGGTTCGCTATCTCACACAATCACCAGAGCCTCAAATCAATTCTGTGTTCTTGTCCCGATTATGCAATTTGGGCAAGCCATTCGGGTGTTTATTGCTTTGCCTTCCTTTTGCTAATTTCCTGTCTAGTTTACAAGTTTATCACGAGTTTTCTAACTCATTGCTCACTATAACATGCTAAAAAAATCTTGACCATATAAGTTGTCAAATGATACTGTTCTAGGGATGTACAGTGATGTTTCCCCTTCCTTCCGCCAATTTGTCTACAGTTGAACTCTTGTCTAAGGAGAGAGACAAATCCTGAAAGGATACAAGGAGGAGAGATTGTTGTGCTTCTTAGCTGCTTATGGTTATTCCATTAGTAGAATAGTAGAAGTAATGAACAGAATCTTCTGCACAGCTCACACAGTTATCTTGCTCAGAAAGCTCTTCCAAACCTGCCACTGGTGTGGGGGTGGGGTGGGGTGGGGTGGGGGTATCATTAGGAAGGGCAAAGAAAGAAGCAAATGAGGTTACCGGTGAGAGGATTGACTTCACTGCACATGTTGTACCTTATGTGACTCAGTCTCTCTCTCTGCAGAACTGCAAGTCGCCCGTTGATTGCGTGGCACCCAGCAGGAACTCCATAGCTTCAGCAGTGACCCCCAGAACTGCAAGTCACCCGTCCATAGCATCGTACCCAGCAGGAACTCCATAGCATTGCACCCAGCAGGAACTCCATAGCATCGCACCCAGCAGGAACTCCATAGCATCGCACCCAGCAGGAACTCCATAGCATCGCACCCAGCAGGAACTCCATAGCATCGCACCCAGCAGGAACTCCATAGCATCGCACCCAGCAGGAACTCCATAGCATCGCACCCAGCAGGAACTCCATAGCATCGCACCCAGCAGGAACTCCATTGCATCGCACCCAGCAGGAACTCCATAGGTCTAGCAGTGACCCCCAGAACTGCAAGTCACCCATCCATAGCATCGCACCCAGCAGGAACTCCATTGCATCGCACCCAGCAGGAACTCCATAGCATCGCACCCAGCAGGAACTCCATAGGTCTAGCAGTGACCCCCAGAACTGCAAGTCACCCATCCATAGCATCGAACCCAGCAGGAACTCCATAGGTCTAGCAGTGACCGCCTGAACTGCAAGTCACCCGTTGATTGCGTGGCACCCAGCAGGAACTCCATAGCTTCAGCAGTGACCCCCCAGGGGTCGCCAGGAAAACTGAACTCCAAGTCTCCCGGGAAGGTTAACCCGGTCAAAAAATGCCCGCAGAAGTCGGATGTGTCGACCTAACGGCGCAAGAACGCAGCTCTGCTGTAAATAGGCACAACGCAATCACATCCGAAAAAAAACTCCGGATGAACGCAGAAGAAGAAGAAGAACTCCAAGTCTGAACTAAAAAACCTGAAAGTGAATCGTGACTTGCAGAGCTTGACCACTTAGCCACCGATACCCCCAGAGAAGTGTTATATTGCAGGGATAAATGACCATGTGAAGACCCCCAGAGAAGTGTTATATTGCAGGGATATATGACCATGTGCAGACCCCCAGAGAAGTGTTATATTGCAGGGATATATGACCACGTGAAGACTTTGTTAATGTGTCTAACACTTCTTGCCGTCACAGGCTGCACTGGAGGCATTTAAGAAAGATCTGAAGGACAACCCTGAGCTTGCGGCCCAGTACGGCGTGTCTCTAGAGCCGAAACCACCAGCAGGTAAGCCGGAGCCCGTGATTGTTAATTGAAGGTCAAGGTAATTCCAGGGTATATACATTTACAGGTTTTGATCAGCACTCATAGCAGTACAGGAAAGATATAGACATGAGAGGACACACTAGGCTATACAAAATGAAAGCTGTGGCACATGGGATGTGAACCATTTTTGATGTTGTGATACGCCTTAGGAGAAGTAAAAGACATAAATAGAAAGGCAGAAAAAATGGAGATATACTTATCATGAGTAGGGCACAAATAGGTTTGGCATATTTGTTTACACTTGGGTTGAGTGTATAAAGGTTAATTATAATTATGGTGAGAAGACAAGAAATGAGGCCCATGGGCGGGAAATCTCCCGCTGTTTATACTTCACCTCAACACCGCAAGGTACAAGGGGAACATGATGAGATGAGAAGAGACAAGAAATGGCACAATTAGCTTAGAGTGCGCTTTGACAAAATACTAAATGTTAGACTTAATGCTGCTGCCAAGTCAAACAGATGATATCATGAAATAAAATGGTGGTAGCAAAAGTCAGACAGATGATTGTCAAATAAAATGGTGTTAACAAAAGTCAGATTGTCATGAAATAAAATGGTGGTAACAAAAGTCAGACAGATGATTGTCATGAAGTAAAATGGTGTTAACAAAAGTTAGACAGATTATTGTCATGAAATAAAATGGTGTTAACAAAGACAGATGATTGTTATGAAATAAAATGGTGTTACAAAAAATCAGACAGATGATTGTTGTCAGAGTCTAACAGGGGACAGCGATGCAGGGACATCGTTACGACCGCCAGGCGACTTAGCTCCCAGTAAGGGATGCAACAACTTCGTTGCGCCGCCAGGCGAATAGGAGTTACCGGCCTGCGAGATCGCTGGCTGACCAGCGGTCAGGCCGCCAACGCAAGACGCACGCCTGCCACGTGACGCCACGTCAGGCAGGAGGCAAGTTGCGAACCAGGTCTAGACAGCTCTGGGGACACGGTACAGGACGGACGTGTGATTGAGAGAAAGGCGTTGTATGGTTTCTGTATTGAAAGGCGAGTGTCTGGACATCTTGCGAGTCAGACTTGTGAACTGTATTGTGGATGTAAGTTGTAAAGTATCCATTATATATTGTTGTGATCATCATTCTGTATTTGATATGTTAATAAATCCATTGAATGGTGTATCGTTGAGTCTTACGTCAAATCACGTTGTATTTGTACTGTCTCACACTTGTTAGGAAAGCGAGCCAAGTTTAAGACTCTGACATGTGTGAACGTGGGTAGCTCGTCCTTGTTGAACGTGGGTAGCTCGTCCTTGTTGAACGTAGCTCGTCCTTTTTGAACGTGAAGGTCTCGTCCAGCTTTAATTTAGTTAGATTTAAACCTAAATGTGATCATGGAAGGCTCATTTTGATTGTTACTACATTATTTAAACATGTGTAAGACCATTTGTAAACGTACAATGCATACATTTTGTTTGATCCTGTAAGCGTGTAAAACATTTGTGATTTGTGAAACTTGTCACCGTTTTGACCTTGTCGACATTGTGATCTTGTCGCCATTTTGACCTTGTCGCCATCTTGTAAACTTGATGTCTATGTCCTTACTGATTGTCATCTTGATGTAAGTGATGTGTCATCAATGTTGTAGAGTGTTAAGATACTTGTAGATTGTCTTTGTGCATTGAGTTTGTGGAACGCGAAAAGTGTTTCGAAAGAAAGTAACGTGTATTGTAAAAAAACTGTTGACAGACAAACTTACGACATACAATTACACTCAACGCCATACAAACCTAATCAACACTTAGTGACAAGCAGGCACACACCAACAAATAGACGCTAATTTATCTTCTTCCAAAATAAAAGCAGGTTTTTCCGTACCATCCGAAACCTTGCCGTAGAGGTCATTTACGATTCGAAGTAGCGACCCTACAGTTCCTAACCCGATTTTCAACCGTTCTTCGCCGCATCCAGGGCACTTGAGTATAATTTTTTTCTTTTCGTATACTTTAAAAATGCATTTTTAGGCACATATCGTCCATATAAACAAATTGTAAATTGTTGATTACTAACCACTTATTACATATTGTGTGTGGCTGGTATTTCATTGACATTTTTCCATCATGTCTTCATTATTTGATTTCATTGATATGGGCATAAAATTACAGTTACATGTTGATGAACTAACACAGTGGAGTGAGCAGAAGTACGCTGAATACCTACTAGTACAGGAGAAAACTACCGAACGCGATGACAGGGCAGCAGAACGCGAAGAAAGAGCAGCAGAAAGGGCTGCCAAGCAAGCTGAGATAGATAATGAGTTGAAAAAGGCCGAGATCGAGAAAGAAACAGAGCTGAAGAAGGCAGAAATAGCAGCTCAGAGTAAGAGAGAAGAACTGGAGTTACAGTTGAAGATAAAACAACTTGACACTGAGACTGCCATTAACAAAGAGTCTAAGAAATCTGAAAGACTGGAGAAAGAAAATCAGTATAAGAAATATCAAGGTATTGTACGTAATTATACCTCGGGTGACTGCATTGCAGCTTTTACTCAAAATTTTGAAACTTTAATGGAACATTATCAAGTTCCACTGTCTGAATGGAATATTGTGTACATGAGGAGTTTGTCAGGGGAACCTCTTAAAGTTATTGAAACCATCCCCAAAGACCTCAGAAAAGATTACCATTATCTGAAATCTAAGATTATGGCACATTTTATGTTAGATGAGGCAGGTTACAGAGAACAATTCAGTAAATTGAGCCCAAAACCGACTCAAACGTTCTCTGACTACCTCTGCTTAGTCCGAGATATTTTCACCAAATGGACGTCAGCAGCCAAAATTGAAAAAAGTTATCAGAGATTGGAAGATCTAATCATTAGAGACAAAATTGTATCATCTATTCCTTCAGCCTTTGCTAAATTTTTGTTAGAGAATGAATGCTCTAGTGTGGATGAGATTGAAAGACGTGGGTCGGCTTACTACACAGCCAACAAACATTGCTTTGCTACTGAAGATACTAACATTAACTTTGTAGCAGCGGCTAATTATGACAAACAACCCTATAGTAGGCAGAAACCTCATAAGCCTACCGCTGAGAAATTTAATCATTGCATTTATTGTAAATATTCACATCATCAGGGTGAAATGTGCGATCAGAACCCAGGGTACCATACTTACTTATTAAACATGGTAAACAGACAAGACAAGGAACGTAAATCCTTTAAAAACTCACGAAAATGTTTCCTCTGCAAGGCATGGGGACACCATCGGAAAGATTGTAAGGGCAGGCATATGACCAACAAAGCAAATGCCGCCTTGTTTGATAGTTCGTCTTCGGATGAAGAAGAGCCAGAGAAACATCCTGTGAACTCAGCACAGGCTTTTGACCTATTCAACACAAACAAATGCTCTGTTTGTAACACCTTCTATGAAGATGGTATTTTAACATGCGGTCATGCCATCCCTATTGCCAATGAAGAAGCTAATTTGGTAGTAGACTCAAAAGGCAGAATAAACATCCATCACGGATATGTAAATGGCAGATCTGCTACAGTCCTTCGCGACACGGGGAGTTCACTCATTGGCCTGAAGAGAACGTTCATAATGCCTACAGACTATACAGGCAGGCACGTAACATGTAGAACATTCTCAGGCAATATTGAGAAATACCCATTAGCATGGGCATATATTGAAACACCTTTCCTCACTGGGAAAGTAAAGTGCGCTGCACTAACCAGTCCAGTTTGTGATATAATTATTGGTAATTTACCTGAGGTAAATGATAAACCTCATGACATAACATCTGTATGTATTGATGATACCATAACATTGACACCTGGACAGGACATTCTTCTGCTACTACCTAGTGACAGACACCTACTGACTGATTCTTGGCAGGGACCTTTTAAAGTGACGAGACAGATTTCACCTGTAGACTACGAAATCCTTATAAAAGACAAACACAAAATATTTCACATAAATATGCTAAGACCATACCACAACAGAGACAACGAACAGGACGATACATCAGCTTGTACAGTGATAATAGATCACGAAGATGACGATGCTAGTGACGAAATTCCAACACCTGCATTAGACACGACAGACTGCTTGAAGGAGATCAAAATCAACCAAAAGTTAACTCAAGCAGAGACAGACAAGTGCAAACAACTTATACAACAGTACAACACCATCTTTTCCAACAACCCAGGACAAACAGAATTAGTACAGCATCACATCACACTCACATCAAACACACCCATTAGATGCAGACCATACACCATTCCATTACATTACAAAGAGCATTTACATCTAGAAATCATCAACTTAGAGAAAAATAACATCATAAGACGATCCCAATCAGACTACTCATCTCCCATGGTCATAGTCCGCAAAAAGGACAATACAATAAGACTATGCATCGACTACCGAAAACTGAATAAAATAACTGTTCTAGATCTTGAGCCAATGGCAAACACTGACGATCTTTTGACAGAACTGACAGACGCTAGGTTCTTTACGACGGTAGACATGACAAAAGGTTATTGGCAGATTGCTGTAGACGAACAGAGCAGACATCTGACAGCATTTGCCACACCTTGGGGACTGTACGAATGGTGCAAACTTCCATTTGGGCTTGTTAACGCCCCAGCCACATTTGTACGGATGACACGACTACTTCTAGTAGACATTCCTAACATAATCTGCTACATCGACGACATATGTATTCACACAGAGAAAATGACTGAGCACATTAAGACTTTAGACCAGACATTTGAACGGATCAGACAGCACAGACTGACAGTGAAGCCTGCAAAAGTAGACATAGCCTACCAGGAAATAACATTCTTGGGTTACAAAATATCCAATGGCTTTGTCACGACAGACGATAAAATTGTGTCCAAGATACTAAAACTCTCACTTCCGACTACAAAAAAACAAGTCAGAAGTTTGTTGGGCTTAATAAATTACTACCGGCAGTTTATTCCTGATTTTTCTGAACTGACCGAGGTATTTACTAATCTACTAACAAAAGATAAACCAGAGAAAATTGTACACGATCAATGCCTAAAAATTGCATTTCATAAAGTTCTATCATGTTTTTCTGATAAGAATGAACGCAATCTTATCCTTAAATTGCCCGATATCCGTTTACCTTTCAGATTACGCACAGATGCTAGCTCCGTGGCGATTGGAGCAGTCCTGTTGCAGGAGTATAACAACATTCTCCACCCCGTTTATTTTATATCCAGGAAGCTGAAGGCCCGAGAGCGGGCATGGTCCATTCCTCAATTGGAAGCCCTAGCTTTAGTAGTAGGTATTACAAAATTGTCTAGATTTCTTCTAGGACGCCATTTCATCGTAGAATCGGACAGCAGCCCCTTACGATGGATGAATTCAGGAGTGCCGTCGAACCATATGGTAGCGCGTTGGTCTTTGAAACTCCAAGATTATAGCTTTGAGGTTCGACACATCCCAGGCAAAACCAATTCAATTGCCGATCTTTTGTCACGTTGCCCGACCGACCCAGTGAGCACCAATGTCTGAGTGCAGTATGTAGAAATACACTCAGACCGACACAGCCATTTAGCAGTGAATAGTGGTTTTTCATTCACAAAAAGCTGTGTAATGTCTACAATATTGTGATAGGGATTACTCCCGTTATATATAGTGTTCTTATTTTACTAGTTCATGTAGTGATTGTCGTGTATAAATGTGCAGTATGTGGTAGAAAGCGAACTATATTAATTGTAGATAATACGTACAAGAACAGTGTCACATTCGCACTTACCTGAAGCGAATTATCCAACTTCACAGTGACAACTTCGTGTGGAATCTTCCAGGAACATTTTAATTACGAGTGTGAAAGTAAAAACTGAACAGTGACGACTTTTCTACACCTTTGCAGTGAACCGAAATCTTTAATGTTCGACTGAAACAGCTAACACGTGAACATTCGATCGTAATCCAGAAGATTGTGTAGCAACATCTAACACGAACTTTGAGAACATTGTACCTTCCTTAAACTACATCAAACCGGAACAGGTGTGTTCTACAGGCTTTACCATCAGCTGATTTTAGTGTTCGTGTGTACTTCCGGATTAATTAGAAATTTAGAACAAAAATAGCAGACAACATATAAAAGAACAAAAAGTTTTGACGATTCTAAAATGTTTAGGATTCTATAAAATTGAATACACGAATTGTGTGTTTATTTATTTCTCTAATGTAATCTTAGAATCATATCTTGATTAACGTATTCATATTACCGACTTTTTTCTCGTTAATATGAAGAAACGTCAAGCAATGACACTAAGAAATTAAATAGTTATTGTAAATTATTGTGTGTCACTAATGTTAAAATTACTTCCCTTTCATTTATTGTTATTACATTTTCACACAAAGGGCCATAAGTTGAAATGTATATGCTAATGTGTTGTGTGTAATATAACATGTTGTTGTTAAAGTGTTGACACCACAGGCAGGCATCTACTGGGCATGGCAGAGTGTTGCCAACATTGTATGCCAACACAAGAACTCCTGGCCAAGTAGGGACAGGGTTGGAGTGTTTTATACAACTTATATAAAGCCGTATTTCAGTCTGGCTAGATGGTTTTTGTTCCAAGAACCATATTATTCTTTTTTTTCAAATTGCTGCGAGGTAGATGCGTGAAGCTGGTACTACTGATCTGACTGGGTGATAATACAATTGAGGTAACCAGCCATCGAGAGGGTGAAGCCTGATATGTGTTAAACATGAAGCACCACATGTCTTTGTACCCAACTCCCAGTGCTTATATATTTCTATGCCATGTGTGTATTTTGATAACGTTGTGTATAACAATAGAAAGGTAGACTCTGACAAGGGTATACTATTAACCCAACAGGTACAGACATTATACATGAAAGACGACATCTTTCATGGATTTTACCGGGGGAGCGTGTCAGAGTCTAACAGGGGACAGCGATGCAGGGACATCGTTACGACCGCCAGGCGACTTAGCTCCCAGTAAGGGATGCAACAACTTCGTTGCGCCGCCAGGCGAATAGGAGTTACCGGCCTGCGAGATCGCTGGCTGACCAGCGGTCAGGCCGCCAACGCAAGACGCACGCCTGCCACGTGACGCCACGTCAGGCAGGAGGCAAGTTGCGAACCAGGTCTAGACAGCTCTGGGGACACGGTACAGGACGGACGTGTGATTGAGAGAAAGGCGTTGTATGGTTTCTGTATTGAAAGGCGAGTGTCTGGACATCTTGCGAGTCAGACTTGTGAACTGTATTGTGGATGTAAGTTGTAAAGTATCCATTATATATTGTTGTGATCATCATTCTGTATTTGATATGTTAATAAATCCATTGAATGGTGTATCGTTGAGTCTTGCGTCAAATCACGTTGTATTTGTACTGTCTCACACTTGTTAGGAAAGCGAGCCAAGTTTAAGACTCTGACAATTGTCATGAAATAAAATGGTGTTAACAAAAGTCAGACAGATGATTGTCATGAAATAAAATGGTGTTAACAAAAGTTAGACAGATGATTGGCATGAAATAAATTGGTGTTAACAAAAGTTAGACAGATGATTGGCATGAAATAAATTGGTGTTAACAAAAGTCAGACAGACAGTTGTCCAGGACTGTACATATATTCCCATTGGAGTATTGTTAAAACAATTTCTCTGTATGTATGTGCTATGTCAGCACAAAGTTGACTTCATACATGTGTGTCTTGATGTTCTCCACGCAGTAGCAGAGAGTGATGGGAGGCACTCCGCACTGCCAGCTAGAGACCAGCCCAGCACAGAGGTGAAGGCTGATACGGCCAGAGACCAGCCCAGCACAGAGGTGAAGGCTGATACGGCCAGAGACCAGCCCAGCACAGAGGTGAAGGCTGATACAGCCAGAGAGTGGTTTGAGGCTGTTTCTCCTGAGGGCTATCATTACTACTGGAATACAAGCACTGGAGGTTGGTTTTGTATGGGGCTGTCTGTGACACAGGGAATTTAGTTGATTGATGTTTAGAATTACCAGAGGTTGGGTTCATATGGGATGTCTTATGTCATGTTATTAAAGAGCCATCATTCATGGCAGACAGATCTTATACGATCTGATCGTGATTGTAACTGACTCAGAAAGCATGCTGAGGAAGGTTAGGGCAGGCAAACTTTGGGCAGAGTGGCTTGCTTCGCTTCGAAGGTCACGGGTGGCAAGCATTGCCTGGATCTTTTCTCCGGGGCATGCCGGTGTGTTGGGGAATGAACAGGCGGACAGATTAGCTGGCTCTGCAAAACTTGGTGGAGTATTGATACATAACAAGGCAGACGTGGTTGCGGCCTTGTGGGAGCATGTGTACATCTTGGAGGAGCAAATGGATCACCATGGTCTGGCAAGAATGAGACAGCGAGGAGTGACGAGGGGATCTGGCCAGCGCTCGACGCTCAGAAGAAAGGCGAGACGGACATATAATCAGATTGCTATTAGTACTATTGGTGTTGGAACTCTTCGCTGGCTGCTGAGGATGGGGACAGAGCGCTTATGGGAATGCCCCAAATGCTGTGATGTCAGTTCCTAAATCAATCCATCCATCCATCACGTGCCATGCCGGTAAGCGTGGGCGGTCATGTTTTGCCATCTCACTCGATCACCAATCAATCAATCAATCAATAATATCATGAAGAGAACAGAAGTACAGGTATGAAGGGATGGTGTCTTGTATGCTGGGAGCACGATTATCCAGGACAGACATATGAGAATGAATTGCGCACCCAAAAGTCTTTCGGTTTTGTCAGACTGACATGGAACATTCATCTTATTAAATCATCTGTGGTTTTTCTGTATAGTGGTCTGTATTTCATGGTTTCTGTTTCAAGCCTTCTCTTGTGTCATCCATACTGTTGTATATAAATGTTTCACAATTTGAGATGTCGTCATGGCACTAGATAATACTGGATGTTTAACATTCACACTAGATAATACTGGATCTTTGACATTCACACTAGATAATACTGGATCTTTGACATTCACACTAGATAATACTGGATGTTTGACATTCACATTAGATAATACTGAATTTTGACAATCACAACTTTATCACACTAGATAATGCAGAATGTTTCACAATCACAACTTATCACATTTGATAATACTGAATGTTTGACAATCACAACAGAGTCCACGTGGGAAGCTCCCAAAGAGTATGTGTCTGTACAAGAGCAGGAGGCTGACCAGAGTAAAGATGACTCCATTGCTGGGGCAGCCAAAGAATCTTCCAGTGAGGCAGATGTAAGTCAGGCCATCTGTGAAAGTCTTTCTCTCAGGTTTTTATTGATCTTGATGTTTCTGGCTTGTCTTTCACACTGGCTTATCATGTTACTGATGTCTTCACATTGACTGATGTCTTCACATTGACTGATGTCTTCACATTGACTGATGTCTTCACATTGACTGATGTCTTCACATTGACTGATGTCTTCACATTGACTGAGGTCTTCACATTGACTGAGGTCTTCCCATTGACTGAGGTCTTCACATTGACTGAGGTCTTCACATTGACTGAGGTCTTCACATTGACTGAGGTCTTCACATTGACTGAGGTCTTCACATTGACTGAGGTCTTCCCATTGACTGAGGTCTTCACATTGACTGAGGTCTTCCCATTGACTGAGGTCTTCCCATTGACTGAGGTCTTCACAGTGACTGAGGTCTTCCCATTGACTGAGGTCTTCACAGTGACTGGGGTCTGTCAGAGTCTTGCATAGAGCAAGATAAGTAGCTCGTTTTCTGGCAAGTGTGAAGCAGTATCAAACTATCAAATCACACGAAGTGAATATCCGAAACTGTTATTTTCAAGCTTTATTTACGCGCTGCATTCATTATCGCACAGACATTGCGCAATGACAATCCATAGCAATCATTACAGCATGAACAATATCAATACAATACATAAGGATACATGCAATCAATATACATATCACTTACACGCCAAAATGCTCAAGCGTTCGAACCAGTCTCCCACTGTCACACAGGCTAGCTCTCAATACAGATTCAAAACCACTCGCAGACTCATGCGACCTGTCCATACAAACGCCTAACCCGGTCTGCCTGGCCTTTCGTTCTACACGCTAGTCGGCGCTCAAGTCAGCTGGTGTGACCCCTGCAAGGTTCACGGGGTGTACCGCTGACCAGCGGTTATTTTAGCGTCGCTCAGTTGCTGTGCTTGGCTGCTTAAACGGGCGTCGTCGAAGACGCCGCATTCCCTCTGTAGTGTTTAACATCACTCAGGGTTGCGCGTTATGTTGCCTGGCGTTGGCACAGCCAACGCGTCGCAACCTCAGATGTGAGACTTTGACACTCTCCACACCCCTTTTTCATGAAAGGATTTCCTTTCATGTACAATATATATAGGTGTGATTAAACTTGTCAAAATCGAACATTGTATTTCGTCTACATAACTTACTAGTTATTATAAATATATACAGGTGAATAGTAAACAATATGTATACAACAATTATGTTGCACCATGAAGTACAACAGTCAAGTACAATCTATTTGATGGACATTACCTCGCTGTGACACAGCTAGTCCGGTAGGTCACGGCTAAACTGGCCCCTACCTCCACAACCAAGAACAAAAATACTAAAATCATCAGGTTAAACTGTGAGCATCTCCCTCTGAGATAGCTCCATCATCAGACCTCTGTTTAGAGTTTCTAATGAAGGTCAACAGTTTTGGCAATATATTGTCCATATGTAAATGACGTCACATTGACATGTTATCTATCAAGTACACATGTTAATGGTTACAATACATATTTACACATCACCAAGAATTTAGAGTACTGTCCCTTGGTTATTATACAAAAAATTTAGGAACAATAATTTATCGTCGTTTACATGACATAAATTATCACTACAAATTTATTTCTTAGTGTCATAATTTGATACCTATTGACAAATGTGCACAAAAAGTCACGTTTGTAAAGAAGTAATCAAGTTACGATGCTGAGATTACATATTATAAAGATCGACATATACAATTCCGTATATGGAAATATTTTAAATCACATTTTAACCCTTTACAGGGCAGATGCTTGTCCATTTTGTAGCCCTGAACGGGCAAGATTTTTTCAGGTTCTGTAAAATTTCGGGTCGCGTTAGTAAAAACATCACAAATAAGGTGTTAGTCAACCGATTTTAGTTAAATAAACAACACAATGAAGGGAAAAGCATGCAGAATATGTTACTCACGTGATTGTTGCCGGTAATCCATATATGAACACAAATATTTACGAAATACGGCATGTTGTTTGTGATTTTCCGTCATCTATACAGCAATTTACAAACACATTTTCAGAATCATAATCACTTTCTTTAAAGTCCGACTCAGACTGCTAATGCAAAGTAACGCTTTGCACTGATATCTAGCTCCGATTAATAGTCAACTTCGTGCCCTTTAATGTCATTTAAAATGAACCTAGCGAAATCTCGGCTATCACTTGAAGAATCGCCGAAATCCATTTTGAAAAACAGCGTAAAAATCCCGAAAACTATCAAAAATTGTCCTTAAAAGTCCTTTCAAGTTCATACTATCGTGTTTACAAATGGCGGCCACGTTGTCAAGCTGTCGGCGAAAGCGAAAGTAGACGTCGGAAGTGTCGGAAAGCCGAGAGATCGCGATTTTACAATGCATAATAATATCGGCCGGAATCGGACGCTACGATCGTTTTATGGCATCGGCCGGAATCGGACGCTCTGCCTTGTAAAGGGTTAATACAATCGTCATAAATTTATAGACTTTTTAGTGTAGTCTGCTAACTTTTAAATTAATATGCAAAAAATACCGGAAGTATACAGCTGTGCTATTTTGCACATGTGTTGTGGTGTCATTCACACAACGTTGTTCCGTTCTGGATGGATATTATATAACCGGAGTATTAGTTGTTAATATCAGCTGTTGGATCGTTTCTTCCGCCTTCTGGTCGGATTGTAATGTCGCAGTCTTCTTTCGTACCTTGTTAAAACATCTTGGACACATCGGCCTGGATACATTCAGGATTACTTCACGCTGTAGTGGCTTGGTAAGTTCCTGGATCCTGTAGTGTTGTCCAGTGACACTTGTCTATGTAGTGTCTGGTTGTTACAATATTTATGTATTTACAATAATAATCACATTCTTTCTCATACCTTACAGTTATACAACACATTAGTTTACATAATAATGATTCTATTCTTTCCCATATCTCACAATTATACACGCATTTATTCGCATAATAATGGCAATAATAAGAATCCAAATATGTACATAAGTTATATACATTGGGAGATACAATCTACCCCATCACATTGTTGTACACAGCGTTACTGACACATTGTCACAATTGGCTGTGGTACTGAGCACTATCTACGTTGCAGTTTTATACACCCTCTGCACTGTGCTCTGGTGTTGACTGGGTATTAGGTTCGTCGTATGGACATCTCGATAAAAGATCTGCAAGACAGTTTTGGGAACCCTTTATATGGTTAATTTCATAGCTATAGTCCTGCAGAAGAAGGGACCATCTTGCCACCTTGCTGTTACTTGGCGTTCCTCTAGTAACAATTGTCAGTGGGCTATTATCTGTTTCAATAATGAAATGTTTACCTAAAAGAAATCTAGAAAGTTTACGTACCGAAAATACCATGGCAAGAGCCTCGAATTCCGGTGTATTGTAATTTCGTTCGCTGGTGTTCAGTTTTCGAGAGACGTAGTATACTGGGTACAAGATTTGGTCGTGTTCTTGGAGAAGCACACCTCCAATGGCTACGGAGCTCGCGTCACATCTTAATCTAAAAGTAATATTCAAATTTGGCAATTTTAGAATAGGTGCTCTAGAAAAATATGAAAGAATCTTCGTAAATGCTGGCCTCAAACATTCGCTGTTTACAATAACATTAGGGTGTTTATTTGTTAGTAAATCAGTGAAACATTTGGTCAATTCAGCAAAATGAGGAATACATTGTCTATAATAGTTTAAAAGACCTAACACACTTTGCAACTGTTTCTTCGTTGTCGGAAGCGACAATTTCAAAATTCTAGACATGATGTTATCGTCAGTTGATATAAAACCATTTGAGATCTTATAGCCCAAAAATGATATTTCCTGAAAGGCTATATCAACTTTGGAAGGTTTTACAGTCAGTCCATGATGTCTAATCCTGTCAAATGTCTGCTGTAATGCTGTTATGTGATCTGTCATGTCCTTTGTGTGTATGCAAATGTCGTCCATGTACCAAATGATGTTAGCAATGTCTGTCAAAAGAATTCTTGTCATTCTGACGAAGGTAGCCGGTGCATTGACTAATCCGAAAGGTAGTTTACACCATTCGTATAAACCCCACGGTGTGGCAAATGCAGTCAGATGTATACTGTCTGGATGTACAGCTATCTGCCAGTAACCTTTTGTCATGTCAAGTTTAGTAAAATACCGTGAGTCAGATAGTTCAGTCTGGATGTCTTCACAGTTGCTCATCGGTTCTAAATCCAACTGTGTAATGCTGTTGAGCTTACGATAGTCCACACAGAGTCTGATAGTTTTGTCCTTTTTCCTTACTAAAACTATTGGTGAACAAAAATGAGATTGTGAACGTCGAATGATATGATTTGCTTCTAAATCAATGATTTCTTGATGTAATTTTTCCTTATAGTGTATAGGGATAGAATACGGTCTACACTTGATAGGAATGTCGGATGTCAAGATGATTTGGTGCTGAACTAAATCTGTCTGTCCTGGGCTGTCAGAAAAGATCGTCTTGTACTCTTGTATCAGTTGTCTGCAACTGTCAGTCTGTGTCTGAGTCAGTTTAGGATTTACCTTAATGTCCTGTAAGTTGGTCGTCGTGTCAAGAACTGGTGTCGGTATCTCGTCAGTGTCGTTGTCGTCCGTCTGGTCCACTATGGTGGTGCCTGCTGCAGTTTCTACTTGGTCGTCTTGCCTGTGGTAATATGGTTTGAGCATGTTAAGTATTATTGTTAGTCGTTACCACAATCAACAACTTTCACGCTCACACTAACCCTACTCAATGACATTCAAGGGCACGGCTGCCATTTTGGATTTTAGGTACAAAATTGGTTGAATTTGGCGATAAGTCTGAAGACGCCTCGGTTGGCTTCAAATAATGTCTTCCCACTTATAATTTAATGAAATCAACACTATTTAACCGTTACTTTACCCTAATCTATGACTTGCGCACTTCTATTAACATCTTCACATTCGATTCAAAAACTCGGAAAAAATCTACAAGTTCGCATTCAGTTCAAAACTCGGACGAGAAACCCACGTTCGCACTTGTCAGAGTCTTGCGTAGAGCAAGATAAGTAGCTCGTTTTCTGGCAAGTGTGAAGCAGTATCAAACTATCAAATCACACGAAGTGAATATCCGAAACTGTTATTTACAAGCTTTATTTACGCGCTGCATTCATTATCGCACAGACATCGCGCAATGACAATCCATAGCAATCATTACAGCATGAACAATATCAATACAATACATAAGGATATATGCAATCAATATACATATCACTTACACGCCAAAATGCTCAAGCATTCGAACCAGTCTCCCACCGTCACACAGGCTAGCTCTCAATGCAGATTCAAAACCACTCGCAGACTCATGCGACCTGTCCATACAAACGCCTAACCCGGTCTGCCTGGCCTTTCGTTCTACACGCTAGTCGGCGCTCAAGTCAGCTGGTGTGACCCCTGCAAGGTTCACGGGGTGTACCGCTGACCAGCGGTTATTTTAGCGTCGCTCAGTTGCTGTGCTTGGCTGCTTATACGGGCGTCGTCGAAGACGCCGCATTCCCTCTGTAGTGTTTAACATCACTCAGGGTTGCGCGTTATGTCGCCTGGCGTTGGCACAGCCAACGCGTCGCAACCTCAGATGTGAGACTTTGACAGGTCTTCACAGTGACTGAGGTCTTCACATTGACTGAGGTCTTCACATTGACTGAGGTCTTCACATTGACTGAGGTCTTCACATTGACTGAGGTCTTCACATTGACCGCAGTCTTCACATTGACTGATATCTTGAGATTGACTGATATCTTGACATTGACTGATATCTTGACATTGTCAGGTCTTCAGACATGTCTGTCAGTGCATTTTCCTATAAGTTGGTCAGTCCTGGTCTGCGCTCTCAAATCCAGATCACTGCCCCATAACTTCTGCTTCAAACCTCCATCCTCAGGCCATGTCTTACAGTGCAGTTCTTCATTATTTGGGCAGTCAGGTTCAAGGTTTTCAACTCCAGTTCAAGGACATTGTAGGGATGTTGCCATGTAGTCTCTAGTGGCCACCTGTTTCTTTGTTGAATGAGGATGGTGTGTTGTTGCTGTGTGGGTTCCTCCCAGTCAGAGAGACAGGTAATCAGCGTTTATTCTTGCTGTTGATGTTTATAAAAGGATTTAAAGGAAGAGGATCAGCTTCATTGCATTTGGCTTGATCTCATAATGCTCTGTCTACAGAGTGGCCTGCCGAAAGTGTTGCACATGGCGTGAATTCCGCTACTCCAGCGCTGACCCCCAGGAGTCTCCAAGGAAATTGCACTCGTAAACCAAATGACAGTCTGGAAGCGAATCTGTGACCTTAGAGCATGAGGTAGATGGCTTCACCACTTTGTCTCAGAGACCCCGCTATATTGAAGTGTTTGCAAGCAATGTCCATGAACCGCGTCCAGATATGACACTGTAGCTTTCCCAGTGGTTGTGTGGTCAGCTGTGTGTGGACCCAAAATATCTGATTCTTTTTATCACGAGAACATAATGTAAACTCAGAAGCCACAAAGATGTTGCACGATTTATTGCCTGGCATATTGTTTGTGGCTTCGATATTTACATTCACGAAGGGAATAGATTGTTTTGAAGCTGTATAATTGTTAAATATGATGAAATGTGGACATCTGTGACACTTATCATTCTACAGGCATCAACAACTTCTGAAGATGTGAAGCCTGCTGTCACAACCCGCCTGGACCCTAGCAACAGCCGGTCGGCATATGGCGGGTGGGATGTGGTGAAGGAGATTGAGTAAGTAGTTGTGTACCTGCTGTACTGAGTCAGTTGTATTCTCATGTGTGGTGTGGGTGAAGCAGTAGTCCCTGCTGTACTGAGTCAGTTGTATTCTCATGTGTGGTGTGGGTGAAGCAGTAGCCCCTGCACACTGACAGGTCTGTCTTGATTCAGTCGCCCCCCAACTTCACCATAAGGTTCAGCACTGGCCTTGGTTAGGTAGGAAACACAAGATAATGTGATAGCAAATATTCACTGTGTTTCTTCTAGCCACTGCTCGTATTGTGACTTTCATCATCACAAGAACTTTCTGGGCAGAACCTTTGTGTGCCTGTATACAAGACAATGTTTCTTGTCTCTACTGATCCATTGTTTGCAGGGTTTAGCACTTGCTCTGGTTCTGTTCTTGTAAATATGTAAGCATCGTTTCCTGTTGTATGCAAATGTGTAAACATTGATATTTCTGTATGTAAATGTGTAAACATAGTTCCTGTTGTATTTAGGTAGCACAACTTATCTTGACATGATGTTGCTTCAAGAAAAAGGGTCATCCAGCAATAATCTGACTTGACTCTCTGAGTCGGGCATGCACAAGACTTTGAGGAAGTCAACTGGTCACATCACCTCCTCATGTCTTCTAAAATATATGACATGCTAAATATTTCACCCACCTGCAACAGTATCTGCTGTGTCATTACCTTTGGTGTCCCGTCATGATCATGTATAGGACTTTTCATAACAGTCAATTTATTATATTTATTTTCTTTCAGATATTTAATCTTTTGTAACAGTAGTTTCCTTAGTTACCCACCAAATATTTGATCTTTTGTAACAGTATTTAACTTGTTATATTTACTTCCCTCCATATATTTGACCTTTTGTAACAGAAGATTCCTTAGTTACCCTTCAAATATTTGACCTTTTGTAACAGTAGTTTCTTAGTTACCCACCAAATATTTGATCTTTTGTAACAGTATTTAACTTGTTATATTTACTTCCCTCCATATATTTGACCTTTTGTAACAGAAGTTTCCTTAGTTACCCTCCAGATATTTGATATTTTGTAACAGTATTTAACTTGTTAAGGGGCATGCAACAGGACTGTTAAAACTCCCTTTTTGCAGCCCCCATGGTGGATCCCAGAAGTAGACCATGCTTGGAAAGCAAAGAGAGCTGCAGTAAAGCAGCTAAAGAAAGTGCGACAGACACTTCGAAGCTCACGAGAGGAAGTGGACACAGCAGAAAATGTCAAGAAAGACAAGATTGAGGTTTTCAAGCGCTGTGCTGCAGAGGCCAAAAAGGCAAAATGGGAATGTTTCATGAAGGAGATTGGAGGGGATAAAACACTGCAAAAATTCTGGAAACTGCACAGGCAAATGCAGAGAAAAGATCAGCCGATGACAGTGGGAACAACCTATAGAGATGATGGTGTGCGCGAGACAACAGACAAAGAGAAAGGGGAGGCGTTTCTCCAGAGATTTTTAGAGCAGACCAATCATAATGATGCGGTCACCAGGGATGCAGTTAGAGAGGAGCTATCTGGCACCACGAAGAATATGCAGTATGAAGACATCATACGGGTGGAAGATGTTAAACACATTTTGAAAAAGGCAAAAGACACGGCACCAGGGCCCGATGGGGTCAGGTATGGCCACATGAAGGGTTTGAGCGAAGCAGACCTGGAGGAGATGACCGACTGCTTTAACCAGAGCATTAGGACAGCATCAGTACCGCAGGATTGGGTGCACAGCTATCTCATCCCTCTCCCAAAACCATTTAAGGATCAGTCAAAGCTTAGCGGCTTTAGGATTATCACCCTTCAAAATACATTTGGGAAGGTTTTAGAGAAGATAGTCGCTGTTAAGCTGCAGGATTTTTTGGAAAGCGGGAAGCTTCTTCCAAGAGGCCAGTGGAGCTACAGGCCAGGAAAAGATACCTGGTCAAATGCAGCCACTTTTGCTTTTGATGTTTATGAGGGGTTCCAGAGTAGACAGGAAGCTTGATCTCGAGGATGCGTACAATAGAGTTAAATATGATATCTTGATGTACACTGATGGAGAAGGGGGTCAATCCCTGGTTGGTGAACTGGATACCAGCCGTCCTGCACTCTCGTCGGGTTGCTCTCCGTCTGGGCGCATGGACCTCAGAGCCACATATGTTAACCCCGGGACTGCCACAGGGATCTGCAGTCTCACCGGTGCTCTTTAATGTGTATACAAGCAAGATTGCAAACCTAGAAGCACCAGGGGTTGGAAGAATACTAACATTTGCAGATGACATTCTTGCATATAGGCAGGGGAGAGATAGGGAGCAAACAGCCCAGGAGTTACAGGCAACAGTAGATAAAGTGATTGACTGGTGCACAGAAATGAGTGCTGTCATCCACCCGGAAAAGGCGGCTGTTTTGTGGTGCTCTCTGGACAACAGGATTGTAAGAGCTGATGTCCCAAGCATCGCGATAGATAGTAGAAATGTCAGCAGAGAGAACAAACTGAAGTATCTGGGGATCACATTTGACAGGAGCCTATCCTTCAAGGACCATGTGGAGACGGCCGTGACAAGATCTCAAAAGGGACTCAATGCACTTAAAACTATGGCTGCAATGGACATAGAGCAGAGAATGCTTTTCACACTATACCAGCACTTGATCCTCTCAGTAATTGATTATGGATTAGGTCTGCTCACTGTCTCAGAGAGTCAGCTGGTGAAGTTAGAGCGCATACAGAACAAAGCTATGCGGGTCATTCTGGGATGCGTTACATCCTTGGTCTGCCGACTGTTGCTGGTAGGCTCAAGGCGAAGGCATACCTCAGAGTAGCTGCAGACACAGACCACCCACTGCATGAGGTGTTGGACGCAGTTAAGAGTCAGCGACTGATAAGAGGGAAATCATGGATGGTTCAGGCGGAGGATATGATCAGACAGGTATGCCCCTTGGGGAACATTAGGCGTGGAGAGGAGTGGGTCAGAGTGCCAGCGGAGCAGTCAGACTTGTGCAGAGTTATAATCACATTAAGCCGGGAGAGCAGGGAGTGGCCAGCAGGGGCCACGGAAGTGGAAATCCAGCAACTAATTCAGGAGAATGCTCACTCGAGTGATGTGATTATCTACACAGATGGTTCGGTGTCAAGAGGTGAGAGAAGTGGCTGGGGGTTCATAGCCAAAGCTAATGGTCGATGTTTGGGGCAGGAGAGCCTGGCATGTGATACCACAACATCCAGCTTAAGAATGGAAGTGAAGGCAGTCACTGCGGCTCTTCGCTGGATGGAGAATACGACACACACACACATCGTGATTGTAACTGACTCAGAAAGCATGCTGACGAGGGTGAGGACGGGTAGACTTCGTGCGGAGTGGCTTGCTTCGCTTCGGAGGTCACGGGTGACAAGCATCGCCTGGATCTTTTCTCCGGGGCATGCCGGTGTGCTGGGAAATGAACAGGCGGACAGATTGGCTGGCTCTGCAGAACTTGGTGGAGTATTGATACATGACAAGGCAGACATAGTTGCAGCCTTGTGGGAGGACGTGCACACCTCGGAGGAGCAAATGGATTACCATGGTCTGGCAAGAATGAGACAATGAGGAGTGACGAAGGGATCTGGCGACGCTCAACTCTCAGAGGAAAGGCGAGACAGACTTATAATCAGATTGCTACTGGTACTATTAGTGTTGGAACTCTTCGCTGGCTGCTGAGGATGGGGACGGAGCACTTATGGGAATGCCCCGAATGCTGTGATGTCGATTCCTAAATCAATCAACTTATTATATTTACTTCCCTCCATAGTTTTGACCTTTTGTAACAGTAGTTACTTTAGTTACCCTCCAAATATTTGATCTTTTGTAACAGTAGTTAACTTGTTATATTCACTCCCCTCCATATATTTGACCTTTTGTAAGAGTAGCTAACATGTTACATTGACTCCCCACAGACAACCTGTGATATACAGCGAGACAAGTGCCCCTCCAGCCGTGGACGATATTCCCCTGCCAGCAGACACACATGAGATCAGCAGTGACAGACCTCAGAAACTGAAGTTTAAGGAGAAGACAGTGACTTCCATCAGTTCGAGCTCTGGGGCAGCCGTGGCTTTCAAAAAAAGAAAAATTGCATCAGGAGCTAGAAACGTCAGACAGAAGGACAATAACGACTGATTGATAGAAGGATTTATAGTGGGGCTAGCAACCTTATTGCAGGAAATCAATTGCTACAGAAACTAATGAGACATGCTGCCAGTGTCGGCACATCATAGACAATAAAATGCAGTGATGGCTTCATGCATCGAAGTACCTTTACATTCCTGGTGGAGCAGAGAGATGCTATTGTTGCTGTCCATTAGTGTTTACTCTGGGTTGCATATTTCAACATTGCCTATGCCACCTTAAAATCATAAGCTTTATGTGGGGTTATTCTTCAGGTTCTCTTTGTTCTTTCCATCCCCTCTTCCCCAGTCTAGAGCAACTCTTTGGTTTCCTTATCCTTCTGTCTACCTTATCCTTCTGTCCACCAGTGCATTGCATGTTTTGGCAACTCTTTGTCTTCCTCAACCTTCTCTCCATTGATGGATTCCATTCCAGGACATTCGTGTCAGTTTTCATCATAAATTGAGAGGAGTTCATGGCTGAGTATTATATGCAGAGATTCAGGTTCGAAACCCCATTACGGCAGAAATCACCTATCGGAGATCAACACTACATGCCTGCAAGAACAGACTGCCTAGTACTGTCCGAAACATTCTGCTGGCATACACCGGCAATACTAGCCACATGCTGTCTTGATACTGTTACCCTAAATGTGTATTCTGTCCATGCCCACTTTGTATTATTTCCCTTTGTATCTGTTTATATTATGTCCCTTTGTACCTGATGTTACCTATCCCCTGTGTTTTCTGTTGTGTGAGACAAGCATTTGGAATGGTCTTGAACTTACCCAGCTGGTAAAATTAGGTGCACTCAGTAAAACCCCAGCATTAAAAAATTTATTAGGCAGTTCTTTGTTTAGTTCAGGAGTTTGCCATTGCTTTCTGAATGACCGATGCTTCTACTATTGAAACCAATGCACAGCAGTTTGCATCCAAACGGGATGGCAGGACATTGTAACACGTGTTCACTGCCCCTGAGCCACAGCTCTGACTATCCTGCTGATACTGAACACACGTGATCTGTGCATCTGGCTGTGTGTGTGTGCAGCATTGACTGACTGGCTCAAAGACCACTCTTTGTATCTAGTTGTTTGTGTGTATGTGAGACACAGATTGCTCTATGCACCCGGTTCAACAAGGCTTGAAAAGGAAAGAATGAAGCATAACTTTGGAAACAAAATAGTAGGGAACATATACACATATATGAAAAAAAAAGTGAAAGAATAAACCAGAAATGATGGTTGGTCATTGTCTTTTACTGATGTGTCTCAATGATGATGACTCCATGATACAGTATAATATATGTACAGATAACAACAAATGACAGCTTCATATAATTATATGGGTATAAAAATATGCAGTCTTTATGTATAACCTTTACCCTTTCAACTTACCTCAGTAACCTATGACCCCCTTTCTCTGGGAGACAATTACTGTAAAGCCTCTGATAAATCAGATGACGGAAGTCTCTTGCATGAAACATGATTTGAGTAACAACATGTTATCCAAGCATCAGTGTTGACACAAATATAGAAACACGTGAACTACAGCAGGTCCGATAAATCTGTATAAAATATACTAGCAAAATCTACCAGCTTGTAGACTGCTTGGTTATAACCTGAGGTTGTTAAATGATGGTTTAACCGGACCATTTGATTGATGATCCGGTTTAACCGGACATTTGATTTGAAACATGTTGGTTTAACCCATGCAATTGATAAACATACTGGTTTAAACTGTGATGTTGATAAACATACTGGTACTCCACACATGAGGTGACACCCAGTAAACTGTTCACATGAGATCGTTACAACTGAGATCAAACTCAGCAAACTTCACATAGGTCATTCCCCACTGAGGTGACAGTAAACCCCACAACAAGATCATGAGAACAAGCTATATACATATATAAATATTCATCAATGAAAGGCATTGGCCACTTTTTGTAACTGGTGGGATTGGTTGCTTTTAAACAAGATTGTGAAATCAAGGCCAAACTTGTGTCATGACACACTAAACAGCGAGAGTTTCAGGAAGAAAGGAAGGCAGCATCTTGTCTCAGGCAAATGGAAGCACACAAAAAATATATAGTTTTTAAAGTCTCAACAAGGAAGAAACACACTGCCTTTCTCTCTCTTTCCGTGATGTCTGTATATATAACATACACAACAGGAAACTGTACCCACAAGCTGTCACAAACATGAGTGTCACATGTGCTGAACAAATAGACAACAATGGCAAACTACTGAATGTAAAATTGCTTAGAAAAATCACAAATGGCCAATAAATGCTGGGGTTGGTCATGACACCCTGTAAGGATACACTACTAACAATCTCTGGATGTCAAGTTTGCTTTGACACGTCATCAATGACATTACAGAAAACATGACACTGCTGGTCTCCGCCACAATGATATGACTGGTGGGCGGTCACAGGTCACTGACTGATTCTGTCCGCATGCAGTGTGAGGGCCGCAGTGTAATGGCAAGTGTTTGATATGTAGCTACCAGCAGCCACACATTTGCCTGGACACGAACAAACTCTGAGATCTCAGAAACCTGGGTTGAGTTGCAGTTGTTATGGATGCACATGGAAACCTCCACAGGTGCTTCATTCTCCTACCAATGATCAACCGAGGAGTCTCAGTACAGTGCATAAACTCCACAGTACCCATGTATATGTACATGTGATGATCCACGGGTCGATGGATCCCTACAGACATGACTACCAGCCTAATAAAGGGGTTGAGGTAGGGGAAGAAACCTCTGCAGGGTTGACAGAGACCCGTGGACTATTGAGCCTACACAAGTAGTGGGCTCATCATTTGCAGCAGACCTGACGTGATAGGAAGCACTTCATGTCCTGTCTGGGTGAACACAGCCAGCCCATGAGTGCAGAGTCTGGGTGAACACAGCCAGCCCATGAGTGCGGAGTCTGGGTGAAGTAGACCTTTCATCATGTAGTCTAGAGATAGGTAAGCTAGTTCAGAGTGTATATGTGACATAAGCTAGTTCAGAGTGTATATGTGACATATGTATGAAGTGTGTACATTTAAATAGTGGAATATGACAACTATTTAGGTAGCCATGCAGACAAAGCTGCGGGAAGAAATACAGATATTACAATCATACAAAAGGAGCTTTCATATATGGCAACTGGACACTTGTGACCAGAAAGTAAGACCAGTACCGAACTTAGAATATTTAACGTTGCATTAGTTCAACAGTATGGATAAGAAACGTGAAAAACAGTTGAAAGAATGATCAATAAACTACCAGCATTCACTGTCTAGTGCCTGCGCAGAACAGGGCTCCAATGGTATGATAGAATCACCCATGTGGAGCGTGGGGAGAGAACAGGACAGATGAGAGTGCATCCAGCAGTGAGGCAACGAGGCTGGTACCAGATACACAAGGAGGACACCTGGTAATAAAGTAACTAGAAAGTCCCTTCACTGCAACCCACAGTATTTTGCCAACAAAATTGAGGGAGACCAAAACACATGGAGGCAAGAACTAGAAACAGATGAATATGGGGAGGACACAGAGGGAGTGGCAGGAGATAGGACAGTTTGGCACGAGTTGAGGGTCTATATTCCAATAAGCAAAAGGATAGGAGAAGAAGAGTGCGATGTGCTGAAATTATTAAATAACAGTGAACTCAGCAGCAACACAGTATATGTCTTAACACAGGTTCTGGTGCCATTTTATATGTTTGTCTCATATTTGACTCAACAAGAACATATATAAAATCTACAATTGTCTAAAGTATGACCAGATTCAACAAATGACTTCTTGGTCCCAGATTTGTAAACACATTCTGTAATAATTAACTATGTTACACAAAGCACAAGCAGCCATGCGTGACCACTAATTTATGATACAATGTCCAGTTCACAAGTACTGTCCACCACAGATGACCACTAATTTATGATACAATGTCCAGTTCACAAGTACTGTCCACCACAGATGACCACTAATTTATGATACAATGTCCAATTCACAAGTACTGTCCACCACAGATGACCACTAACTTATGATACATTGTCCAATTCACAAGAACTGTCCACCGCAGATGACCACTAATTTATGATACACTGTCCAACTCACAAGAACTGTCCATCACAGATGACCACTAATTTATGATACAATGTCCAACTCACAAGAACTGTCCATCACAGATGACCACTAATTTATGATACAATGTCCAACTCACAAGAACTGTCCATCACAGATGACCACTAATATGATACTGTCCAATTCACAAGTACTGTCCACCACAGATGACCACTAATATGATACACTGTCCAATTCACAAGAACTGTCCATCACAGATGACAACTAATATACGATACATTGTACAACTCATAAATTCCGTCCACCATTGGACATCGTGAAT
The DNA here is from genome assembly GCA_963921405.1 of Cepaea hortensis. Lineage (NCBI taxonomy): Eukaryota > Metazoa > Mollusca > Gastropoda > Stylommatophora > Helicidae > Cepaea > Cepaea hortensis. Next base: position 160,203,573 of record OY992879.1, on the reverse strand, counting down.
CTCACAAGTTTTGTCCACCACAGATGACCAATAATATGAGATACAATGTCCATCTCACAAGCACTGTCCACCACTGAATACATGTGTGGCCACAATACAAACAGTGGCACTGAGATGGAGCCAAACTAACGGCAAAGTTAACATTTCACCCACCAGAATGGCTCTGGGTCAACTCAGCTACAACAAACTGGCTTCTAGTCAGTTCCAGGACAGTCATGGCGGCCAGAGAAATACTATCACATGACTATCCTATGCCATTTTGTCACTGACAATATACATCTAATTTCATGCTGCACACCCTTTCTCCCATATAGACCTAACATTATGCCCTGCCCTCAAATATGGATGTAACATCATGTCTTCATCTAGAATATGGACCTAACATCATTAACATCCCCAGACATGGACCTAACATCATTAACATCCCCAGACATGGACCTAACATTAACATCCCCAGACATGGACCTAACACATGAATGTCCCAAATACACCTTCACCTTAATGGAACATACACAGAATTACGGCACTTCATATAAATATATGTGTAAGTGATGAGAATTCATCATAATCATACATGTAGTGGATAAAACAATTTGTCTGTGAGTGTTTGAATGATGCATGATAAAACATGATACATGGTATAACACAGTCCGTAAGTGTGTGAATGGTACAAGATAAAACATGATCCACGGTCAAACATCCAAGTTGTGAGTGTGTGAATGGAACAAGATAAAACATGACCCACGGTCAAACATCCAAGTTGTGAGTGTTTGAATGGAACAAGATAAAACATGACCCACGGTCAAACATCCAAGTTGTGAGTGTTTGAATGGAACAAGATAAAACATGACCCACGGTCAAACATCCAAGTTGTGAGTGTTTGAATGGAACAAGATAAAACATGACCCACGGTCAAACATCCAGGCTGTGAGTGTTTGAATGGTACAAGATAAAACATGACCCACGGTCAAACATCCAGGCTGTGAGTGTTTGAATGGAACAAGATAAAACATGACCCACGGTCAAACATCCAGGTTGTGAGTGTTTGAATGGAACAAGATAAAACATGACCCACGGTCAAACATCCAGGCTGTGAGTGTTTGAATGGAACAAGATAAAACATGACCCACGGTGAAGTGATATGGAATTAGTATTAACATGGTTAGCTCAGAAGTCAGGGTGGGTTGGCCTGATGGCAATGGTAATTGGAAAAGCTAGTCCACACACAAAAACTAGACATAGTGCCAGGTGTATGGACTAGGCTTGACAATACATGATCAAGACAGGTGCTAGGCATCTATGAGTTCTATAAGTCCAGGGTTTGAGGCTTCTCACTGTCTTTGGTTCTGATAATTGGTGTCCCAATTACCAAACAGACTGGTAGGTCACTTACCACCCAGGGTAGAAGAGCTCAGACTATAAATAAGATTGTAATGTAGCCGGTCTTCATGGCCAAAGGCTTGCGAACGCGGTTCATGAGCCGCTTGCCAGGCATTCGAAACTCAGCTGCGACCGATTTGTGCAGCAGACCGTGTCGCGTTGTGTTTTACCGTGTTGGTATGGGAGCCGGTCGTTCAGAAAGCAATGGCAAACTACAGCACGTAAAACTTGCCTAGTACATCAACAGCAGCTGAAAGATGATGGTGTTGACTGCAACGTCTTGCAAGTGATATGCAACATTAAAAAAAATGTAGCTTTACATTCCATGGTAGAGGGGAAAAGAGTATAAACAATGTCATAATGTAGCTTTACATCTGAGCTTAGAAGAGGAATGGCTAAACAAGACTGTAATGTAGCTTTACATCTGAGCTTAGAAGAGGTAAGACTAAACAGGACCATAATGTAGCTTTACATCTGAGCTTAGAAAAGGTCATACTAAACAGCTTTATATCCCTGAATAGAGGAAGCCCTCGCTTGTCTAGATTCTGGTGTACTGAAAGCAACAGGAAGTTCATCTTCTGGTCCCTGCCTGCTGTACAACACTGCGAGATCTGATGGCAGGGGGTTCAGTTGTGCTGAGAGACAAAGACCAGTTGCCCCAGAGCAGATGCTGTCAAACAGACAGGCTACACAAGTTATTCCAGGGCCAAGGAGGTAAACTCAATAAATGAATGAATGAAAGTATTCTGGTATAGTGTCAAGCGGAAGCTTGGAAGCTTACAGCACCTCCATCTCAAGCTCGGCATCGTCGAGTGTGTCCAGTAAACTTCTATGATCAGGTGACGATGGGGACTTGACCTTGAACCAGCTGAGCTTGGAGTTGTTGCTGTTTTGTCGCGGCTGTCGTACGGGATTTTCCCAGTCATCTCCTCGATGTAAGGAGATGTCATCTGTGTCCTGATCTTGTGCATACAACTTGTAGTACTCGCTGGTGAGCAGTGAATCTTTACTCGGTTTTTTGAATCTGCAATCAAATTTAACAGAAAGTTTGATTTATGTCGGTGCTGCGGCAATAAACTTAACAGTGTCATAGAGTATCACAGAATGTCCAGTCCTGACAGTATCGCAGAATGTCCAGCCCTGACAGTATCACAGAATGTCCAGTCCTGACAGTATCACAGAATGTCCAGTCCTGACAGTATCACAGAATGTCCAGTCCTGACAGTATCACAGAATGTCCAGTCCTGACAGTATCACAGAATGTCCATGATTGTGCGTATCTCTATGTCTCTAATCCGGCTACAAGAATGCCAACATAGACTGTCCTCAAGTTGGTTGTATCTGTATGTCTAAAGAATGGTTCAGACTAAGAGTGGTTAAAACCTTGACTGGAGAAACCATCACTAATAAGAAATAGCAGACGGATAGATGGGTAGAGCACAATTTGGAGCTTTACGCAAGTCAGACCAAACTAGAGGATGATTCCCTCAACGCCATAGAGGCCCTACCAACTCTTGACCACCTGGACACACTTCCCACCATAACAGAAGTTAAGTGTGCTATAAATGAACTTGCATCTGGCAAGGCCTCAGGTAAGGATGGGATTCCAATAGAGATTATCAGGAGTGGGCAAGACACACTCACTCTACAGATCCACCAGATAATAGAGCTATGCTGGTGAGAAGGACAAGTCCCACAGGATTTAAGAGATTCAAGCATCATAACACTGTACAAGGGCGATCAGAGCGACTGTAACAACTATAGGGGTATCTCACTTCTGTGTATTGTTGGGAAAGTATTTGCCAGAATTGTTCTGCGCAGACTTCAAGTCCTAGGAGATCAAGTCTACCCCGAATCACAGTGTGGCTTTCAACAGAACCGGTCTACCCGACTAGCTGTGGTGTCTCCAACATTCTCTACAGATTGATGTATACTACATCCTCAGGCTGTGGTGTCTCCAACATTCTCTACAGATTGATGTATACTACATCCTCAGGCTGTGATGTCTCCAACATTCTCTACAGATTGATGTATACTACATCCTCAGGCTGGCTGTGATGTCTCCAACATTCTCTACAGATTGATGTATACTACATCCTCAGGCTGGCTGTGATGTCTCCAACATTCTCTACAGATTGATGTATATACTACACCCTCAGACCAGCTGTTGTGTCTCCAACATTCTATCTCCTGTCATATTGCAGCCTGACATCTTTCCCATCAAAATGCTGATACTATCTTCTCTTTAAACTGCTATCTTCCTCTTCCACATTTTCTCGCTTTTCTTGCCAAATTTGAATAAATGTAAGCGTTACTGTACCCAAATGTGTTCTGTCGGTGTACAGTGAATTTGATAAGCAGCAGAAGTTTTACTTTAGGAAAACAAGTTTTAATAACAACATGAGTTAGTAAAATGAAGAAAAGGGAGAAGATAACATACGTTTTCAATAACAACGATGCTGCCACAACAGACACTGAGGATAATGCCATTGCTAGTGATGCCATCCAAGGTCGCAGAGACAGCCCAATTGGCATAAACACACCTGTAATATAACAATACATATATTATATATGTCAAGATCCTGACAAAATGTCCTGGTAAATACAAAGAATTATGTCAGTTTTATTGTGCGAACTATCAAACTGAATTCTTTGCAAGACTAATTTGTGAGACTGAACTAATGACAAATTATTTCTTGTGGAGCTACTGGAGTGTGATTTCTTGGTAGAACTAAAGTGTAAATTTTTGGTGTAACTACTGAATGGTGGATTATTGGTGAAATTAGTGAATGGTGGATTCTTGGTGAAACAACTGATGGATTCTTGGTGAAACTATTAAATAGTGGATTCCTGGTGAAAATGCTAAATGGTGGATTCTTGGTAAAATTACTAAATGGTGGATTCTTGGTGAAACTAATAAATAATGGATTCTTGGTGAAACTACTGAATGGAGAATTCCTAGTGAAATTACTAAATGGTGACTACTTTAATAAAATATGGAATGAACCATGAAACAAATCAATAAATGAGTGGTGGCACGACCTGCAGGGCAATGCATGCCAACAAAGATACCAACATCACAATCAACAAAGAAATGTTGTGCACATATAGAGCAAAACTTACCAGCTGCAATGGGGATACCCAGGATGTTGTAGACACAAGCAGACAGGAAGTTGATGTAGATTCTCCGGACAGTCATCCTGGACAACTTGATTGCGTAATAGACATCCAGCAGGTCATTCTGTGGTCAGTGAAGGAAGGTCAGTCAAACATGGTACTTTTGGTGTGGTACCAAGTCCCATTATGGAATGCAAAGAACAGTAACACTGCAAGCTCTTCATCAAGTAGATAGAGTGTGGAGCTGGCTACCTTATCCCACATGAATATGTCTGCAGTACACAAACTCTGCCGGCTCCGTAGTGAAGGGGTTACGGATGCAGTTCATAATCCCGCATACTCCGCTTGAAACACAGCTGCGGGCGATTTGGCAGCAGATCACCTTGCATTGTTTTTTTAAAAAAACGAAATAGTATGGGAGCTGTTCGTTCAGAAAGTAATAGCAAACTACTAAACGTAAACTTGCCAAGAGATCACAAACAGAAAAAAAATTACTGGGATTGACATCCTGCAAAGGATATGCAACAAATTTTTTTAAAACACAAATTCAACCACCGGCAGGGATCTCAGTGACATATATCTGACATTATAAATGTGCTTGTGCAGTATTCTAGCCATGGCTCATGTTATATCTTCAGTCCTGCTGCCAGGATGAATCCAGCATCTTCCCCAGGTTAGTGAGGGGGTCCCATCAGTTCTGCATCAGCCCAGACGTCTAAGGCTACGTCTGGCAGTGCAGATTTCTGTGAGTGGGCAGCCCTCAGGGATGTGTCCTCAATTCCAGTTTCACACGACTCACCTGAGTGGGAGACTGAGGTAGTACAGATGGTCAAGTAGTCTGTGTGGGGGAGACTGAGGTAGTAGATGGTCAAGTAGTCTGTGTGGGGGAGACTGAGGTAGTAGATGGTCAAGTAGTCTGTGTGTGGGAGACTGAGGTAGTAGATGGTCAAGTATTCTGTGTGTGGGTGAGACTGAAGTAGTACAGATGGTCAAGTAGTCTGTGTGGGGGAGACTGAGGTAGTAGATGGTCAAGTAGTCTGTGTGGGGGAGACTGAGGTAGTACAGATGGTCAAGTAGTCTGTGTGGGGGAGACTGAGGTAGTAGATGGTCAAGTAGTCTCTGTGTGGGGGAGACTGAGGTAGTAGATGGTCAAGTAGTCTCTGTGTGGGGGACTGTGAGGTTACTGCGATAAATACACAATACTAAAACTCCAAACATGGTTTCAAATGTTCAAACACAGCACCAACAACTCAGAACATCAAACCATCAACTAACACATTCAACAAATACAGCACCAACTCAGAAAATTAAACCATCAACTAAGACATACAACAAATACAGCACCAACAATTCAGAACATTAAACCATCAACTAAGACATACAACAAATACAGCACCAACAACTCAGAACATTAAACCATCAACTAAGACATACAACAAATCTCCATAGCACAAAGCCTGGGCTAAAATAAAGAAACCATGTGTTGCCCATGCAGCATGATCCCTCTCTCGGCCTGCCTAGTTCACTCCAGAGGAAAGGTAACACCAATACATCTGGATCAAGACAAGCTGCAGAAGCTGCCGGATCAGCAAAGCAATGCTCTAACTGTCCGCCTGTCGGAGCTTCGATCCTAGACCAGCTGCCAACCAAGGCTTAGGGCTTGGTCTGCCCTGCCATGACTTATTTTGTCTTTGGGTTGCATTTCCTCGCACCAGGATAAGGCTTGTACCCTCCCAATTGCGCTCTTCCACCCGAAGCCGTTGGCACAATGTGGGGTGTCGGGTTTGGTAAGCGCCGCCCAACATTCGGCGCTGACAGAAAGCAGATAGTACCGTCTACTGTTATACGGTAGCTCAGTCATATCTGACTAAGACCTGACTGACAATACAACAAATACAGCACCAACAACTCACATGTAAATCAAATGTGTTGGACCCACAACTCATACAGTTGACAACAAACATGTGTACACTAACACATCTCACAACAAGGACATTTATACAAGGACAACCTGGCCAACAATCAATGAAAGCCAGTGTCTAGTCACTATACTAACACATCTCCCAACAGGGATATTTATACAAGAACCCAGCCAAAAATCAGTGAAGGCAAGTGTCTAGTCACCACACTAACACATCTCCCAACTGGGACATTAATCAAACAAACACTCACCTTGATGAGAACAATATCAGCTGCCTCCACAGCCACGTCAGTTCCGGTGCCAATAGCGATGCCAACATCGGCCTGGGCCAGGGCTGGCGAGTCATTGACTCCATCTCCCACCATAGCAACCTTGACCCCGGTTGCCTGCAGGTGCTTGATCTTCTTGACTTTGTGTGAGGGCAACACCTCGGCATAGACTTTCTTGATCCCCACCTGCGGAGATGCATTCACAATCACATACACAGGTTATACCAATGGAGCTATATGTAACAACATCACAGATGGACATACAGTGAAGCAGATTCAATTATACAGCACATACTTCCGCTTCTATCGTCCTCTATCCCCCATTTGGGTACAGATCCTAAACCAACTCTCTCCAAGATGCCCTAACCTTTGCTATCTCATGGAGCTCCATTTATCTACTCCTCATATGCTTGATTTCTGTCCCTAGTTCCCTCCTCCATGTGTGTAGGTCTGCCTGTGTGTTGTGTGGATTCCAGAGAAAGGACTTTCTAATTGACCAGCCTCAGATGTTCTCAATGTGTGTCCTATGCAGCAAGAACTTCTTGTCTTCACTCACATGGCGTACTCAGTATGCCATCAGGCAAACCTTCTCTGACTTCTGAGGTACTTGTAATTTATGTTCCCAAGTCAAGGGTGAAAGGTCAACATTTAAGTTCAGCTGACTCGTGTGTGGAATGAACTCACTATGCCATGGTCATAAGAAATTTAAAAAATATGTGTTATTAAAAAAAAAGAAATGAGTGTGTTAAACCTCTCAGTTAAGCTGGCCTAATAGTCTTCAGATTGGCTAAACTGATGATGATAAACCACAAAGCAAATGGTGAATAAAACTAAATGACATTGGATAACTCATAGAGAAACAGCAGTGGACACAACGAGCTAACCACAATACCTGTCTGGCTATAGCTTTGGCAGTTTTCCTGTTGTCCCCGGTCAGTAGAATGACCTGCAGCCCCATCTTCTTCAGCTCATAGACTGCTAGGTGAGCCTCAGGCTTGACCGTGTCAGCCACGGCCATCATCCCGATGATGCAGCCTAAGAGGATCAAGTCAACTTGTCTCAAACAGACTTCATAATTACAAGCTTTAGATATGCAATCATTGTTACTACAGTATTTGTAATCCAATAGATAAAGATGCACTTCATAATTATAAGTTAGAGATGCCCAAACATTGCAACTACAACATTTGTAATCCAACAGAAAAAGTTGCACTTCATAATTATAATTCAGAGATATCCAATCATTGGTAACGTCTTCCTCTTTGAGTCCTTGACATGTGGTATTGGTCATGATGTCTGTCCACAGCCTGTTGTCTCGTGAACTGCTTATCATTTCTGGTACTGATGTTTCACCATGAGATGATGTCGAACTACCTAGCATCTTCTCTCTTGATCTGTCGTTGCCTCTCTTCTCCTCCAACTTTACTGTTGTCACGATATACTTCAGGTTTGTCCTTCTCATGATGTGCCCATAGAATGTGGTCGTCTTCTTCTGATATGATGAAAATTAACTTCTGTCTAGACATCATCATGACACTTTGTATCCATCCACAGCGTTCCTATTATTCTTGTATAAAACCACGTCTGTGCAGCTTTCACATAACTCCTCACTAATGTGATTGTCCATGATTGACTTCAGTGAAGAAGACCAGCTTGATATAGCTCACCCTGACTGATACTGATGCATTGACTATTCTTCATGTTGTGAAATGTTACTTGTGCTCGGGCAATTTTCCATGTAACTTCTGAAATAAATGCCCCACCCCATGTTAAAGTACTCAAATACTTGAATACACTGACTGGACTCAAGCCAGTTTCATTGGCTTGGATGTTGCATTTGGAGAGTGACCTGTTATTGGCAACAACTGTCAGCCAACAGATAAGGTTGGACATCAAATCAGAATGACAAGTTCCATCTTCAGCACCCGACTGCTGGAGCACAGACTGAGGTCTGGCTGGACTGACCATGATTTGGGAGCACAATGATGATGAGTGCCAGAGTATATACCATATGTTAATGGATTCTGTGCCTTGCATCGCTGGAGCTCCAAGATCCCCTGCCACTTTAGTTCAGGTCTCTCGAAGGGCCGTACATCCAGAGTGTTATGTGGACATAGGACAGAAGTCAGGTACAAGGTTCCATAGATCCAGCAAGGGTGGGCCTACTGGCTGCCACTATATTCACTGTGTGCGTAGTTAGTCTCTAGTGGCCTGCATGGCATGTCCTTCTTACATGTGAGTGTGGCCGTCACTTTGCCTCATGCCTCTTAGCCAGGTCCAGCATGTCCCAGTTAGATACCATACTGAATGTAAATGTGGCTGTGGGTGATCAACAAATTCACCAACATACAGTCATGTGTGACATCATCATATATTCCCATAGTAATTTACACTGTCTATTCACACAATATGTTTCTATTCACACAATATGTTCACATATGATGAGGCAGTTGTAATCCATATGGCTCAGCCATTGTTGTGTAAACAAAAATGCATGACAGTTAAAAATGACCATGATAGACAGTGTAAATTACTGTGATAATATATGTGTTGTATTCACACAGTGAACAACTAGGGTAAGATTTGAACTGTAAGAAGACACAGATTATGGTTGTCACTGGGAAGAAGGAAATACCACAATGTAATATCCAAGTAAATGGGAATATTCTTAAACAACTGAATCGGTACAATTATCTTGGAACAGTTATAACATCTGATGGGAGATGCCTTGAAGAGATTAGAACAAGAATTGCCAATGCGAAGTTAGCCTTTAGCAAGATGAAAAATATACTGACCAATAAAAAGATATCAACTGAAACGAGAAAAAGAGTGTTGAAGTGCTACATAGAACCTGTAATTTTGTATGCACGTGAAGCGTGGACAAGGAGCAGACAAGCTGAAAAACATCTGATAGCTGTGGAAATGTGGTTTCTGAGGAAAATGCAAAGAATACCCTGAACAGACAGAAAAACAAAGAACAAGTCCTTTCAAGAAACAAATGAAGATCGTAAACTGATTGGAGACATTAGACGTAGACAGTCAAAAATTGTTGGACATGTTATGAGAAGAAATGAATTGAAGAACTTGGTGACAACTGGCACGATCAAAGGGAGGAGACCAAAGGGAAGACCAAGAAGTAAATACCTGGATGGCTTGGCCACATGGCATGGTCGAGACAGGAACATGGAGCTGATGCATGACTCCAGTGATCGAGTGAGATGGCAAAATATGACTGCCCAGGCTTATCGGCATGGCACATGACGGATGGATATTTCAGCTTGAAGGATCCATTGTTTTGCTTTGTTTTATGTTGAGTTACTTCTGTATTGACGGTCTCTCTGGCCGAGGGGTTACACGACTTTCTCCGTATTCCCATTTATCCACGCAGGGTCTCGCAGCTCACGAGAATTTGAAGCGGTTCTACTCGCGCTGGTGACTTGCGGGATAAATGAGCCGGCCGCTCAGAAAGCAATGGCAAACTACTGAGCGTAGTCTTGCCAAGAAATCAACAATCAGCTGAAAGATACTGATGTTGACAGCGATGTCCTGTAAAGGATACGCAAAACATTTAACTTTTGTATTATGCACTTGATGAGATGCAGAGAAATATGCCAGGCAATGAATTGTACAACCTATAATATGTGTCTTCAAAATTCAAAATAATCACATATGTCAGTAATTGAGGAATGTAAGCGTAGCAGTGGCCAACTAACCGTCGATGGCAACCAGTACCGCTGTGTGACCTTGGTTCTCGTGCTCTGTCATGACGTCATCCATAGTCTCAGTGACAGTCATGCCATTTCTGTGCATCCACTCCCGATTGCCAATCAGGACATCAAAGCTCTGTGAAGCTTCTGCCCCCAGCAGCAGATCTGAAAATGCAACAAGTTGCCAAAGGACAACATTAATCAGCTGTCACAATAAAGTGTTGCTTGCTCTCCAGTGACAGTTAAAGAACTATGACTCCAGTGATAATTAAAGATCTATGGCTCAAGTGATAGTTAAAGATAAATGACTCCAGTGACAGATGTAGATTCCATGCTCAAGTAATTCTTCATCACTGGCACCTTGCCGTCTTGAGAGACGATAGTTTGTTACATTGTGCTTAAAAAAAAGAGCATAATAACTACAACCCATGGCGAGTGTGATTGATCAGACCAATTCGCGCTGTAAATGTTCGTCTACAACGGATGCATGTGAACACATGGTCATTTTCATCATCACGCATCATCTTAAGTGTGTGACCTATCTGCAATAATTTTCTCCTTTGTCTTTATTCATTTCTGATATTTGCACTCCATGCAACATGTTCAGCGGCGACTTGCTCCCAATGTACATTATTATTGCCTGTATCAATAGTGCTCCAGTGACAGAAAACCTAGAGTTGAGTGAATACTAATTTAACATTCCATACAAGTCTCCACTATGAATATATTTATACAACCTCTGACTCACTAGTTTCCCTTCTATGTACTCAGACCTGACTCAATTCCCCCATTATACAGTCACCTCTGACTCAGTTACCTTACAATATTTCACAACGTTCCATAACTCACTAGCCCCTCACTACATTTCACAAAATCCACTGACTATTTAGCTCCCATATACATTTTCACAAAATCCACTCACTCACTAATTTGTCCATAACACTAATGAAATTTCATGAGTCACAAGCTTCCCCTCACAATTATTGGATTTCACAAAATTCAATAACTCATTAGTCTCCCCATAATAGTTCACACAAGCCCTTGACTCATGAGTCCTCTTACCCCCCCCCCTCTCCATCCAATATATCTCACAAAATTCAATAACTCTTTAGTCCCCCCACAATAGTTCACACAAGCCCCATGTCCCATTAGTCCCCCCCCCCCTCCCCAATATATTACACAAAATTCTCTGACTCACTATATTACACATCTTCTGACTCACTAGTTCTCCCATTATATTACACAACATCTCACAACTCACTAGTTCTCCCACTATATTACACAACATCTCTTGACTCACTAGTTCTCCCATTATATTACACAACATCTCACAACTCACTAGTTCTCCCACTATATTACACAACATCTCTTGACTCACTAGTTCTCCCATTATATTACACAACATCTCACAACTCACTAGTTCTCCCACTATATTACACAACATCTCTTGACTCACTAGTTCTCCCATTATATTACACAACATCTCACAACTCACTAGTTCTCCCACTATATTACACAACATCTCTTGACTCACTAGTTCTCCCACTATATTACACAACATCTCACAACTCACTAGTTCTCCCACTATATTACACAACATCTCTTGACTCACTAGTTCTCCCACTATATTACACAACATCTCTTGACTCACTAGTTCTCCCATTATATTACACAACATCTCACAACTCACTAGTTCTCCCACTATATTACACAACATCTCTTGACTCACTAGTTCTCCCATTATATTACACAACATCTCACAACTCACTAGTTCTCCCACTATATTACACAACATCTCTTGACTCACTAGTTCTCCCACTATATTACACAACATCTCTTGACTCACTAGTTCTCCCATTATATTACACAACATCTCACAACTCACTAGTTCTCCCACTATATTACACAACATCTCTTGACTCACTAGTTCTCCCACTATATTACACAACATCTCTTGACTCACTAGTTCTCCCACTATATTACACAACATCTCACAACTCACTAGTTCTCCCACTATATTACACAACATCTCACTAGTTCTCCCACTATATTACACAACATCTCACAACTCACTAGTTCTCCCACTATATTATACAAAGTCTACTGACTCACTAGTTCTCCCACTATATTATACAAAGTCTACTGACTCACTAGTTCTCCCACCATATTAAACAAACAACCTGTTAACTCACTAGTTCTCCCATGATATTACACAAAATCTCCTGACTCACTAGTTCTCCCACTATAGTTCACAACATCTCACAACTCACTAGTTCTCCCACTATATTACACAACATCTCACAGCTCACTAGTTCTCCCACTATATTACACAACATCTCTTGACTCACTAGTTCTCCCACTATAGTTCACAACATCTCACAACTCACTAGTTCTCCCACTATATTACACAACATCTCTTGACTCACTAGTTCTCCCACTATAGTTCACAACATCTCACAACTCACTAGTTCTCCCACTATATTACACAACATCTCTTGACTCACTAGTTCTCCTACTATATTACACAACATCTCTTGACTCACTAGTTCTCCCACTATATTACACAACATCTCACTAGTTATCCCACTATATTACACAACATCTCACAACTCACTAGTTCTCCCACTATATTACACAACATCTCACTAGTTCTCCCACTATATTACACAACATCTCACAACTCACTAGTTCTCCCACTATATTACACAACATCTCACAACTCACTAGTTCTCCCACTATATTACACAACATCTCACAACTCACTAGTTCTCCCACTATATTACACAACATCTCACAACTCACTAGTTCTCCCACTATATTATACAAAGTCTACTGACTCACTAGTTCTCCCACCATATTAAACAAACAACCTGTTAACTCACTAGTTCTCCCATGATATTACACAAAATCTCCTGACTCACTAGTTCTCCCACTATATCACACAAACACAAATTCTTCTGACTCACTAGTTCTCCCACTATTGTTCACAAATCTCCTGACTCACTAGTTCTCGCACTAGATCACACAAAATCTCCTGACTCAATAGTTCTCCCACTATAGTTCACAAAATCTCCTGACTCACAAGTTCTCCCACTATAGTTCACAAAATCTCCTGACTCACTAGTTCTCCCACCATAGTTCACAAAATCTCCTGACTCACAAGTTCTCCCACTATAGTTCACAAAATCTCCTGACTCACTAGTTCTCCCACTATAGTTCACAAAATCTCCTGACTCACAAGTTCTCCCACTATAGTTCACAAAATCTCCTGACTCACAAGTTCTCCCACTATAGTTCACAAAATCTCCTGACTCACAAGTTCTCCCACTATAGTTCACAAAATCTCCTGACTCACAAGTTCTCCCACTATATTACACAAAAAACCTGTTAACTCACAAGTTCTCCCACTATATTACACAAAAAACCTGTTAACTCACTAGTTCTCCCACTATATTACACAAAAAACCTGTTAACTCACTAGTTCTCCCACTATATTACACAAAAAACCTGTTAACTCACTAGTTCTCCCACTATATTACACAAAAAACCTGTTAACTCACTAGTTCTCCCACTATATTACACAAAAAACCTGTTAACTCACTAGTTCTCCCACTATATTACACAAAAAACCTGTTAACTCACTAGTTCTCCCACTATATTACACAAAAAACCTGTTAACTCACTAGTTCTCCCACTATATTACACAAAAAACCTGTTAACTCACTAGTTCTCCCACTATATTACACAAAAAACCTGTTAACTCACTAGTTCTCCCACTATATTACACAAAAAACCTGTTAACTCACTAGTTCTCCCACTATATTACACAAAAAACCTGTTAACTCACTAGTTCTCCCACTATATTACACAAAAAACCTGTTAACTCACTAGTTCTCCCACTATATTACACAAAAAACCTGTTAACTCACTAGTTCTCCCACTATATTACACAAAAAACCTGTTAACTCACTAGTTCTCCCACTATATTACACAAAAAACCTGTTAACTCACTAGTTCTCCCACTATATTACACAAAAAACCTGTTAACTCACTAGTTCTCCCACTATATTACACAAAAAACCTGTTAACTCACTAGTTCTCCCACTATATTACACAAAAAACCTGTTAACTCACTAGTTCCGCCTCCCTGGACCTCCTGGTCACCATAAATCAGGTTGTCAATACGTATCCGCAGACTGCCAACCTGGTTCATCCGACTGTTGACCCCATCCATGTCGACCCTGGTGATGAGGTTGTCCACGTGGGACACTTTACACTTAATTCCACAACCCGGGACAGCCGAAAAGTCAGACACTTTACCTAAACTCTCTGTGGCCAGTGTCTGAGGAAACAGAACAAACATCAATTGTCACAAAGCTCCCAGAATGCAACTAGGGCAGGGTTTTCCATTAAAATTAAACAAAACTTAAAATGAAAGGAAATAAAACAGTAATGTACTTTGCTTAGGCCATCGAAGCATGTCAGTGACCTACTTAATAGACAGTGCTCAGGGTCAATTCACAACTGTTAGGTTGTAAAGAAATGTAACAAAGGTATGTTGTAAGGAAGTATACAATAGCATAGGGTAAGACCATCAAGAAGGTATTCACTACAGACAAACAGAAACAAAAACACAAGAATAAATGATTTGCCTTTTGAAGGTGAGCAGTCACCAGTAATATGTGAGTGGCAATATAAGCGTGTTTACAGTGTAATGATGCATCTCACCCTAAACTAATAATATGAACATCTGAAAGTGTGAAGACAACTAGCTCACAATTAGCATCACATCTCTGAAAGTGAAATATTTTGAACACCTGAAATACCACAGTGGTTTAGGCAGAGAAATGACAGAAGGTGTGGTTACTAGTAGTTGTACAAGGACTTACGAAAGTGACGGTGGCGACAGGACTTTACAGAAACCTTGAATATGACAGCTGGAGAGGGAGAGAAATGTTGAAGAATTGAGAGTCTTTCGCAGCAGGCTACGGTAAAAGTGAAGTGCTCCACAACACATTCCGCAGAATGATCCAAACAATATTCACACAAAGATCCAAAGACATTTCACAAAATGATCCAAAGACATCCCTCATGGTGATCCAAAGACATCCCTCACAATAATCCAAAGAAATTTCACACAATGATCCAAAGACATTTCACACAATGATCCAAAGACATTTCACACAATGATGCAAAGACATTTCACACAATGATGCAAAGACATTTCACACGATGCAAAGACATTTCACACAATGATGCAAAGACATTTCACACAATGATACAAAGACATTTCACACAATGATGCAAAGACATTTCACACAATGATGCACAGACATTTCACACAATGATGCACAGACATTTCACACAATGATGCACAGACATTTCACACAATGATGCAAAGACATTTCACACAATGATGCAAAGACATTTCACACAATGATGCACAGACATTTCACACAATGATGCACAGACATTTCACACAAAGATGCAAAGACATTTCACACAATGATGCAAAGACATTTCACACAATGATGCACAGACATTTCACACAATGAAGCAAAGACATTTCACACAATGATGCATAGACATTTCACACAATGATGCAAAGACATTTCACACAAAGATGCAAAGACATTTCACACAATGATGCAAAGACTTTACCTCTTTGACATATTTGAGAATTGCCGAAGCTATCGGGTGCTCGCTGCTGGTCTCTGCGGTACCGGCTACGGCCAGGAACTTGACAAACGAGCACACCTTGCTCTGGACAAACAGAGAGACACGAGCAACCTTGGGCACGCCATGTGTGATGGTGCCCGTCTTGTCAAACACAATCACCTTGA
This sequence comes from Cepaea hortensis, assembly GCA_963921405.1. Lineage (NCBI taxonomy): Eukaryota > Metazoa > Mollusca > Gastropoda > Stylommatophora > Helicidae > Cepaea > Cepaea hortensis. The sequence goes on along the minus strand of OY992879.1, from coordinate 160,187,336 downwards.
TCTGGACAGGAAACAACAGACTTGGGTTAATAGTGTCAGATATGAGTTAATGAACACAAGTTCTCAAACAAAGAACATTCACTATAGCCTGACTGAGAGAATTAGCATAACATAGTAAAAGCCAGCTAGACCTAATGCTATTTCAATGTTGGATGTCTCTGCCAAAAGATGCAAATATAACAGCTTTTTTGTAATAGACATAAGAGAAACAAAATTGTCTTCAAGAGACATGTGGAAGAATATAATGTCTGTACATTGTATTACAGTCCTACAAGAGGGAAATGAAAACCGCAAACTGATTAGAGAAATTAGACGTAGACAGTCAAAGTTTTTTTGGGCACGTTATGAGAATAAACTAGAAAAAACTTGGTGACAACTGAGAAGAGGGGAAAAGAACAAGGGGAAGGCAGAGAAGCAAATATCTGGATGGCTTGACCATATAGCATGGTCGGGACAAAAGAACAGAGCTGATCCATGACTCTGGTGATCATTTGAGATGGCAAAACACGACCAAAATGGCGAAACATGACCGAAATGGTGAAACATTACCAAAATGGCGAAACATGACCGCCCAGGCTTACTGGCACGGCACATAATGGTGACATTGTATCACATGATCAGCAATTGATGTGCCAAGGTTATTATTGTAGAACAATGAAACTACAGACAGAGGCAAGGCATGAGGAAGTCACTCCAGTGGTCTCACCTTGTGTGTCAGCTCCAAGGGTTCCCCGCCCTTGATGAGGATTCCGTTGACTGCCCCAACTCCAGTGCCCACCATTACTGCAGTGGGCGTGGCCAGCCCCAGGGCACAGGGACAAGCAATACTCAGCACAGTAATGGCGTACTGGAAGGCCTTCTGGAAGATGATCTCTGCACGGGGTGTGACGTCGCTCGGCTGAAACAGACATTTCAATCAGCACTAACTCTATCAATCACCATGCGTGATGTGTGAGTGGTTATTTCCCCTAGCGGAAAACATCAGGCAGCGCACTACTACTGGGGTCTGGCTATTGTCAAGGACAGGGGTGGGCACACGTTTTGTGCATAGGGCCACATTGACAAATGTGGGGGGGGGGGGGGGGGGGGGGTGGCGGCATATATATTATGTCCACTTTGTTTGCAGCAACCTATCACAATAAGTAATTATGAATTATTTATAGGTTATTATATATATATATATATATATATATATATATATATATATATATATATATATATATATATATATAAATATATATATATATTAGTATAAATAACTAATTATTGCAATTTGATTTTACTTATACACTTATACATTATATTTTACAATATGGACAAAAACTTTTACTAATCTGTTAACAAGATTTTACAATTATTTTAATGCTTGTTCGCAAACGTATGTTGATCCAAACAATGATAAATGTTTACAAAATAGAAAATTGGAAAGAAATTTTATCAATAATGTTAAAACAATCACAATGGTACATGAAATTCTGTAAAATTCAATAAAATAACTTAAAAACAAAGTAAAAGTTTTTATTTCTAAATGTCCTCAAGGGCCATATAATATCAGTTGCCAGGCCGCATGCGGCCCGCGGGCCGTTGTTTGCCCACCCCTGGTCAAGGATATACACGGACAGGTATAGGACCCTCTCCCAGGCCTGGAGACATCTGGAATATATGGTGCTAATCCCATATTGACAGAGCAGTCAGTGCTGGATGGGTCATGTGCTAAACACCACACCCACCTTGACTTCCCAGCACACCTCCAGGCACACAGTGTGACATCACACCCACCTTGACTTCCCAGCACACCTCCAGGCACACAGTGTGGGTTGGCTTGATCTGGGCAACAAGAACAATTAAAAGAGAACCCACCTCAGTGGAGATTTGCATACACAACAACCAGGTAGACAGACAAATATTTATGACCACCTGGTAGACAAGCAAGCATACTAACAACTGAACCACCCAGATCCCATGTCAAAGTTTCCAAGAATATATTGAGAAGATTGAGAGGACATCAAGGACAGAGAACAAAACAAACACAAAAAAATGGTTTGAGATCTGCAGGTATTATAAGATCTCTCAAAAGGACAAGACAACTGACATTTATGTATCAACAGCAGATGTAGAAAGAGAAATTAGCCTGATGTGGGAAAATCTGGGTGTCAAGGCTGGAGCTATGGAGTTGGTACTTAGGTCAATTCCCTCGGCAAGCAGCTTGCCGTTCTTGGGAAAGAGGACGAGACAGGTGGGGTAACACCCAGTGCAATGAAGTCTACCCTGTGGAATTGAGTACTTTATACTAGATAAGAGAAGCTGAAGGAAACAAAATGTGTGTGGGAAGCTTGATCAGCTGGGCAATAAATAATAATGTAAGCAACTCCAACATAGAGGACAGAGAGGACAGAGAGTCATGATCACTGATGGCTACCCCAAACCTGGCTTCTAAAGAATTAAAAAAAAAAACAAACCTGGCCCACTGTTAATAACAGTCCAGGACTCTTGAATGCCTCCAGGCTCACTGGGCAAATGATGCTAGACCCATATTTGTATAGACTAATTGGCACTGTGTGGGTGATGTGGTCGATATCATGAATCGTTTCATTGATTTCCTAAGACATTTCCTGGCACAGATTTTAGGCCGTGTCAACCTGGAAGCTGAGGTCAATTTGTTTAAAAAGCAAATCTGCACTGATGTAAATGAAACCCATGACTACCCGGTCGGCAGGCGCATGTCTAACCACTAGGTTACCGCGGCTCCCACTGGCCACTATGACCCTGTGAATATTCCAGACATCCGACTTGCCAACCTTCACTATGAATTGTGCTGATTTGCCAACAGTTGCACACATGATGTGTCACGGTGGTGATCTCATCTGACTGCTGTAATACATTCTGCTGTATGGGTGTTATGTATTAGGATTTTAAAGTCATGGCTTAATGGAATGTGGTAAACAGTTTATTTCCTCATCTTACTTCCTTCTCTAATATTTCACAGAAAATTCTGGTTATCATCCACTATCAAATTTACAGAGCCAAGGTGGCATAGCATTTGCTTGATAATAGAGTAACACAGTTCAATTTCCAACAGTGACAGAATAATTGTGCCCAACCAGTCTGGGTAGATCTCCAGTTGTACTGGCTGGGAAATAATCCTGCCTCTACTAGGGACTGAACTCATACCATTGTCTGAGCAGGCGAGCACACTAACTACCATGCCATCACAGCTCCATACAAAATGGACACCAAATAACTTTTTGAGAGTTGGCTGGAATGTTCTTTATTGCGTTAGAATTGGTCCTTAGGAGGACCTGCCAGATTCAGAAAGTAAAGAAAGGCAGCATGGAAGTAATTCTAAATACATGAAAACAAAATGATGTGATAAACTGAGTTGCAGATGCGAACTATATAATACATTTCAGCATCCATATTTAATGAGACAACGAAAGTTAGCCATCAAAGATAGCGAGGAAGGGCATGGAAGGAATGGTCAGGAGGTTCCTGAGACAAGTGTTCTGAATACCTTGGACTGCCAGAGTTACTAATAACAATTGCTCAGAAGAGACAAACAATACTTGCTAGTCAGAATGAAAAGAGAGGCAGTGGAGAAAATAACGACTGGAAAGATCAGCGGTACAAGAGACAGAGAAAATGCTAAGTGGCCTTGAGTGGTGACACGGAGGAATATCATCAATAGAGTTGATCAAGAACTCAAGGGACCGAGATCTGTGGAGATGCATATACTTGTATATATATATATATGTCTTCTGGCAAGTTTCAGAGAAACGATTCCTCCATGAGGCAAACTCCAGTAGAAGATAAGTTTCAGAGGAAAGATTTCTCCATGAGGCAAACTCCAGTAGAAGATAAGTTTCAGAGGAAAGATTCCTCCACGAGGCAAACTCCAGTAGAAGATAAGTTTCAGAGGAAAGATTTCTCCACGAGGCAAACTCCAGTAGAAGATAAGTTTCAGAGGAAAGATTTCTCCACGAGGCAAACTCCAGTAGAAGATAAGTTTCAGAGGAAAGATTTCTCCATGAGGCAAACTCCAGTAGAAGATAAGTTTCAGAGGAACGATTCCTCCACGAGGCAAACTCCAGTAGAAGATAAGTTTCAGAGGAACGATTCCTCCACGAGGCAAACTCCAGTAGAAGATAAGTTTCAGAGGAACGATTCCTCCACGAGGCAAACTCCAGTAGAAGATAAGTTTCAGAGGAACGATTCCTCCACGAGGCAAACTCCAGTAGAAGATAAGTTTCAGAGGAAAGATTTCTCTATGAGGCAAACTCCAGTAGAAGATAAGTTTCAGAGGAAAGATTTCTCCACGAGGCAAACTCCAGTAGAAGATAAGTTTCAGAGGAAAGATTCCTCCACGAGGCAAACTCCAGTAGAAGAACGGACAGAGTTCACTAGTACACAAAGACAACTGCAGACTGACATACAGCACATATTCATTCTGTAAAACTACCATGGTGAAGGTGAAAGATATGACAGCGTGGATTGCATGTTTTAGTTGAAAGGATTCATTCCTCTAGTTCATTATTTTTTAAACTTGTTTCTGTAGTATGTGCTTGACAAGACACAGCAAAAACTGCCAGGAAAATATAAATATTGCAGTATATTGTGTCTTGATTATTCAAACTTACATCATAGTCAGGTTCAATGAGTGTGATATCTGCATAGCCGATGGCTACCCACACGATTAGGGTGACCAGGGACAGCAAGGTGACAATGGGCACGAAGTAGCCAGCAATCTTGTCTGCCAAATTCTGTATTGGAGCCTGGAAGAGATATGACCAAACAGTTCATCACACTGATATTACTACATGCAAGTTTATGAATACATTCATGGCAACTGAACAATACCCACCTCCCCAGCTTTCTATATATAGATATGTCTGTGCGTGTTTGTGTGTAGATGTACTGCCTACCCCCACACAAGACACCTAGCACCTGTACTGGTTTCCATTATGTACAGCTGATCCTGGACATCTCTAGTATATAAATGCCACTAATCTGTGGATAGAATAAAGCTGTAGCCCCACATCCACTGAGAATATGACAAATGAAATCCCTGCCCTGCTTCAAGCCACCACGTCCTACAACAATCACCGAACTGTGCTTAGAGTCGGGGACAGACAACGATGGCAAGGAGTCTACATGTCGAAGAAGTCAGGCCGTCCGACTTGCGTTCAGCACTTTCAACAGGGAGTGGGATGGGTGGGTGTGGTTACAAGCTGATCTGTGGTGGGAGACCAAGGTAGATGGCATAAACAGGTGCAATGGACTCAATCCTCTGGCTTTTTAACCCCATTTTTAAATGATGGCCAGGAAGAGAACCTGTCAAGACACCCTAGAACCATTGCTGATATGTAACATTTCACAAGCCCTTGCTGTGGGATGACTTGGTTATTATGGACAGCAGATGCTGTAAGGCTGTGAGATACTGAGAGACAATGTAGCGATTGGAGTATTCAGTAGGAGACTGGAGTAAACATGCAGCGTATGTGTTGTTGTTCAGTCAATGAATGTTCCTGTGTGAAGTGTGTTCCTGCGTGAAGTGTGTTCCTGCGTGAAGTGTGTTCCTGAGTGAAGTGTGTTCCTGCATGAAGTGTGTTCCTTCGTGAAGTGTGTTTCTTCATGAAGTGTGTTCCTGTGTGATCCTGTGTGAAGTGTGTTCCTGTGTGAAGTGTGTTCCTGTGTGAAGTGTGTTCCTGCGTGAAGTGTGTTCCTGTGTTCCTTCGTGAAGTGTGTTCTGTGTGAAGTGTGTGAAGTGAGTTCGTGCATTCCTGCATGAAGTGTGTTCCTGCTTGAAGTATGTTCCTGCGTGAAGTGTGTTCCTGTGTGAAGTCTGTTCCTTTGTGAAGTGTGTTCCTTCGTGAAGTGTGTTCCTGTGTGAAGTGTGTTCCTGTGTTCCTTCATGAAGTGTGTTCCTTCATGAAGTGTGTTCCTTCGTGAAGTGTGTTCCTTTGTGAAGTGTGTTCATGTGTTCCTGCGTGAAGTGTGTTCCTGCGTGAAGTGTGTTCCTGCGTGAAGTGTTCCAGTGTGAAGTGTGTTCCTGTGTGAAGTGTGTTCCTGCGTGAAGTGTGTTCCTGCGTGAAGTGTGTTCCTGTGTGAAGTGTGTTCCTGTGTGAAGTGTGTTCATGTGTTCCTGTGTGAAGTGTGTTCCTGTGTGAAGTGTATTCCTTCGTGAAGTGTGTTCCTTCGTGAAGTGTGTTCGTGTGTTACTGTGTGAAGTGTGTTCCTGTGTGATGTGTGTTCCTTCGTGAAGTGTGTTCGTGTGTTCCTGTGTGTAGTGTGTTCCTGTGTGAAGTGTGTTCCTTCATGAAGTGTGTTCCTTCATGAAGTGTGTTCCTTCATGAAGTGTGTTCTTGTGGAAGTTTTTTTCGTGTGTGAAGTGTGTTCCTGCATGAAGTGTGTTCCTGCGTGAAGTGTGTTCGTGTGTTCCTGCGTGAAGTGTGTTCCTGCATGAAGTGTTCCTTTGTGAAGTGTGTTCCTGCGTGAAGTGTGTTCGTGTGTTCGTGCGTGAAGTGTGTTCCTGCGTGAAGTGTGTTCCTGTGTGAAGTGTGTTCCTGTGTGAAGTGTGTTCCTGTGTGAAGTGTGTTCCTGTGTGAAGTGTGTTCCTTCGTGAAATGTGTTCCTGCGTGAAGTGTGTTCCTGTGTGAAGTGTTCTAGTGTGAAGTGTGCTCCTGTGTGAAGTGTGTTCCTGTGTGAAGTGTGTTCCTGTGTGAAGTGTGTTCCTGTGTGAAGTGTGTTCCTGCGTGAAGTGTGTTCCTGTGTGAAGTGTGTTCATGTGTTCCTGTGTGAAGTGTGATCCTGTGTGAAGTGTGTTCCTGTGTGAAGTGTATTCCTTCGTGAAGTGTGTTCCTTCGTGAAGTGTGTTTGTGTGTTACTGTGTGAAGTGTGTTCCTGTGTGAAGTGTGTTTGTGTGTTACTGTGTGAAGTGTGTTCCTGTGTGAAGTGTGTTCCTTCGTGAAGTGTGTTCCTGTGTGAAGTGTGTTCCTGCGTGAAGTGTGTTCATGTGTTCCTGCGTGAAGTGTGTTCCTGCGTGAAGTGTGTTCCTTCGTGAAGTGTGTTCTTGTGGAAGTTTTTTTTGTGTGTGAAGTGTGTTCCTGCATGAAGTGTGTTCCTGCGTGAAGTGTGTTCGTGTGTTCCTGTGTGAAGTGTGTTCTTGTGTGAAGTGTGTTCCTGCGTGAAGTGTGTTCCTTCGTGAAGTGTGTTCCTGTGTGAAGTGTGTTCCTGTGGAAGTTTTTTCACGTGTGAAGTGTGTTCCTGCATGAAGTGTGTTCCTGCATGAAGTGTGTTCTTGCGTGAAGTGTGTTCCTGTGTGAAGTGTGTTCCTGCGTGAAGTGTGTTCCTGCGTGAAGTGTGTTCCTGCGTGAAGTGTGTTCCTGCGTGAAGTGTGTTCCTGTGTGAAGTGTGTTCCTGCATGAAGTGTGTTCCTGTGTGAAGTGTGTTCCTGCATGAAGTGTGTTCCTGTGTGAAGTGTGTTCATGCATGAAGTGTGTTCCTGTGTGAAGTGTGTTCCTGTGTGAAGTGAACAGGGATGCCAGCTGCCCTGTGCTCAGAGCCAGTGAAGCACAGACATGGAGTCAGAGAATGAGCGTTCATAGTTGAATATCATCATCATGTGCCATGTCAGTAAGCTTGGGTGGTCAAGTTTTGTCATCTCACACGATCACCAGAGTTGTGGATAAGCTCTGTGTTCTTGTCTCGACCATACCCCATGGCCAAGCCATCCAGATATGTACTTCTGTGCCTTCCCCTGGTTCTGGTACCCTCAATCTTGCCGGTTGTCACCAAGTTCTCTAGTGTATGTGGTTGTACATACAAGGACAGAGAAGCTTGTCACCTGGCAGGAACCGGCTGTAGGTGTGTGGGATGTTGGAACCCTCACCTGTGATGCATGTGGGACTAGGTGGCCAGTCTGTCCCTCCTGCAGCCAGTGTGGACAGCTGGCCCTGAAGCCTGGTCTGATTGAGCTCATGCCACTGTCAGCGCAGTGTCCCACCCACCACACCAGCTACAGTTCTATATAACGAAGATTATGAGGGTGTTTCGCCTACTATGGGAACACACAGACTGCTGTATACTGCTGGTGTCCACGACCCAGCAGTCCATCCATCTGGGTGGATGCTGTACCCGATGACCTCATCCATGATGTCTGTGTGACTCTGGTTATAAGATCCCGGCAAGGTTGACACAGTTAGCAAATGGCAGAAGAAAAGTCGGATGTGTTACACAAAAGACATAACGCGCATAAAGCTAAAACCTTCTAACCATTAACAAAAGACTAGGAGACCAACCTTGGATGTCTGTGCCTCCTCCACAAGTTTGACGATCTGGCTTAAAGTGGTGTCCGCTCCGACATAGGTGGCCTCCACCAGGAGCATACCATTCTGGTTGATGCTACCACCAATCACTGGTGAACCTGCGCGCAATAAACAAACATTGTGTCATGTTGTCTTGAACACATCAGTCACACTGACATTACATCAACTTGACATGCAGACTTCTCAACTACACCCATGTTGCATGCTGAGTGAGTCAGTGAGCATGACCCAGACAACCGAGGCAGATCGTGTGTGCCAGCACTGGACTGAATCCCTGCAGAGATCCACATTTCCTACAGTGATGTTTATCTTGGTATCGGGTACCAGGTGTTGTGGGCAATGAAAGAGAATATAGACCGCTGACACAGGCACCATATCAGAAGTTCATTAAATACATGCGAAGAATAACAAATCAAGACCAGACCTGGGGGTAGTTGGAACTCGACAGTTCCATCATGACAAAGCACCCGCCCATTCTTCACATCTGTTTGAGATTGTCTTGGCCAAACACAATATTTCTCTTGCTGGTCAGACTCCCTCCTCTAACGACATGGATTCTCATGATACGTGGCTTTTCAAAAAAGCTAAAAATGCCACTAAAAGGGACCACATTTGAGTCACGAGAAGAAATTATATGGAACGTGATGGCCACACTGTACTAAATTCCCCAAGAGGCTTTCTTGAAAAGCTTCCAACAATGGTGGGACTGCTGGGTTAGGTAGGTGGGACTGTTGGGTTAGGTGGGTACAGTCCCAAGGAGAGTACTTTGAATGAAATTAGGGTTCACGCCTGCAGGTGAGTCATTGTACTTCCCCCAGGTAAAGCTCTGCAACTATATAAACAGAACTCGTGTGACATACGATGGAACATCTTAGCAAGAGAATGGTGATTTTGAAATACATGAATAGAAGAGCAGAGAGGCTGAGAGAGAGCTGGGAGTGGGTTAGAAGAGGACAATAACAAAGCAGGGATAGAGGATCGGGAGTGGGGGAAGAATGAATGAATAAACAGACTATTTTTTTTTCATGAAAATTGAAGAAATCTATGAGAAATTTGTACTGCTTCAACAGAAGTCATAGTACCATAGTCTTTTATGTCCTGGCTTAACAAGACAGTGACTGGGTTCAATGGCCCAGCGGTGGCAGTGTGGCAAAACGCCAGTGGCCCATGTCCTCATGCCTTCTTTGAGTTTGGGTAAACAGTGGGAAACAGCTTTCGGGAACCCTCAGTTCTCTTATTCGCTCAATCCCCATGGAAGATAGTTCTCTTAGTTACTTTAACAACACGATCTTCTTAATAGAATGATTAGAAATATGTCTTTTCTTTGGGAAAACCCGATAGGGCGCCTTGCACCAAATACACACTGGTTCAACTTCTGGGGAAAACAAGGTTCGTTTAAACAACTACCATATGTGGACTGCATCATGTCATTTTGACACTTTAAAGAGTGCGACAGAAGTGCAGTAGTCTACTGGTGAATGGAAAGGGTCCTTCTTTTGGAAGTGAATAGAGCTGAAAGTCTCGACAGGGCTTCTACATGGAAAGTTATGTTTTAGACGAGTCCTTGTCAAGTTTTGGGCCATGCCTGGCTAAGGGTATGATTTCTACGAGATAGAGCCACCGCTGGCCTGAAAGAATGACCATCAGCCTTTCTAACACCTAGCCAGTCATCTCGATACGTAAGGATCGAGTCATTTTGTATTCTGGACTGGACCCCGCCTAAATATCAGACCCACCCATCCTTGTCTGAGACAGTGAAGGATACCTACCCAATTCCCGTTCATGAACTATTCCCATTGTATGAACTCCCTACTTAGCATCGTGACCAGGGATCACAGGACGTTTTCCCACGAACATTACAGAGGCCTGTTGTTAGCACAACGTACCGGGAAGGAAAGAACTGAAGACTTATTCGGTGAGCTGTATGTGGACGGAACTGACATTGACTACAGCTTGGTCTATGATGGAAAGTCATGAGGCTCTGTGCCTGAACACTTTATCCCTGTTTTGTCTGTTGTGAACTATCTGTTTTAACTGCCTTGATGTTATCCTGTGCTGTCCTTATTAAGTTATTAAAATTACTTTATGGTTTACTTTGACGATCGCCATGTTATCTATGGGTCAGCCAGAAAGACACTGCAGGGAATAGGCCCAGAGGTCGAAAGAGAGAGTGACAGTGAGTCCAGGGAACGGAGGAGGGTTGGCAAGCAAAGACCTATCCCAGCCAGGGCTATAGAATATTATTGAAGCATTGTGACATAGTTATTTGGGACCCTCCACGTAGCTTGTTACAGGCAGAATGCTGCGTTACCCGCTAGTTTCGACTATGTGAGGTTGGTTCAGGATCATAACACTGGTACAGGACCATTCTCAGATTAGTCCTGGAACTACCTGCCTGGGAAGAAGTATTATTGAAGAAGAGAACAGGTCATCCCATCTCATTATATGGTGGAGAATGTGCGCTGGCTGAACACCTCAAGCCTCAACAACATGGGGCTAGCATTACAGTTTCAACACAAGTAATGAGTAAGAAAGAAAAGGAATAATGCAGGAAAACTTCAACGTGCCTACAAACATAAGAGGCAACAACAACGTACCAACAGATTTGGGAACTGGCATGCTCTCTCCTGTAATCAAGGACTCGTCGCAGGAAGAGTGGCCATAAATGACTTTAGCATCCACCGGGATCTTGCCTCCAGGTACCACCTTGAGGATGTCACCTCGCTGCACCAGGTCCAGGCTGATGGTCTTCTCAGAGAGGATCTGGAACTGCTTGTCAACGTCCACCATCACAGCCTCTTTGGGTTGTAGAGAGATGAGCTTGGCTAAAGCCTCGCTGGTTTTACCCTGTTACAGAGAGGGTAAAACAGACATTGAATTATTTGGAAATGTAATGCAGACAAAATCAACTGATGGAACGTGAAATAAAAATAGTGAATACATTGTTAGAAGATGTAACGCAGAAATGAAACAAATGTATGAAATATATTGTTGGAAGATGTAACGCAGAAATGAAACAAATGTATGAAATATATTGTTGGAAGATGTAACGCAGAAATGAAACAAATGTATGAAATATATTGTTGGAACATGTAATGCAGAAATGAAACAAATGTATGAAACATATTGTTGGAACATGTAACGCAGAAATGAAACAAATGTATGAAATATATTGTTGGAAGATGTAACGCAGAAATGAAACAAATGTATGAAATATATTGTTGGAACATGTAACGCAGAAATGAAACAAATGTATGAAATATATTGTTGGAACATGTAACGCAGAAATGAAACAAATGTATGAAATATATTGTTGGAACATGTAACGCAGAAATGAAACAAATGTATGAAACATATTGTTGGAACATGTAACGCAGAAATGAAACAAATGTATGAAATATATTGTTGGAACATGTAACGCAGAAATGAAACAAATGTATGAAATATATTGTTGGAAGATGTAAAGCAGAAATGAAACAAATGTATGAAATATATTGTTGGAAGATGTAACGCAGAAATGAAACAAATGTATGAAATATATTGTTGGAAGATGTAACGCAGAAATGAAACAAATGTATGAAATATATTGTTGGAACAAATAACTATGGCACATATTTATGTGAAGTTACTTCTTTTCCCAGGCTGGTATGAAGTTTCTTGTGAGATATCACTCCACCATAATAACAGAAGTGGAATAGGGATGAGAATACACACAGAGCTGGACATGTCTTCAATGCACAGTCAGGCTGGTGTTTAACAATAAACCCTAGTCTATATACTATGTAGGGACTACTTGGCAAGCTCAGGCCAGGAAAGCTCTCTCCTGGACCACCCAACAATGCTATGGATGTCACAATTAAGACAAGCAAACTACAAACAATGCTATGGATGTCACAATTAAGACAAGCAAACTAACAACAATGCTATGGATGTCACAATTAAGACAAGCAAACTAACAACAATGCTATGGATGTCACAATTAAGACAAGCAAACTAACAACAATGCTATAGGTGTCACATTAAGACAAGAAATCTAACAACAATGCTATGGATGTAACATTAAGACAAGCAAACTAACAACAATGCTATAGGTGTCACATTAAGACAAGAAAACTAACAACAATGCTATGGATGTAACATTAAGACAAGCAAACTACCAACAATGCTATAGATGTCACATTAAGACAAGCAAACTAACAACAATGCTATGGATGTCACATTAAGACTACCAAACTACCAACAATGCTATGGATGTCACATTAAGACAACCAAACTACCAACAATGCTATGGATGTCACATTAAGACAACCAAACTACCAACAATGCTATGGATGTCACAATTAAGACAACCAAACTACCAACAATGCTATGGATGTCACATTAAGACAACCAAACTACCAACAATGCTATGGATGTCACAATTAAGACAACCAAACTACCAACAATGCTATGGATGTCACAATTAAGACAAGCAAACTAACAACAATGCTATGGATGTCACAATTAAGACAAGCAAACTAACAACAATGCTATGGATGTCACAATTAAGACAAGCAAACTAACAACAATGCTATGGATGTCACAATTAAGACAAGCAAACTAACAACAATGCTATAGGTGTCACATTAAGACAAGAAATCTAACAACAATGCTATGGATGTAACATTAAGACAAGCAAACTAATAACAATGCTATAGGTGTCACATTAAGACAAGAAAACTAACAACAATGCTATGGATGTAACATTAAGACAAGCAAACTACCAACAATGCTATAGATGTCACATTAAGACAAGCAAACTAACAACAATGCTATGGATGTCACATTAAGACTACCAAACTACCAACAATGCTATGGATGTCACATTAAGACAACCAAACTACCAACAATGCTATGGATGTCACATTAAGACAACCAAACTACCAACAATGCTATGGATGTCACAATTAAGACAAGCAAACTACCAACAATGCTATAGATGTCACATTAAGACAAGCAAACTACCAACAATGCTTTGGATGTCACATTAAGACAACCAAACTACCAACAATGCTATGGATGTCACAATTAAGACAAGCAAACTACCAACAATGCTATGGATGTCACATTAAGACAAGCAAACTACCAACAATGCTATGGATGTCACATTAAGACAAGCAAACTACAAACAATGCTATGGATGTCACATTAAGACAAGCAAACTACCAACAATGCTATAGATGTCACATTAAGACAAGCAAACTACCAACAATGCTATGGATGTCACATTAAGACAAGCAAACTACCAACAATGCTATAGATGTCACATTAAGACAAGAAAACTACCAACAATGCTATGGATGTCACATTAAGACAAGAAAACTACCAACAATGCTATAGATGTCACATTAAGACAAGAAAACTACCAACAATGCTATAGATGTCACATTAAGACAAGCAAACTACCAACAATGCTATAGATGTCACAATTAAGACAAGCAAACTACCAACAATGCTATAGATGTCACAATTAAGACAAGCAAACTACAAACAATGCTATGGATGTCACATTAAGACAAGAAAACTACCAGCAATGCTATAGATGTCACAATTAAGACAAGCAAACTACCAGCAATGCTATGGATGTCACAATTAAGACAAGCAAACTACCAGCAATGCTATGGATGTCACAATTAAGACAAGCAAACTACATTTTTTGGGTCACTCGCTTTGAACTCAAACGTAGTCCATACAAGGTCTACTAGTTCTAGTGCAAAGGATTGACTTTTGTGTCTAGATTAGCTTTCCCTATTAGCAGTGTCCCTCGCCAACAGGCCTAACCACGCAGACTTCTGAGGTCCAAAGTCATGGACAAGAAGTCAACATTTTAGTCCAACTGACTGGTGTAGGGGTTGAACCTGCTACTTCGGCCTTAGCACACCAGAAGTTTAAGAGTGAATGCTCTTATCCTTTCAGTCATGCTGACCCCCCAGGAAACGACATAAATGCAGTTGTTTTTACTGACCACACACTGATTCTTGCAACATTAATGTGGTGGTTTTCCCTGAACCTCTATACACACATGAATGTGCATGTGAGTGAGTTAGTAAGTAAAAGAAAAAGAAGGGAGGAGAGGAGAGGGTGAGAGAGAGAGAGAAAAGAGAGGAGAGGGTGAGAGAAAGGAGAGTGAGAGGAGAGGGTGAGAGAGAGGAGACGGTGAGAGAGAGAAAGGAGAGAGAGAGGGGAGGGTGAGAGAAAGGAGAGAGAGAGGAGAGGGTGAGAGAAAGGAGAGAGAGAGGAGAGGGTGAGAGAAAGGAGAGAGAGAGAGAGGAGAGGGTGAGAGAAAGGAGAGAGAGAGGAGAGGGTGAGAGAAAGGAGAGAGAGAGGAGAGGGTGAGAGAAAGGAGAGAGAGAGGAGAGGGTGAGAGAAAGGAGAGATAGAGGAGAGGGTGAGAGAAAGGAGAGAGAGAGGAGAGGGTGAGAGAAAGGAGAGAGAAAGGAGAGGGTGAGAGAAAGGAGAGGGTGAGAGAAAGGAGAGAGAGAGGAGAGAGTGAGAGAAAGGAGAGAGTGAGAGAAAGGAGAGAGAGAGGAGAGGGAGAGAGAGAGGAGAGGGTGAGAGAAAGGAGAGAGAGGGTGAGAGAAAGGAGAGAGAGAGAAAGGAGAGAGCGAGGAGAGGGTGAGAGAAAAGAGAGAGAGAGGAGAGGGTGAGAGAAAGGAGAGAGAGAGGAGAGGGTGAGAGAAAGGAGAGAGAGAGGAGAGGGTGAGAGAAAAGAGAGAGAGAGGAGAGGGTGAGAGAAAGGAGAGAGCGAGGAGAGGGTGAGAGAAAAGAGAGAGAGAGGAGAGGGTGAGAGAAAGGAGAGAGAGAGGAGAGGGTGAGAGAAAGGAGAGAGAGAGGAGAGGGAGTGAGAGAAAGGAGAGGAGAGAGAGAGACTATGCTAGCAGCCCTCAAATATCTCACACAAACCACCCCCAGGAAGCCTACCTTGGCTATATGCTCCAACCACCTGCCCAAGGAGATGAACACCATCAGCATGGGTGTGGTCTCGAAGAAAGTGGGTGGGCTGAACTCTTCTTTCATGGCCATGGCAGCCACGACTACAGCAATGGAGTACACATAGGAGATGGTTGTTGCCATAACCACCAGCACGTCCATGTTAGTTGAGCCATGTTTTATAACCTTGTAGGCTTGAATGTAGAAGTACCTGCCTCCAATAAACTGTGAACAGAAACAATAACATGTGAATAGAAACAGCAGGCTGTGAACAGATACAGTAACATGTGAATAGAAACAGCAGGCTGTGAACAGATACAATAAACTGTGAACAGAAGAATAGAATGTGAACAGACAACACAAAAGACCATACACAGACACAACATTCTGAACAGAAACAATGAACAGTAAAATAGAAACAATAAACTGTGAACAGAAACAATAGGCTTGGAATAGAAACAATAAAATATGAACAGAAATGATAGACTGTGAATAGAAACAAGAGCCTGAACAAAGGTTGTGAACAAAAACAATAGAAACTCTAACCTAGACTCTGGCATTAACATTAAAGTTTCTCGTATCTAGACTCTGGTAGCAATATTATCATTTCTCTTACCTAGACTCTGGCGTTAACATTAATGTTTCTCTTATCTAGACTCTGGTAGCAATATTATCATTTCTCTTACCAAGACTAAGGCATTAACATTAAAGTTTCTCGTATCTAGACTCTGGTAGCAATATTATCATTTCTCTAACCTAGACTATGGCATTAACATTAAAGTTTCTCGTACCTAGACTCTGGTAGCAATATTATCATTTCTCTAACCTAGACTATGGCGTTAACATTAAAGTTTCTCGTATCTAGACTCTGGTAGCAATATTATCATTTCTCTAACCTACACTATGGCGTTAACATTAAAGTTTCTCGTATCTAGACTCTGGTAGCAATATTATCATTTCTCTTACCTAGACTCTGGCGTTAACATTAAAGTTTCTCGTATCTAGACTCTGGTAGCAATATTATCATTTCTCTAACCTACACTATGGCGTTAACATTAAAGTTTCTCGTATCTAGACTCTGGTAGCAATATTATCATTTCTCTAACCTACACTATGGCGTTAACATTAAAGTTTCTCGTATCTAGACTCTGGTAGCAATATTATCATTTCTCTTACCTAGACTCTGGCGTTAACATTAAAGTTTCTCGTATCTAGACTCTGGTAGCAATATTATCATTTCTCTAACCTACACTATGGCGTTAACATTAAAGTTTCTCGTATCTAGACTCTGGTAGCAATATTATCATTTCTCTAACCTACACTATGGCGTTAACATTAAAGTTTCTCGTATCTAGACTCTGGTAGCAATATTATCATTTCTCTTACCTAGACTCTGGCGTTAACATTAAAGTTTCTCGTATCTAGACTCTGGTAGCAATATTATCATTTCTCTAACCTAGACTAAGGCATTAACATTAAAGTTTCTCGTACCTAGACTCTGGTAGCAATATTATCATTTCTCTAACCTAGACTATGGCATTAACATTAAAGTTTCTCGTATCTAGACTCTGGTAGCAATATTATCATTTCTGTAACCTAGACTATGGCATTAACATTAAAGTTTCTCGTACCTAGACTCTGGTAGCAATATTATCATTTCTCTTACCAAGACTATGGCGTTAACATTAAAGTTTCTCGTATCTAGACTCTGGTAGCAATATTATCATTTCTCTTACCTAGACTCTGGCGTTAACATTAAAGTTTCTCGTATCTAGACTCTGGTAGCAATATTATCATTTCTCTAACCTACACTATGGCGTTAACATTAAAGTTTCTCGTATCTAGACTCTGGTAGCAATATTATCATTTCTCTAACCAAGACTATGGCATTAACATTACAGTTTCTCGTACCTAGACTCTGGTAGCAATATTATCATTTCTCTAACCAAGACTATGGCATTAACATTAAAGTTTCTCGTATCTAGACTCTGGTAGCAATATTATCATTTCTCTAACCTAGACTAAGGCATTAACATTAAAGTTTCTCGTACCTAGACTCTGGTAGCAATATTATCATTTCTCTAACCTAGACTATGGCATTAACATTAAAGTTTCTCGTATCTAGACTCTGGTAGCAATATTATCATTTCTGTAACCTAGACTATGGCATTAACATTAAAGTTTCTCGTACCTAGACTCTGGTAGCAATATTATCATTTCTCTTACCAAGACTATGGCATTAACATTAAAGTTTCTCGTACCTAGACTCTGGTAGGGGTATTATCATTTCTCTAACCTAGACTGGGACAGTGATAGTAAAGTTGTCCTCCTTTGACAGAGATAATGACATTAAAGCTGTCCTCACTTTGACAGAGGTAATGACATTAAAGTTGTCTTCACCTGGACAGAGGTAGTGACATAAAGTTGTCTTCACCTGGACAGAGGTAGTGACATAAAGTTGTCTTCACCTGGACAGAGATAGTGACATAAAGTTGTCCTCACCTGGACAGAGATAGTGACAAAAAGCTGTCCGCACCTGGACAGAGATAGTGACAAAAAGTTGTCCTCACCTGGACAGAGATAGTGACATAAAGTTATCCTCACCTGGACAGAGGTAGTGACATTAAAGTTGTCCTCACCTGGACAGAGATAGTGACATAAAGTTGTCCTCACCTGGACAGGGATAGTGACATAAAGTTATCCTCACCTGGACAGAGGTAGTGACATTAAAGTTGTCCTCACCTGGACAGAGGTAGTGAGATTAAAGCTGTCCTCACTTTGACAGAGGTAATGACATTAAAGTTGTCTTCACCTGGACAGAGGTAGTGACATAAAGTTGTCTTCACCTGGACAGAGGTAGTGACATAAAGTTGTCTTCACCTGGACAGAGATAGTGACATAAAGTTGTCCTCACCTGGACAGAGATAGTGACAAAAAGCTGTCCTCACCTGGACAGAGATAGTGACAAAAAGTTGTCTGCACCTGGACAGAGATAGTGACAAAAAGTTGTCCTCACCTGGACAGAGATAGTGACATAAAGTTATCCTCACCTGGACAGAGGTAGTGACATTAAAGTTGTCCTCACCTGGACAGAGATAGTGACATAAAGTTGTCCTCACCTGGACAGGGATAGTGACATAAAGTTATCCTCACCTGGACAGAGGTAGTGACATTAAAGTTGTCCTCACCTGGACAGAGGTAGTGAGATTAAAGCTGTCCTCACCTGGACAGAGGTAGTGACATTAAAGTTAAACTTACCTGGACCGGGGTAGCCAGAATAAACATGATCAGGTTCAAGACATCCAGGCCAGGAACAATGGTAATCTGGGAGTAATGTATATGAGAGGGCATCTTCTTCATGGTGCCGTTGTGGCCGTCATGTGACGAGTCATCCCCCATGCCGAACATCATGTACATCATGATAACCATGGACGGAGCACCAAATATCAGCGACCACAGAAAGGAGGTTCGCCACCTACAACAGCAGCAACACCAACAATACGTATACATTATGACGAGAAATACGTGTTAGTAATTATCTCATTTGGAATAAAATGGCAAAGATGAATTTTTGTACACCCTGTACATTTAAATTAATACAATAAGATAATGCAAGAACCTTTGAAAATTGTCACTCTGGTCATAGCCATGTTAAGTTTCTCAATCTCTGGCCACTGCTCCTGCCTCAGGCACCCTCCCGCCCCTGGTGTCTGCCATGGTCTATGATGTCCACCTCTGTATTGATATACCCCAGCCTCTTCTCCTAGGAGCCAGGCCTCCCACCACTATTTTCCCCTCCAAACCAGTGTGACATTTATAGTGACCAAAGTATTTCAGCTCCTGAGATGTGTTGTTATTTATGAGCCAGGTTTCTTCTAGGCTCAGATATTTCAGCTCCTGAGACATGTTATTTATGGGCCAGGTTTCTTCTAGGCTCAGATCCTGTAGAAAGTACGAGGGGTCTTCAAATGAAAACTTTATTACGATGCAGTCCTCCAGCGCCGATAATGTGCTTGGATTCATGTAGAAAAAAATTCTCTGGGGTCACTACTTGGTGTGCCAGACCTGGTCATGAACAGTCTATTACAGTAGTCACATTGTTTTGAAACTTCCTACTCCACTCATACACTTGCTGGACTAAAATGTTGACCTGTCGTGCTTGACTTGGGGACGTAAATTACAAGTACCTCTGAAGTCGGAGTGGGTTGGCCTGATGGCGAGGGACACTGTTAAAAGGGAAAGCTAATTCACATGCAAAATTCAGTCCATCACTACTATAAATACTGTGTATGGACTACGCTTGCGTTCAAAGTGAGCGAGCAAAAAAAAAAAAAAAAAAAACACACACACACACAATCAAATACACACATGGCAGATCAAAGTATGAGAAGAGAGAACGAACGAACTTTATTTTAAAAGGGTAACAAATTGGGCACGCAGGCCCGTCTTACATTCGGCCCTTACAGACATACAACAAGGTGTTGGAAGTAGTCTGAAATGAGATCTGAAGTTAGTTAACACCCGCAGCAAGGTAATCAAGGGTAGACAATGACTGAAACAATCAACTGGACACCAGGAGACATATTCATACAATCAAAGATAAGTATGATGACAAACCAGTATTCTCTGATGGAAGGCAATGACTGAAACAACTCTACACCAGGAGACATGTTGATACAATCACAGATAAGTATGATGACAAACCAGTGTTCTCTGATGGAAGTCAAAGACTGGCAATGACTGAGATGAGGCAACAAAATCAGCGTATTTGATTACAAACCTTTTGATCTCGTCTCGGTGGTCATAGCGAGAAGCCTTCTCGTCGTCGTCTGACTTCAGATGGGCTTCGAACCCCAAATCCTGGCAATATCAAAATATTTAGTCAGCTTCATTCTTATTGGATTTGACATTCCACATCATGGGAATATCAACATAGTTAATTATTTCAGTTCCAGGCATTCGTTACTGACAACAGCGCCTCTTTTAAACTAGTTTGTACTTAATAGTAACAACTGAATCTTCAAGAGTTCAAACAAACAATACAACTAATGAACAGAATCTGTTCATGTTATCACTGGAATAGTTCTGATTAGTGTAAAAGATGAATGGGACAGATGTTGAGAAATGTGCACCATATATAGAGTAACCAACATATGTGTGGTGAATTTCCTGGTGCTACATTATGTATAGATTAACAGGTGAATTGCCCAGTGCTACATTATGTATAGATTAACAGGTGAATTGCCCAGTGCTACATTATGTATAGATTAACAGGTGAATTGCCCAGTGCTACATTATGTATAGATTAACAGGTGAATTGCCCAGTGCTACATTGCCTATAGAATAAAACACAGCTGGTCATCACCATTCCCACACTATTACCATCTGATGTTTGTATAAAATTACATCACCACCACCAAAGAAAGCAGACTGGTGTTGGACGTCACATCTCTTATACAAGCCACTTGATCAGAGAGCACTCTGTTATTTAAATATTTCATGATGTCTGTTTTGCTCTGCTAATCTGCACCGAATACATATCAGAACTTCATGTAGTCTTCTTCGCAATAAAATCATACTTGTCTTAACCATTCCTCATCACAAGACAATCATACATATCTCAATCATCCATCATCAAAAGACAATCATACTTGTCTCAATCATCCATCATCACAAGACAATCATACATGTCTCAATCATCCATCATCACAAAACAATCATACTTGTATCAATCATCCCTCACTGCCACATGGCGTTTAGACAGAATGATGTCATCGGAAAAGGCGGTAGAAAATCATATAGGGAAAACCCCACAAGAAACTAAGGAAACTGTTGGTAAAGAACACAAAGGACAGTGACGTCAGATATCAACAGAAAAGGACATCGATTGGGAAGGTACTAACAGGCCGTGAAATGCAAATATTGGCGGTAGAATCGTGTTGGCACATGAAACAGTGGCTGCGACGGAGATAGCAAGGAAGGAAGAGATACAGGGTTTGCTACAACGTGTCGCTACATAACTTACGGGGTACCTAGACCTACATCGCGCAGAGCGGCAAAGGAGAACTGCAGGCAGAATGACAGAAGGGCAACGGAAGATACGAAGGTACAATATCTATGTAAGCAGGTTAGCGTTGAGTATCAATGAGTTCCTGTAAATAGAACTAGGTCCCGCTTGGCAACAACAAGCACCTAGGTACGGATAGAATTGATAGAAAATCTCAAACTGACTGTGAGATCTTATTAAATGTTATTACGTATCAACATCTTCAGCATGGCCGTTATCTTCAAAGTCATTTACCTTGCTGTTCCAGCGTTGAACATTTGTTCATTTTGCTTTTACGATTGTGGTGTCGAGCCAGTCATTTAATTGACATACTATTTGCTCAGTTGCGTTCAACAGTTTATGAACACGCCGGACTTGTAGTGTGGCACTCACCACAAGACAATCATACTTGTATCAATCATCCATCATCACAAGACATTCATACATGTCTCAATCATCCATCATCAAAAGACAATCATACTTGTCTCAATCATCCATCACCACAAGACAATCATACATGTCTCAATCATCCATCATCAACAGACAATCATACTTGTCTCAATCATCCATCATCACAAGACAATCATACATGTCTCAATCATTCCTCATCAAAAGACAATCACACTTGTCTCAAACATCCATCATCAAAAGACAATCATACTTGTCTCAATCATCCCTCATCACAAGACAATCATACTTGTCTCAATCATCCATCATCACAAGACAATCATACTTGTCTCAATCATCCATCATCAAAAGACAATCATACTTGTCTCAAAAATCCCTCATCACAAGATAATCATACATATCTCAATCATCCCTCATCACAAGACAATCATTATTCTCTCACCTTGATAGCCTCAATAATATCCCTGGGCCCGGTGATTTCAGAATTGAATGTGAACTTGCCCGTGTTGGTAGCCAGGGCTACAGAAGCGGACAGAATACCCTTTCGTTTCTTGATGTTGCTCTCAATTTGGTTCACACACGAGCTGCAAGTCATCCCTGTAATCTGCAGATTACAAGACAAGTGATACGTAATTCCACACCTGGGCCCTGTCATTCATTGGCACCTTGCTGTCTTGTCATACGATAGTTTGTGCTTTAAAAAGGCATAATATCTTTTACCTATGGTGGTAGCGAATGTGATTGATAAGGCCAATTCACGCTGTAAATGTTCGTTCACAGTGGGTGCATGTGAACACGTGGTCATTTCCACCATCATGCACCATCTTACATCTCACACGCTTGGTGTGTGACTTATCTGAAAAAAATTTTCTCCTTTGTCTTTATTCCATTTCTGATGCTTGCCCTCCATGCAACACGTTCAGCGGCGACTTGCTCCCAATGTGCATTATCACTGCCTGTATCAATCATCTGGGCCCTGTACTGTATGAGTTTTCTCACTGTCAATTGATGGAAGAATTACTGCTAAACGAGTTTTCTATTTATAAAATAAAGAATTGCTCTCTCAGCTTTATCATTTTAAACTGATGAAGGATATACTCATTATATGAGTCTTTGTATTATAAACCGATGGAGGAATGACTTGCTATATGACTTTCCTGATTCTTCTCATATTAAACTAATGGAAGAATTACTACCTATATGATTCTTCTCATATTTAAATAATGGAAGAATTACTATTTGAGCTTTCTCATCATAAACTAATGGAAGAATTGCTCACTATATGATTCTTCTCAAGTTAAACTAATGGAAGAATTACTCACTTTATGATTCTTCTCATATTAAACTAATGGAAGAATTACTCACTATATGATTCTTCTCATATTAAACTAATGGAAGAATTACTCACTATATGATTCTTCTCATATTAAACTAATGGAAGAATTACTCACTATATGATTCTTCTCATATTAAACTAATGGAAGAATTACTATTTGAGCTTTCTCATCATAAACTAATGGAAGAATTACTATGTGAGCTTTCTCATCATAAACTAATGGAAGAATTACTCACTATATGATTCTTCTCATATTAAACTAATGGAAGAATTACTCACTATATGATTCTTCTCATATTAAACTAATGGAAGAATTACTATTTGAGCTTTCTCATCATAAACTAATGGAAGAATTGCTCACTATCTGATTCTTCTCAAGTTAAACTAATGGAAGAATTACTATGTGAGCTTTCTCATCATAAACTAATGGAAGAATTACTCACTATATGATTCTTCTCATATTAAACTAATGGAAGAATTACTCACTATATGATTCTTCTCATATTAAACTAATGGAAGAATTACTCACTATATGATTCTTCTCATCATAAACTAATGGAAGAATTACTCACTATATGATTCTTCTCATCATAAACTAATGGAAGAATTACTCACTATATGATTCTTCTCATATTAAACTAATGAAAAAATTACTCACTATATGATTCTTCTCATTTTAAACTAATGGAAGAATTACTCACTATATGATTCTTCTCATATTAAACTAATGGAAAAATTACTCACTATATGATTCTTCTCATATTAAACTAATGGAAGAATTACTCACTATATGATTCTTCTCATATTAAACTAATGGAAAAATTACTCACTATATGATTCTTCTCATATTAAACTAATGGAAGAATTACTCACTATATGATTCTTCTCATATTAAACTAATGGAAGAATTACTCACTATATGATTCTTCTCATATTAAACTAATGGAAGAATTACTCACTATATGATTCTTCTCATCATAAACTAATGGAAGAATTACTCACTATATGATTCTTCTCATATTAAACTAATGGAAAAGTTACTCACTATATGATTCTTCTCATATTAAACTAATGGAGAATTACTCACTATATGATTCTTCTCATATTAAACTAATGGAAAAATTACTCACTATATGATTCTTCTCATATTAAACTAATGGAAAAATTACTCACTATATGATTCTTCTCATATTAAACTAATGGAAGAATTACTCACTATATGATTCTTCTCATATTAAACTAATGGAAAAATTACTCACTATATGATGCTTCTCATATTAAACTAATGGAAAAATTACTCACTATATGATTCTTCTCATATTAAACTAATGGAAGAATTACTCACTATATGATTCTTCTCTTATTAAACTAATGGAAGAATTACTCCCTATTTGAGTATTCTTCTTATAAACTGTATGAAGAATGACTCACTATATGAACTATTTCATTATAAACTGTATGAAGAATGACTCACTATATGAACTATTTCATTATAAGCTGTTGGAAGAATGACTCACTGTACAGGTCTTCTTGTTATTACTAACAAATGTATAAGCATGATCATTATAAATGATGGACGATAGACTCACTGTCAGCTCCACTTTGCCCTGCCCTGAGACATCTCCCTCCATGACGGAGGCATTGAAGCCGAGGTCCTCAATCTTGTTGGCTATCTGGCTGGGCAGCACGTAAGCTGGATCATAGACCACCTCTGCCTTCTGTGCCATCAGGGAGACTAGGATGTTGTGAACTCCTGCAACCACAAACAGTTACCACACATTTCACTCAGCTGGTATTTGCCCTCACAGAACGGATGAAATAATACACTCTGGGTATTGTTGCAGAGACTCAGTCTTTGGAGCAGACTGCCATGTTAATACTGATAGATTCGATATGTAATGCAGGCATGTATGGCTGGGTTGACTGTGTCAAAAGTGATCACTGCACACAGACGTCCCAACAGTGCTGTTCCACCCCCCCCCCCCCCCCCCCAACAGACCACACACACACACATGGATACTTATATTTTGTGTGCACTCGCTCGCTTTGAACTAAAGAGTAGTCCATCCACACTGCTTCTAGTAGTGTTGGATGGAATTTTGTGTGGGGATTAGCTTTCCCTATTGACAATGTCTCTCATCATCAGGCGAACCCACTCTGACTTCAGAGGTACTTGTAATTTACGTCCCCAAGTCAATGATGATAAGTCAATATTTTAGTCCAACTGTCCGATGTAGGGGTTGAACCCGTTACCTCGGCATCAACACACCAGATGTTTAAGAACACCCGTTCTTATCCATTCGGCCATGCTGACCACATGGATACCTTCAAAGTGCTCCAGTCTCCTCCCTTTAGACACACACAGGTACCTCAATGGTGCCTGCCCAGTCTCCTCTCATAAACCACACAAGAAGAATCTCACCACAGTTTATGAATGAACTGTATATCTAAACCATGCATGTTATAAATGAGGCTAATTTTCTCATTACGAAAAGTCTCTTGGACTGGTTCCTTTGATTCCCAGAGGCATTCAACAGGTTTTGAGAATGAAACAACAGATTTCTGGTGCAGATTAAAGTCATACACACAATTAAGTCAATCTTTTCGATCACAATGTACAGAGTCCCTGGGCTAGGAGCCTATTCTCTATTAGGCATGTCTATTGGGTGAATGATGGTGGAGCGGCCACTAGAAAGACTCTTGATCTTTTCCCTGGCTCATGTATGTCCATCCCAGCAGTGCCCTGAATGTCCTGCGCCCACCACTGTGTTGGGGGGGGGGGGGGGGGGGAAACCCTGCCTTGCCTTCAGGAGTCATGTCCACCATTACTGTTCTTCTTTTAAAAAAAACAAAGAAGACCAAAACAACCCACACACGCACACACATATAATATGAATGAACAGTCAGTGAGTTTTGGAAAATAAACTATGCTATTACTGTACTGACTGCCTGACAGCCATGTTAACTAGTATTAATTTGTGTGCAGCAAAGATGCTGATCATGCCTTGGTCTTTATCTTCTGTGCTCAACTCTCCTTATCATGCAACATATTTTTTTTGCGCTCGTTTTGAACTCAAGTGTAGTCCATATACACTACTTCCAGTAGTGCTGGACTGAATTTTGCTTGTGGATTAGCTTTCCCTATTAAGTGTCCCTCACCATCAGGTGAACTTACTCCGACTTCAGAGGTACTTGTAATTTACGTCCCCAAGTCAAGGAAGTGAGGTAAACATTTTGGTCCAACTGTCCAGTGTAGGGGTTGAACCCCTCACCTCGGCATCAGCACACTGGATGTGCACCATGCCCACATCTTGGATACCTATATCACCCCACAGCAAACAACTACAGACAGAATCTTGTGTTACCTTCCATCTTCTTGACGTTCTTCTCAATGGTGGCCACACAGGAAGCACACGTCATGCCGGTCACCTGCAGGTAACATTTCTCCACCTCTGCGTTGTTGGCTTCCACCTTGCTGGAGTTATTGTGGCTGGGGGTCCTGGTTCCACCAATGATCGTCTGACTCACTGAGCGGGCCATTTTGGGTTTCCCTGGTGGTTTAGACAATGAGTAACAATATGATAACGAATAAGAGAACATATTACTGAGATTGAAGAAAGAAGCTTGTGCCACTGTCTACCCAAGCTACAGAGTACAAGGCAATCCCTACAACAGTGATACTCTAAGAGTGTGGTGGTTCACAAATACTTGGTCATGGTATTATAAGAAGTCTACCAGTTTCCTGACTTGACACCTTGTTCTCACTTTAGCTCAGAGCAACTTCAGCTGCTATTCAAATTAATTGATATCTAAGTCATGGGTTTTCTGTGTACAGATTGTATTTGTACATGGTGAGATATGTGTAAATGGTGAGATATGATGAGTACATGATAAGATTAGACGTATACATGGTGAGATTTGGCACATAAATGGTAATATTTTATGTGTACATGGTGAGATCTCATGTGTGCATGGTGAGATTTGATGTGCACATGGTGAGATTTGACGTGCACATGGTGAGATTTGACGTGCACATGGTGAGATTTGACGTGTACATGGTGAGATTTGACGTGTACATGGTGAGATTTGACGTGTACATGGTGAGATTTGACGTGTACATGGTGAGATTTGACGTGTACATGGTGAGATGTGACGTGTACATGGTGAGATTTGACGTGTACATGGTGAGATTTGACGTGTACATGGTGAGATTTGACGTGTACATGGTGAGATTTGACGTGTACATGGTAAGATCTCATGTATACATGGTAAGATTTGACATGTACATGGTGAGATTTGACATGTACATGGTAAGATTTGACGTGTACATGGTGAGATATCACATGTACATGGTAAGACACATGTACATGGTGAGATTTGATGTGTTCATGGTGAGATCTGGTATGTAAGAGATGGGATTTTGCGCGTAAGTAACAAGATTTTGTGCATTAATAACAAGATTTGATGTGTAACCAGATTTGATGTGTAAGTGACAAGATTTGATGTGTATGTGTCAAGATTTGATGTGAAACCAGATTTGATGTGTAAGTGACAAGATTTGATGTGTACGTGTCAAGATTTAATGTGTAAGTGACAAGATGTAATGTATACGTATCAAGATTTAACGTGTAAGTGACAAGATTTAGTGTGTCTAAGTGACAATTCTGTATTCAAGTGACAGCATTCTGTGGGTGAGCGTGGAGAGAGAGAGAGAGAGAGAGAGATGGTTGAGAGCCTATGCTTCAATGGGGCATACGGGGCAACAGCAGAAGTGGCAGGGTCGGTGGGCAGAAGTGAAGGGTTCTGTCTCATTAACCAATCACAGAGGAGGATGGAACATACTCCCATATCATCAACCAATGAAAAATGACAATTTTAACATACCCCATATCCAATCAACAGAGGCTTATCCGGACATCAGTCATCTCTGAGTGACTGTGGAATTGCGTTACAGCTATAACAATTTAACTGAAAGCTGATAGCATCTCATGCCACGCCATTTAGACACCAGCCAACATGATGCCATGCCATCAGATACTCAGCCAATTTCACTCTTCATCTGGCTTTATTGCTTTCTAAAATGAATGTTGTCAGCTGTTACAGCAAATGATACAACTTGTCTCCATATATGTCGACAGAAAAATGACTACCTGTGCAAATTAGCAACAGAACAGAACAATATAATTGCTGCTAAAACTAGCAACAGAGCAGAGTGATATAACTGGCTAAATTTAGCAACAGAATACAGCAATATAATTATGTGGTTGTTTCGGGATTTGAAATTTAAATATTGAGCACAACCCACTACTGGCAACGCCGATCGCATTCTGGTATGAACCTAAGGCCTATCCACGTCAATATGGAAGCACTATACTCGAGTTTCGCCCTTGTTTGAGCTCGTCAGTAGTGCATATCCCTGACCGGATCCGGAAACAGTCCCGGATCACGCGTGTGAAGCGGGTGTGTAACTACGCAGCACACACTGGACACACCAAATTATCACAGCAGAACACCACAACGCTACCCATCGTAGGCTATGCTCAAGATTGCCCAATCGCCGCGACCGACGTCCGTCAATCGATGGGACCCGAACGATCAGGACTTCTCACTGGCAAGGAACACCAGGCCTCCTAAATCCAGTGAGCAATAATAAATTGATTATGTGGTTGTTTCGGGATTTGAAATTTAAATATTGAGCACAACCCACTACTGGCAACGCCGATCGCATTCTGGTATGAACCTAAGGCCTATCCACGTCAATATGGAAGCACTATACTTGAGTTTCGCCCTTGTTTGAGCTCGTTAGTAGTGCATATCCCTGACCGGATCCAGAAACAGTCCCGGATCACGCGGCACACACTGGACACACCAAATTATCACAGCAGAACACCACAACGCTACCCATAGTAGGCTATGCTCACTGGATTTAGGAGGCCTGGTGTTCCTTGCCAGTGAGAAGTCCTGATCGTTCGGGTCCCATCGATTGACGGACGTCGGTCGCGGCGATTGGGCAATCTTGAGCACAGCAATATAATTGTTGCTAAAATTTAACACCTGGTTTTAGACATTTCAGATACACCTAAAGGGACTCAGTCTCTCAGCAGACAATGATGGGAACATGGGACATCCAGCACTACTAGTCAATTGCACAAAGAGAGGGGCTACCAAGGTCTCCACTGTCATGAGGCCTGCTGAGAACACAGACACTGCATGTTAACAAACTGCAAGGAGTCTCAGAAATCATCAATGATGATGGTAGACAATCATCACACAAGTCTTGCACTCAATGCTTCTCTGATCATGAGCAGGTGAGGTGTGTGTTCTCTGCCTACCAAGGTGGGGTCAAGTCCTTGAATCACGAGCAGGTGAGGAGTGTGCATGTTCTCTGCTTACCAAGGTGGAGCCAAGTCCTTGATTCATGAGCAGGTGAGGAGTGTGTGTGTTCTGCCTGCCAAGGTGGGGCCAAGTCCTTGATTCATGGGCAGGTGTGTGTGTGTGTGTGTGTGTGTGTGTGTGTGTGTGTGTTTGTGTTCTCTGCCTACCAATGTGGGGCCAAGTCCTTGATGAGTATATGAGATGTGTGTGTGTGTGTGTTTTCTATTCCTACCAAGGTGGGGCCAAGTCCTTGATTCATGAGCAGGTGAGGAGTGTGTGTGTTCTATGCCTACCAAGGTGGGGCCAAGTCCTTGATTCATGAGCAGGTGTGTGTGTGTGTTCTCTGCCTACCAAGGTGGGGCCGTCCTTGATTCATGAGCAGGTGAGGAGTGTGTGTGTTCTCTGCTTACCAAGGTGGGGTCAAGTCCTTGATTCATGAGCAGGCGAGGAGTGTGTGTGTTCTCTGCCTACCAAGGTGGAGCCAAGTCCTTGATTCATGAGCAGGTGAGGAGTGTGTGTTCTCTGCCTACCAAGGTGGGGCCAAGTCCTTGATTCATGAGCAGGTGTGTGTGTGTGTGTTCTCTGCCTACCAATGTGGGGCCAAGTCCTTGATTCATGAGTATATGAGGAAAGTGTGTGTGTGTTCTCTGCCTACCATGGTGGGGCCAAGTCCTTGATTCATGAGCAGGTGTGTGTGTGTTCTCTGCCTACCAAGGTGGGGTCAAGCCACCACCAGTCCTTGAATCATGAGCATGAGGTGTGTGTGTGTGTGTGCATGTGCGTATCTGTGCACGCGCGCGCGTGTGTGTGTGTGCGCGCGCGCACGCATGTGTGTGTTTTCTCTCTCTGTTTACCAGGGTGGGGCCAAGTCCTTGATTCATGAGCAGGAGTGTGTGTGTTCTCTGCCTAACAAGGTGAGGCCAGGCCACCACCAGTCACTGACTCTCAAAGCGACACAGCATCACTCAACATGCTTTAACGACAACAGCTGATATCAAAACCATAAATCTACACCACAGATGACAATGATTCAATGTATGTTTGCTTCAGCAAGCACTGCTGTTGTTGAGATAACAAGTAACCATGCTGCACTCAAAGTCAACAGATAAACTATATCCACAATGTTATCAACTGGTAATGGTATCTGGTTGAAATCTGGCTAAATCATCAGCACTCGAATATGGTACCTGCATACTGAGTTAATTATACACTACTGGTCAAGCTCCAACCAACTTCAAAGCAAAGGTAGAGGCACTCAAACAGCACAACACTGTTCACTCAAAAAGAAAAAAAATAGGCCATGAGAAGTAAAGAACTCTTGTCCAAGCCTTGAGGATGATTGGGTATACATACCAACCCCATAATTGTAGAGAACAACTGGTACTTGATGGTGTTGTAGTCAATTTCACACCAGCTACTGGCCTCACAATAACATATAGGAGTGCAAAATGTGAGCTTGGTTAGTACCACCATCATGCTTGGGTGCACACTCCATTGCTCTTCAATATTCGCCCACCGGGGTCAACCCATTCACTGGCACCCACTCATGCTTTGTTAGTACATCCACTGAGATTGCTCAGATACCATTCTCACCTACTATCATAGGTTTGCTGTCTTGCCTCCGCGCCCCCCCCCCCCCTCTTTCAATGTGCTTACTGAACCATTACACCCATCACCTGTCATCATCCTACATCTCACACCCTTGGTTGGGTATAAAAAGAAGACATCGGTGATATTCTGAGTTACACACAGATCGGAATAGTGAAGTAAGTATGAACATTTTTTCCATTTCTCATTTTCTCTTCACTGCTTTCATTTTTTCATCCTTTTGTTCTTCTCGTCCTGTCGTCACCTTTTGATGTAATCACAGGAGATCTCCTTGACTATATGTTGTGTTTGTGAATGTGTTTGTTTGCTGATGAAGGCTAATCGCCGCAACGTCCTGTATGTGTCGTAAATCTGTTATGTAAAGCTGCACTACTTTGTGTTATTTTATATTGTTTACATTCCCATAATATATCATGGTATCCATGGTAGCAGACACATTTAAAGCAACAGTAAATATCATCAACTTCAAAGCAGAGGCAGACATACTCAAAATACTAGCAAATATTACCAACTTAACAACAGAGGTAAAAGATAGCCCTATAGATATGGACATTGAGGTGTGAAATGTTAGGCATTTACATCTTCTAGAAGGTAGAGGTAGCCACATTCAAAACAACAGTAAATGCCGCCCAGGAACACAGATTCCGCATGGGGTAAAGTAAAGTCCTTCACATTCACCAATCAGACAAAGACAACCTTGCAGCACAGTACCAACAATACACTAGGCAGTCTGGTAGAGAAACACTACACAAGAAATCATTCATATAGTGAACGTGGTGCCAGCCCCGTGGGTTCCTGCCCCAGCAATGTATCAGAAGGCAGATAGACCTGGCAAGGAAGTAGCAATGGAGATAGAGCAATATAACATGAATGACCTGGTGTCCATGACACTGAGGTAGATGGGGACAGGGTGCTAGGCCTTTGTTTGTTTGACCAAAAGCTGCACTGGCTGATGTGGTCAGTATGACACTGACTGGCTTACCCCCAGAACTGTATCTGGGAGGCTTTTTTATGAGGCTGGGTCAAGTCCATCCAACCTGAGCTGAATCTGACCCCAAGATTTCTGAGTTGGCAAGTGGTTGCACCATACCGGTCACTAATGTGGTCCACCATCAGAGGAAGAGTTGACGTGATTCATAAAAAATGACTTCAAAGTAAAACGGATTAAGAAATAGACATGCTTCTCATAATCAAGAGATTAAAGAAGAGAAGAGGAAGAAGGGGGAGGATGAGGAAGACACACCATTGGCATCACATAACTTGTCAACATACCTGGCAATGAAGCAAGAAACCCCATGTCCTCAATAAGTAGACATAGCTTCTCTGGTGTTATCTGGCTTGGAAAATAATCAATAGTTCCATTCTGATCAGCCAGAGACACTTTGATGCTTTTGACAGCTGTGTTCTTGGATAAATTCTCCTCTATGGTTTTCACACAAGATTGGCAGGTCATTCCTCCAATGCTGATCACAGTCTGTAGCATGATGTCCCCTTGTTCTAGGTTTGCAGAATTCCTTAAAGTAAACCCAGCATTCTCCAAAACGTTCTCGTCTATGGAAGCTTCAAATCCCATGTCATCTATGTGCTCTGCAATGGACGTGGGGCTGGTGAGTTTAGGGTTAAAGGTTACAGTGGCACACTTGTCAGAAAGGCTGACCTTTATGTTGACAATCCCAGGTTTTGTAGATATTGTACCCTCAATGTTCCGTACACATGACTGACAAGTCATCCCTTCTACACGGATTTGTGCCACGGCCTGAGGTACAGAAGGCGACGAAGACGATGATGGAAAAGGGCTTAACAATTTAGCTGTAAATCCCATGTCATCAATAGCTTCTGCAGCATCCTCTGGGCTGATATGTTTGGGATCAATGACCAACGTTGCCATCTTCTTCTCCAAGGATACTGAGATGCTTTTCACCCCAGGTTTCTTGGAGATAGTGCCCTCAATGTTGCGGACACATGACATACAGGTCATCCCGTCGACAGATACCGTCACCTCCACCTCCTGGTCTGCCATGAGAGACACGGCTTCCTGGATGTCTCCGACCATGGCTGGGAAACCGTTGGCGGTAGCGACCTCGGCGAGAACCGGTGGGCTGGTCTTGAGTGCGCTGTAGAAAATGTCAGCTTCCTGGGTGGCGAAGCTCACCTGATGGAATCAACAGATCATTGCAGTCAGTTAGTTTGCAATAAGGACCACAGTACAACAAATATCATAGTACACCAAATATCAGAGTACAACAAATATCACACTACAAGAAATATAACAGTACAACAAATATCACAGTACACCAAATATCACAGTACAACAAATGTCAGAGTACAACAAATATCACACTACAAAAAATATAACAGTACAATATAACAGTACAACAAATATCACAGTACAGTGAATATAAATTAGTACACCAAATATCACAGTGCAGCGAATATAACAGTACAGCAATTATCACAGCACAACAAATATCACACCACAGCAAATATAACAGTACAGAAAATATAACAATACAACCAGTATAACAGTACAGGAAATATCACAGTACAACAAACATCACAGTACACCAAATATCACAGTACAACAAACATCACAGTACACCAAATATCACAGTACAAGAAAGATAACAATGCAGCAAATATAACAGAACAGCAAATATAACAGTACAGCAAATATAACAGTACACAAGTCACGGAGTGCATACACAAATCACAAAGTGAATACACAAATCACATAGTGCATACACAAATCATAATAAAGGCCAAGCGGGGTTTGGCAGCGATGCGAGTGATGGCGGCAGCAAACTGTGAGCAGCGCCATCTATGTCTTCTGTACGAGGGGCTGGTCATGTCTGTTTTGGAGTATGCAATGGCAATCTTGACTCGCAGCCATAAGCAGATAGAAAGGATGGAAAGGATACAGAATGAAGCTATGCACATTATTCTTGGATGTACAAGAGATACAGCATGCAGGGCGATGCGCTACCTTCTTGATTTTCCAACCATTGAAGAGAGAATACAAGTTTGCAGGGCACGCACCTACCTCAGAATTAACGCAAACACACAACATCCACTGCATAGTGAAATTAGGAAGGTGAAGGGCAGCAGGTTAAAAAGAGGACGGTCGTGGATGGGTCAAGCCGAAGACATTCTTCAACAGGTGTGTTCACTTGAGGACTTAGAACCTGGCGAGGAGTGGGTGCAAGTGCCAACAGACTTCTGCACATCCTTTTCAGTTTGCATCCAACTAGATAGAAAATGCAGACAAGAAAATCCGGCTGCTGTTGAGGCTGAAGTACAAGCGTTGATTTTCGAGAATTCGCTAGACGGTGACGCGGTCATCTACACAGATGGGTAGGTCGTCCGACATGTGAGAAGCTCATGGGCCTTTACAGCTCGGGCCGGAGGGAGAATTGTGAAGGAGGAAGACTCTGGTGCTTTCACTGAAACCACAAGTAGCCTGACCATGGAAGTCATGGCAGTAAGTAAAGCAATAACATGGCTCGAGACACAGACATTCACCAGGGCTTGTTTCCTTAGCGACTCAATGAACATGATCAAGAGGATAGAGGAGGGGGCGATCCGAAGAGAATGGTTGCTGCCTCTGAAGCGGTCTCGGCTGGCAAAGATTAGTTTCATCTTCGTGCCAGGGCATGCGGGAGTACAAGGAAATGAGCGGGCTGACAAGCTCGCAGGTGAGGCTACTGTGGAGGGCGGACGCGCCATGGACCAGGCTGACTGTTCTGAATGCTCTACGTGATGTGAGACTTTTGCGAGAACCAAGTGATGACTGTGAATCTACAACAATGGCCAGACTGCTAGAGCAGAAAATTAAAAGAGGGGTGGCCAAACAAGAACACTACGCAGGAAGCCAAAGAAGATTGATAAACCAACACAGAACTGGCGTCGTTAGCTACTACACGCTGCGGGATTTGCTGAGGAGGGGATCCGAGCACTTATGGACTGCATGGTTCGATGTGCAACGAGGATGATCTGTCGACTAACTAACTAACTAACTAACTGAGTGTGTACACAAGTCACACAGTGCGCACACAAGTCACAGAGTGTGTACAAAAGATGACAGAGTGCATACGCAAATCACAGAGGGTCCACACAAATAATATAAATAAATAAATCACGCGAAGTAAGTCACTCGACAAATAATAAGTCACATAACGACTAAAACAGCCACACACAAAATCGAGCTAGACACCAAAAAAAAAAAAAAAACACAACAGCAACAGATAGCATGCAGCATAATGAACACGCTTGAAAGCAAATCTCAAGGTATAATCCACATGATGAGAAAACACACCAAATAAAGAGACAGGTAAGTGATCGAACACAATACGTCACACGACCAAGACCTTGTATAACCCTTGCTGACAAACGGTAACCGACATTACACACGGCTACCGCCTCCAGTTGGCACACAAGCTGGTGTGAGGGCAACCAGACTACATACAGGTCTACGTACAGCAATGCACATCGTCAGATACTAGGTCAACATTCGAGCCCTGGGATTGCCCTGACACAACCCGTATCTAAAGTGACTGACCTCTGAATACGCACGGCGTCAGAGTTTGCGCATACATACGAGCCGCTCAAACAACACATACACGCTATTAAAACAACATGAAGATGATACCAAACCAACACACACACAAACAACAGGGGGGGGGGGACATGTTGGAAAAAACAGCAACAAATGAGCAGCTACAACAGATAAACGAGCTACCATGAGCAGCTTAACAATCTACCAGAACAGCAAAAACATACTGCTGAAAGAACAAACATGCTGGGAAACCAGCATACGCATGCTGCCAAATAAGCACAAACGTGCTGTTAGAAGAACACAGACAAACATACATACTGCTAAAACAGCAGAGGTGCTGCTGAAACATATCAGAGGGTGTCTATATGAGAACAATTGGTGGGGAATCCGTGAGGCCTCAGAAATAGCTGCGAGAAATACATTCACGCGGATCGACCGACAACACAGAACCAGAAGAAAGAAGTAGAGAACGGGGAAGACACGAGACAATATTACAACAACGATAGCTATAGACAAGCCTCTGATCTCCACTTCATTCTCTGACTTTAATGAGTGTCAATCAATATTAACAACTGACTTCTCACGTTTATACGATCCGCGCGGTTACCCACAAAATGCTGTTATGACGTAAGAAATGCCTACAACTTCTTGAGCATCCTGACTGTAGAAGTGATTTGTGGAACCAACAGTGAGACGGGGGAACGACGTTTGCTGGAGACGAGGCGGCGGGCGTGCTACTGGCTGACATCACCAAGCAGTGCTGTTTGATCAGGGACATGCGGTCCAGCAACATGCCAGGATGACATGCACACGAGCTGCCAGACTGTGATCACTTATGCATGGATCGCTACTATAATTTATATTAACGGAGTAGTACGTGAAGAAAGAAAAAGAATAAAAAGAAAAAAAAAATAGAAACCTCAAGCTACGGCTTGCAACCTGGAACGTGAGAACCATGTGTCCAGGATTTTCCACTGACTTGACCAATATTGACGATGTGAGAAAAACGGCTGTGATTGATGCTGAACTCAATCGTCTTAACATTGATATTGCTGGCCTGCAGGAGACTCGCCTCGCTGAGGAAGGGTCACTCAGGGAAAACAATAAAACAATTACACCTTTTTTTTGGAAGGGAAGAGGGCAGGCAGAAAAAATGCAACATGGTGTGGGCTTTGCAGTGAAGAATTCGCTACTGGGAATGATTGATATCCCAGCTGGAGGTAATGAAAGATTATTATCACTGCGCTTGGCAACCTCCTGTGGATTTGCCACCATTCTCACTTCGTATGCACCGACACTCGCTTCCTCTGATGATGTGAAGGATACGTTCTATGAGCAGCTAGACTCTGCGATCAAGGCAGTTCCAAAATCCGACTACATTTATATGCTCGGTGATTTCAATGCTCATGTGGGCAAGGGGACTCGAGTTCATGGCCAGTGTGCCTTGGAAAATACAACATCGGTCGCATGAATGAAAATGGGCAATGGCTGCTGGAGCATTGCACTAGAAATGACCTATGTATTACAAACTCCTTTTTTAAAACAAAAGAGATGCATAAGGTCACATGGAAACATTCAAGATCCGGCCATTGGCATCAGCTGGACTTCATTATCACACGGAGACAACATCTGAACCATACATAATTAACTCGAAGTTACCACAGTGCTGACTGTGATACAGATCATTCTTTGGTTGTTGCAAGGGTTAGACTGAGACCAAAGAGAATCTACACAGCTAAACACAAGTCTAGCCCCAGGATTAATATTACTAACACTCACGATCCTGGAAAGTGCTTTGAATTTCAACAGCAACTTGAAGACGCTTTCAATGATACATCAGAAAATTGTATAGTAAATGATAAATGGAGTAAACTTAATTAAGGAAACTATTCATAAAACAGCGGTAGGGGTTTACGGCACTGTGGATCATAAGAGGCAGGACTGGTTTGCGGCAAACAGCCAGATACTGCAGCCCTTGATTGATAAAAAGAAGATAACTCTCTTAAGAAACAAGGAAAGACCAACGCGTAACACTCTGAGTGAGCTGAAGCAAGCGAGGAAGGATGTACAAAAGGCTGCCAGGCAGTGTGCGAATGACTATTGGATCAAGTTATGTGAGTCCATTCAAATCGCAAGTGATAAGGGAAACATCAGAAGCATGTATGAAGGGATAAAGAAAGCCTGTGGTCCAATGATCAAAAGAAGTGCACCGCTGAAGACCTTGACTGGAGAAATCATCACTGATAAGAAACATCAGATGGATAGATGGGTCGAGCACTATTTAGAGCTTTACTCAAGTCAGACCAAACTAGCGGATAGTAGACTCAACGTCATAGAGGCCCTACCAACTCTTGACCACCTGGACACACTTCCCACCATAACAGAAGTTAAGTGTGCTATAAATGAGCTTGCATCTGGCAAGGATCCAGGTAAGGATGGGATTCCAATAGAGGTAATCAGGAGTGGGCAAGACACACTCGCTCTACAGATCCACCAGCTAATAGAGCTATGCTGGCGAGAAGGACAAGTCCCACAGGATTTCAAAGATTCAAACATCATAACGCTGTACAAGAACAAGGGAGATCGGAGCGACTGTAACAACTATAGGGGTATCTCACTACTGTGTATTGTTGGGAAATTATTTGCCAGAATTGTTCTGCACAGACTTCAAGTCCTGGGAGATCAAGTCTACCCCGAATCACAGTGCGGCTTCCGTCAGAACCGGTCTACCATTGATATGATATTCTCATTGCGACAGATGCAAGAAAAATGCCGGGAACAAAATCAGCCACTGTTTATTGCCTTCATCGACCTCACAAAGGCATTCGATTTGGTCAGTCATGAGGGTCTGTTCAAAGCACTAAAGAAGATTGGCTGCCCACCAACTCTTCTGTCCATTGTGGAATCGTTCCACACAGGCATGAAGGGTATAATCAAATTTGATGGCTCAACTACAGAAGAGTTTGAAATCAAGAGTGGAGTTAAGCAAGGTTGTGTACTATCCCCCACCCTCTTTGGGATATACTTTTCACTTCTACTGAAATATGCCTTTCGTGATCAGGATGACGGTATATACATTCACTCACGCTCAGATGGTGGCCTCTATAATGCTCAGAGATTGAAGGCCAAGACCAAAATTAGCAGGGTACTAATCAGAGAGTTGCTTTTTGCGGATGATGCTGCGATTACGACCCACTCTGATGAAGAATTACAACATCTACTATCTGCATTCTCCAATGCTTGTTCTGAATTTGGTTTAACAATTAACAAAAAGAAGACACAGATTATGTCACAAGGTGCACATGGTGTACCATCAATCTTTATTGACGACGCCGAACTGGAGATAGTAGACCATTTTACATATCTAGGATCAGAGGTAAATAGCAAATTATCCCTCGATCAGGAAATCAACATCAGGAATGGCAAGGCAGCAACAACAATGAACATGTTAGCAAAAAGTCTGGGAGAACAGGAAGCTTACTGCCAAAACAAAAGTCCTCGTCTACCAAGCCTGTGTCCTTAGTACTCTTCTTTATGGCAGTGAAACCTGGACAACTTACTCACGCCAAGAGAAACGTTTAAACAGCTTTCATATGCGGTATCTGCGAAGAATACTTGGTATTAAGTGGCAAGACAAAATCACAAATACTGAAGTATTGGAAAGATCAGGTTGTGTGACGGTTTATTCCATGCTCAGTCTTCGTAGACTTAGATGGATAGGACACGTTAGGGGGATGGATGATGGTAGAATACCAAAGGACATCTTTTTTGGTGAATTACAGATGGGTAAGAGATCTCAGGGTCGACCTCTACTACGATACAAAGATGTGTGTAAGCGGGACATGATTGATATAGGCATTGATAATGCACAATGGGAACACGTCGCCGCTGAACGTGTTGCATGGAGGGCAACTATCAGAAATGGAATAAAGACAAAGGAGAAAATGATTGCAGATAAAGCACACACAGAGCGTGAGAGACGTAAGATGGTGCAAAATGGTGGAAGTGACCATGTTTTCACATGCACCTACTGTGGGCAAACGTTTGCAGCAAGAATTGGCCTTACCAGCCACACTCGCCACCGCCATGGATCGTAGTTATTAAGCCTTTTTGAAGCACAATGTACCAAACTATCGTCTGTCAAGACGGAAAGGTGCCAATGAGTACGTAAAAGATTAATCTCCCAAGACCCGCATAAACCAACGATCACAATGATAACAAGGACCCACAGATATGTTTATCAACGGACAGAAAGTGAGAAGGTTTGAATAGCTACATCCCGGGAAGGTTAACCTGGTCAACAAATGCCCGCAGAAGTCGGATGTGTCGACCTAACGGCGAAAGTATCGCAGCTCTGTCGTAAACAGGCACAACGCAGTCACGCCCGAAAAAAAGACTCCGGATGAAAGCAGAAGAAGAAGAAGAAGAAGAAGAAGAAGAAGAAGAAGAAGAAGAAGAAGAAGAAGAAGAAGAAGAAGAAGAAGAAGAAGAAGAAGAAGAAGAATACCTACATTCGCTGCTGACGGACTGTCGTGAAATACTGAGAGTTAATGATTCCCAGATGGACGACTGCATACACCGACTACCCAGGTAGGAGAAGGGTTAACCAAGGAGAGACCAGACAGGTGTTTATAGGTCAAGACAGGCCGGCTAACCGCGCAGGTAAAAGGGTCGAGTGGAAAGATTGGTTGGGGACAAAGGCCGACAGTATTATTGGACAAGCATATTGCAGTATGAATGTGAAATGGTCCCGAGCTGTAATTTTCCACTAACAATGATAATGCAGTCTGGATGTGAGGTGTCCAGCAATGTCAAGGACTATGCAGCAAAAATGACCGATATAA
The DNA here is from genome assembly GCA_963921405.1 of Cepaea hortensis. NCBI lineage: Eukaryota > Metazoa > Mollusca > Gastropoda > Stylommatophora > Helicidae > Cepaea > Cepaea hortensis. Next base: position 160,146,877 of record OY992879.1, on the reverse strand, counting down.
AAGAGTGGCTACGGCTTTGTGTAGGGAGAGTGTGATTCTTGGGTTTAAGGAGACAAAGGATTATGGAAAGGGATGTGCGGCGTTCAGAAGAACGTTTGTGTATTTATGGTGCATTAGTACTCCCAATTCAGTAAAGGATGTTTATAAGGTTCTACTCTCCTAGTGAAAGCAGAGACAGGATGAAGAGTACTACATTAAACAACTAAAGTACATACGGAGAACCAAACAAACCTGAGAAAAAAGGTTAAGATGAAGAAAGAATAAAATAAAGAAAAAATACAGAAAACTGTATGCTCAAACGAATATCCCACTGAAACACGTGAAAGGGAGGGGGGTGAACCTGCGGCAGGCAGGGATATGTACAACTACATACGTATTGTACAAATAAAGGAAGAAAGAATAGACAATTAGAGACATTGATATTAATCTATAGACAATAGGAATAACTGTGACGAGGTGGTGGTTTTTTCGATGTTGGATATGCACCGTCATGAAACAGACTCGAGCGCAGTCATAAACTTACGGGACTTTTATTACGGTACAGTGAATCAGTGGTGAACAGTTGTTTCCTTCAATAACGGATTTACCATCAGATTCAAGCATACGGATAATCCCGGGTGAGCTCTGTCCTGTTTGATGTGCTGTCCTGTGATCTTGAAGAATGAATGGGCGAGAAGCAACACCGCTGATAGACATGCAGAGTTCTTTCTAACACCAACCATAGAACACCCTATCAACTACACTTACAAAATCCATACATACACCAGACATAGTTTTATTAATAAATCTTTTGTTTATTGTTGAAAGAAACTGTTGTCGGAGTATGTGTTGAGAGAATAACAGAGAGAGAGAGAGTGAAACCACTAGATATATGGAAGGGAAGACAGAAGAGAGGAGTGTAGACTAAAGTCAGGCAATAATCCCAACAGATAATAAGTTTGAAGATGTACTTGTTGATTCCCACTTCCTCTCGGGGCAATAACAGGACACGGACGATGGACATATAATGACACACAGAAGAAGAACAAACGTGGCTCTGCAAACACTACAGCAATTTACCCTCTATGGCTTACAACAGACTAGACTACTAAAAGCAGGCATATCTCCTGCGGCAACACACGGGTGTGAACAGTGGGCATTTGACACATCACACGAAGAGCATATATGCGCCTTTAATCGTGTACTGCAAAAGACTATTTCAAATCCTTTGGATGAAAAATAGGACAATAAGAACTCAATATGGAAGAATTATGTTTATTAAGATAAATGAAACTGGAAAATGAACAATTCTGCGCCAGAAAAAGACGAGAATGTCCAGAAAGATAATGGTGGGAAGTGTACTGGGGAAGAGCAAGACCACAGTGTAGATAGATAGATTCACGATGTGATAGATAATCTGCACACTACAGCCATACAGGACGGGACATCTGACAGACACATCACTGGCTGAGGATGATGATGATGATGGACGTCACCACGACGGCTAAGGATTCAGAAGATGGACAGTTTCAGCTGGTCCTCATGCTCCTGGCCGTGCAGGGCAGGCTGGTGGCCTTGCCACACCCAACCACGTGTTAGGCTTGGGTATTAACGTTGCCGAGCCTGATAAGTAGTTGGGCCAAATGCTACAGGGAGTCACGTGTGATGTGAAGACGGTTATGTCCAGGTCTATGAGCAAGAAAACCACCTATGAAAGTTTTACCAAAGAAGACACAAACAATAGACTGCACAATGCAGAGCCTGGTATATTTTGCCGGCTCTCGTCATGTACCCCTCCACACAAAAAAAAATCAATCAATCAATTAGGTGCCATCTCCACAATGAAGATTGGCTGCAATGGATCTCCAGCACTGTCTGTCTCTCGGCTGATGTTCGTCCATCTCTTGATGTTATCTTCACACGTGTATCGTTGTCTACCTCTTGCTCGCTTGCCCTCAACCTTGCCTACCAGTATGGTTTTTATAAAAATAAAGAATTAAACAGAGAAAACAATTCTTTTGGCAGACACACAAAACACAGAGACAGACAACACACATAGAGATACGAGTGTAAGAAATTTAACAGCCGGTGTCACCAGACACGTCGCCTCGATGCGAATTAGAAACAGAAATATGCTAGGCCTGAAGAGCCTAGTGTAACTGGGAGGGTGCAAGCCTTACCCTAGTGCGAAGAAATGCAACCTAAAGATTAAATGTCATGGCAGGGCAGACCAGGCCCTAAGCCTTGGTTGGTAACTGGTCTAGGATGGAAGCTCCAACAGGCGAACGTTAGAACATTAATTTGCTGATCCAGCAGCTTCTGCAGCTTGTCTTGTTCCACGCGTATTGGTGTCACCTTTCCTATGGAGTACACTAGACAAGCCGAGAGAGGGATCATGCTGCATGGGCAACACAAGGTCTCTAAATTCAGCCCAGGCTTTGTGCTGTGGAGAGGTATAACTCCATTTGACAAACTATCGTCTATGAAGACGACAAGGTGCCAGGCAGACTGCGTATCAGCTGTTTGTGTCTTCCGTTTAAAGACACATCGGGGGACGGGAGAGAAGAAAGAGACAGACAGTATAATAAGCCTATCTATATGCAGTTAATGCGGGCAATACTGTTAGACCCGTATGTCAGTGGCCTGCTTCTACACATAAAGCCTGACAGATCCGGCTGGAGAAAGCCTGGCCATGTGCTGCAGTAGTCGCCAGGCTGTCTACAGATGGTGGGTTGTATGTCTCCTGTGTTCCAGTCTCAGCACAGAGCCGAGTGGCCTCGGTTAAACTGTGGCCAGCAGGAGGTCGCTGCCGGTTGCCAGTTTCTCTTCCACTTGTGTCTTCTATGGGGCAGTTTGTGCTCTCAAGCCATTAAGGATGGAGAGAGAGAGAGAGAGAGAGAGAGAGAGAGAGAGACTAGGATGGAGAGATAGGGAGAGAGGGGCTAGGGAGGGAGGGAGAGAGTGAGAGAGATAAAGAGAGAGAGAGAGAGAGAGAGAGAGAGAGGGGGGGGGGCGCTAGGGAGGGAAGAGAGAGAGAGTTAGGGGCTAGGGAGGGAGAGAGAGAAAAAACATATTTGAAGTTCTGCAGTCTGGAGCCATTTTAGCAAGTGCATTGGTCAGTTCGTGTGGCTTTATCGTTCATGATTATTATTTCATCTCCGGCTGATAAAAACATATATATCCTTGGCCATGATGATGTGGGTCATAATCCGTGTCCCTTGATGTCCGAGGCTGTTGTCTGGACCCGACGGCCATCCTCTCCTGACACATATTAGTTAAAGGCTGAAGGATTAGCTGACAACATCATCGCCCACAGCTTGTGTTTTCTAACTTCCCTGGGTTTGGAGACACCAGTGTCACAGCTGACAACTGGCAAACGTCACGGGTAAGGAGCCTTGGGCAGGTGGTTTGTGTGTGGATGTTCCGTAAGGAGCCTTGGGCAGGTGGTTTGTGTGTGGATGTTCCGTAAGGAGCCTTGGGCAGGTGGTTTGTGTGTGGATGTTCCGTAAGGAGCCTTGGGCAGGTGGTTTGTGTGTGGATGTTCCGTAAGGAGCCTTGGGCAGGTGGTTTGTGTGTGGATGTTCCGTAAGGAGCCTTGGGCAGGTGGTTTGTGTGTGGATGTTCCGTAAGGAGCCTTGGGCAGGTGGTTTGTGTGTGGATGTTCCGTAAGGAGCCTTGGGCAGGTGGTTTGTGTGTGGATAAGTTTTGTTAGACCGCCGGGTTGAACTCTCATAGACAAGGCACTGGCGTTCATGTCGCCTCGGCCACAACAAGGGTTTGCCTCTATCAAAGAGGGGTGGGTGTAGAGACTGTCCTCGCTACCACAGTGCCATCTCCGTGAGGCTGTGCTGCAGTGCTCCCCTTTCCCTCTCCTAACTCCGAAACCACCGGGGTGTGCAAGCTAGGTACAGACTGATCATGTTTTCTCTACAGGGCTAATGTGTGGTGTGGTCAACGGGGAGCACCGGCAGACACAGACATAAACAGATGGATGGGTTGTTAATGGCACAGTCGGGACAAGAACACAGGTCTGATCAGAAACTCGGGTGATCACGTGAGATGCCGAATCATAATCGCCAACACCTTTCGACATCCTACATGACAACGCTAATGATATATCAACATTATAGATACAACTCCAGATGGAGGAAGCACCAAATCAAACTACAATTGTGCACGATAGTTTTACTTGTTAAATATACATACATTCGTTTGACAGATGGTGGATTTCCACTTCCAGCATGCAAATACGACGGGTCAAATGTATGCAAAAACTGAGATAGAATATGCTGCACCCACGTGACAACTTAATGCAATAACATGCAACAAAAATGCAATAACATGCAACAAAAATGCAATAACAAACCACGGATAATCCCAAACAAGAGCAGTCTGTTGCCAGTTGTGTCTGTCACACAAGAGAGCTGGCGGGTTTAGAATAATGCATTACTAAGGAGACAGCTTATCTCAAAATCAATGCATCCTTACCACAAGGGGTAACTTTAACGGGAAGAAAAGTGTTTCTAGTAAACAAACATACACACAAGCGCGGGCGCGCGCAGACAGAGAGGGGACGAGAGAGAGAGAGGGAGGAGAGAGAGAGAGAGAGAGAGAGAGAGAGAGAGAGAGAGAGAGAGAGAGAGAGAGAGAGAGAGACCGACTGACACATAGAACAGAATATGCAACAACTGAGCACAAAGTTAATGCCAAGAAGTATAACTTTCAAAAACAAATCAACAGCCTGTTTCTGGTATACACATACAGACAAACTGACTGACTGTTTTAACAAATAGAAACATGAAACGAGGGGAGAAAGAGAAGAGAAGCCAGTGATGACGGACTGGCTGACAGATATGTCAAGTTCTCGGTCGAGACAACTAAACACGAAATCAATGCCCCAAAAGAGTAGACAACTCAGCAGAGGTCAACAACTACAACCCTTGCCACCAGTCATAACTCCCAAAGAAACAACAGCAGTGCTCCCAATATATACACAGTGACGAGACAGAATCGTGCACAACACCCGAGACAACAGACTATCAACGCATGCTTACCGCCAGCGACAACTCCAGAAGAAGCGGCAGCAGTGGGTATTCAGTTAACACACAGAGGCGCCAGTAAAACCTGCGACATCCTCAGTGGACTAAAGCCATCTGAGGTCAATGATTGACCCCAGCCGTGAGGTTCAGCGGCGTACGGTAGTCACGAGGCCAGCAGAAGTCAAGTGGTGGGAATTAGCCGGGTCGCCTCGAGTCACGTCAACTATACACAATATATACGCTACTGTAAGTCTCGTCAACTATACACAATATATACGCCATTAGAAGACAATGTTCGAAGTTATCCGCACCTCAAGTTCACTGGTGGACTTTTTCAACTGTCCACCTGTATGTTTTGAAAGGAAGTGGCGGTAACACAATACCACCGCTGAGGTGTGAAAAGGTACGGATTCATAGATAGAGGTGTGGAAGGGATCCAGTAATATATATTGAGGCACCACAACTTTGTGAGTGTAGGTGTGGAAGGGATCTGGTAATCTATAACGAGGCACCACAACTCTGTGTGTGTAGGTGTGGAATGTGTAGGTGTGGAAGAAGTCTAAGGTAACTAATGACAACGCCACTGATGTACACTTATTTCAGGGTGTAATTACTTCCACTTGTCCACCTATAACTCAAACATTGCGGAACCTGAATCGAACTGTGGACGGTATTTTCCACAACATAATAAACCGAGATTTACATTTCCGCGCAAGAATCCCATGTTGTAGATCGAGATCTATCTAACTCAGATAAAGCCGACAAAACAGCAACTTCCGTGCACGACATGACACACTGTGTCAACTGTCCGCTGGCCTGGTCTAATCCCAAAACCGACCCAAGAGAGCTTATTTACCGCAAACAGTTCTCACATGTGAGCAGCGGGGGGCGGCCCTAGTTCAACCAAGCAAAACTAATAAAGCAGACATATGAAATGTATGAGGCAGACCAACAGCTGTGCTACCGCCGCTCGTATGAGCACTCAATGTCTAACACTGCGGCTGGGGCTGAGCTAGACTAGTGGTAAGTGTGCCTGCTGCCACGGTGGTGGCCGGGTTGAATCCCCAACACAGACAGAACCAGCGCGGCTGTGGGGGAGACCCAACCCCATGACAACGAGTAGCAGAAAACTCTCATAATGTTCTGGGATTTGTCTGGGGAGGCACAGCGTCAAGCAAGGGAACTGGTCACCCTATCTGGTATGTCGTGGCCTAGAATATGCGCAGGCCTAACACCCCACCTCCCACAGGCAGTATCTGCTACGAGACTACCTTCATCTCTCACAATGCCACCGCACAGAACCAAATTCACTTGAGGTAATTGATGCATTTTTCAGGACGTCACAATCAACCCTAATATGTTTGGCTGTTTATGGATTTTCTTTGCTTCAGTTATGTTCAGTAGTTTGCCACTGCTATAAAAAATGCCGACGCTCTTACCATTGTGCACACATGTGTGTTCGCAAATCGCCGGAATGTGACTTCGAACCCGGCATGCTGGTATTGTGAGTGAGCGTGCCCTAACCCCGAGCCACAGACGATGTGTCTACTGTTTGAGAATCCCCGAGGTCGGCACGGTGCGCGCGGGCAGTCTCCCACCAGAACAGCGCGGTCGCACGGCTGTACATAGCCCGGGCAAAGATGATTCGCTGGTCACTGGTGACAGTGCCTGACCTATGAACCGTGACAGCCGAGCTATGCTTATTTGTAAGAGAAGGTGAATGACTCGACGAGTAGGTCACAAGACAAAACACTGGTTGACAATGACTGCAATTAGCAACTGTCGAGTATCAATGACAGTCTGCAACCTAGCAGCAAATAAAGAGTGTCTTAAATCAACGACTATCTATAATTGCTAACCGCCTATAACAATGCCTGTTTATAATCAACGATTGTTTACAATAAACGACCGGCCAGAATAAACCAGAATCTTCAATCAACGACTGTCTACAAATAATGACTGTCGCGGGTCTTAATGCACAGGTGCGTACGTCACTTGCCTATAAAATCAACATGGGCTTGGGGTCGACGGACCGCCCTGCAAAGAACATGCATCACTTTTGTTGTACATAATGGAATTAGCCTCCGGCCCCTCTAAGACACTCTCATAAAGTCCACCCGGTCTGTGTGCGTCATCAGAACGTGTTCAAACAACGACCACAGTTTCCACCCATCTGTAAACAACACACACAGGGTTGGAGAATGGCGAGCAGTAACAAATATCACAACCCACAAACAGGAATCCCAACACCAATTGGAGATAACAATGACAGTAAAGCAGCAAGTCAGGAGACACAACCATGCAGTAAAGCCGGGAAACGAAGCAGCCAAGAAAGGAAGGAAGGAATGATGCTGATACTGAAAGGCAGAAGTGTTAGCAGTGACTCACTCACTCACTTACTTTTACTTCCTCTCTCTCTCTCTCTCTCTCTCTCTCTCTCTCTCTCTCTCTCTCTCTCTCTCTCTCTCTCTCTCACACACACACACACACACTGTAATTATCTATGTGACCATAAAGGTACTCCTGCACAGTCACACGCGTGCAACATTTGCACATCGATATCCACAAACAGATAAAGCTTTACATATACATGAATACATATACTCAGATATACATATATCAAGTTGAAAGGACGGGAACGGAACATCCGTTACATGATAGAATGTTGGCTATGAATGTCTGTTGGGCGCAGAAAGCCCACCCCGTGAACAAGGCGATCCCCCCAGGTCAGACGAGTGGTGTGGTCACAGAAGCAAGTTTACAAGACAGTGGCAGAAATGTGGGCTTCCCATAATCTATGGTCATGCAGCTCATCTTATCTGGGGAAACTGCTTCTTTCACAGATACCCACACACAAGCTCATGTTGAGGGAACACAACAAGGGAGAGGGAATACAACAAGGGACAGGGAACACAACAACTAGGGAAAGGGGACACAACAACAAGGGAGATGGAACACAACAAGGGAGAGGGAATACAAGGGAGAAGGAACACAACAAGGGGAGAGAACACAAGGGAGAGGGAACACAACAAGGGAGAGGGAACACAACAAGGGAGAGGGAATACAACAAGGGAGAGGGAACACTACAAGGGAGAGGGAACACTACAAGGGGAGAGAACACAAGGGGGAGGGAACACAACAAGGGACAGGGAACACAACAAGGGACAGGGAACACATCGAGGAACTAAAACACATCGAGGAACTTGGAACACAACAAGGAGTAGGGAACACATCGAGGAACTGGGAACACAACGAGGGAGAGGGAACACAATAAGAGACAGGTAACACAGCAGTGGGGAGGGAACACTAGATGTAGGGAAAGCAACAGGCGAATACAAACACACATAAATGTAACAAAAGACACCACGTAAAAAAAAAAAAACACACACACACATCACGTCAAGATGAGAATGTTCCAGTAGACTGACTTACCTTCAGTTTCTTATATCCTTTCCTGGTCAGCATCATGTCAGTGGAAACCCGCCTTTAATTCACCAAACACTTTACTCCTGAACTCAGCACTCACCGTGGCAGTCTCCAAATCACAAACAGTAAATGCTTATACCACCGAAACGGCAACCCTTCGCACTTCCCAGTTCTACGGCTTTTATCTTAAACACTACTTTCTGTGATCATTTGTAGACTGCTAACAAACTATAATCAATAATAACAAATGTGTATCCCCAAAACGATAAATTCTCAAAATGAACAACCGCAGACCGACCGCCACAATCGTTAATTAACGAATATTTATGATGGAAACAGCCTCGCAGTGAAGCACTGCACAGCTTAGATACACTTAAAAAAGTCGTTTAAAGGTCGACAGGGTCGACTTCATTGCACCGGGTTTTATCCCATATGGCTCGGTCTCTTTCCGCAGCACGGAAAGCGTCGCACAAAGCACGAACTCCGTAGCTTTTAGCGACGACCCACAGGAGTCTCCGAAATATTTAACTCGTAAACCGAAGGGTGCGGCCCGGAATCGAACCCACAACCTTCGGAGCACGAGCCAAACGGCTTGACCACTTCGCCACAGAGACTCCCACAGAGACACAGACACTTGCTAACGTATGTCAAATTCTGACCGACTAGCAAATTGCAGCGTTCAACCGCAAGGAAAAAATCTCCTATCATCGGATCAAGACATTCCCGGGTTGGTTAACCCGGTCAACAGATGCCCGGAGAAGTCGGTTGTGTCGGCCTAACGGCGCAAGAACGCAGCTCTGCTGTAAACAGGCACAACGCAATCACGTCCGGAAAAAACTCCGGATGAATGCAGAAGAAGAAGGATCAAGACATTCCAGTATTTAATTAAGACCGGTACATCTTTAGACACGTCTTCTAACTTGTATCCAACTCTGACCGACTATTAATCTTCGGCATTCAAATCAGCAAATATGTACCGCGGAATGGACAAACGCCAACACTAAGCGACCAGCAGGATAGACCTAACAGTTGCACTGTCAATTCCTGGTGGACATGTGTGGGCACCTTCTCTGGTGTCTCCTCGGGGGAGGAGAGCCGTGTGCACCCGGTGCTTCATGCACTCACACACATCCTAGCACCAGTAGTCGTGGGAGGCCACCAGGTGGGAATTGGACAAAGCCGAATTTGCCCACGATGTAAACTACTGTTTAAAGACGAGGCCTATTTAGTGTACTGCCGTTGGGGCATAGTAAGTAGTGTCAAAAGACCGGCCCCAGCTCACCCCTCGGTGGAAAAGGTATCATTTTTTTCGACCATCCTCGACTGTTCAGTTGACACCATCAAAACAATGGTACCAATAAGCATGATTAAGTATCTCCATCAGGAGATTCGAACACTGTCCCTTTCAACAAAGCTATCGCATGAGAACATCACCTCAGTGAGACGCCCAACATCTCGGTAGGTACCATAAACGCGGTCAAACCATCTCAAAACAGGAGATCCGAACCCTGCCTCTGTAAACAAAGCTATCGAAAAAGAGAACCACGGCAGCCAGACACCTAACATCTCGCCACACGGGTACCATAAACATGGTTAAACTATTCCCATATAGGAGATTCAAACTCTGCTTCTTTAAACAAAGCTATCGCCTTAGAAAATCACAAAAAGCAGACACCTAAAATCCTCTTTAGCTCTAGCTGGCCATAAACAAATATAACAGCGACGAGACCGCGATAACGTAACTCGAAATGCTGCCGAGCCGCAGGTGTGTGCTTGTAACACTCGAGTCTACCAGAATTACCTCTTACCTGTTTACGCTTGAGTGATGACAAATATATTTCTATGCTTTATGCTTTAAGCTTAGGCGCCAGAGGGCCCCAACAAAACCACTTCACTCATACACACGGGCATCCACATCGGCCCCTCTCTACATTACCTAGCTTACCCCCCAGCCACACATGTCGAGTCCCCCTGTCCTGGCTGGTTTGGTCTATAAAGGATCACTATCACTGCACACAGATAGCCCCATAAGTTTTCCAGTCTCTTCCCGCAGATCAAGGAAGGAGAGTTTCAGCACAGTGCACCATCTCTGTAGCGTCTGTGTGTAGCACAATCACACATGATGAAAATTTTCTGTGCAGCTTTTTATAAATTTTAAAATGTTGACTCGGCAGCGACACTTTCGGCCTGCTCTGTTCCATTTCCCATCTGCCGATGTTATTTATTTTAAACACGCGCGAGCACACTGGATTGTTTCGTCCTTGTCCGACAAATCTGGATGTTTGATCCACTACCCTGGACCAGGGGCCGTACAACATACTTATTATTTCGTAAAAATCCAAACACGGCCAACACCGCGAGACAACCTTGGTCTGCTTGAGCCAGAGGCGGAAGTCATAATCTTCGATTCCATAAACCCGTGGCTGTTAGGAGTAGACAACTCAGCAATACTTGTATCAACAGTCAAAACAATTCCACAACCCCGTGTACGGCAAGTTGAGCTGCCAGAACATGGATGCCTTCCTAGTCCAGTTGTTCCACCGCACCGTCTCCAACAGTACGTCTGACCAAGACGTGCATGACCAAGATGGCCACTTGGCAGAAGTTAAGACCTGGAGAGCTGATTGTCTCCTGGCACGGTTTCCTGTGCATGTTCCCCCATGTCTGGAGTTATAGGACTCGGTTTCGTCGCCCATCTACTGAGCTTACTGCTTGGTTATTTCAGAATGTAATTTGTTTGTGATCACGTTTGCTATGCCGTGAAATGTAAATTTCAGAAAATGGCGGATGACTATCGTCTGTCGCCATTTCAGAAACTGCCTTATGCGACAATGCGTGCGCAAGTTGTGGGGTTTTGCTCGGATTGGTGTCCCCTTCAACAACGAACTGCATTTTCATGTGAAGGACGCCTTGTTTCCTTCGCGAATTCATTAGGAACGATATGCATTTCTGTGGTTTTCACTAGCACGGATCTGAGAAATTATGGGGCGACCCGTTGCTACGAAACTGGAACCGTACGACGACAACTAGGACAACGTCTCCGTGGTTAACATTGCTCTAGCCTGTCCATCCTTGAGTTATCAGTGCAACAACTTTCCTATCATTGAGTTATCAGTGCAACAACTTTCCTATCATTGACCTCATTGTAACAAACCCGGTGGGGTCACGGAGGTCACAAGATCAGGACCGGGTCTCACACTGGGCAAGACCCTGCCCCCCCCCCCCCCCCCCCCAGTCCGGCCAACGTTTCAAGGATCGCCATGCCACTCCGCAGATGTGAGGTTCCGGTACCGGTCTCGCACACCCCGCTGTTTCTGAACTTAGTGATGGACTGCAACACAACCAGCGTGGCGATAAATCATTGGGTACTTGGTGGGCAGGAAGGTATGTTACCTTGTTCCCATAGATGCAAGCTGTGTTAGACCACGCTTGAACTTAACTGAGGTAAAACTCGGCATTCCATAGGAATTTCAACCAACAACCAAGCCACATGCGAAATAAATTACAAGTATCGATTGGCATGCATTGAAGAAGCAGACATCGCACTGAAAGCTTACAGTAGCCACACTAGGATTCAAAACTGCCGCATCCAAACGACGACAGATCCTCATTGAAGAAACTAGAGTACACTAATTATAACGTCCTAAAATCCTAAAAGATTGCTGCATGTCTGCTAGTAGTATGGTGGACGGCTGTGACACGCCATGTATCAAAAAGAAGGCCCAGAAATCACAACTGGCCTATGTCAATACACGAATTGTTATTTGTACAAGCGGCGTCTCTGAGCTAGCATTTGAACCCGGCGTTACCAATATTACATCAATAATGACTAGGTATTTGCACAAGCGACCTGGTTAAATTCCCATTCTGCGTGATTTCAAGTCAGTTTTGTTGAGACAAACGTGGCAGCTATAATGAGCATGACATATGGCAATAAACATGACATTTATATGGTTGAGATACAGAACTGCACACACGATTGTGCCCCCAACAGATCGAATACAGAAAAGTCAATCACACTCTCGCGGCATGCACTATGAAATACATCGTCATGTGGAGGAAGATACGATGAGGTACAACTGTTACGGCAATACGCTTCTCAATCAGTCAACCTACCCACCCACCCATCTAACCACCTACCCAAGGGCAGAATGTCAGACAGGCCTGCATGGCCAATTCTTAAAGTTTGTTCGGGCACTCCTTCGAATAACGGGCACTCTTTCGAATAACGGTCCCAAATTATTTATTGTAAAAAGTATCCCTTACAGGGCCTCATTAGGTGATCGACTGTGCAGTCGAGGAATGCTAACTGAGATATGTTGGGGGGGGGGGGGGGGGGGGGGGGCACTGCATTTATTAATTAAAGATGTAGACATATAATATTAATTGCTTTCGCAAGTAGAAGTCAAGCAAGTGCGATTGTGTAATGAATTTATTAAAATAAAAAAATCATATAAATTGAATGTGTTGTCGATCACTTCCGGTTGAGTGTGTGGTGGACTGCTAAACCGATCGATCCATCCATCCATCATGTGCCATGCCGGTAAGGTGGGCGGTCATGTTCTGCCATCTCACTCGATCAACAGAGTCGTGGATCAGTTCCGTGTTTCTGTCTCGACCATGCCACAAGGCCAAGCCATCCAGATACTTGTTTCTAGGTCTTCCCCTTGGTCTGTTCCCCTCGATCTTACCAGTTGTCACCAAGTTCTCCAAATCATTTCTTCTCATAACATGCCCAAAAAATTGTGACTGTCTACGTCTAATGTCTCTGATCAGTTTACGATCTTCATTTGTTTCTTGAAGGACTTGTTCATTGGTCTTTCTGGCTGTCCATGGTATTCTTTGCATTTTCCTCAGAAACCACATTTCTACCGCCATCAGATGTTTTTCAGCCTGGCTGCTCATTGTCCAAGCTTCACATCCATATAAAAGTACAGGTTCTATGTAGCATCTCAACACTCTTTTTCTCGTTTCAATTGACATCTTTTTATTGGTCAGTATGTTTTTCATCTTGCTAAAGGCTACTTTTGCCATGGATCGATGGATGCAATAAATGTTTCTGGGCCCGGAGGGCCCTCACTGTCGTCGGAGTGTATATCAATATCTTGTGCTACCATCCATCGGTTTAGCAGTCCACCACACACTCAACTGGAAGTGATCGACAACACATTGCCCCGGAACGAGCATAATCACCGAATGAGGCCCTGTAAGGGATACTTTTAACAATAAATAATTTGGGACCCTTATTCGGAAGAGTGCCGTTTGTTCGTTTGTTCTAACTATCTCCCTCGCTGTTACAGTGTCATGTAAGATTGGGTCTAGTGTAAATTACCTCCGATAGGCAAGGCAATTCTGATCCAACCAAGGCAAGCCGTGTCGTATCGAAACAATCCTCGTACCAAGGTAGTGGCTAGCAGATTTATACACCCATCGGGGTTGGCTTTCTCGAGGTCTTATGACTCAAGAGTCGACACACCCTCAAAATATGGTAGAGGATGGTGTTATGTGAGTTAAGACGACTGCAGTGATACTGACCACACCATATATCGAGTGCCGTTTTGCCGGCAACCATGGACCTCACACCACGAGTTTATTACCTTTTACACTATAATCGTGTCACCTATTACACCACAGGAAAACATGCCCAGAAGCTACAAATCAATAAACAAACTATCTCAAGAATAACAGAAACTCGGCTAATAAAAGGACCAGGGCTGCTTTGTAAATTAGCGAACAAGCTATCACATAAACACGCATGTTACACCACAAGTTCATCAGCATCCAACGCAATCATGTCCAGAAAACTATGTTACCCAGTGGTTTCACACATTCAGGTGTGCGATTCTGATTGGTGTGTGTCAAACTGTCACACCTGTTGCGAGATCGTTCATTAAGGCAGTTTTGTGGTTGCCACCAGGACAACAGCAGGTAGAGGCAGCTGCACGTTGATTAGGTTTCGTGCTAACACCTGGACGCCAGAGATGGGCTTCAAGAGACGGCCTGGTCGATGTTGCACGGCACTACACCCAGCATCGCTAGCTTCTTCTTCTGTCTTTCACTTTCCAGTGGAGCATATGCCCTCGACTAGCTCACGCCATGCGATGATTGGTTGCATTGTGCAGCCTACGTCTCGCATCACTATCCGTGCTCGCATCTTATCACGCACGGTAAGTTAAGCGTGAATATGGCTGGCTTCCTCGGTGAGCCCTGGTGACAGACAGGTCAACATCCTGGTAATAACCCGCCCTAGCCAGCAACTCACAAGACCATCAATCGAGAACTCGGGTCAACGCCAGTGTAAGAAATAAGATCATAGTCAAGTGATGGAATGTCTTCAGATGAGGACGGTAATGCTGCGAACGAAGAAAGTGATGATCCCAAACAGACACTGCCGTAGGTATGCTGTAATAGTCGTGGCTCCCAAAGTTTCAGTTGGCTCTTAGCAGCCCAAAGACATTCTTATAAAGGTGTACATTCTCTAATGCTGACCCAGGGAGTCACAGTTTGAGTTCAAAGAAGGAGATGGGTGTAGTAGCTTTCCCTGGCGCTTGAAACTACAACTATATTATCTCAGAAAGATCTTATATTATCTCAGAAATATTTTATTCTCAGAAAGATCCTATATGATCACAGACAGATCTTATACACAAACAAAGGTGCTGACACAATACTAACATCGCCACCTGGCTAAAGGTGCCTGATTAACCAGACCGGAACCTGGTCTAACAAAACACGACGAGAACCAGATAGAGAAATTCAAGAGAAACCATGTTGGAACATTCAAGAGAAACCATGTTGGAACTGACTCCAGGAGTGTTGTACATTCGCATCCGTCTTTTCAGTTTTGAGACATCTTTGCTGTTTTCTACACTTATTCCAAACACACGTCGGAGCATGCTAGGAAGAAAGTGTCAAACCGCGAAATAGGGTAAGAACAACGTAGAATTTGGATACAACACATGCTGTGTACTTGCTGAGAACATTAACAGGGCGTTGTCTAGAAATAAACAAAGCTCCACGTCTGCTGCACAGATGACAAAGGCTGCCAACAGACTAAGATATGTCGTCATGATACAGATTCCCGCAGATCTACACATTGACGGGAACGCAGTAGACTTATAAAGAACATATATTCGAAACAACGCGCTGCCGTAAAACTTGATAATGATGAACCTAGAGGCGTGAGCGACAGGGGTGCGTAATGTCTACAGATCTGCTTGTCCTTAAATGGTAAAGATGAGCAATTTAGACGACTTGAGAGGAATTGCCATCGAAAGACATCACATCAACAAATAAGATATGCAGGTGATACAGCTTTGATTGCAGGATCTGCAGCATTTAGTGGGTACAACGTGACAACTAGGGTTATCGTTAACTTGTAATAAAATAGACTTCATGATCATCTCCAACAAGAAAGAAATACCACAATGTCACATCCAAGCAAATGGAACAATTGTTGAACGGGCCAATCGGTACAGCGTTCTTGTAAGTCATAACTTCTAATGGAAGACGTCTTGACAAGATTAGAACAAGAAATGCCATTAAAAAAGTAGCCTTTTGAAAGATGGAGAAAAAAAAAAAAACAATAAAAAGATGCCAGTTGCAGTAACAAACACATGTTAAAGTGCTATGTAGAACCTAAACTATTGTATGCATATCAAACATGGACAATAAGCAGGCATACAATCTGAGAGACACATAACAGCGGCGGAAATATGATTTCCGAGCAACATCCCGGAAAGTAAGAAAAACGAGCGAGGCAGCCCTGCCAGAAACAGATGGCAACCTCACAATGACTAGACAAAGTAGATGGAGACAGTCTCCCCTGGCAATGATGAGACAACGTAGACGGAGACAGTCAATACGTTTGGAGGTCAATATCTGGATGACCTGGTCACACGACACAATCCGCAGCAGAATACAGACCGGATCCCAGACTGGTGATCACGTGATGTGGCCAACCATGACCGCCCACGCTGATCGGATTGGCACATTTTTGGAGGTCAATACGAATGTAGTCAGACGAGGGTTCCAGGTCAGCTCTCGTCGTTGAGGGAAAGGCCGCCCACTTACTGCACAAAATGGGGTCCTAACACATCACATAGCCACAGCTATATGACGTCCTCTCTCAATTTCCATCAGCCAGTGAAATCAATGGAAACCAATCAGAACGCCGACATGCTAATCGGATCAATGGAGACTTGAGATCTAAGCACGTTACTTGTGACACAAAAACGACGACACAGCAAGCCTGATTAGACTCCATCAGCACATGTCCAAGGCTAACATATCAACAGCATGGATCCCAATCTGCGAGTCACGACCCCACAGAAAGCCACCGTGTTGTCTGGTGGGTCGCCGAGGTTATCTTTCAGTTCCTGCGGTTTGACCATCAATTTCACATGTAGTGTACGGCTACGCCGCAGTGTGTTGCCAGTGGTTGAAACACTGATGAAGCCAGCCTTCCGGTCTACCGCGGTAACGACTTTAACACATACACCGCGTTCATACACATTAAACAGTATGTGTTACTTCGGTACTTGAAAATGTGTGTGTATGTAAGCAAAAAAACGTTACATGTACTTTGCAGGACTCCAACCCAACCTCAACCCCAGGCTGATTTAGTTTACGTTCGTTTGCCGGTCTCTGTGGCTAAGGGCTTGCGAACGCGGTTCGTGATCCCGTATACCCGGGTTCGAGACACAGCGGTGCTGGTTTGTTTTTTTTTAAAGGTGTAGGAGCCGGTCGTTCAGAAAGCAATGGCAAACTACTGAACGTAAAATTTGCCCAGGAATCACGAACAGCGAAAATGCTGGGGTTGACTGCTACGTCCTGTGAAGGACATGCAAGTTAATTATTTTTTTTTAACGTTCGTTTGCCATTCGTTTATGAAAGACAAGCGAACGTTGAAGTCGAAACTGTCCGATGTAGGGAGTCGCTTAAAAGTCGACAGAATCGACTTCATTGCACCGGGTTTTTATTTCATATAGCTCAAGTCTCTTGGAAAGCGTAACACAAAGCATGAACTCCGTAGCTCCAGCGATGATCCTCAGGAGTCTCCGAAAATGCACTCATGAACCGAACCTACAACCTTTGGAGCCCAAGTCAGATGGCTTGACTACTTCGCCACGGAGTCTCCCGATGTAGGAAATGAACCTCTTAACCCGCAGTCAGATTGCCGGATATATATATATATATATATATATATATATATATATATATATATATATATATATATATATATATATTCAGATGTCCACAACGACCTATTAACTCTATTCACGCCTTCAAATTAACATCAACTTAACGTGTTCCCTTTATATTACAAACGGTCACTGGATAAATATTCAATGTGAAATAAAACTGAATGTACACACTAACAATCATCATTCTATTAAATGCAAATATGTAAACAGATGCCCAGAGGGGAAAGGAGGGGAAGGGGCCGGTTGTCTTGTGTCTGCATGTCACTCTTTACAAATAGGGGAAGGGGGGGGGGACTGTTATGGTGGAAACGCGAATAAAGGTTGGGAAATAACAGACTAGATTACTGCATACAAGCTGGCGCCACACAGATGCAACATTCTAGAAATTTATGTACACTACTGTTTGTTATTAGGCTGTGATTGACTTGTTCCCTTTCTCCTGTCCATCGACCCACAACTCGGCGTCAAGTCGTTTACACCGTGGAGCATCGAGACATGGCAGCCACATAGTTGGAACATGTACCTATAAGAACACAGGTTGAAGCCACTGGTCTCTGAACTGAACCACATGGAAACCCCCCATCTTGGTGGTTGAGACGTGTACCTACAGGGCGCACTGTTTGCACGTCGCTCAAACCCTGAACTACAATCCTACCACATCAGCTCCACAATGCTAGCAACTTGCAACATACACTCACGCGACATAATGAACACATTTCAAATAGTCACACCTACTAACTAAACTACGCGACACAATGAACACATTTCAAATAGTCACACCTACTAACTAGAATATTTCAAAACAATATTTTCACGCAGCGAATTAGAATAACGAAGGGCAACAATATACTGCTCAATTTATTGTCTGGCATGTGTCTCTGTAGCTCCTCGAGTGCACATTACAGAAAAAAAGCTCACCGCACACTGAACCGCAATGATGCAAATAAAGAAGACACGAGTCTCTCTAAAACTACCGTAGTGACAGTGAAACATATGTTTTGTATGTTCCACCGACCAGGACTGGCGATGCTACTGCCTATATGCTGAATTGGTTTTCTGGAGTATGCACGTGACGAAATACATACAAACTAGGAAATAAATTGTGCAATATATTATTATGACACCTTACTGATATCAACTATATGAGACTCAACAACAGACGGGCTGAATAAACACTCCTGTCAGAAACTGTGAATACATATAGCCAGTGAGCACGAAATGCCGACGGAGAACAGAACAACAGGCGCTCACGCCTGCCACTCACAAATAGTCCAGATTACCGGCCACATGCCGACGCCAGAAAGCAATGACGTGGCAAGGCAATGCTACACAAGACAAGGTCATGTGATACTCCAGGCCGGGACATGCCAGTACAAACAGCTGTTTGTTCATGTATGTATTTAAGGAAGGGGTGGAGGTGGTGTAGAATCCGACCGAAATTCCGCTCTTGTCATTTCCACTCAACACATCTTGCTATAGCAACGAAAAAAAAAATGGACATAAAATATAAGGGAAGTTCAACAAAAGGACACAAAATAAAACGAAAGACATGAAACACATACATATATACCAGCGACACAATGGGTTATCACGGAACACTTATCGTCCACTTCTCCGGTTACCCAGGGAAAACGCTGAGATCACCAAAACACGAACGTGCAGTGTAGAGGTACGGAAACCCAAATGTCTAGTTAGCGTGGGGATCTTGTTTCCGCCCAGAGACAAGACACAGACATTGGATACTGTATAAAATACACCATCATTGTATATCTCCATTTTTTTCATCCGAGCCTGGCCTGCAGACGCTGATGATCATGAATGACTCTCCAACTGTCTCTATCATCCGATATTTAAAAAAGTTGATGTCCCTTATATTATTATTGTGGTCCAGATGTTTTAAGTTTCCCCACATACAGTCGGAAGCCAGCGCGAAATAGGCACAATAAGAGGGCAGATGGCGAGTTACAGAGAGGCATACACACGCAAGAGAGAGAGAGAGAGAGAGAGAGAGAGAGAGAGAGAGAGAGAGAGAGAGAGAGGAGGGGTGGGGGTTAAGTAAACATGATGCACGTCTAGTTTCCCCCTTTCTATGTCGATTGTCACATCTCAGTCGGGTATACAAATATCAGCTTTAATGGTATACCTGCCCTACATTTCTTTTCCCCCAATGATACCTGTCCCGCCATTGTTTTGTCCCCAATAACTGTCTCCAACTGATATCTGTCCCAACATTACGATATTGCCAATATATGTCCCAACATTATTATCCATAATGATATATGTCCCAACATTTCTATCTTCCCAATGGTGGCGCGTGTTAAGAGGTGGAAAAAAGTGCCTGGGGGTTTGTGGCGAAGTCTGATGCAGGAGAGCCAGGCATATGATACTGCAACATCTAGTCTGAGAATGGAGATAGAGGCAGTCACAACAGCGTTCCGCTGGCTGAAGGACAAACAGCACACACTTGTCGTGATGGTAACGGACTCACACTGTATGGTCAGAAAAGTGAAGACAGGCATGCTCTGGCCAGGCTGGCAGGTTTCCATTCAACAAATCAGTAACAGAGAGAGAATCTGTTGGATTTCCCCCAAGGGCATGCTAGGGAACGAGCAGGTGAACAGGTCTGCACAGCTCGGGGCCCGTTGAGATCGTGTGTATAGTACAGTGGAACAGATACAGCACAGCCCAGAGAATGGTGCTGCAGGGAGTGACCAAGGGACTCGGAGGAAAGGCCAGGCGGACACATAATTCAGCCTGCTACTGATACCATTAGTAATAGGACTCTTTGCTGGTTACTGAACATGAGGACAGAGCATGTATGGGAATGTCCTAAGTGCAGTCATGTCGATGCTTCACTCAACCCAACATCATTTCCAATGATTTGTATCCCAACATTACCCACAACCCTGCTCAGGCAGGTGCATGGCGCTTAATAGCAAACAATAAATCAACGACAGGTGACAAACACAATATTGACATGTGCCCTGGGCAGTCAAGAACACAATCTGATCATGCAATTACATAAGTTACAAAAGCACATAGACAAGTGTGAGCCCACAAACAAAGTAATATTGTCATATAATAGTAATAGCAAGAACCAGACTGAGAGATGCATCACTGATATTTCCTGTACATATAGGTAGTGATATAAGAGAGATATCAGGAAGGCAAATTATTATTCTTTTTCTTCTTGGGTGCCATGTCTGGTGCAGGCTTTGGTGATCACGACCCTCCAAGCCTCTGTTATCTGATATTTTAATTAAACTGATGGAGATATGGTTCCGGACATGAATGTTGTGAATACCTTGGACTACTAAAGTGACTCTCTAGTAATCTAGTTTCTAGTTTTCAGGGTGGGGAATAACTGCGTCAAACTTAGGGCGCACAACATTCAGTAAGTTATGTCCCTGTCGCGAGACCGCCTAGAACGCAGAACCTGATACGTGGCTTAGATATGATCAGATGACAATCATAAATCAACACGGGGGGAGTAGTGGCTGAGAGGTTACGATGTCAGGCTCAGATGGTAAGGGTTCGATCCCAGCATTGGGCTGGGAATATACCCATATTCCCCCCCCCCCCCGAAATCGCGTGTCTGCCCTTGCTTTAATACCTAGCAAGATTAGAAGTTAGATCCGTCACCAGAAATCATATAATGCACGACAGACACAAAACATGACAGGAATCGGACAGACATTGGCAGTAGAATAAATAGAAAGACATAGAAGATGAGGACAGAAATTGAACTCACAGGAGAGAGAGAGAGAGAGAGAGAGAGAGAGAGAGAGAGGGGGAGAGGGAGAGAGAGAGAGGGGGGGGAGAGGAGAGAGAGAGAGAGAGAGAGAGAGAGAGAGAGAGAGAGAGAGAGAGAGAGAGAGAGAGAGAGAGAGAGAGAGAGAGAGACTAATTGAAAGAAAGTTCTATCCCGAAGACGGACTACAACCAAAACAGAACAAAGGCAGACAGGGACTAGACTATACTGACTGAGGCAGAGCTCTAAGATAGACGGGGACTAGGCTAAACTAACTGAGACGGAGATAGGGACTAGGATGGGGCTCTAAGATAGACGGGGACTAGGCTAAACTAACTGAGACGGAGATAGGGACTAGGATGGGGCTTTAAGATAGACAGGGACTAGGCTAGACTGAGACGGAGATAGGGACTAGGATGGGGCTCTAAGATAGACAGGGACTAGGCTAGACTGAGACGGAGATAGGGACTAGGATAGGGCTCTAAGATAGACAGGGACTAGGCTAGACTGAGACGGAGATAGGGACTAGGATAGGGCTCTAAGATAGACAGGGACTAGGCTAGACTGAGACGGAGATAGGGACTAGGATAGGGCTCTAAGATAGACAGGGACTAGGCTAGACTGAGACGGAGATAGGGACTAGGATGGGGCTCTAAGATAGGGATTAGGCTAGACTGAGACGGAGATAGGGACTAGGATAGGGCTCTAAGATAGACAGGGACTAGGCTAGACTGAGACGGAGATAGGGACTAGGATGGAGCTTTAAGATAGACAGGGACTAGGCTAGACTGAGACGGAGATAGGGACTAGGATGGGGCTCTAAGATAGACGGGGACTAGGCTAAACTAACTGAAACGGAGATAGGGACTAGGATGGAGCTCTAAGATAGACAGGGACTAGGCTAGACTGAGACGGAGATAGGGACTAGGATGGGGCTCTAAGATAGACAGGGACTAGGCTAGACTGAGACGGAGATAGGGACTAGGATGGGGCTCTAAGATAGACAGGGACTAGGCTAGACTGAGACGGAGATAGGGACTAGGATGGAGCTCTAAGATAGACAGGGACTAGGCTAGACTGAGACGGAGATAGGGACTAGGATGGGGCTTTAAGATAGACATGGACTAGGCTAGACTGAGACGGAGATAGGGACTAGGATGGGGCTTTAAGATAGACATGGACTAGGCTAGACTGAGATAGGGACTAGGATGGGGCTTTAAGATAGACAGGGACTAGGCTAGACTGAGACGGAGATAGGGACTAGGATGGAGCTTTAAGATAGACAGGGACTAGGCTAGACTGAGACGGAGATAGGGACTAGGATGGGGCTTTAAGATAGACAGGGACTAGGCTAGACTGAGACGGAGATAGGGACTAGGATGGGGCTTTAAGATAGACAGGGACTAGGCTAGACTGAGACGGAGATAAGGACTAGGAAGGGGCTCTAAGATAGACAGGGACTAGGCTAGACTGAGACAGAGATAGGGACTAGGATGGGGCTCTAAGATAGACAGGGACTAGGCTAGACTGAGACGGAGATAGGGACTAGGATGGGGCTCTAAGATAGACAGGGACTAGGCTAGACTGAGACGGAGATAGGGACTAGGATGGAGCTCTAAGATAGACAGGGACTAGGCTAGACTGAGACGGAGATAGGGACTAGGATGGGGCTTTAAGATAGTCAGGGACTAGGCTAGACTGAGACGGAGATAGGGACTAGGATGGGGCTCTAAGATAGACATGGACTAGGCTAGACTGAGACGGAGATAGGGACTAGGATGGGGCTTTAAGATAGACAGGGACTAGGCTAGACTGAGACGGAGATAGGGACTAGGATGGGGCTTTAAGATAGACAGGGACTAGGCTAGACTGAGACGGAGATAGGGACTAGGATGGGGTTCTAAGATAGACGGGGACTAGGCTAGACTGAGACGGAGATAGGGACTAGGATGGGGCTCTAAGATAGACAGGGACTAGGCTAGACTGAGACGGAGATAGGGACTAGGATGGGGCTCTAAGATAGACAGGGACTAGGCTAGACTGAGACGGAGATAGGGACTAGGATGGAGCTCTAAGATAGACAGGGACTAGGCTAGACTGAGATGGAGATAGGGACTAGGATGGGGCTCTAAGATAGACAGGCACTAGGCTAGACTGACTGAGGCAGAAATAGGACTAGGATGGAGCTCTATGATAGAGACTAGGCCGAAATTTTCATAGAGAGTGACAAACAGAACATAGACATGACCAGATACACTACTCAAGCCGACAGACAGAGATGAACGACAGGCAAAGATGAACGACAGGCAGAGATGAACGACAGACAGAGATGAATGACAGACATATTATTTTATCAATGAAAACAGCTTTCAAAAAGTAAAACAATCAGACATAAAGTAAAATACCGAAATAGTGAAAAGTACACCAGCTAGATGAAACTCAGGGTGCTCAATAAATGGAGTTTGGTTAATCAATAAATTTGGGTACTCAATAAATGGAGTTTGGTTAATCAATACATTTTGGTACTCAATAAATGGAGTCTGGTTAATCAATAAATTTGGGTACTCAATAAATGGAGTTTGGTTAATCAATAAATTTGGGTACTCAATAAATGGAGTTTGGTTAATCAATAAATTCAGGGTGCTCAATAAATGGAGTTTTGTTAATCAATAAATTCTGGTACTCTTCTTCTTCTTCTTCTGCGTTCATCCGGAGTTTTTTCCGGATGTGATTGCGTTGTGCCTGTTTACAGCAGAGCTGTGTTCTTGCGCCGTTAGGCCGACACATCCGACTTCTGTGGGCATTTGTTGACCGGGTTAACCTTCCCGGAATTCTGGTACTCATTAAATGGAGTTTGGTTAATCAATAAATTAGCAAATTAATAAATGGATCTGAGGTATCGTATGACAGTAGACGGCACTACCTGTTTTCTTTTAGGGTCAAATGTTGGGCGGCGCTTACAAAACCTGACACCCCATATTGTGCCAACAGCTTTGGGCGGAGGAGCGCAATTGGGAGGGTGCAAGCCTATCCTGGTGCCAGGGAATGCAACCTAAAAACAAAATGTCATGGTATGGCAGACCAGGCCCTAAGCCTTGGTTGGCAACTGGCTAGGATCAAAGCTCCGACAGGCAGAGCATTGCTTTGCTGATCCGGCAGCTTCTGCAGATTGTTGTGTTCCAGATGTATTGGTGTTACCCTTTCCTCTGGAGTAAACTAGACAGGCAGAGAGAGGGATCATACTGCATGGGCAACACATGGTGTCTATATTTCAGCCCAGGCTTTGTGCTATGAAAAGGTATAACTCCATCCCTGGTCTTACAAACTATCGTCTGTCAAGACGGCAGGTGCCAATGAATGAAATAGAGTTTGATAAATCAATAAACTCAGGGTATTCAATAAATGGAGTTTGGTTCGGGTACTCAATAAATGGAGTTTGGTTCGGGTACTCAATAAATGGAGTTAGGTGCGGTTCCAACTTCACAGCAAAAATTCATCCCATTATGCTCCATTCCTGTGAATATCACACAAAATGCTCCTTCTTCACTGCCACATGTGAAAAGTGGAACAGACAGAAGTCTTGACAAACCAACTCTCTAAATTAATGAAGTTTGAATAACCAATAAGCCTAGGTACCCAGTAAACAGAGTTTGGTTAATCAATAAACCCAGGTACCCAGTAAATGGAGGTTGGTTAATCAATAAACCCAGGTACCCAATAAATGGAATTTGGTTAGTCAATAAACCCAGGTACCCAGTAAATAGAGTTTGAATAATCAATAAACAATTCTGGGTGCTGAAACAAAATGGAGTTGGGATAATTAGTAAACAAAGTGTATGGTCACAATGGCAATGCTGTAAATAACATGAAGCATTCTAAATAGCGGGCGCTGGAAACCAGAAGCAAAACAAAATTGTGACTGGCAACCAATAAATGCGTGAAACACAAAGCCGTGATTCCATGTATGTGAATGTTTCACAAATTAACATGCAGTTATTACTTACTGCTTCAGGCAGCCAACTTTGAAGTGAAGATAAAGTTAAAGAGTTAATATACACAAAAATGGATACACATTACAATATTATACAACAAACAATTGACAAGAATTCACTGTAGACACTTGCATGCACACATCATACCACAGCTAAACTTGCACACGTGTGACAATAATCCCTCATGAGACCAAGCAAACAGGTTATGGATTTCACAAATACAAAGTCACAGCTATCATGTGAGGTGCCCGGGTGGCTCACTTAATGTATGGGACTCATTACCATATGTGGTTTGCTAATTACTGCAGATCAAAAAGTGGTGTAAGGAAAACACTTTTATAATGGGGGAAAATTTGACTACTGGCTGTAAATGGAGAAAACATTACTATTGGTTATAAATTGGTAGTCCATGCACATTTATTACAAATGGGGACAATTGTGTTATAAATGGATAAAGCATATCTATTGGCTATAAATGGATAGATCATGCACATTTATTACAAAACAAAAAAATCATGCACATAGGCCATAAATAGAGAAATCATACCTATAGGCTATAAATGCGATATCATGCACATCAATTTTATTTTAATGTTGCATATCCCTTACAGGATGCTGCAGTCAACACCAGCATTTTTCAGCTGCTGTTGATATACTAGGTAAGTTTTTACGTTCAGTAGTTTGCCATTGCTTTCTGAACGACCGGCTCCCACACCAATACGTTATAACACACCGCGACACAGTCTGGTGCACAAATTGGTCGCGGCTGAGTTTTGAACGCCTGGTAAGCGGCTCACGAACCACGTTCGCAAGCCTTTGGTTACAAATGAGAAAACATGCATATAGGCTATAAATGGAGAAATGTGTCTATTTATTATAAATGGGAAAATCATGCATACTAGCAATAAATGAAGAAACATGTCTACTCATTATAAATTGGGAAATATGCATGTTAGATATAAATGGAGAAAACATGTCTATTTGGCTATACATGGGGACAGCATGCATTCAGGTTATAAATAGGAAAAAAACAAACAACGCACATTAGTCATAAATGAGGAAAAGGTGCCTTTACTCGACACATATGAACAAGTTTCTATTCTAATGCAGGATGCCGTGTTCAGATGTGCTCAAGTCTACTGTGCAATAAGCAGACCATAATCAAGCTCACAATCCTGCATGAGAATGGAGGTGGAGGCGGTCATGCTGGCTTTGACATGCTTTCCCAAGAGTAAATTCAACAAGCCAGTCAGTCATCATGCTGACTCCCTGTCAATGCTTGGGGTTCATTCTGCATATTTCTGGCATGAATAATTGATACACACAGAATGATCACACCTACGAGAGCTGGAGTGGTACTACTGTCCTGGCCATGTTGGAGTATATGAAGATGAAATTGACGACTGGCTAGCCTCCAGGCAAAACATTGAGGTTGAGCAAGGGAAATGTGATATAGGATATAAATGATCAGCGGTTGCAAGAGGAAACACAAATTAATTACTACATGAGGCTACGACTGATGGAATCAGGAATCAAGTTTCAGGACTGGGAGGAAGGACCATCATAGAGGATGAAGCAGAGCTGTGTGTAACCAACTGACTAATGGAACTGTTGGTATCCAAGAGTAAGTAAAGCAATGACAATAGTGGTGGAATGTGGAAAATATGCCAATAAGTGATCAGAAACAATGGCATGTTTAAACAGACACAAGTTTAGTCTGGACCCAGTGGGGGAATTCTTTTTCTTCTTCAGCGTTCCGAGCAATTGAGGTTCTTTGCTGCAGATACAATCCGTCTCCATTCGTCTCTCTGGTGGACCTTCTCTTGCCAGTCGTTGATTCCAAGTGCTTGTAGGTCTGTACATGTATTATCTCTCCACCATCTTCTTGGTCTACGGTCATTTATTTCCTGAGTGTAAGCGAGTTTTGTTTCCCTATTATCTTCCATTCTTTCTATATGCCCCAGCCATTGTAGTCTATTAGCCTTCATGATACCAGTGATTAGTTTCAGAGCCATACAGCACAACTGGTCTGATCAGTGTTTTGTATATTGTGATCTTGGTGTTACGAGATAGCGCATTTGATTTTAGTAGCTGTTGTAGTGCATAGTATATCTTATTTCCAGAATTGATTCTAGTTTGTATTTCTTCCCTTATGATGTTGGAGCAGTTGAAGATTGTACCCAGGTATTTGTATGTTTCCGTTCTTTTAATGGTCATATTATCTATTTGTATGTGGCCAGAGTTTTTAGCCATTCCTTCTCTTGAAATTACCATATATTCTGTCTTATCTTGGTTGATAACCAGGCCCATCTGTTGGGATTTTTCCTTTAAGTGAGTCAATATTTCCAATGTCTTTTGTTCATTTTCCCCTATAATATCTATATCATCTGCATAACCAAGCAGCTTGGATGTTCCTCCAATATCACATTCCTCCTTTATCCTCCTTACAACTTTCTCTAGAGCCAGATTGAAGAGTAGTGGCGATAGTGAATCACCCTGTTTCAAGCCAGATGTTATTTGGAAAGGGTCTGATTTCCTGCATTTATATGTTACTATATTATAAGTATCTTCCATGCATAGTCTGGTCATGTTGATTAACTTGCATGGTATTCCAAATTCCCGCATAACATTCCATAGACTATTCCTATGGACACTATCATAAGCCTTTTTAAAAAAAAAATGTTATGGAGATCTCTTTTATATTCCCAATGAATGAATGGTAGAAGAAAAACCAACAATGTGGAAAGTATACCAATAAGTGATCAGAGACAATGGCATGTTTAAACAGACACAAGTTTAGTCTGGACCCAGTGGTGGGCTGGGCCTTCAGATATGGGCTGTCAGGTGACAGAGCTATTTAAATGACAATCACATGTGTAACATTGTCTCGTGTTAACGGGGCCCACTGACCATCGGGTAAACTGGCAGCCTGCCTGCCACAGCTCAACCAGCTGTTGCCATGGTGACTGTGACCTGGCTTGAGAAATACTATGACTAGTAAATAAACTTACAGATAATTGTGTTATGAACTGAAGAAGGGAACCTATCACCTCAACTTTAAAATGTAGTGATTTAGCATTTATGAAATCCACAGTATTTCCCACCATCACCATATATCTTATATGCAACCATACTTCCCCATACACCTGCTCAGGCCTATTAATAAAAAAAAAACACACACACACATACACACATGCGTGCGCACAAACACACACACACATCTCGTCTCCACACACCCACACACACACAGCCAAGTTTCCAACACCTATTTAGTGATGGTAGGTCATCTTGTTCCTCTTCCTTGCTCATGTTTTCTGTCTAATTGGTTCTTCTTCTTCTTCTGCGTTCATCCGGAGTTTTTTTTCCCCGGATGTGATTGCGTTGTGCCTGTTTACAGCAGAGCTGCGTTCTTGCGCCGTTAGGCCGACACATCCGACTTCTGCGGGCATTTGTTGACCCGGTTAACCTTCCCGGGGGTCTAATTGGTTCAATCAATCAGATGCCATCTTCACATTGAAGGTTGGCTGCAACACTGTCTGTATCTTACCTCGAACATACATTCTGTCAGATTGCTGTTAGTCCATCTCTTGATGTTATCTTCCCCTTTCACCATTGTCTACATTTTGCTATCTTACCTTCAACTTTACCCTCCAGTATAATTTTTATAAGTGTTGTCTTTTAATATGGCCGAAATATTTCACTTGTCTCTTTTTTATTTCTTTCATCAACTCTTTTAATTTCCATGTTTTCTAGAACCTCTGTATTTGATTTTTTTTTTCTTCCATGAAATACAACATATTCTTCTGCATATCCACATCTCCACGGTCTCTAATTGACTTTCTAACTGCTTGTTCGTTGTCCAGGCTTCTGCATCACATAGGAGTGTTGAATATACAAAGCATTTGACAATTCTAATTTTGAATGTGTTGTTAATCTTTCTAGATGTTAATACAGATTTCACATTTCATGGCGAGAGAGAGAGCGAGTGAAAGAGAATAGAGGATTGAGTGCTATGGCTATTGCATGTGTGTGAGAATAAGGGTCTGAGAATTGTGATCACTAATCATTTTGAGTGTGTGAGAGAAAGCGAGTTAGAGAGACAGAAGTGACCATTATGTGTGTGTGTGTGAGAGAAAGAGAGAAGGCGAGTTAGAGAGACAGAAGTGACCATTATGTGTGTGTGTGAGAGAGAAAGAGAGAATGGATATTAGAGAGCTGTGACCAATGTGTGTGTGTGTGCGCGTGTGTAAGAATGGGGATCTGTGACCATATTGTGTGTGCGTGCATGCTTGCGTAAGTGTGTGTAGAGAGCAGAATGGGGATATGATAGCTATTGTGTGTAAGTGTGTGCGTGTGTCTTTCTGCCTGTGAACGAGCACCTGATATCCATGCCTATGTGACAGGTACACAACCTTCTGTTTCACACTCAGGACCATATTCAGCCTTACAGCCATTGAGCTTGCCAGCTGTCTCCACCAATCAATACCGGAAGGGGGGGATGAAGACATACATACTCAAACCTAGACTGGGGACGTGGGGGTAGGGAGGGTGCTGAGGTGTGGCGTGGCTAAGAGGTGTTAGCATGCACCTCTTACTCAGAAGTCATCCACTCCCAGGATTTGGCAGATAATGTTTTCACAATTGGATTCTAATGTCACAGTGACCTCTGGGGGTTGGCATGGCTGAGATGTTTAACTCTCTCTTCTGACTGCAGCATAGGTGTTGGATTTCAATGTTGACTTCTTGTCTTTGACTTAGGGTCGTAAATAACAAGTACCTCTGGAGATGGAGACAAGTTTGCCTGACGGCGATGGACACTGGTAATAAGAAACTATAATGCATCAAGCAAAATCTGTCCAGTGGACAAACTGGCAGTAGCAATCACTAGTAGCAGGAGCGTGTGTGTGGACTACACATGGGTTCAAAGCCAGCATAAGCAACAACAACAACAAAAATAACAGCACTCTCTGAAATGCTATAATTGTGAAATAGGTACAGTCTTCACAGCTAAGGGCAAACAAGCAAGAAGTTACAAACTTAAAAGATATATGACAATTGGAAAGAGTAAGCTATAAAACCACTACATTGGCAAAATTGCTATGTAAAAAAACAATATGTAAAAAACAATCTACCAATGATAGAGAGAGCCTCTTTTGTTCCCTTCATTTTTGTTCCCTAGATAAAACACCAAGAATAAATATCTTGCATAAATGCATACAGCTGTCTGACATTGTCATCCTGAGCCAAAGAGGTATATAACAGACGTGAGGGACTCCCTTTCAAAGAGGAAATTGCAGCAAAGCATGCTCACAGAGTAAAACTACCAAACTTACCTCCGACATGAAGACTCCTTCTTGTGTGTTCAAAATGTCCCGAATTCTATCAGCCTGAACCTCAGTTTGAACACCCTGAAGATGCAGCTTAGCTTTCCTGCGTACTGACATCTTTAAATGGTTCCCTGGTGAGGATGATGTTCGGTTTGTTTCTGTATTCAACCTTGTATAGAGAACATAAATGTGTTAATTTCACACACACACACACATGGTATGGTAACTGCACACAAACTAACACACAGTGTAACATCAACCCCCCACTTGTGTCTCACCAGCATCCACGAGGGCAGCAAAAATACCAGCACTATAATCTAGCATGTTGCTACAGGCCACTGAGGAGGTGTGGCATGGAACTGGCTAACTCATCCCATAGAAAACCAAAGCTGCACAACCCTGCCAATCATGAACAAGTCCAGAGAAGACTGAGTTGATTTGAAGGCCTGTAGTTCAGTGGCAGTTAGGCAGGCATAGAATGTCAACACCACACACACAAGTAATGGTAACTACAAACACACATAAAAGGTAGAGTAATCACACACAGGAAGTATGGTAACTACACACGCAATGTAAGGTGACTCCATAACGTATGGTGATGCCACATAATCCATACATCGTATGATACCACTGAATTCACACAGTTCACGACTGATTGCTACCTTAAACTAGTTCAATGAAGAAAACATGAAATACAAGAATATTTAGCTAAGGAGACAGAACAACCACAATACACAAATGAGTCATCCAAAATAGTAACAGTGAATGCATAGTGAGAACAAATGGAGGACACTCAGAACCCTTCACTATAAGATCCGGCGTATGACAAGGTTGTGTACTGGTCCGCCTCTTGTTCATAACCGATATAGACAGTATATGTAAAGAAACCAGCCAAACAGAGACAGCAAGAACACAGCATGCTGAACAGAACACAGAAAAAGAACCAATGGCAAATTATACCATTAAAGAACTATTTGCGGACGATCAAGCACTAATAACAAAATCAGAATTACAAGACCACTTGAATAGTCTAAACAAAATGTGTAAGGAACATAACATGAAAATTAGCAGCAGTAAAACAGAGGTAATGACTGTAATCAAAGAATAAAAAAACAAATTCATTTAAAAGAACACCCCCTGAAACAAGTAAAGAGCTTAAAGTTCTTAGGAAGTATACTATCATCAAATGGCAAATCATAAGACGAGATTGAAAATAGCTACAATATGGCAAACCAACTCATTGGACAAATGGCATCAATACTAAAGAACTAATATGTATCAATAGTTACTAAGAAAGCACTCTACAACACAATCTTCCTACTAACTCTATGCTACCAATGCCAAACCTGGAAAAAGAGACACGAAAAGAGAAAAGAAAAATCATAACAACAGAAATGAGATTCCTGAGAAGAATACTCAATGTATCAAGAAGAGAGAAAATCAGAAATAAATAAATCAGGACAAGCAATGATGTACAGACCAAATGGAAGCAGAAGAAGAGGCCGGCCACGTAAACGATGGACAGAGGGAATGTCTTCCCCTGTTTATGAGCTTCATGTATTTCAAATAGCAGAGGCAATCTTGATACATGAAGCCCATAAACGGGCACTTCCCCGCTGTTTATGCTTCACCTCAAAACCACAAGGTACAAGATATGAGATGAGACAAATGAACATAAGTGTGGAATGACCAGTGAACATTTAGAATGACCACTGAATATACCAATGACAATGAACATATAGAATGACAGATGAATATACAGAATGACTGTTGAATGTATAAAATGATCAATGAACATACTGACTGCCCACTGCTTATAAAGAAGGGAGAAGCTATACACACAATTTTGTGTATAGTCCGAGCCGCTATACACAAAAATTTGTGGCTGGTCATGTGATTATTCGGCACAAAATTTTTTGAATAGTACGAGCCGCTATTCAAAAAAATTTGAAGAAGACTCTATTATTCTCTCTTCTCGTCTGTCTTTTTTTTGTTGTTGTTGCAAGTTCTTTTTCTTCAAACCTCACAAAGACAATATTTGTCGACAAGGACACACTCTACGTACAGTGATATTTTATTTGGCAAGTAAAATTCACGTTAAACAAAGACATCTATTGGATTCATCTTAGACTCGATCACTCTGTCCTTGCCTGGGGGATGCGCCCCCGGCAGCTACCGCAGATCCATAGAGAACACTTTATTCAGATGCTTCGAGTTTCACACTTCTATATTTTAGTTCCTAAAACAAGCAACTAGAAAGTCGCTTAGAACCCCTGGAGATGTGGATATACAGACGAATAGGTCGTATTTCATGGAAACAAAAACAATCAAATGCAGAGGTTCTAGAAAAACTGGGAATGGAAAGAGAGAGAGAGAGAGAGAGAGAGAGAGAGAGAGAGAGAGAGAGAGAGAGAGAGAGACAGAGACAGAGAGAGAGAGAGAGAGAGAGAGTTAACGGAAGAAATAAAGAGGAGGCAAGTGAAATATTTCGGCCATGTTATTGATAAAAGACATGATAAAAAAAACCATACTGAAGGGCAAGCTAGCAAGAGGTAGACATCGATACAAGTGGGAAGATAACATCAAGAGATGGACGAACATCAGCCTGACAGAATGTACAGCCAAGGCGAAAGACAGACAGTATTGGAGATCCACTGCAGCCAACCTTCATTGTGGAGACGGCACCTGATTGACTGATTAAAAAATTTAAAAATTTAGAAAAAGAAAAAAAAATTGTTAGCGGGGAGTCAAACCCCAGTCTCCCGCATGACAGGCGGAGATACTAACCACTACACTACCGAGAAGAACACAATGATAGTTCCACGAACATTAATAATGTAGTCAAAAGGAAGTTAGACATCACGTGACCAGCTGAATAATCACGTGACCAGCCAAAATTTTTGTGTATAGCGGCTCGTACTACTCACAACATTTTGTGTATAGTCACTTTGTATAAAGAATGACCACAGAATATATATATATAATAGAATGACCAGTGGTCCACTGGATATATATATATATATATATATATATATATATATATATATATATATATATATATATATATATATATACATACATATATATATATATAAAATTGGCACCTTTCCGTCTTGACAGACGATAGTTTGGTACATTGTGCTTTAAAAAGGCTTAATAACTACGATCCATGGCGGTGGCGAGTGTGGCTGGTAAGGCCAATTCTTGCTGCAAATGTTTGCCCACAGTAGGTGCATGTGAAAACATGGTCATTTCCACCATTTTACGTCTCTCACGCTCTGTGTGTGCTTTATCTGCAATCATTTTCTCCTTTGTCTTTATTCCATTTCTGATAGTTGCCCTCCATGCAACACGTTCAGTGGCGACATGCTCCCAATGTGCATTATCAATGCCTGTATCAATCATGTCCCGCTTACACACATCTTTGTATCATAGTAGAGGCCGACCCTGAGATCTCCTACCCGTCTGTAATTCACCAAAAAAGATGTCCTTTGGTATTCTACCATCATCCATCCTCCTAACGTGTCCTATCCATCTAAGTCTACGAAGACTGAGCATGGAATACACCGTCACACAACCTGATCTTTCCAATACTTCAGTATTTGTGATTTTGTCTTGCCACTTAATACCAAGTATTCTTCGCAGACACCGCATATGAAAGCTGTTTAAACATTTCTCTTGGCGTGAGTAAGTTGTCCAGGTTTCACTGCCATAAAGAAGAGTACTAAGGACACAGGCTTGGTAGACAAGGACTTTTGTTTTGGCAGTAAACTTCCTGTTCTCCCAGACTCTTTTTGCTAACATGTTCATTGTTGTTGCTGCCTTGCCAATCCTGATGTTGATTTCCTGATCGAGGGATAATTTGCTATTTACCTCTGATCCTAGATATGTAAAATGGTCTACTATCTCCAGTTCAGCGTCGTCAATAAAGATTGATGGTACACCATGTGCACCTTGTGACATAATCTGTGTCTTCTTTTTGTTAATTGTTAAACCAAATTCAGAACAAGCATTGGAGAATGCAGATAGTAGATGTTGTAATTCTTCCTCAGAGTGGGTCGTAATCGCAGCATCATCCGCAAAAAGCAACTCTCTGATTAGTACCCTGCTAATTTTGGTCTTGGCCTTCAATCTCTGAGCATTATAGAGGCCACCATCTGAGCGTGAGTGAATGTATATACCGTCATCCTGATCACGAAAGGCATATTTCAGTAGAAGTGAAAAGTATATCCCAAAGAGGGTGGGGGCTAGTACACAACCTTGCTTAACTCCACTCTTGATTTCAAACTCTTCTGAAGTTGAGCCATCAAACTTGATTATACCCTTCATGCCTGTGTGGAACGATTCCACAATGGACAGAAGAGTTGGTGGGCAGCCAATCTTCTTTAGTGTTTTGAACAGACCCTCACGACTGACCAAATCGAATGCCTTCGTGAGGTCGATGAAGGCAATAAACAGTGGCTGATTTTGCTCCCGGCATTTTTCTTGCATCTGTCGCAATGAGAATATCATATCAATGGTAGACCGGTTCTGACGGAAGCCGCACTGTGATTCGGGGTAGACTTGATCTCCCAGGACTTGAAGTCTGTGCAGGACAATTCTGGCAAATACTTTCCCAACAATACACAGAAGTGAGATACCCCTATAGTTGTTACAGTCGCTCCGATCTCCCTTGTTCTTGTACAGCGTTATGTTTGAATCTTTGAAATCCTGTGGGACTTGTCCTTCTCGCCAGCATAGCTCTATTAGCTGGTGGATCTGTAGAGCGAGTGTGTCTTGCCCACTCCTGATCACCTCTATTGGAATCCCATCCTTACCTGGAGCCTTGCCAGATGCAAGCTCATTTATAGCACACTTAACTTTTGTTATAGTGGGAAGTGTGTCCAGGTGGTCAAGAGTTGGCAGGGCCTCTATGGCGTTGAGTGCATCATCCGCTAGCTTGGTCTCACTTGAGTAAAGCTCTAAATAGTGCTCGACCCATCTATCCATCTGCTGTTTCTTATCAGTGATGATTTCTCCAGTCAAGGTTTTCAGCGGTGCACTTCTTTTGATCATTGGACCACAGGCTTTCTTTATCCCTTCATACATGCTTCTGATGTTTCCCTTATCACTTTCGATTTGAATGGACTCACATAACTTGATCCAATAGTCATTCGCACACTGCCTGGCAGCCTTTTGTACATCCTTCCTCGCTTGCTTCAGCTCACTCAGAGTGTTACGCGTTGGTCTTTCCTTGTTTCTTAAGAGAGCTATCTTCTTTTTATCAATCAAGGGCTGCAGTATCTGGCTGTTTGCCGCAAACCAGTCCTGCCTCTTATGATCCATAGTGCCGTAAACCCCTACCGCTGTTTTATAAATAGTTTCCTTAAGTTTACTCCATTTATCATTTACTATACAATTTTCTGATGTATCATTGAAAGCGTCTTCAAGTTGCTGTTGAAATTCAAAGCACTTTCCAAGATCGTGAGTGTTAGTAATATTAATCCTGGGGCTAGACTTGTGTTTAGCTGTGTAGATTCTCTTTGGTCTCAGTCTAACCCTTGCAACAACCAAAGAATGATCTGTATCACAGTCAGCACTGTGGTAACTTCGAGTTAATGATGTATGGTACAGATGTTGTCTCCGTGTGATAATGAAGTCCAGCTGATGCCAATGGTTGGATCTTGGATGTTTCCATGTGACCTTATGCATCTCTTTTGTTTTAAAAAAGGAGTTTGTAATACATAGGTCATTTCTAGTGCAATGCTCCAGCAGCCTTTGCCCATTATCATTCATGCGACCGATGTTGTATTTTCCAAGGCACACTGGCCATGAACTCGAGTCCTTGCCCACACGAGCATTGAAATCACCGAGCATATAAATGTAGTCGGATTTTGGAACTGCCTTACAGAATATATATATATAATAGAATGACCACTCAGTGGTCCACTGGATATTATATATATATACATATATATCCATGGCGGTGGCGAGTGTGGCTGGTAAGGCCAATTCTTGCTACAAATGTTTGCCCACAGTAGGTGCATGTGAAAACATGGTCATTTCCACCATTTTGCACCATCTTACGTCTCTCACGCTCTGTGTGTGCTTTATCTGCAATCATTTTCTCCTTTGTCTTTATTCCATTTCTGATAGTTGCCCTCCATGCAACACGTTCAGTGGCGACATGCTCCCAATGTGCATTATCAATGCCTGGAATGAGTATATAAGAGAATTATATAATGGAGAAAGGGAAGAATTAACAGAAGAAAGTAACTTAGAAGGCCCACCTATTCTAAAAGAAGAAGTCGCTGACGCTATGAAACATATGAAGAAAGGAAAGACAGCTGGGCCAGATGAAATCACAGTAGAAGAATTAGAAGTATTGGGAGAATTTGGGGTAGATATATTAACCAAAATGCTAAATGATATTTACAACAGTGGATATTTACTGAGCGATATGGTAAAATCTGTATTTATAGCAATACCAAAGAGACCAGGAGCAATTGAATGTGAAGATTTTCGTACAATTAACCTCATAAACCATGTCACTAAGCTTCTACTCAGAATTATAATGAGAAGAACAAGAAAGAAAATAAAAATGGAAATTAGTGAAGAACAGTACGGTTTTATGGAAGGAAAGGGTACAAACAATGCAATATATATATTACGAACACTAATAGAAAGGTCAATAGAGAAACAGAGGGACATATATTTATGCTTCATAGATTATACTAAGGCATTTGATAAAGTAAAACATGATGAGCTGATTAAAATGTTGGAAGATATCAACATTGATGGGAAAGATTTAAGAATAATATAGAATATATACTGGAACCAAGTAGCAGCAATTAAAATGGGAAATAAAGAGGGTAGTTACGAACAGATAAAGCTAGGAGTACGACAGGGGTGTGTCTTGTCACCCGACTCTTCTCCCTATATAGCGAAGTAATAATGAGAGAGATCAGAGAAGCCAGGAATACTAATCGGAGGATATAATATAAACAATATACGCTATGCAGATGACACAGTATTGGTGGCGGATAGTGCAACAGACCTACAACAATTGCTGGACATTGTAGTATCAGAGAGTGCACAGAAAGGACTCTCCTTGAATATCAAGAAAACAGTAACAATGGTGATATAAAAGAAAATGGGGACACCAAAATGTGACATAGAAATAGAAGGGGAAATTCTCAACCAAGTGGATAGTTTTAAATACCTAGGGGCACTTATAACATCGGATGGAAGATGTACAACAGTGATTAAGAGCAGAATAGGGCAGGCAAAAGCCGCATTTAAGAAAATGAAGAGTATCTTATGCAATAAGTCACTATCAATGAATGTAAGAAAGAGAGTGCTAAAATGCTATATAGAACCAGTTTTGCTGTATGGCAGCGAATCTTGGAATGTAAATGAACAAATTAGGAAGAACTTAGAAGCAATAGAGATGTGGTTTTTAAGACGAATGTTGCGAATTCCTTGGACTGCCAGAGTAACTAACAACGAGTGCCTGAAAGAAGCTAATGAAACTAGAACACTATATACAACAATAAGAAAGAGACAAACAGCTTTCTTTGGTCATGTGATGAGAAGAGAGGCATTGGAGGACATTGTGACAACTGGAAAGATCGAGGGGAAGAGAGGCAGAGGCAGACCAAGAGAAATGATGCTGGATGGATTGAGACAGTGGCATGGAGGAATATCATCAGCAGAGTTGATCCAGAACACCAAAGACCGAGATATGTGGAGAGCCATGAACGCCTACGCCAGCTGGCACGGCACTTGATGATGATGATGATAGTTTTGCTTTATACACACATATTTCCATTTTCTCAGTTCTATATATTAGTTTGTAGAGCTCAGTAAATAATTTTGGACTGTTATTTGGAAGAGTGCCAGCACATCTAACCCTGAACGCTCCTTATTCTATCACCATGTGACATGTAATAAACGTCACGTGATGTGTAATAAACGTCATGTGACCAGCAGCAACTGTGAATAACACTCCCTACTAGGAGACGTTATTCGCAGAGTGCTATGTACTATGTATAATTACTTTGTTCATTAAATGCTGGTGACCTCCAGCTCTGCTACCAGGAACCACACCTCCCATCGCTGTCCTCTCCCAGCCACTGTGACTTTTTATATGTCCAAAGTATTTCAGTCTGGGAGACATGTTGTTGTTTATGAGCATGTTTTCTTCAATGTTCAGAGCTTATAGAAATTTAGCATTTTTCTTTTTCTCGTTCCAGGATATTCTAATTCTAAGAACTTTTCTGTAGCATGTGAGCTCAACAAAATCCCCCACCCCATCTTCTCTTTAGTGAAGGCCAAATTGTCCTCCATGACTGACGTTGCCACAGGAAAGATGTATGAGTATGTCCTCAAAAATGGTATTGTAACTTGTTTGTTTCGACATGTGGGTGCACGAGGCAGGTTACATGGCAAGTGATCCAGAGGCTTGTTTTGTTTACTTTTCCACACGCCGTGATGATGAGGGCAACGTTCCATTCAATGGTGAGTTGGGGGAGACGGGAAAATAACATACTGACAACAGATATTGCAATCAACATTAATTAAATATACTTAAGCAGTTACAATTTAATGAAATGTATTTTCATGATTATGGTTTATGATTTCCTCCGAAGTCGGAGAGTGTCTGCCTGTACCGTACAGTAATGAGTGTACGGCGAGGAACCACCAGTCTGCACCCAGACATGGGACAACGGATACTCACGCAAACCTCAGGTCCTGTATGACATCACACTGATATTGGACAACAGGATGCCTTCATCCGACATTCAGGATCTCGCGTTGGAGCTCAAGCCAACGAACACAAGCAAGCAAGCAAGCATGGTTTATGATTATCTATCTAAGAACTTAACTACTGATTAGTGATTTAATTACGAAGAAGATATGTCAACTTACAGCTCTCACTGCGACTCCACTCAATAATTTTCCACCAGATCAAATGAAACGATTTGCTAGTTGGTGTACAAAACGTTTGTGTGGTTCGGTTACCACCACAATAATCCCTAGAAGCGAAGAACAAGATGTAAACACACGACAGGTGTGTCTGTAGTCAGACATATCCCCCTTCTAGCAAGTCCGCCATTACTATTTGGTTTCACTTCTGCTGTGCCAGGTTTGCTGTCTTTGTCAACATCTGGGAGAATGCCAAATCTAAATAAAACACGCCGTGTCTCAGTAGTAGATTTTGTCTTCTTCTTCTAAACTAACAATACAAACAACAACAATTACATCAACTACCGTTGCTACTACTACTACTACTACTACTACTACTACTACTACTACTACTACTACTACTACTACTGCTGCTTCTACTGCTACTACTACTACTACTACTGCTGCTGCTACTGCTACTACTACTTATCGAGTTCTCTGGTAATTTTAATACAATTACAACACGTTTCTACATTTTTCTATGATTTTATCTCGTCTTTAATTTTATTCTGCATTAAAATATACTGATTATTATTATTAATTAAATATTTATAAATACATCTAGAATTTTTATAAAGAAAGACATCGCATTCTATGGTATTCGAATTAGCACACAACACGCTACAATAGCTCACGTGACATTTCACAGTTTCTTCAACAGTTCAATTTAATTGTTGCACTCTAACTGTTCTCAGAACACACCACGTCCTGTTGGCCTATTTAAAAAAAAAAAATAGCCGACATTGGTGGGTGAAATGCGATAATTATAGTTGTATATTATCGTTTGTTCTTTCCATAGCACAGACTTGTCCCGCGATACCGCTTGATTTAAATTGCAGACGGGCGCTCAGTAAGTACTGCTCCCAGCAGCATCATCTTCAGTGCAGGATTTACGTATAAGCTACACAAGTTATAGGTTGGGGCCCCCAAGAAAGTGGGGGCCCCAACAAATATTGTCCGAGTGAGCAATTTGTCACTGACATAGAATATTTGGACTTATAAAGGGCCCCATATTTCAAATAGCTTAGGGCCTTATCAAGTCTAAATCCGGCCCTGATCATCTAGGGGATTCTTCGTTGACTACTGCAGAAGGGGACTGAACACGTGTGACAATTGTGATTCTTGAGTTCATATTTCAGATTAAACTGTATAATACAGCCAACGCGCAGTTCGACTACTCATTTAGCCCTTCCAGTGCCTATAACTTTTAACTTTGACAATCCACAGCCAGATTTCTTTGTATTCTTCTGCCCCCTATCCCCGATTGAGGTATAGGCCTGTAGCCAAACCAGGCCAAGCCGCCCTATCATTTGCTATCTTCTGCA
Organism: Cepaea hortensis; assembly: GCA_963921405.1. Lineage (NCBI taxonomy): Eukaryota > Metazoa > Mollusca > Gastropoda > Stylommatophora > Helicidae > Cepaea > Cepaea hortensis. The sequence goes on along the minus strand of OY992879.1, from coordinate 160,105,886 downwards.
GCTTCTTCAATGCCCTCCCAGTTTTATTCACCTCTGTAATTCTCGTCTGCGTGCTTTGTTAGGTCTCCAGCAAAATTTCGTTTGCCTTGTAGGTTCCAGACAAGCTAGTGTCTACATTGTCCTCGGGTTTTCTCAGTGTGGGTCCTAACCAGCGCCAACATCTTTTCTTCACCTTTTGGTTAGTTCTCTCCGTGAGCCCAACAGCCACAATGCTTAGCACGAACCCTTTCATGATTATACACTCTTTATTTTTCATTTCCAATATTGTATGTTTGATTTGTCTGCGATGTGTGGTGTTTGTGATGGCAGTTTAGCCCCAGCAGGATTAGATGACTCTGATCTTCATCGTTTAAAGCCACATGAGGTGTCCCGGAAAACTTTAACGACAATAATTCATCATCATCATCATCATCATCAAGTGCCCTGCCAGCTGGCGTAGGTGTTCATGACACTCCACAGATCTCGGTCCTAGGCTTTCTGGATCAACTCAGCTGATGATTGTCACCGCCTCACTTGCATATCTAGTAAAGGGCTGCAATTCCAGCCCAAGGGAAACCATTGAGTCGAGCAGGACCCAAGTAATCTAGAACCTTCTAGATAGAGATGGTCACCAAGTCCATGATTCCGTGGACACTGATGTGGCCCGCCTAATGCGGGGTCCACGAGGAACTCGGACAGAGTTACCGCCCGTGTCGAGTTAGGACACGCGGAGACCGGCAGAGGACGAATGGACTTGAGAGAGGCAACAGGGCCTGCCTTTGAGGGACTCTATAGATATCAATAGATATATAGACATAGGCTAGATAGTTTGCTAGACTGTTAAATGATACTTATGTGTGTGATGTTTCCTATTTGACAGATGTAATATAGCGCGGGTCTGTTTACCCACTGCGCCAACGCATACTGTATATGAGAATACAATAAATCTTCGATCTCAGAACGAACAGATTTATTGTTGCCTGTATGAACCCAAGTTTAGTTATCTAGATACGAGCAAGACTATGACAGGCTTTTTGGGGGCTAGTTTTCCGGTTTTGGCATAGAATGTTTTCTTAAAAACCTATTAAATGCCATGTAAAATTAATTATTTAATCATATCACACTGATTTTTGATAAAACATTGATTTTTGGTAACACATTGATTTGTTTAAATCAAAGAAATTGTTAACATTACAAAGTTACATGAAACTAGTAGCTATCTAGCGATAAAATAGAAGTAATCTGAGTCCCTCGGCAATGTCTCACCATTGCCTCCACAGCGCCTCTTTATTTTGATTCTGTAAACAATTTTTTTTTGACATGTTATTATTTTGACATTTTTTTTTTGTGTGACAGTAACTAATGTGTTCTCGCTCCACGAGCAGATTGTTCCGCAACAAGTGCCGCGTCCAACCGATGAAACCTTTCCCACAGTAACAAGAGTGCAAGATAACATCGAGGAGCTTCAAAAATTCAGAGCTAAGTTTCACCTCATACTCATTGTACTTCTAAGCTGTACTTCTCATGTTTCATCAATGTATTATGTTGTTTCATATTGATTTGGTTGCATATTCATGAACTTTTCACCAACATAACCTTGCATTTTGATTTACACATTAATAAGTAAGGGAGTTAACCAAATTTGCGACTACACTACATTTTTTCTAAGGGATTTAATTTTAGGAATATTACAAACAAGTGAAACACAAAATGTCTACCTTAGATAAATGCATTGAGCAAGGAATAAAGCTAGGTTATAAAGAAGAGAAATTGTCAGAATGGGCACAGAAAACACACGCAGAAAATATTGCCCGTGAAGAAAGAGCGATAGAACGAGAAGAAAAGAAATCTCAAATGGAGGCCGAAGAGAAGAAAATTCAGATGCAAATGCAGATGCAAGCAGAGGAAAAGAAAATGCAGATGCAGATGGAGGCAGAAGAAAAGAAAATGCAGATGCAGGCTCAGGAAAAACAGCTGGAGCTCGAGGCGGCGGCCAAACAGGCCCAATTGAATGCCGAAACACAAATAAAATTAAAACAGATGGAGCTTGAGTCTAACGCAGAAATATCTATAAATAAGCTAAGAAGCAAAGAGGAAGAACAAAAATATAATAAATATAAAGGTCTCGTCAAGGCTTTCTGTTCTGGAGATTCCATCTCCGCTTATTTAGAAAATTTTGAGTGTCTCATGTCTCATCATAAAATCAGTAAATCAGATTGGGCATTTATTCTAATGAGGAATTTGGCTCTTGAACCACTGAAAGTAATAGAAACAATACCACAGGAAATGCGAAAAGACTATGAGTACCTAAAACAACGCATTCTCCAACATTTTTCTTTAGACACTGCAGGTTACCAACAACAATTTGCCAAATTATCTCCACAACCAAACCAAACCTTCATAGATTATGTCAGTACAGTCCAAGACATATGCACAAAATGGATTAACTCGGCTAAAACCAACAATAGCCATGATAAACTTAAGGAACTAATTATAATAGATAAAATAGTTAGCACCATCCCCACACCTTTTGCCAAGTTCTTAAAACAAATGGATTGTAAGAGCATTCAGGAAATCGAGGCGAAAGGAAATGCATTTTTTACAGCAAACAGGGATATTTTTCAACATAATATAAGTCACAATGATACAGCAGCTGCAGTAGTGAACACCAAATACTCCAAACAATCACAGAGCAGATTTAAACCACGATCCAATGTCGGTAAAATAGTAAGGTGCCAATATTGCAATGTTCATCACGACAGTTACGGTATGTGTGACAAATCACCCACTTACCCTGAACACCTCAAAAAAATGGTATAGAAGCAAACAGCTAAACGCATGGCTTACCACAGAGCAATTAAATGTTATTTCTGCAATAGCTGGGGTCACTATAATAAAGATTGTCAAGGCCGAAAGTTATTGAAACAGGCCAATGCGGCATTAGTAGAAACGTCGACTGACGAAGAGCTTGAGTCACTAAATGAATGTGAAAATCAACACGACAATGAAAGCGAGCTTGGGAATGCTGTACACGTCATCAACACCATAACAGACAGTAATTGCAACACCTGTACAAAGTTCCAACTGGACACAACACTACATTGTGGTCACATTATCCCAATTGCAAATGAAATAGCTAACGCTGCCTTATCATCTACAGGCAAGCTAGTTTTTTATACAGGGTTTGTTAACAACAAAAAGGGCACGTTAATTCGTGATTCCGGCGCAACTCTCTGTGGGGTGAGGAGAACATTAATAGACGCTAAAGACTACACAAACACGTGACGTGTCGCACATTTTCAGATACAACAGAGAAATATCCCCTTGCTTTGGTCGAAATTCAAACACCATTCATATCGGGGCGAGTATTGTGTGCTATCCTTGAAAATCCCGTCGCGGATATTATACTTGGTAATTTACCCAACATACATCCTTGCTCTAAAAGAGAAATAAAAATGTGGGAGCAAAAACACGGTATCCACCACAGAAATAGCGACACAAAAGAGAAACACCATTCTTGCTTGTCTCAATCTGCCAAAAGACCAAGGGAGACAACCACTGAGGTAATTCAGGAAGAATTTACCGAGGTGTACAATGCAGGGGCGGTCGAATCAAGAAACGATACGACCGAATTAAAACCTCGAATTGAGGATGCGACCAAACTACCAAGTACCGAACCTGTAAATGTGCAACAAAACACACAACACACAAACACAATAACACGACAGACAACCCACAAAACCAACACCTACCAACTACAGGAATCATTAGAAATAGTAGCGCCAAACTCAACTAACATCACTTTTGGTAATGAACAGAAAAATGACCCTACACTAGCACCATACTTTAAGTTAGTAGGCCTTAAGCCAAAATTAACAAAGAACGCATCGTGGACATTTAGGCTACAGGATAACATCTTAACTAGATTTTACACAACAAAACAGACCACGACACAGCAAATAGTGCTACCACAAGCACATCGAAACAAAGTTTTAAAAATAGCCCATGACTACCCTTTTGGAGGTCATATGACATACGAAATGACCAAGGCTATTATCCTGACCCAGTTTTATTGGCCAAAGTTTGACCAGGATATTAAAACCTTTTGTGCAACTTGTGTTATATGTCAGAAACTGGTCAACAAGGGGAATAACCCTACTGCATTCTCTTTAAATAGAAACTTGAAATTATCCCATATAAATATGTTGAAACCATATTATGTTAGACAGGACAATGAGACAAATGAACTGACTCAACGAACTGGCGACGTAGACGAAACGACAATTTCTCAACGAAATGACACCTCGACAAACGAAGCATCGTTAACGACACAAGCTTACTACGACGAAAACGACAAAGACATATGTACATTACCGACAATCTGTGATATCGACGACAACAACAAATGTTACGACATATTGACAACGATTGTTATTACACGGAATTACTGACGTAGTTGCTTATATTGATGATATATGCATCCATTCTTCTGATATGACTTCTCACTTACTCACCCTTAAACAAGTCTTCCACCAAATCTCTCTTTTTGGACTTACTATCAAACCTTCCAAGGTTGAAATAGGTTATACACAAATAGACTTCCTTGGACATAGAATTTCTGAAGGAAAATTGTTGACTGATGATAAAATTGTTTCCAAGATCCTTAAGCTAGAAGTACCTACCACAAAGAAGCAAGTTAGAAGTTTACTAGGTCTGATTAACTATTATTCGAAATTTATTCCACATTGGGCAGAATTAACCTCAATCTTTTCTGATATGTTAACTAAAAATCATCCATTAAAAATTTGTAAAAGTACCAGCTTAGATGATGCAATGTGTAAATTGAAACATATTTTTTCTAATCCACCAGTCTTACGATTACCCAACATTAATTTACCCTTTATTTTGACCACAGATGCGAGCGCTATCGCAATAGGAGGATGCTTGATGCAGGAAATGGATGGCATAAAACACCCAATTCTCTATGTAAGCCGCAAACTAAAGAAGGCTGAGACTCGGTATGCCACAGTTGAATTAGAGTGTTTGAGCCTAGTGTTTTGTATATTGAGATTATCGAAGTTCCTCTTAGGGAGTCACTTTGTGGTCCTCACTGACAGTTCGCCATTATTAGTCCTTAACCAGGGGTCGCCTAAAAACCATCGGCTACAAAGATGGTGTCTTCTACTTCAAGATTTCGACTTCGAAATCCGCCACATCAGAGGCACCGACAACATTGTGGCTGACCTTTTGTCACGGCAGGTGAATGCGCCAGTAGAATGACTCTGATCACATCGACCATTAGCCATACTATAAACTGTGATACTTTTAGTCGGTTGCATATTACAGTGGAACTCTACACCTGCTAGAGTACTCTCAGTGATTAGTTGAATTACGACACCCAAGAACATGATACGTTACTTTGAGAACTATACCATCAAGTGCCTAAGCGCTAGAACACTTCCAACAAGAAACAGTAACTGTGTTTGTGTCAACCAATAAGATCAACCAACGAACTAACTCCGAATTCTGTAAGAACTCGTTATATAGGACATTAAGAACATGCCATACTTGCTGTTACTACGTAACTTTACAAACAGCCGAAACAGAACCCCATCGACTACGACACTCAAGAGACAGCCATATTAGCTTTACCATTCATGGCATAACACGCTAGCGACAGAAGAACGACGCGCACATCATCTTTGGATTTAATTAATTAATTAGTTTAAGATTAAATATGTATTATATTTCCATTATTGTTGTATATAAATTGTATTCACCTGTAATTTGTACATATTCGACATTAATATTACAGGCGGTACCATTCCTAAGCTAAAGAACCGTCCTATACAATTGTCTCTATTTAAATTATAACCCACTAGCTGACCCTGCCCGGCTTCGCCCAGACCCTGATGGGGAGCATGTCATTTAATTCATATAAGTAGTCATATAAGTTCCCGTTCCCGACTGTCTGTCTGTCTGTCTATCTATCTATCTGTCTGTCTGTCTGACCCAGTCCAGCCCATGGTGGAGAGCATCTCATTTAAATCATATAAGTAGTCATATAAGATCCCGTTCC
>OY992879.1:159987042-160099628 GCA_963921405.1 Cepaea hortensis | reverse complement strand
GAGGAGGAGGATGGAAGAAGGAGGAGGTAGAGGGAGGAGGGGGAGGGGAAGAGGGTAGGAGGAGGAGGGGAGAGGAGGAGGAGGGATGTGGAAGAAGGAGGAGGAGGGAGGAGGTAGAGGGAGGATGAGGAGGGAGGAAAAGGGAGGAGGAGGGAGGGAGAAGAAGAAGGAGGAGGGGGGAGGAGGTAGAGGGAGGAGGAAGAAGAGTGAGGAGGAGGAGTGAGGAGGAAGAGGGAGGAGGAGGAGGAAGAGGGAGGAGGAGGATGGAGGAGGGAGAGGAGAAAGGAGGGAGGAGGGGAGGAGGGGAGAGGAGGAGGGAGGAGGGGGGAGGGGGAAGGTAGGATGATTATTGATTGCCATCCCACCAGGTATTATTATAGCGGAACTCAGAGAGAAGTGAAATTCTATGTAGAAGACCATTTCCTGGACGTACGTATTTTGGGAGGGGAGGAGGGAGGAGGGAGGAGGAGGAAGAAGAAAAAAAAAACTACGACAGTTGGCATCTCTGGATTGAAAGGAAGGCGTGTAGAAAATTTCATCTCAATCGGATGGGCCGTTCGCGAGCGTATAAAGGTCAGCTGTTATCGCGGACCTCAGAGAGAAGTGTCTATGTAGAAGACCATTTCCTGGACGTACGTATTTTGGGAGGGGGAGGAGGGAGGAGGGAGGAGGAGGAAGAAGAAAAAAAAACTACGACAGTTGGCATCTCTGGAATGAAAGGAAGGCGTGTAGAAAATTTCATCTCAATCGGATGGGCCGTTCGCGAGCGCATAAAGGACATACGGACAGAGATACATAAATACATACAGAGATACATACGCACATCCTAATTTATATATAAGATTTGTGAGTCATCGTACAAGAAGTACGTATTTTCTTAAAGGGCAAATATCGCCTAGCCCATTTTTTCTAAGGGCAATAACACTTACCTCAACTTTAATTATATATTTTAACCAAATACTATTTTTAATGAAAAGTGAGTGAATGACTGTGTGAATGGATTAAATGAGAGAACGATACACTTGGCGGACAAATTGTACGCAAACCGTATTTATTTTAATTTGTCTGCGTCTTTCATGTAAATTGTATGACTTGTCTAATTTGTGAATACATGTGTAGTACTTAGTTTAATATTGAGTTAATATACTTAGCTTAGCAGTTAGGATACATCTAAGCACCACTACTTGGAATGCCTGTTCATGTATTGCACACAGTGCAGTATTTCATGATTGAGGTTATCCCAACTCGTGACGCTTGGAAATACGCCACACATTCAGCACACACAGTACACAAACCTTAAAACTCAACACTATCAAGTTAAAATACAGTCACTTTATTATAAACATCAACTAATTAGTCAGAGCACACTAACAAGCCAACAGGGACACTTGTAGTATGAGAGGGATAAAATAACAAGGTAACTACATATTTAGCATTAGATAACATACGGGAGTAAAAGTGTATAGAAATACACACACATATCAAGATTTGAAGGTGTACTTATTTAGCCAAGACTTCGGTCTTGTTAACCCTCTATTATATAGGGGTTATTTGTCTGGGTACCATTTTGGGTACTATGAGAAGGGCAAGTTGTAAATACAACTACTAAAATGCCACGTAACTTCGGTCTGATAAGCATATTTAAGCACACGAGAGACAGGGATCTCTGCACCAAATCAGACAAGTGTTGTATGGTAGAATACATGAGTTTTTAGTGCTAATAGGTAGGTTGCCAGGTTACTATCCACCAAACTACAACACCAACTGTAGGTGAGTCGGTGACAGAATTAGAACGGATCTAATTCCCAACAAAAAATCATGTCACGGGGGAGGGGGGGATCCTGTCACCGCCTCACTTGCATATCTAGTAAAGGGCTGCAATTCCAGCCCAAGGGAAACCATTGAGTCGAGCAGGACCCAAGTAATCTAGAACCTTCTAGATAGAGATGGTCACCAAGTCCATGATTCCGTGGACACTGATGTGGCCCGCCTAATGCGGGGTCCACGAGGAACTCGGACAGAGTTACCGCCCGTGTCGAGTTAGGACACGCGGAGACCGGCAGAGGACGAATGGACTTGAGAGAGGCAACAGGGCCTGCCTTTGAGGGACTCTATAGATATCAATAGATATATAGACATAGGCTAGATAGTTTGCTAGACTGTTAAATGAAACTTATGTGTGTGATGTTTCCTATTTGACAGATGTAATATAGCGCGGGTCTGTTTACCCACTGCGCCAACGCATACTGTATATGTAAATGCAATAAATATTCGATCTCAGAACGAACAGATTTATTGTTGCCTGTATGAACCCAAGTTTAGTTATCTAGATACGAGCAAGATTATGACAATGATATTCCTCCACGCCACCATCTAATTCCATCCAGCATAATTTCTCTCGGTCTGCCTCTGCTCCTTTCCCCCTCGATCTTTCCAGTTGTCACAATGATCTCCAATGCCTCTCTTCTCTCATCACATGACCAAAGAACGCTGCTTGCCTCTTTCTTACTGTTGTTCTAGCTTCATTAACCTCTCTCAGACAATCGTTGTTAGTTTCTCTGGCAGTCCAAGGAATTCGCAATATTAATCTCAGGAACCACATCTCTGTTGCTTCCAAGGGAGAGGTGGTCGTGCGCCTGTGGGATCAGGTGGAGAAGGTGGAGGAATAGACTGAGAACCCGTATGTGGAAAGGATGAGATTGGCAGGGGGATTGGCAGATGCTCTGGTATAAACTCAAAACTGAGAGGGAAGACCCGGAGAACTTTCAATCAGCGGTGAAAACGATTAGTCGTGTGACTCTTCTCTGGCTGTTGAACGAGGGGACGGAGCACGTATGGGAATGTCCTCAGTGCAGTGATGTCGATTCTGAGCTTAACTCAACTGAACTCAACTAAGAAATAAAGAGTATACTGAAAGAAAAGATGTCCAGTAGTCGTTCACTGACGATATTTTTGCATTATAGATATCGATTCCGCCCATAACACGGCCTAGTTTAATTCTGGGAAAACTTGCAGTGTCATGCTTGTTTATCAAAATGTAAAAATAGATGGCTAAGCCGTGAAAGTAAGATCCGCCTGTAGATGTGCAGTCACGAGGTCGTTCAAGAAGTTGTTAGTGAACTAAAGAACACACCAGACAGAGTGTCAAATATTGGGAGGGTATTGGAGATGAAGATAGTCTTGCTACTTGGTGTGTTAGGATTAGCTAGCGGGCACATGGATCTCAAAATTAGCATATGTGTTCCGGTTAGAGCAGAGGTTCCCAAACCACGGCCCGCGGGCCACTTGTGGCCCGCCAGTTGTTAGTAAGTGGCACTCGAGGCCTCGTTATTTAAAATAATATATTTTAATAATTTCAAAAAATGCACTCGAAGCGCCCCGACAGCGTGCGATAATTTACTCTGCTCGTGGTTGTTATGTTCAGATATTACCGAATGCGCCTGTTCAGTTCGCAACGTTCAGCTGATCATACGATTTCACTCTGGCGACTATTGTCTGTCGAAAAATTGGAACACTTGCGTACATTCGCCCAGAGATACATTTGTAGTTTTGGTTCGACTTACAGATGCGAGCAGTCATTTTCCGCAATGGCTATTATAAAAGAAAAAACAAGCTACGTTCCAGACTCACCGACAGTAACCTAGCTGCGCTTATGACTTTGGGCACGGCAGATTTGTGCCCAGACATTGATAAACTGGCATCTTAACTTAAGTAACTGATCAAGAAGAGCAGATACAATTGTAAATTAATTACATTAAAAGCGATTTTCGAAACTGATTAAAAAATTTATTGTTAAATGAACATTTGATTTTAAACCAAAAAATGACCGCAGTGTAGTACTGATATTGACAGCCTTTAAAGTTTTAGAATTTTGTTGACGAAAGTTAAGAAAGGTAAGAATGATATTGCACGACGTTTATAAGTTTATAACTTTGTGGCCCGCTTAACTTCCGAAAATAGTAGATATGGCCCTCTGCTTGAAAAGCTTGGCAACCACTGGGTTAGAGCAACTGTAGTGGCACCCGTTGAATGATCCGCGCTACCCCAGCCTACTGGGACATGTGGTGGGTGGTGGTTAACTGATTCAGTGCCGAACAAAACAGTAGGTTTGGACCAGGCATGGGACACAAACAAATGTATAAGTATTATAATGTAAATTTCCGTTTACTCAGCATTACAATAATAACATGATGACTCTAGTATGGGGATATATTGTACTTCTGTACAAATGGGAGGTCACGCTGAATCAGTTATTGTGCTTCCCTGCCACGACAGTAGTCCGAGTTAGATGCTATACTAGCCATCAGTGACAGGATTATGTTTTTCCGAAAAGTATGACTTTTGGATCGACCCGGTTTCATAAAAATGGTTGCCAGATAATATTTTGGAATTTGTTCGGAAGGAAAGACGACAAGGAATGGAACTGGCCACTCACCTCATCATGCTGTTGCCAGGTGTACGTGCTCTCAGGTTTACATAATTAAGACACATACAGGACGTTGCGGCGATTAGCCTTCATCAGCAAACAAACACATTCACAAACACAACATACAGTCAAGGAGGCTAATCGCCGCAACGTCCTGTGTCTTAATTCTGTTATGTAAAGCTGCACTACTTTATGTCATTTTATATTGTTTACACTTTCACAGCTTTACCACAGTTCCACCAAATTTTATTCATATTTTTCTCAGCTTTAAATGAGTACGACAACGCGTCTTGGGAAGCAACGGCTGCCTGAGTGATACTGAACACATCACCTACCAGGTGCCGATTGGACTATAAATATATGGGTCAAGCAATGTCCGACCCCCCTTAAGATGTTACCCTATTGTTATTGGACAGGAGAAATCACCATTAGTGTACGATGGACAAGAAATATCACCATACATGTACGATGGACCGGGAATACCAGCATATATTTACAATGGACAGGAAGTATCACCATACACGTACGATGGACAGAGGATATCACCATACATTTATAATTGGCAGGGGACATCACCATACATTTATAATGGGCAGGGGACATCAACATACATTTATAATGGGCAGGGGATGTCACCATACACTTATAATGGACAGGAGATGTCACCATACACTTATAATGGACAGGAGATGTCACCATACATTTATAATGGATAGGGGATGTCACCATACACTTATAATGGACAGGAGATGTCACCATACATTTATAATGGACAGGAGATGTCACCATACACTTATAATGGAAGGAGATGTCACCATACATTTATAATGGACAGGAGATGTCACCATAAACTTATAATGGACAGGTGATGTCACCATACATTTATAATGGACAGGTGATGTCACCATACATTTATAGTGGACAGGAGATGTCACCATACATTTATAATGGATAGGGGATGTCACCATACATTTATAATGGACAGGTGATGTCACCATACATTTATAATGGATAGGGGATGTCAATAAAAAATTTACGATGGACAAGTGTCAAATCTCATAACCTAGCAGGGTGTGGAGGCACCGTGTTGAACATTCATACCTCTGTAGGACATATTAGGGTGTAACCAGGAGTTGACTGTTTAGTTTGTTTGTTTCTTTGTTTAGTCGGCGGATCAATATCACGGCACACGGGTGTAACTCATAAGTGCTCCGTTCTACTCCTAACTCAAGCCTGAGTCCGGAGAATCTCAGCTCAGTGCACGAATTTCGTAGCACCAGCGAGGATCCTGAAATACTTTGAGTAAATTTTCAACTCGAAAATTTTCCCGAGCAGCGCCGTTAGGCTACTCTTTTTCGATTTCCAACTGCCAAGGGATATTTTACGTGCGCAACAATACACACGGGCGTCTGATCTCACTACACAGAAACCAGGGGAATCTTTGTTACTGGAAGTCCACGTGAAAAAATCCCGGCCCTCACCGGGGCTTGAACCCGAGACCTCCAGCACACGAGGCGGACACCATACTTCGAGACCATTCGGCCCCTGATTAGGAGGGTTTGTTGATTTGACTACGAACATCAATCTGACACAATGCACTGTCGGGGCGAGAGACAGTGTTGGAGATCCATTGCAGCCAACCTTCACTGTGGAGACGGTCCCTGATTTATGATGAGGTATTGACAAGGCACAGGGCATACGGCTGATTGAGATTCCGCCTAGATTGGACATGCGCAGTCACCATCATAAACATTGCCCGGTGCAAGGGACCCACAGGTACTGATTGTGGTACCGATTGTAAAAGATATGTACCAGGAAGTGTGCTACATCGCGAGAAAACCTGTACCTGCTTGGGCTATATTCTACATTTAACGTCCTTAATACGTCTTCAAGGAAATTATGAACAAGGCAGGGAGTACGACGGGGATGTGCATTGTCACCGGATCACTTCTCTCTCTCTATGGCAAAGCAATAATGAGTGACATCAAAGAAAAGCCAGGAATAATATTCGGTGGTTATAATATAAACAATATACGCTATGCAGATGACACAATATTGATGGTGGATAATGCAAACAATTGTTGGGCATTGTAGTAACAGAGAGTGCAAAGAAAGGACTCTCCTTGAATATCAAGAAATCAGAAACAAAGGGGATATCAAAGAAAAAGGTGACACCCAAATGTGAAATCAGCTTATCAGCCATCTTAGAACCCACGGCTCCACACCTTCAACCCCACTGGATGAAATGAATGGTCATCATCATTCTTGATGGACAAACAACACAATACAGTAACAGAGACTCCGCCTCCTTCAGACATGTGCCGAACATGATCTCCTGATTACGAACACAATTTTCCGTCTCCCCATGAGAAATAGGACATCGTGGATGCACCCTCGCTCGAAACACTGGCACCTCATTGACTATGTCATCGTCAGGAGGAGTGACAGACAAGACGTTAGAGTGACAAAATCCATGTGTGGTGCCGAATGTTGGACAGACCATCGTCTCATTGTCTCGAAAATGAACATCCACATCAGGCCACCGCGGCGTCCTCAAAGGGCGAAAATGCAAACAAAGCTAAATGTCACCCGCCTAAACAGCAAAAAAATGCAGCAGTCGTTTGAAAATATGCTGGAAGACCGCCTCAAGCCCAATGCTGAAGCTAAACAGGATACAGAAACAGAATGGAGAGCCCTAAAGGACACAATTTACAACACTGCTATGGAAATCCTGGGTCCAGCCCCCCGAAAGCATAAAGACTGGTTTGATGAAAATTCCGAAGACATCAACCAATTGCTGGCCGAGAAACATCTTCTCCTCAAGGCACATTTAAATGACCCAAAGTCAACATAAAAAAAAGATGCTTTCAAGAACATTCAGAGAGTAGTGCAGCAGAAACTTCGGCACATGCGGGACTCCTGGCTGAGCAGCAAAGCTGATGAAATTCAGGGCTTTGCTGACAGACACGATATGAAAAACTTCTACGACTCACTGAAAGCGGTCTATGGTCCTACATCACCAGGCATAGTTCCCCTCCTCAGTGCAGATGGGGGAACATTGGTCACCGATAAGAAAGAAATCCTTCAACGCTGGGCAGAGCATTTCAGCAAAATCTTAAATGCAACTTCCTTCTTCGATGATGAAACCATCAACTGCCTTCCTCAAGTTCCCACCAATGAGACACTTGATGACCTGCCAACCATAGTGGAAGTAAAAAAAGCCATCCAGCAACTCTCCAGCGGCAAGGCACCTGGTCCTGACTCCATCCCAGCAGAGATATACAAGGCAGGTGGGCCGGTCCTAACAGAGCAGCTTCACCAAGTCTTCACAAACATATGGATGAAAGAGACCATGCCACAAGATTTTAAGGACGCGTCAATAGTCCACCTTTACAAACGTAAAGGAAACCGCCAATCCTGTGACAACCACCGAGGCATCTCCTTGCTTTCAATTGCAGGCAAGATACTCGCCAGAATTCTGCTCAATCGCCTCACAGCCCATCTCGATCAAGGTCTTCTTCCTGAGAGTCAATGTGGCTTTAGAAAAGAACGTGGAACTGTTGACATGATTTTCGCTGCAAGGCAGCTGCAAGAGAAATGTCAGGAACAGAACTGCGAAATGTTCTCCACTTTCATTGACCTTACCAAGGCTTTTGATACAGTCAGCAGAGAAGGACTGTGGAAGATTATGGCAAAATATGGCTGTCCACGAAAGTTTGTCCAAATAGTGCGGCTATTTCATGACGGCATGCAGGCAAGAGTACAGGAAAATGGTGAACTGTCTGAACCCTTTCCTGTCACCAATCGGGTGAAGCAAGGATGTGTCCTGGCACCAACACTGTTCAGCCTCATGTTTTCAGCCATGTTGATGAATGCCTTCGAGAACGACGACATTGGAATAGACATCAACTACCGTATGGATGGAAAGTTATTCAATCTCAGAAGGCTGAAAGCTAAAACCAAAATTAACAGCGGCACCGTCAGAGAGCTCCTGTTTGCTGATGATTGCGCTCTATACGCCAACTCAGAGGCGGACATGCAACATAATGTTTCAGCTTTCTCACATGCCTGTGCCAACTTTGGGCTCAATATCAACTTGGAGAAGACTGTAGTGATGTACCAGCCAGCTCCAGGGAATAATCACACTGTGCCGAATATCAAAGTGAATGATCATAGACTAAGTGTTGTGGACAAATTCACCTATCTTGGCAGCACCGTGTCACAAGCTGCCACAATCGATGACGAAGTGAATGCAAGAATCTCCAAGGCCAGTGCGGCCTTTGGCAGACTGTACAAGAATGTATGGGACAGAACTGGAATAAGCCTGCAAACAAAGCTAAAAGTCTACAAAGCAGTTGTATTATCCACACTGCTATATGCTTGTGAAACCTGGACTGTTTATCAGCGACACGCTAGGAAATTAAACCACTTCCACACAGTCTGCCTAAGGAAGCTACTGAAGATTAAATGGCAAGACAAGATTCCAGACACTGAAGTCCTAGAAAGAGCGTCCATGCCCAGTATCCACACTCTACTGATGAAGAATCAGATTCGCTGGGCTGGTCACTTAACTCGCATGCCAGATCACAGGCTCCCCAAACGAATATTTTACAGCGAACTGCGTTGTGGTGAACGCTCCCAAGGTGGCCAGAGGAAACGCTTTAAAGACACTCTGAAAATTTCACTGAACGCTTTTGGAATTCATCATGACACCTGGGAGGCTGCAGCCAGAGACCGAAATTCGTGGCGTGCATCATTACACAAAGGTGCAGTCATATGTGAGGCAACCAGGACTGCAAGAGCTGTGAAGAAAAGGCAGGACAGAAAAACCACTGCAGGAAATCCTCCTCCAGAGACGTCAAGCATTCTTTGCCCACATTGTCAAAGAACATTTCGAGCCAAAATAGGCCTTATCAGCCATCTTAGAACCCACGGCTCCATACCTTCAACCCCATTGGATGAAATGAATGGTCATCATCATTCTTGATGGACAAACAACACAACACAGTAACAGAGAGTGCAAAGAAAGGACTCTCCTTGAATATCAAGAAATCAGAAACAAAGGGTATATCAAAGAAAAAGGTGACACCCAAATGTGAAATTGAGATAGAAGGGAACATTTTTCAACAAGTGGATAGTTTTAAATACACAGGGGCATTTATAACATCAGATAGAAGATGTACAACAGAGATTAAAAGCAGAATAGGGCTAACAAAGGCTGCATTTTAGGAAAATGAAGAGTATCTTATGCAATAAGTCACTATAATTGAATATAAGAGAGTGCCGAAGTGCTATATAGAACCAGTTTTGCTGTATAGCTGTGAATCTTGGAATGTAAATGAACAAATTAGGAAGAACTTAGAAGCAACAGAGATGTGGTTTTTTAGACGAATGTTGCTAATTCCTTGGACTGCCAGAGTAACTAACAACGATTGCCTGAAAGAGGCTAATGAAACTAGAACACTATATACAATAATAAGAAAGAGACAAGCAGCTTTCTTTGGTCATGTGATGAGAAGAGAGGCATTGGAGAACATCGTGACAACTGGAAAGATCGAGGGGAAGAGAGGCAGACCAAGGTAAATGATGCTGGATGGATTGGGACGGTGGCATGGATGATTATCAACAACAGAGTTGATCAAGAAAACTGAAGACCGAGATCTGTGGAGAGTCATGAACGCCTACGCCAGCCGGCATGACACTTGATGATGATGAATACGTCCTCCACCTGTTGTTATTAAAGTACCCAAATACTTAAATACATTGACTTGTTTAAGACTGATTCCGCCCACTTTGATGTTGCATCTGGAAAGACATTTATTCTTTGTAATTATCACTACTTCCAGCATGCCGGTTAGGCATTGAGCCGCTACGGCCTCTGGAGTATTTATCCTTGTGGCTGCTGTTTGCATTCGCATTTTCCTCACATTGGACTGGTAGTATATGGTTCCGTCGCCCTGCTGCTGAGTGAGTGCGTGGCGCGACTCTGTGAGCTGTGAAATTCACGTGGAATGCTTTTACATTTGTCCGCTTTTGTTTGTACAGTGAATTGCATGTTCGGAACAATGGTCACCGGTTGTTGTTAAATTTACTGATTTGCCTTTTTGGTTCACGAGTGCATTTTTCAGGAGACTGCTGGCAGTCTACACTGGGGCTACGGAGTTCGTGCGTTGTGCGACGTTTTCGGTGGGTCGCTGTGCGGAAAGAGACCGAGCCATGTGAGAAAACCCGGGTCAATGAAGTCTTTCTGGTGACTGCCGATTCCATCGACGATGAATTGTAATATTCGTGGAGGACTTTTGTGTTGGCATTCTGGCGGCGACATTACGCGCAGTGTACCTGTGCGGGCAGTTGGATTTCCGAGACTCCTGTCTGTTCCACTTTTCACATTGAACACTGGGGAGCATTTTTTTTAAAATATTCACAGGTACAGGAACGGAGCATAATGGGGACGACCCGTTGCCGTGAAGTTGGAACCTCGACCAACTAACCAACCAAACCAACCCAACCAACCAACCAACCAACCAACAAACCAACCAACCAACCAACCAACCAACTAACTAACCAACTAACTTTATTATATTTGTTTTTCTTTCCCAGACTAAGATCTTTGTTTGGGCATAATTATTTCACAAACTTTCAGAATCAACTTTTGATTTTGCCTGAAAGCGACCTCGTGTCCATGGAAACCATCATGGACGCGGCACACTTTGGGCCGAAGCATTACAGAGTGTGAAATGTTGAGGCAGTTTGGCCAGCACTGAGTGACCATACAAGGAACACCTCAGCCAGGGATCCTCAACGTCCTGGCATTATTCCATCAACCATCACGGCGCTAAGTCTGGGGGGACACAGGCAGCAGAAGAGAACGCCGTGGCCGTGCACTGAGGACAACTGGGTAAATTACTAAATATTTATAATTTATACTACTACTACTACTACTACTAAATACCACCAGAGGGACGAGGGGAACTGAATCTCATGCCATTCTACTCATGGCTGTGTTGTTACCGATCCCTTCATGACGTAAGAATGGCTATTTATATTTTTAGTATCGATATCTTATTAGTTACCAGAGCAGGTTTTTATCGTCTTCCGTTTCATCCTCCTCCTTATCTTTCCCCTCTCCTCCCCTCTTCTTTTTCTCCTGTTTCTCCTACTTCTAGTGATCCTCCTCCAGCCCCGTCCCTGCTCCTTCTCTCCACCCTCCCCTTCTCGTTTTCTTCTGCTCCTTCTATTCTTCTTTCCTGTGCGTCTCACCTTTCCTCTGAGCGTCGAGCATCGGCCAGATCCCCTCGTCACTCCACGCTGTCGCATTCTTGCCAGACCATGAGCCATTTGCTCCTCCGAGGTGTACACGAGCTCCCACAAGGCCGCAACCACATCTTCCTTATCATGCATCAGTACTCCGCCAAGTTTTGCAGAGCCAGCCAATCTGTCCGCCTGTTCATTCCCCAGCACACCGGCATGCCCCAGAGAAAAGATTCAGACGGTGCTTGCCACCCGTGACTTCCGAAGCGAAGCAAGCTACTCTGCACGAAGCTTGCCTG
This sequence comes from Cepaea hortensis, assembly GCA_963921405.1. Lineage (NCBI taxonomy): Eukaryota > Metazoa > Mollusca > Gastropoda > Stylommatophora > Helicidae > Cepaea > Cepaea hortensis. The sequence continues at coordinate 160,087,652 of OY992879.1, read as the reverse complement.
TCCTCACCCTACTCCGCATGCTTTCTGAGTCAGTTACAATCACGATGTGTGTGTGTATCGTATTCTCCATTCAGCGGAAAACTGCACTGACTGCCTCCACCTCCACTCTTAAGCTAGATGTTGTGGTATCATATGCCAGGCTCTCCTGGACCAAACATCGACCATTAGCCTTTGCCAAGAAACCCCCAGCACTTCTACTACCTCTCAACACCGAACCATCTGTGTAGATAATCACATCACCCGGGCGAGCATTATCCTGAATTAGTTGCTGGACTATAATACTGGTACTATTGGTGTTGGAACTTTTCGCTGGCTTCTGAGGATGGGGACCGAGCGCTTATGGGAATGCCCTGAATGCTATGATGTCGGTTCCTCAATCAATCAATCAATCAATCAATTTTTCCTGTCTATAGCTTGCTCCTCCCCTACTACTTCTACTTGCTTCCCCTCTTCCCCTTCTTCCATCTCCTGTATCCTTGTTTTGCCTTGCATCATCAGATCAACACGAGACACCCGGAGACAACTGTGCCAAGTGCCTCATACACGCAGTCATTCACAGAAAAACAATACAATGAAGAAGAGGTCACATATTTGCTAGTGTTCGAGGAACATCTTAATTTCTTCTTTACGAACGTTTGTGATGCCTTGAAGTTACCGAGTGTTGTGTGTGTTTCAGGTGTGATGCCTTGAAGTTACCGAGTGTTGTGTATTTCAGATATGATGCCATGAAAGACATTGCGTGTTGTGTGTTTCAAGTGTGATGCCATGAAAGTTACCGCGTGTTGCGTGTGTTTCAGACGTGATGCCACGAAAGTTACGGCGTGTTGTCTATGTTTCAGATGTGATGCCATGAACATATCTATGAATGGAAACAACTTGACGGCGCCATCACCCCAACAATCAGCCAACATCAGCGCTAGGCAAAGAAGGGTTTGTGTTGTGGTTGTTGTATCTCTGTGGTGTGTGTTGTGGCTGTTGTCTGTCCGTGGTTTCTGTTGTGGTTGTTGTATCTCTGTGGTGTGTGTTGAGGCTGTTGTCTGTCCGTGGTTTGTGTTGTGGTTGTTGTATCTCTGTGGTGTGTGTTGTGGCTGTTGTCTGTCCGTGGTTTGCGTTATGGCTGTTGTCTGTCCGTGGTTTGCGTTATGGCTGTTGTCTGTCCGTGGTTTGTGTTGTGGCTGTTGTCTGTCCGTGGTTTGCGTTATGGCTGTTGTCTGTCCGTGGTTTGTGTTGTTGTTGTCTGTCCGTGGTTTGTGTTGTGGTTGTTGTCTGTCCGTTGTTTGTGCTGTGGCTGTTGTCTGTCCGTGGTTTGTGTTGTGGCTGTTGTATCTCTGTGGTGTGTGTTGTGGCTGTTGTCTGTCCGTGGTTTGCGTTATGGCTGTTGTCTGTCCGTGGTTTGTGTTGTGGCTGTTGTCTGTCCGTGGTTTGCGTTATGGCTGTTGTCTGTCCGTGGTGTGTGTTGTGGTTGTTGTCTGTCCATGGGTTGTGTTGTGGCTGTTGTCTGTCCGTGGTGTGTGTTGTGGCTGTTGTCTGTCCGTGGTGTGTGTTGTGGCTGTTGTCTGTCCATGGGTTGTGTTGTGGCTGTTGTATCTCTGTGGTGTGTGTTGTGGCTGTTGTCTGTCCGTAGTGTGTGTTGTGGCTGTTGTCTGTCCGTGGTTTGCGTTATGGCTGTTGTCTGTCCATGGTTTGTGTTGTGGCTGTTGTATCTCTGTGGTGTGTGTTGTGGTTGTTGTCTGTCCGTGGTTTGTGTTGTGGCTGTTGTCTGTCCGTGGTTTGCGTTATGGCTGTTGTCTGTCCGTGGTGTGTGTTGTGGCTGTTGTCTGTCCATGGGTTGTGTTGTGGCTGTTGTATCTCTGTGGTGTGTGTTGTCGCTGTTGTCTGTCCGTGGTTTGTGTTGTGGTTGTCTGTCCGTGGTTTGTGTTGTGGTTGTTGTCTGTCCGTGGTTTGTGTTGTTGTTGTCTGTCCGTGGTTTGTGTTGTGGTTGTTGTCTGTCCGTGGTTTGTGCTGTGGCTGTTGTCTGTCCGTAGTTTGTGTTGTTGTTGTCTGTCCGTGGTTTGTGTTGTAGTTGTTGTCTGTCCGTGGTTTGTGCTGTGGCTGTTGTCTGTCCGTGGTTTGTGTTGTGGCTGTTGTATCTCTGTGGTGTGTGTTGTGGCTGTTGTCTGTCCGTGGTTTGCGTTATGGCTGTTGTCTGTCCGTGGTTTGTGTTGTGGCTGTTGTCTGTCCGTGGTTTGCGTTATGGCTGTTGTCTGTCCGTGGTGTGTGTTGTGGTTGTTGTCTGTCCATGGGTTGTGTTGTGGCTGTTGTCTGTCCGTGGTGTGTGTTGTTGTTGTCTGTCCGTGGTTTGTGTTGTGGTTGTTGTCTGTCCGTTGTTTGTGCTGTGGCTGTTGTCTGTCCGTGGTTTGTGTTGTGGCTGTTGTATCTCTGTGGTGTGTGTTGTGGCTGTTGTCTGTCCGTGGTTTGCGTTATGGCTGTTGTCTGTCCGTGGTTTGTGTTGTGGCTGTTGTCTGTCCGTGGTTTGCGTTATGGCTGTTGTCTGTCCGTGGTGTGTGTTGTGGTTGTTGTCTGTCCATGGGTTGTGTTGTGGCTGTTGTCTGTCCGTGGTGTGTGTTGTGGCTGTTGTCTGTCCGTGGTGTGTGTTGTGGCTGTTGTCTGTCCATGGGTTGTGTTGTGGCTGTTGTATCTCTGTGGTGTGTGTTGTGGCTGTTGTCTGTCCGTAGTGTGTGTTGTGGCTGTTGTCTGTCCGTGGTTTGCGTTATGGCTGTTGTCTGTCCATGGTTTGTGTTGTGGCTGTTGTATCTCTGTGGTGTGTGTTGTGGTTGTTGTCTGTCCGTGGTTTGTGTTGTGGCTGTTGTCTGTCCGTGGTTTGCGTTATGGCTGTTGTCTGTCCGTGGTGTGTGTTGTGGCTGTTGTCTGTCCATGGGTTGTGTTGTGGCTGTTGTATCTCTGTGGTGTGTGTTGTCGCTGTTGTCTGTCCGTGGTTTGTGTTGTGGTTGTCTGTCCGTGGTTTGTGTTGTGGTTGTTGTCTGTCCGTGGTTTGTGTTGTTGTTGTCTGTCCGTGGTTTGTGTTGTGGTTGTTGTCTGTCCGTGGTTTGTGCTGTGGCTGTTGTCTGTCCGTAGTTTGTGTTGTTGTTGTCTGTCCGTGGTTTGTGTTGTAGTTGTTGTCTGTCCGTGGTTTGTGCTGTGGCTGTTGTCTGTCCGTGGTTTGTGTTGTGGCTGTTGTATCTCTGTGGTGTGTGTTGTGGCTGTTGTCTGTCCGTGGTTTGCGTTATGGCTGTTGTCTGTCCGTGGTTTGTGTTGTGGCTGTTGTCTGTCCGTGGTTTGCGTTATGGCTGTTGTCTGTCCGTGGTGTGTGTTGTGGTTGTTGTCTGTCCATGGGTTGTGTTGTGGCTGTTGTCTGTCCGTGGTGTGTGTTGTGGCTGTTGTATCTCTGTGGTGTGTGTTGTGGTTGTTGTCTGTCCGTGGTGTGTGTTGTGGCTGTTGTCTGTCCATGGGTTGTGTTGTGGCTGGTGTATCTCTGTGGTGTGTGTTGTGGCTGTTGTCTGTCCGTAGTGTGTGTTGTGGCTGTTGTCTGTCCGTGGTTTGCGTTATGGCTGTTGTCTGTCCATGGTTTGTGTTGTGGCTGTTGTATCTCTGTGGTGTGTTTTGTGGCTGTTGTCTGTCCGTGGTTTGTGTTGTGGCTGTTGTATCTCTGTGGTGTGTGTTGTGGCTGTTGTCTGTCCGTGGTTTGTGTTGTGGCTGTTGTCTGTCCATGGTTTGTGGTGTGGCTGTTGTCTGTCCATGGTTTGTGGTGTGGCTGTTGTCTGTCCATGGTTTGTGGTGTGGTTGTTGTCTGTCCATGGTTTGTGTTGTGGTTGTTGTCTGTCCGTGGATTGTGTTGTGGCTGTTGCCTGTCCGTGGTTTGTGTTGTGGCTGTTGTCTGTCCGTTGACGTTGATTACCAGAAAACATGACAGCACATGAGCTGATGCACAGGCTGGCCAACTAAATTGGGCAGTTAGTAGCAGTGGTAAGGGGAGTGGGGGGGGGGGAGCTATGGTTTCACAATGATTAACAAGCTTGTCTGTAAACCCTGCGGTTTTTGGTACAATCAGAGTTACATAATATAATCAGAGTTAAATATTCTGCAACTATGTAAATACATTTTAAATAGTTATCTAACTACTCAAGATGGCATTGTCCTACACCGCAAGGTACTGTCGCCAGTAATGACAGTCTAAATAATTGAAAAAGATTACTATGATGTTTGTGATTGGGCAGTTTTCTAAGAACTATTTCTACTCGTGGCATCGGGACACACGAATGAATCGCGTTGAATCCAACAATCGTTGTGTTTCAGACAGAGCTCACTTATTAGAATCTACACAAACTTATTTTTTAAAATTGATTATGAGCATCTCTAAGCACGTATGGGAATATCCGGAGAGCTGTAATGTCGGTTCTTGCCTCAACTCAACTCAACCTATGGGTATTTGCGACTGTGGAAATGTCTCATGTATGTGTGTAGAGTCGTGATGTTTTGTGCCCGCCATCTGACCTAGTTCCTTGGTTTCTCCAACAGAACAGCATATCTTCCATGGATGATTACAGCGCCAGTGAATACAAGCCGCCTGTACCAGTGCGCCGGAGCATCAGGAAAAATGAAGTTGTCCATAGTGAAAGAGACCAGTGGAAAACCTGGGTGCGGAATCTGCAGGAAGAGCTCGAACACAACAAGCAACAAGTTGAGAAGTATAAATCTCTGTATGAGAAGCATAAGGTAGGCGGTGCTGTCCCTGTCTCTTTGTGTGCATTCATTATTGTCATTTTGTTATCAAGGCGCGTCTGCACCTCTCAAAGGGGTATTTGTGCATGATACGGTAGACGTATCGGGACCCTTTGGAATCGAATATATAGTTAGGAAGAACAGATACATCATTACGGCTTGGAGAGAATGGTGCTGACCAGAGGATGTTGCTGACCAGAGGATGTTGCTGACCAGAGGATGTTGCTGACTGAGGATGTTGCCGACACTCAGGACTTCGAGGAAAGGCTAGAAGTACACATAATCAGACCGCTACTGGTACCATAAGTATTGGGCCTCTTCGCTGACTGTAGAAAATGAGAATGGAGCATGTATGGGCATGTCCCGACTGTTGTTATGTCGGTTCTTGACTCAATTTAACTTAGCTCAATTCATTCATCGTATTTCAGTGTGCACTATGACGTGTAGAAGTACGCTGTAGTCTTGTGTAGTCTGTCATCTTCTTCTCTCCGTAAACACAAGAAATAAATGGGGAGAACCGTTGAGGCCACTAAGACGATTACATAAATAGACACACATAGTATTATTTGGCGCTCACAGAAGAAGAAGAAGGAAATAGAGATTAGAAGACGCACTAGACAACATAAAATTTCAAAGCTATAATAGTTACCAACCGGGATCGAACCTGTCGCCTCCAAATGACGACGGCGCCTCGCTGCAGGAACAAGTGTACTTCGACGCACGACCAACTAGACCTCCTTCTCCTTCTCCTCCTCCTCCTCCTCCTCCTCCTCCTCCTCCTCCTCCTCCTCCTCTTCTTCTTCTTCTTCTTCTTCTTCTTCTTCTTCTTCTTCTTCTTCTTCTTCTTCTTCTTCTTCTTCTTCTTCTTCTTCCTTCTTCTTCTTCCTTCTTCTTCCTTCTTCTTCCTTCTTCTTCCTCTTCTTCCTCCTTCTTCCTCCTCTTCCTCCTCCTCTTCTTCTTCCTCTTCTTTCCTTCTTCTTCTTCTTCTTCTTCTTCTTCTTCTTCTTCTTCTTCTTCTTCTTCTTCTTCTTCTTCTTCTTCTTCTTCTTCTTCTTCTTCTTCTTCTTCTTCTTCTTCTTCCTTCTTCTTTCCTTCTTCTTCTTCCTTCTTCTTCTTCCTTCTTCTTCTTCCTTCTTCTTCTTCCTTCTTCTTCTTCCTTCTTCTTCTTCCTTCTTCTTCTTCCTTCTTCTTCTTCCTTCTTCTTCTTCCTTCTTCCTTCTTCTTCTTCCTTCTTCTTCTTCCTTCTTCTTCTTCCTTCTTCTTCTTCCTTCTTCTTCTTCCTTCTTCTTCTTCCTTCTTCTTCTTCCTTCTTCTTCTTCCTTCTTCTTCTTCCTTCTTCTTCTTCCTTCTTCTTCTTCCTTCTTCTTCTTCCTCTTCTTCTTCCTTCTTCTTCTCTTCTTCCTTCTTCTTCTTCCTTCTTCTTCTTCCTTCTTCTTCTTCCTTCTTCTTCTTCCTTCTTCTTCTTCCTTCCTTCTTCTTCTTCTTCCTTCTTCTTCTTCCTTCTTCTTCTTCCTTCTTCTTCTTCCTTCTTCTTCTTCCTTCTTCTTCTTCCTTCTTCTTCTTCCTTCTTCTTCCTTCCTTCTTCTTCCTTCTTCTTCTTCCTTCTTCTTCTTCCTTCTTCTTCTTCCTTCTTCTTCTTCCTTCTTCTTCTTCCTTCTTCTTCTTCCTTCTTCTTCTTCCTTCTTCTTCTTCCTTCTTCTTCTTCCTTCTTCTTCTTCCTTCTTCTTCTTCTTCTTCTTCCTTCTTCTTCTTCCTTCTTCTTCTTCCTTCTTCTTCTTCCCTTCTTCTTCTTCCTTCTTCTTCTTCCTTCTTCTTCTTCCTTCTTCTTCTTCCTTCTTCTTCTTCTTCTTCTTCTTCCTTCTTCTCTTCCTTCTTCTTTCCTTCTTCTTCTTCCTTCTTCTTCTTCTTCTTCTTCCTTCTTCTTCTTCTTCTTCTTCTTCTTCTTCTTCTTCTTCTTCTTCTTCTTCTTCTTCTTCTTCTTCTTCTTCTTCTTCTTCTTCTTCTTCTTCTGTGAGCGCCAAATAATACTACGTGTGTCTATTTATGTAATCGTACTTCTCTCGGGTATGTAGGTATCTGAAATCTTGTTTAATCTGACTTCTTCCATTGAATGTTAAGATATATTACGTCTAGTCTCTACTCTTCTGTCCTGTTGTGTAAAAGTTACTTACAGTTTTGTTTAATCCTTCCTCTTCTAGTCTTAGTTGTGAGATATCTTACAGAAGTTTTGAGAGTGATGTAATAGTGAAGTTGAGAATGTGATATACATCAACCCGAGGAGTGTCATGTTATGATGACTGTCGTTTGTGCACAGATTGTTTGTGATGCTCGAACAGAAGAGCTCCTAAAGTTGGAGGCCAAGTACCTACACTTGGAGAAGCAGCGTGCCAGCCAGGAGAACTTCATCTTGAGCCTCAACCTCGAGCACCAGAAGGTCTCTGAAGAGCTGGAGGTAACCTGGGCGTCAGTCTTTATTGCTCTTGTTGTGGCTACTGTTTATGTTGTTGTTGTTGCTACTGTTTATGTTGTTGTTGTTGCTACTGTTTATGTTGTTGTTGCTACTGTTTATGTTGTTGTTGCTACTGTTTATGTTGTTGTTGTTGCTACTGTTTATGTTGTTGTTGTTGCTACTGTTTATGTTGATGTTGCTACTGTTTATGTTGATGTTGTTGCTACTGTTTATGTTGTTGTTGTTGCTACTGTTTATGTTGTTGTTCTTGCTACTGTTTATGTTGTTGTTGTTGTTGCTACTGTTTATGTTGTTGTTGCTACTGTTTATGTTGTTGTTGTTGCTACTGTTTATGTTGTTGTTGCTACTGTTTATGTTGTTGTTGCTACTGTTTATGTTGTTGTTGCTACTGTTTATGTTGTTGTTGCTACCGTTTATGTTGTTGTTGCTACTGTTTATGTTGTTGTTGCTACTGTTTATGTTGTTGTTGTTGTTGTTGCTACTGTTTATGTTGTTGTTGTTGCTACTGTTTATGTTGTTGTTGCTACTGTTTATGTTGATGTTGTTGCTACTGTTTATGTTGTTGTTGTTGCTACTGTTTATGTTGTTGTTGTTGCTACTGTTTATGTTATTGTTGTTTCTACTGTTTATGTTGATGCTGTTGCTACTGTTTATGTTGTTGTTGTTGCTACTGTTTATGTTGTTGTTGTTGTTGCTGTTTATGTTGTTGTTGCTACTGTTTATGTTGTTGTTGTTGCTACTGTTTATGTTGTTGTTGCAACTGTTTATGTTGACGTTGTTGCTACTGTTTATGTTGTTGTTGTTGCTACTGTTTATGTTGTTGTTGTTGCTACTGTTTATGTTGTCGTTGTTGCTACTTGTCAGCAACTTGCTTGCTACAGGTCTTTCAGGACTCCCCTACTTTTGCACCGCACGAAATAACAACTCGTGTCATTTGCAAAAGGAATGCAATTTATTTAGAGCTGGCAATTTATAAGCTCTGCGAGCGGTATGCTTCATTGACATTAAACAACATGGATGTAATGAAGTGGTGAGAAATGATGCTAGTAATCACAATCTAAATCTAAAGCCTAATATTTAACTATTGCCTAGAAACTTATAGCATTTGTCAAGAACACGTCTACTCTCTAATCGTCTCCAGTCGGGTCTGTCCACACGCTACACATTGCGTGGTCAAGCACGGACGCTGTCCCCTCCGTGCATTAGCGAGTCTTGCGTGCATGGAGTCCCAAGCACACTGGCTCGTGAACTTGAGTAACCGGGTACTCCACGGTTACTCGTAAGGCCAAGCTTCCCAATGGCTTGGGGAAGCCCTCGCTCAACTGTCCTTATTGCTCCCTTGGTTGACACAAATGTGTCCCCTGGTGAAGCTACTTATAGCGCTGGTGTGTCTCCTGTCTGGTGTCTCCCTACTACACTTGTCTTAACTCCTATTAACTCTCTAACCCCTTATTGGAGATTCTGACAGGCTCCCCTCCTCTCCGTGAAGTGTTACACCCCTTTAACTTATGTTTGTAACACGTATGGTCACAAAGAAAAATTGGGTGTCCAATTTTGTCAGAGATCCAATAAGTTGTAAATCTCTCGTTTGGGGATAGAGCAACTCTCTTCTTCCTTTACTCACACTGTTCTATCTTTTCACTCGGCTAATTAAGTAGCCCTTGTATCAGTATGGTTGGTTCTATAGATATCTTTGGGAATTGTTTTGAACCGGATCCGTTGTCTTACGACTTATGTCCTGGCTTCCGTCGTTTGACCCTATGTCTTTTGACATTCACCGTTGACTTATGTCTCGACCTGTCCTCATATTGCCCGAAATGACAACCCAAATACAAGTTGACTCTGTTATGAGTGCAACATATGAGCATAAAATGTTCATGTCCCCATTAATATCCCCTCCAACTCATATACATAGAGTTCTACTCTTCACCTTCTCGCTTCCGCTCGTGAAAAGCTATTCTCAATGTTACATTAAGGTTTTTAAGAAGTTATTGTGTCCCCTGAATTTAAGTTGTTGTTCTGTGAAACAAATAGTGTGTGCAACTTTTATGTGTTTGTTTTCCTGTTTGTTTGTGTGTTTTCTAATAAACTACAATGTACCAAACTTGCTAACCTGTGTATGCGTTAGTGTATAAAATGTGTGTATTCCTTCGAGCGCCGTAGATCGGTTTATTGTGGTTACAAATGTTTGTTATTCTTATTTATGACCACAACTCCGCTCTAAGATGTTCAAAGTATATTCCCTATCTACTCTATTAAAGTATGGCAGTAACACACATAAAAACTTGACAACACATTGGTTACACAGATGACACAGACAAGTCACAACAAGACGTTTTCAGCGGTGAAAAAAATTTGCCACTACCTTTCTCTCACTCTCTCTTTCTTTCCATGTTTACTCATTTTCACATTCTCTCCTCTCATTTATACCTCTTTTGTACATCTTTCATTCGCTTTCATACTCTCACTTTGCTAAAACATTCACTCGTCATTAAAATATGGTTCATAGCATCACATAAATGAACATTACATATTTACAATAAATGATTGGCTGAATTATAACAGTATTCACGCCAAATGACTGTGCGGTTTGTTTGCACGTGTCATGTCTATACACAATATACACGGTTGTGAGGATGGTTTGTCACCGATCCTGTAATAGTAACTAACATAATTTGGTGTGCTGTTTTAAATTATCCTAAGGGGAAATAATCTAACTAATTAATTTCATTAAAGAGAATTGAGTTAACTACCTTAAAGTGTTATTGGTAAATGAGATGATTTTAATTCCCAAATGGTTGGGTTAGTTTAGAAATGATATTTTAGATAAATGAATTTATAAATGATTATGATTATGGGGTGATAAACTAATGTAATATCTAACAATTGTATTCTTACTATTGGTGTTACATTAAATGGTTTATTAACCAAATGCTGGTGATTTCTAACTACCACATGACATAAATAAAGTTATATATGCATTTGAACATTTTGCAATTCAATTATTCATAGAAAAATAAAGTTATGTGTAATGTTAATAAAATAATAATATATATATATCACAGTTACATTTCTATATCTAATTACACTAACTGAAGTCCTCCTTTCCGGTGTGAAGATGGAGCAATGTTCTTTGTAGACTATTCTTATACGATAGTTCATTTCGGCATAGTCTTTTCTGCTCTCCTTCATGGATAGTGTATACATATAGTTCCCTACTAACTTATGTAGGTTCACAGCTAACACTTCAACGTTAATATAGCTTATGTGTGTGTCAGCGCATGTTACTTATGCGTCTGTTCGTTTCACTCTTCATAGCACTGTTACTTTCACACAGTTTATATGTTTGGCGATGATAACGCACTTACAGTGTATCTTAATCACCACATACGGCACTGAGTTACCTAGCATTTACAGGGTCACTATATTGTTTCTGGTGATCTGTGGTCGATCCCTTCCTGCAAATCAGGTATTTCATTGGTTGACGGTCGACTTAAAATGTCTGCCAAAGTATTAAATCTTCCCTTTAAGTGTTGGATGGTAAATGTATAGTTTTGCAGAATCAAAGCCCACCTGTAGACTCTGTTATTATGGGGAATGCCAGACTGCATCACAGACAACGGTGAATTGTCGGTTTCGATCACAAACTGTGCTCCTGCCAAAAATCTATGAAATTTCTTAACACAATAGATCAAACTGAGGCCCTCCAATTCTGATGCTGAGTATCTAGATTCAGCAGGGCTTATTTTCCGACTTACGTACATTACTGGGTGGAACTTCCCTTCGTATCTGTCCTAGTATCCCAGATATGGAGATAGCACTCGCATCTGTACGTAAAAAATAGGTAAGTTTTGGATTAGGCATACGAAGGATAGGTGGAACGCTAAATAGGTATTTCAGTTTTGATAACGCGCTAATTAATCCTGCATCTTGTACAGATAATTTAGCCGAAGCTTTCAAGATGTTAGAAAAAACACTGGTGATTTCCGCCAGATTTGGAATAAATTTACTATAGTAGTTTACTAGACCCAGTAAACTTCGAACCTGTTTCTTGGTCGTTGGCATTGTCAAATTCAGAATCTTGGTGACGATTCTGTCATCTGTTCTTAATTGGCCCCTGCAGATGGTATGACCTAGGAAGTCAATTTGTTCCATGCCCAACTCTACTTTGGTCGGCTTGACTGTCAGCCCAAATACTTGCAACCTGTCGAAGACTTGTCGTAGTTTCAGTAGGTGTGATGTCCAGTCTTCCGTATGAATACATATGTCATATATATATGTCGAAATATTGGTCATCCCATGGAGAAGATCCCTAGTTAGACGGACGAAAGTTGCTGGAGTGTTACGAAGGCCAAAAGGAAGAAAGCGCCACTCATATAGACCTAAAGGAGTGGAGAAAGCTGTTAAAGGAATCGAGTTTCCTTGCATCGGGACCTGCCAATAACCTTTCGTGAGGTCAAGCTTGCTAAATATGCGAGATGTAGACATGTCCAAGATCAATTCCTCGCATGCTGGGATTGGTTCAGCATCAATTTTGGTTATTTTGTTTAACCGCCTATAATCGACGCAGAGTCGAATAGTTGAGTCCTTTTTGGCGACAAGGACGATAGGAAAAGAATACTCTGACTGAGATTTCTGAATAATTCCGCTCGACCCAAGAGATAGTAGTTCTTTGTCGAGATTCGACCTATAGTTTAAAGGGATAGAATAAGGTCGACACTTGATTGGAGTGTTGTCAGTCAGAATAATAGAATGTTCTATTCTGTCTGTCTTTCCTGGGATGTCGGAGAAAATGTCTCTGTATTCCGTCACTAACTCTATAATCTGTCGTCGTTGATCGTCTGTAAGTTTGGTTTCTATCTTTATGCTGTCAATGGTCTTAGTCGTGTCTACAGTAGGGACTGGTAATTCCATCTCGTCTTCGTCTGTCTCGTTCAATACTGTTGTGGTACTAGCTGCGTGTGCTGTTACCTGGCTAAGTGTGTTTGCGTTGTCGCTGTCGTGTGTCGCCCTACCTAGTGAAGTTGTGTTGTGTACGTCTGTCGTCCGATTACTTGGTGTTGGTGCATCTTGTTCGCCTGTCTGTTGTTCTTGTCGTAAAAAGTATGGTTTCAGCATGTTGATATGAAATATCTTTAATTTTCCTTTTATCGATATTTCATAATCCACATCTGATATTTTACGTTCAACGTTGAATGGCCCTTGCCAAGATGTTAGTAACAAATTACGTTTATCAGGTAGTAGAAGCAAAACCTTCTGATTTGGTTCAAGGTGTATAGTTTTAGAACCCTTATTTGCATAGTCGACCGTCACATGCTTTCCCTTTCGTACCAGATGTTGACAAATAGTACACGAACGACAGAAATTTTTTATGTCAGAACAGAATTTAGGCCAGTAAAAGTGTGACAAAACTCTGGCTCGCGTTTTATCATAGGCCAAATGTCCAGCAAACGGTGACTCATGTGCGATGTTTAGCACATTTTGTCGGTATGTTACAGGTAACACCGTCTGCTGAATTTCATGGTTATTATTTGTGTAATAACGCATGAGAATTCCGTTGAATAATCTAAAATACCAAGATGCATTTTTAGTCACCTAATAGTTTAAAATAAGGTGCGATAGTTTGATCTGTGCGTTGTGCCTCGATAAATTCTTGTCGAGTAGTGTTGTTATCGGCACCGCTGGGTGTTAATAGCTGTAACATCTCATTTTGCAGGTCAGTATAGTGTGTTTCAGTATCTGACCTTGTTACAGCATTAGCCATGTTTGTTTCTTTCCAGGCTAATATGTCGTCGTCAGTACATTGCTTCAATGAAGCTAAACAGCCTAAAATCAGATCCGTGCAGGGATCTTGCAGGATTGCGCACGTAAATGTGCCGGTAAGGAACGGGGTATTGATATGTGCTTTTGCCAGTGGGTATTTCTCAATGGTTCCAGAGAAAGTACGGCATTTGACAAATTCACCCGTGTAATCTTCTGGTCTAACAAGTTCTTTCCTTAAACCCAGTAGAGTGCTTCCGCTATCAATTAAACATTGGCATGGTTGATCATTGACCAGTGCATCGTAGAACTTAAGTTTACCTCTGGAGGCACTAGCTGCAGTCATCTTCACTGGAGCATGGTATTACGTGCCCACGTTTCAATTTACCATTCGCATGAAACTGGTGACATATTTCACATTTCTTAAAGTCTAATATGTCTGTTACAACTGCTACACTCTCACATTCACTCGTTGGCAACACATTCACAAGTTCCGGATCAATGTCACTCTTATCGTCTGATGATGTATCGATGAGTGCTGCATTATTTGCCTTCATTTGTTGCCTACCAAGACATTTATTGCTATAATGGCCATAGCTGGAACAAAAGTAACATTTAACAGCACGTTTAAATGATGTTCTTCTGCTTTCTTGCTTCTTTAACACTGCTTCTAAGTGTGACGGATATGCGGGGTTTTTATCACACATAGAGTAGCTAGGATGAAAAAGACTACAATATCCACATCGAGGTGGCTTCTGATATGGTTTGTCTTTCTTACGATAATCTTTCTGACTGTAAGATCTATCAGGTACTTTGTTTGCAAAAGCAGTGATTTCTGTATCATGTGTTGTAGATTTAAATATGTCCCGATTAGATGAAAAATATGCTGACCCCCGTTTTTCTAATTGCTGAATGGATTGAATATCTGACTGTTGGAGAAACTTCGCAAAAGGGGTAGGAACGGTAGATATAACCTTGTCCATTACCATAAGATCTTCTAATTTTTCATAGTTGTTACCCACTTTCGCCGCTCTAGTCCACTTTTTAAATGTGCTCTGCACGTTAGAGATGTAGTCTAAGAAGGTTTCAGTTGCTTTTGGCTTAATTTAGGAGAACTGAATTTGGTACCCAGTGGCGTCTAAAAGAAAGTGTTGCATGATCCTATCGTGAATGTACTGATAATTGTTCCTTAGCTCTGTAGGTATGGATTCTATTACTTTTAATGGCTCCCCACTGAGGTTTCTCATGTAGATTATTGCCCAGTCATCCAAAGGTATTTTCTGAGTCTTTAGTTGGAATTCTATGTTCTCAGTCCATGCGCTAATTGAATCCCCTACACTGTATGGTTTGATAAGGCCTTTATACTTACTAAATTTGTTCTGCTCTTCTTGGCTCTTTTGTTTGCTAGAGGCTATCTGTATGTTTGAATCTACCTCCATTTCCTTCATCTTTAATTTAGTTTCTGAATCTACTTGTATCTGCTTTTGTTTGGTGGCTTCCTCTGCTTGTTTGTTGGCATGATCTAATTCTAATTGTTTCTGTTTGATAGCTTGATCTAACTCTAACTGTTTCTGTTTGGTAGCTTCTTCGACCTCTTTCATTTCTTTTTGATGCTGCCTTTCTAATGCTCTTTCATCCCTGTCAAGAGCAGCTTTTCTTTCTGTTTCTTCTCTATGTCGAGCTATTTCTTCTTTATATTTTTGATCCGCCCACTTCTCTAACTTTTCTCCAGTGTGGCCCATTTCTTTACCTGCCTGAATACAATCACTTAGTGACGCCATTTTGTGGCGTAATGTTAGTTCAAAATGATATCACAATAATATTCGAACAATGGTTTGTAATTCTGTGTTAGTAAATATACATCTTTACTGAAAAAGAAGATGCATGATTAATTTAGAGCATACCAAAATATTCTGAAAATATACTCATCTAATTCTTTGGAAAATACGGTTCCTGGGATGTTCCACCGCTGTCTTCCACACTCACAGAATGATTGACTTGATAACACAATGGATGCTTCTGTTTAGTAGAGCATCAAAAATTAGACACACGCATATGTTGTAAATACAAATTTATCTTTCATGCGAATGATGAATGAAAAAATGTGATAGATAATGATAAATGGTGTTAATGAATGAATGATATGATAGTCTGAATGATTGTCATGATTCGTAAGATGATTCGTCGTATGACAGTCGATGTCGTCTTGTCTTCACTTTTTGACTAGTTTGGTATAACTTCGTTCTAGGCTTCAGTTCAGTAGCTAAACTATTTACTGAATATGAAGAATGGTGACATTGATGGCTGTATCACACAAAATGAAATGTACACGATGGTTTGCTTGACAAAATAAACTGATGATTGTATACATTTTCATTAATTTCCGTAGAATAACACACTGTCTAACTTAATTTTCGTAGAATCTCACAATTTGTAACTTAATTTTGCTTCATTGTGGTTCAAGCTCCACAAATGGTGTGATCGTAATAATTCACAAGAGAAAATAATTTCTGCCATATATGCAAACAAATTTACATTACTTTCAAATAATTTAACACAGCAATGATGTTGAATCGTGCTTGCTGAAGCTGGTTCAGAACTTTCTGATACCAATTGCCTGTTGACGTTGGTTCAATGGTTTCTGACACTAATTGCCTGTTGACGTTGGTTCAGTGGCTTCTGACACCAATTGCCTGTTGACGTTGGTTCAGTGGCTTCTGACACCAATTGTCTGTTGACGTTGGTTCAGTGGCTTCTGACACCAAATGGGGTCCTGCCTGTCAGCAACTTGCGTGCTACAGGTCTTTCAGGACTCCCCTACTTTTGCACCGCACGAAATAACAACTCGTGTCATTTGCAAAAGGAATACAATTTATTTAGAGCTGGCAATTTATAAGCTCTGCGAGCGGTATGCTTCATTGACATTAAACAACATGGATGTAATGAAGTGGTGAGAAATGATGCTAGTAATCACAATCTAAATCTAAAGCCTAATATTTAACTATTGCCTAGAAACTTATAGCATTTGTCAAGAACACGTCTACTCTCTAATCGTCTCCAGTCGGGTCTGTCCACACGCTACACATTGCGTGGTCAAGCACGGACGCTGTCCCCTCCGTGCATTAGCGAGTCTTGCGTGCATGGAGTCCCAAGCACACTGGCTCGTGAACTTGAGTAACCGGGTACTCCACGGTTACTCGTAAGGCCAAGCTTCCCAATGGCTTGGGGAAGCCCTCGCTCAACTGTCCTTATTGCTCCCTTGGTTGACACAAATGTGTCCCCTGGTGAAGCTACTTATAGCGCTGGTGTGTCTCCTGTCTGGTGTCTCCCTACTACCCTTGTCTTAACTCCTATTAACTCTCTAACCCCTTATTGGAGATTCTGACACTACTGTTTATGTTGTTGTTGTTGCTACTGTTTATGTTGTTGTTGTTGCTACTGTTTATGTTGTTGTTGTTGTTGCTGTTGCTACTGTTTATGATGTTGTTGCTACTGTTTATGTTGTTGTTGTTGCTACTGTTTATGCTGTTGTTGTTGCTACTGTTTATGTTGTTGTTGCTACTGTTTATGTTGTTGTTGCTACTGTTTATGTTGTTGTTGCTACTGTTTATGTTGTTGTTGCTACTGTTTATGTTGTTGTTGCTACTGTTTATGTTGTTGTTGTTGCTACTGTTTATGTTGTTGTTGTTGCTACTGTTTATGTTGTTGTTGCTACTGTTTATGTTGTTGTTGTTGCTACTGTTTATGTTGTTGTTGCTACTGTTTATGTTGTTGGTGTTGCTACTGTTTACGTTGTTGTTGTTGTTGTTGTTGTTGTTGTTTATGTTGTTGTTGTTGCTACTGTTTATGTTGTTGTTTTTGTTGTTGCTACTGTTTATGTTGTTGTTGTTGCTACTGTTTATGTTGTTGTTGATGCTACTGTTTATGTTGTTGTTGTTGCTACTGTTTATGTTGTTGTTGTTGCTACTGTTTATGTTGTTGTTGCTACTGTTTATGTTGTTGTTGTTGCTACTGTTTATGTTGTTGTTGCTACTGTTTATGTTGTTGTGCTACTGTTTATAGTGATGTTGTTGCTACTGTTTATGTTGATGTTGTTGCTACTGTTTATGTTGATGTTGTTGCTACTGTTTATGTTGTTGTTGTTGCTGCTACTGTTTATGTTGTTGTTGTTGCTACTGTTTATGTTGTTGTTGTTGCTACTGTTTATGTTGTTGCTGCTGCTACTTTTTATGTTGTTGTTGCTGCTACTGTTTATGTTGTTGTTGCTACTGTTTATGTTGTTGTTGCTACTGTTTATGTTGTTGTTGTTGTTGCTACTGTTTATGTTGTTGTTGTTGCTACTGTTTATGTTGTTGTTGTTGCTACTGTTTATGTTGTTGTTGCTACTGTTTATGTTGTTGTTATTGCTACTGTTTATGTTGTTGTTGTTGCTACTGTTTATGTTGTTGTTGTTGCTACTGTTTATGTTGTTGTTGTTGCTACTTTTTATGTTGTTGTTGTTGCTACTGTTTATGTTGTTGTTGCTACTGTTTATGTTGTTGTTGTTGCTACTGTTTATGTTGTTTTTGTTGCTACTGTTTATGTTGTTGTTGTTGCTACTGTTTATGTTGTTGTTGTTGCTACTGTTTATGTTGTTGTTGTTGCTACTGTTTATGAAGTTGTTGTTAATACTGTTTATGTTGTTGTTGTTGCTACTGTTTATGTTGTTGTTGCTACTGTTGTTGTTGTTGTTGCTACTGTTTATGTTGTTGTTGTTGCTACTGTTTATGTTGTCGTTGTTGCTACTGTTTATGTTGTTGTTGTTGCTACTGTTTATGTTGTTGTTGCTACTGTTTATGTTGTTGTTGTTGCTACTGTTTATGTTGTTGGTGTTGCTACTGTTTATGTTGCTGTTGTTGCTACTGTTTATGTTGTTGTTGTTGTTGCTACTGTTTATGTTGTTGTTGCTACTGTTTATGTTGTTGTTGTTGCAACTGTTTATGTTGTTGTTGCTACTGTTTATGTTGTTGCTGCTGCTGTTTATGTTGTTGTTGTTGCTACTGTTTATGTTGTTGCTGTTGCTACTGTTTATGTTGTTGGTGTTGCTACTGTTTATGTTGCTGTTGTTGCTACTGTTTATGTTGTTGTTGTTGTTGCTACTGTTTATGTTGTTGTTGCTACTGTTTATGTTGTTGTTGTTGCTACTGTTTATGTTGTTGGTGTTGCTACTGTTTATGTTGCTGTTGTTGCTACTGTTTATGTTGTTGTTGTTGCTACTGTTTATGTTGTTGTTGCTACTGTTTATGCTGTTGTTGCCACTGTTTATGTTGTTGTTGTTGCTACTGCTTATGTTGTTGTTGCTACTGTTTATGTTGTTGTTGTTGCTACTGTTTATGTTGTTGTTGTTGCTACTGCTTATGTTGTTGTTGCCACTGTTTATGTTGTTGTTGTTGCTACTGTTTATGTTGTTGTTGCTACTGTTTATGCTGTTGTTGCCACTGTTTATGTTGTTGTTGTTGCTACTGCTTATGTTGTTGTTGTTACTACTGTTTATGTTGTTGTTGCTACTGTTTATGTTGTTGTTGCTACTGTTAATGTTGGTGTTGTTGCTATAGTTTATGCTGTTATTGTTATTGTTTATGTTGTTGATTCTCTTCACCAATATTTTGGTTAGTTTTGTGTTCCTGGGTGTGATTTTAATGATTCCTCTTGTTTCTGTGATATTTTATTCTTGATTCTGTTGTTGTACGCGTAATTAGTAGTTGTAGCTGTGTTTGTTCTGATTGTCCTCAATGTTGTGTTTGTATTATCCTTATTGTTGCTGTTCTTGAGGTTCTTGTTGTTCTGATTGTTTCTCTTCTTGATGTTCTAGTCATTGTTATTGATGTTGTTGATATTCGCCCATGTGTTATTGAGTCTCTTGTTGTTGTTGTTGTTGTTAATTTTGGTGTTCTTGTTACTATTTTTGTTCTTGTCGTGCGTTGTTACATTAATGTTACTCTTCATGCTCCGTTATTGTTGTTCTTGTTACTAGTATTTTTTGTTATTGCTGTAGCTGTTTTTCTTCTGGTTGTTTTTGCTGTTGTTATTCCGATTGTTCTTGTTGTTCTTGTGTTTAATATTCTTGCTGTTGTTCTTGTGTATATTATCATTATTGTTACTAATCCTATTATTTTTATTTTATTGATCTTTCTCTTGTTGTTGTTGTTGATTATACTGTTATTATTGTTTGTTGATGATCTTGTTTGCTGATGCTGCCGCATCCATCGACCAACTAGCCATCATAAAACCAACCATCAACCAACTAATCAACCAACCCACCAAACAATCAACCAATCAGCCAAACCACCAACCAACCAATCAACCACCCATCTACCTAGTGTTGAAAGGAGGCGATAAAGAAAACCAAACACACAGCCAAGGTCACTGATTAGTTTGGGACGCAGAGATGTTTCCAAGGCAACAGGGCCGGGTTATATACTGGCCAGGGACGCAGAGATGTTTCCAAGGCACCAGGACCGGGTTATATACTGGCCAAGACCTATTGACGCGTCCTCGTCGAGCGTCCTGGGCAACAGGTCCCTTTGGGGTCCTGGCTAAAGTCAGTAGCATCGCCGATTCCTCCGAAGTCGGAGAGTGTCTGCCTGTACGGCGAGGAATCACCAGTCTGCACACCAATAAGCCAGACATGGGACAACGGATACTCACGCAAACCTCAGGTCCTGTATGACATCACACTGATGTTGGACAACAGGATGTCTTCATCCGACATACAGGACTTCACGCTGGAGCTCAAGCCAACGAACACAAGCAAGCAAGCACTGATTAGTTTTTAGGTGGTTTTAGTTTTGTGTTGGTGACGGATGCCTCTCCGATGATCTCTATCTGTGCTCCGGCTTCCTCTCATTGATCACACAAGGAGGATCTCAGCACTGTACACCAATACCGTAGCATCCCCGAACATCCAGTGTATACCAGCGTGGCGGAGAGGTGTAGCGCACACTTAAACTGTCTCTGGTGACCGTGCTGTGATTGGCTCATTTCTCATACCCACCAGTTGGATTTAACTGTTGTCTTCTCGTCCTTGACATGGGATGTAAATTACAAGTACCCCAGAAATCAGAGTGGATTCTCCCGGTGTCAAGGGACACTGGTAATACTTGTTGTAGCAATTATTAGTAGTGGCACATGTGTGGATTACACTTGAGATAAAACCAGAAAACGCCAAACAGTCGTGTATGAGTAAGTCAAGCCAAGGACACTTGTCCACACCGTGAAGTGTGTTGGGTATATGGTGCCACACCCATCTTGTTGTCACATACCGATGGACATTGGGTGGATGATGGGGTCAGTCTCACCACTCCCGACTTTACTTCCCAAACTATTTCCTGATGTCCGTGCTAGGCTGGGTAGACCCGGGGCCCTGGTCGAGGTTCAACAAGAGAGATTCGAACACATGGCTACCGAGCCGGCAAACAAGTGTGCTAGCTATTGCGCCACAGCGACGCCGATCCTTTGTGGCCGGATTTCCCCGAGAGCGGCCTTTTGGGTCGTTCTCTTCCATTTCCCAAGGATATTTATCCTAAACTTTGGTCCCCGTAGTTTTTCGCACTGTCTGAAAAGTCTCGACATCCGATCAACTATCCGAGAATCGACTTCTATTTGTTTATGCCGTGGGCCGTTGGTGATCATGTCTGTCCACAGTCTTCTGTCTTGTGTACTGCCAATATTCTTATAGTCCATGCCGTGTGGCGTTGGTGATCATGTCTGTCCACAGCCTTCTGTCTTGTGTACTGCCAATATTCTTATAGTCCATGCCGTGTGGCGTTGGTGATCAAGTCTGTCCACAGCCTTCTGTCTTGTGTACTGCCAATATTCTTATAGTCCATGCCGTGTGGCGTTGGTGATCAAGTCTGTCCACAGCCTTCTGTCTCATGTACTGCCAATATTCTTATAGTCCATGCCGTGTGGCGTTGGTGATCGTGTCTGACCACAGCCTTCTGTCTCCAATTTTTCTGATGTTGCTCCATGCCACGATGTCAAACTGTTCAGCATGTTCTCTCTGTCTCCCCCGTCTCTCTTCCCTTCCAGTCTTCCCGTCATTACGAGTCACTCCAGCTTTCCCCTTCTCATGACATACTCAAAGAATGTGGAGGACTGTCTACTCCTAGTGCTAGCGATCAGTTCTCTTTGTGATTTAACGTCTTGCGAGATATCTTCTTTATATCTTTTTATCCCAGAATCAGGGGAGGGGTGGGAGGTATTTACCATCCTTTTCTTATTTTGTAAACATCCACGCAGTCCACACCGAGAATCGAACCAGGTATTCCGAATTGAGAGGTGGGCGTCGTCCCTCTCTGCCACACCACCACGAGGTGATTGTACATTGTTAGTACCCCCACGCAACTCATTGTGATCTTCTCATTGCAGGACAGAACCACCAAGCTAGCGGAGACTGTCAGTGAGCTGAATTCAGTAATCATGAAGTCTGAAGAATTGTCCAAGAAACTTTACGAATTTGAGCGGCAGCTGCAGGTTTCAGAGTCGGCTCGCAACATGGAGCTAGAGAACCTCAGGTGCCTGCAAGGATGTAAGTTTGTGTTTATAAATATTTGTTCTTCGCTGATTACAACCACAACAGCCGTGTTGTGGGTTCAATCCTCGGTGGAAGTATGTCTGAATTGGTTTCCGACCAGAAACACTTCGCCCCGCCCCATAGAATTGGTTTCCGACCAAAAAAAAACACTTAAGTGGGTAAAAAGCGGAACACAAGTGGATGGGAGATGGGACACAGGTGGATGGGAAGTGGGACACAAGTGAGTGTAAATGGGATATAAGTGGGCGTGAAGTGGGACACACGCAGAAAGATAACATCATGAGATGGACCAGCAGCAGTCTGTCAAAGTAACGCCAGAACCAGAGTCAAAGAATTGGAGATGCATTGCAGTCAACACTGATTGCGGAGTTGAGACCTCAATGATTGACCGAATGATTAATTGAATGACTAATTTATATGAATGGGTGATAGTGCTGTACATCTTCCTCTGTGTGTCTTATATGTAATTAATATGCTTGTTTTCTTTGTCAAACTTGGCTTTCTTTCTGATGGCAGACATACACTCACGCACTGGCACCTGGCAGTCTTCACAGACGATATTTTGTTACTCTGCTTAAAAAAAAAAGGCGGCGACCAGGGACGGGGTTATACCTCTCCATAGCACAAATTCAAGGCTGAATTGCAGAGATCATGTGTTGCCCATGCAGCATGATCCCGCTCTCGGCCTGCCTAGTTCACCCCAGAGGAAAGGTAACACAAATACACAATGTATCTGGAACAAGATCAGATGTAGAAGTTGTCGGATCATAAAACAATGTTCTAACTGTCCGCCTGTCTGAGCTTCGACCCTAGGCCAGTTGCCAACCAAGGCTTAGGGCCTGATCTGCCCTGCCATGACATTTTGTCTTTAGGTTACATTTCCTCGCATAAGCATAAGGCTTGTACCTTCCCAGTTGCGCCCCTCCACCCAAAACCGTTGGCCCAATGTGGAGTGTCGGGTTTGGTGAGTGCCGCCCAAAATTCGGCGCTAACAGAAAGCAGGTAGTACCGTCTACAATCATACTGTAACTCTGACATCAGCGGAAATACACAATCCATTAAAAATCTGGTCAACGTGAAAACATTTCGTTTCTGAGATGATTTGAATGGAATCCGTGTTAACAAAAACGAACACAATAAAGAGAAGAGAGAAATAGTCTGTGGGAAGTCTCTGCATGCTTTTGATCAGAATATCTGTTTCTAAAACTGTTTAGAATCAGTACCACTGCACTCAGGATAAACATAAAAGTTCTCAGTCTTCTGTAGCAGCCAAAGAGAATGATATCCACAACATACATGTTCAATACACACGACTTTGGCAAGATTGTGGTGGCGCAGGAAGCGACAGGAAGTGACAGACGGCTGTTGAGACGTGTGATTGTGTGTTTCAGCGTTCCAGGCCAGCGAGAGGCACTTTGCCAGCGTGTTGGAGCAGGTTCAGAGCTTGATACAGGAGAATGAGCTGGTCTATGAGGTAGGAGCACTATATGAGTGTCAGTTTGGAGCATTTCATGTGTGAGGTAAGAGCACTGTATGTGTGTCAGTTTGGAGCACTTCATGTGTTAGGTAAGAGCACTGTGTTTATATCTCAACTAGGAGCATTGTATGTGTGTCAGTTTGGGAGCACTTCGTGTGTGAGGTAAGAGTAAGAGCACTGTGTTTGTGTGTCAGCCAGAACTGTGTGTATCATCTAGGAGCACTTCGCTTGACAGCTAGAATCACTGTCTATGTCAGCCAGGAGTACATAGAGTGTGAGGTAGGAGCATTGTGTGGGTCAGCTAGGAGCACTTCGTGTGTGTCATCTAGAAGCACTGTGTTTATCTGTCAGGAGCACTTCGTGTGTGTCAGCTAGGAGCACTGTGTGTGTCAGTTTGGAGCGCCCGTGTATGAGGTAGAAGCATCACGTGTGTCAGGAGCATTGTCTGTCAGTTTAATCACTGTATGTGGAAGGTAAAAGCACTGCGTGTCAGATAGGAGCACTTAGTGTATGAGGTAAGAGCACCGTGCGTGTCAGATAGGAGCACGTATTCTACGAGGGGAAGTCAATAAGGAAGCCACAAATGGATGTTGAAAAATAACTAAATAAGATAACAATTTGAAACCAGTTTATTTTTATACATACATTGCCCTTTTATTTCTCAACATAATTTCTACAAACATTGATGCACTTATCCCATCGTTTTATCAGTCCTCCCAAAACCGGCTGCATAGAACTGCGTGCTCTGTTTTCTAAACCACGTTTTCACTTCACATTCAACTTCGGCGTCATTCGCGTCCTTGAGAAGATTTTTCTACCCAGCTATGTACCACTTTATGGGACAAACATTTGTCAGCATAAACAAAAAGCATTTCCTTATGAATGTCCTTTGCAGGAAGTCCTTTTGCCTACAAACAACGCACAACAGCACTTTGCTCTTTGGTTGTACACTCCGTAAGTGCAGTCGCCATTTTGTTTATGCGCTGCTCATGCGCATGAGATACCTTGCGCCACCCGAAGAACGGGAATATAAAGGTCGATGTTGCTGCCACCTAATGACACGTAGAAAACACCAACTACATTTACCTGCCATCCCACAGAACTGTGAGACTTACTTATTGACTCGCCCTCGTAAGACGAATTAGTGGTTGACGTACGAGCAGTTTCTGTGAAAGGTAGGAGCACCTAGAGTGTGAAGTAGGAAGATTTAGTGTGTGGCGTAATAACACAAATGTAGTAGGAGCACTTAATGTGTGGGATGGGAGCCTTTGTTGTGTGAGCTAGGAGCACTTAGTGTGTGGGATGGGAGCCTTTGTTGTGTGAGCTAGGAGCACTTAGTGTGTGGGATGGGAGCCCTTGTTGTGTGAGCTAGGAACACTATAGTATGTGGGATGGGAGCCTTTGTTGTGTGAGCAAGGAGCACTTAGTGTGTGGGATGGGAGCTTTTGTTGTGTGAGCTAGGAGCACTTAATATGTGGGATGGGAGCCTTTGTTGTGTGAGCTAGGAGCACTTAGTGTGTGGGATGGGAGCCTTTGTTGTGTGAGCAAAGAGAACTTAGTGTGTGGGATGGGAGCCTTTGTTGTGTGAGCTAGGAGCACTTAATGTGTGGGATGGGAGCCTTTGTTGTGTGAGCTAAGAGCACTTAGTGTGTGGGATGGGAGCCTTTGTTGTTTGAGCTAGGAGCACTTAGTGTGCGGGATGGGAGCCTTTGTTGTGTGAGCTAGGAGCACTTAGTGTGTGGGATGGGAGCCTTTGGTGTGTGAGCAATGAGAACTTAGTGTGTGGGATGGGAGCCTTTGTTGTGTGAGCTAGGAGCACTTAGTGTGCGGGATGGGAGCCTTTGGTGTGTGAGCTAGGAGCACTTAGTGTGTGGGATGGGAGCCTTTGTTGTGTGAGCAAGGAGCACTTAGTGTGTGGGATGGGAGCCTTTGTTGTGTGAGCTAGGAGCACTTAGTGTGTGGGATGGGAGCTTTTGTTGTGTGAGCTAGGAGCACTTAATATGTGGGATGGGAGCTTTTGTTGTGTGAGCAAGGAGCACTTAGTGTGTGGGATGGGAGCTTTTGTTGTGTGAGCTAGGAGCACTTAGTGTGTGGGATGGGAGCTTTTGTTGTGTGAGCTAGGAGCACTTAGTGTGTGGGATGGGAGCCTTTGTTGTGTGAGCAAGGAGCACTTAGTGTGTGGGATGGGAGCTTTTGTTGTGTGAGCTAGGAGCACTTAGTGTGTGGGATGGGAGCTTTTGTTGTTTGAGCTAGGAGCACTTAGTGTGTGGGATGGGAGCCTTTGTTGTGTGAGCTAGGAGCACTTAGTGTGTGGGATGGGAGCCCTTGTTGTGTGAGCAAGGAGCACTTAGTGTGTGGGATGGGAGCTTTTGTTGTGTGAGCTAGGAGCACTTAGTGTGTGGGATGGGAGCCTTTGTTGTGTGAGCTAGGAGCACTTAGTGTGTGGGATGGGAGCTTTTGTTGTGTGAGCTAGGAGCACTTAGTGTGTGGGATGGGAGCCTTTGTTGTGTGAGCTAGGAGCACTTAGTGTGTGTCTTGTAGAAAGAAAGACTTAGTGTGTGTCTTGTAGAAAGAAAGACTTAGTGTGTGTCTTGTTGAAAGAAAGACTTAGTGTGTGTCTTGTAGAAAGAAAGTCTTAGTGTGTGTCTTGTAGAAAGAAAGACTTAGTGTGTGTCTTGTAGAAAGAAAGACTTAGTGTGTGTCTTGTAGAAAGAAAGACTTAGTGTGTGTCTTGTAGAAAGAAAGACTTAGTGTGTGTCTTGTAGAAAGAAAGACTTAGTGTGTGTCTTGTAGAAAGAAAGACTTAGTGTGTGTCTTGTAGAAAGAAAGACTTAGTGTGTGTCTTGTAGAAAGAAAGACTTAGTGTGTGTCTTGTAGAAAGAAAGACTTAGTGTGTGTCTTGTAGAAAGAAAGACTTAGTGTGTGTCTTGTAGAAAGAAAGACTTAGTGTGTGTCTTGTAGAAAGAAAGACTTAGTGTGTGTCTTGTAGAAAGAAAGACTTAGTGCGTGTCTTGTAGAAAGAAAGACTTAGTGTGTGTCTTGTAGAAAGAAAGACTTAGTGTGTGTCTTGTAGAAAGAAAGACTTAGTGTGTGTCTTGTAGAAAGAAAGACTTAGTGTGTGTCTTGTCGAAAGAAAGACTTAGTGTGTGTCTTGTAGAAAGAAAGACTTAGTGTGTGTCTTGTAGAAAGAAAGACTTAGTGTGTGTCTTGTAGAAAGAAAGACTTAGTGTGTGTCTTGTAGAAAGAAAGACTTAATGTGTGTCTTGTAGAAAGAAAGACTTAGTGTGTGTCTTGTAGAAAGAAAGACTTAGTGTGTGTCTTGTAGAAAGAAAGACTTAGTGTGTGTCTTGTAGAAAGAAAGACTTAGTGTGTGTCTTGTAGAAAGAAAGACTTAGTGTGTGTCTTGTAGAAAGAAAGACTTAGTGTGTGTCTTGTAGAAAGAAAGACTTAGTGTGTGTCTTGTAGAAAGAAAGACTTAGTGTGTGTCTTGTAGAAAGAAAGACTTAGTGTGTGTCTTGTAGAAAGAAAGACTTAGTGTGTGTCTTGTAGAAAGAAAGACTTAGTGTGTGTCTTGTAGAAAGAAAGACTTAGTGTGTGTCTTGTAGAAAGAAAGACTTAGTTTGCGAAGTAGTAGCACTTTCTTTTATCTAGCAGCGTTTAGTGTGTGAGGTAGAAAGACTTAGTGTGTGAGGAGCACTTTCTGTTAGCAAGGAGCACTGAGGATATGAGGTTGAAGGACCTTGTGTATGCGGTGGAGCACACTGCATGTGGGATAGAAGCACTTAATGTGTTGACTGTAGCAATACTTTCTGTGGTAGGTAAGAACACCGTGAATCATCTAGTGCAGTGGTTCTCAACCTTTTTCTGGCCCGTGGCCCCCCCCCCCCACCATATTTTCAGAACGTCATTCCCCCCTTTCGTATTTCCTACCTAAAAATTCCCTCCTTTACACAGTATACGTAATAATGGAAGCTAAATTTAATAGCATATACTATATCAAGTCTAGACGTCCACATAAAACATGATTTGTGGGTCTACTTACGTTATAAAATGAATTTTAGAAAGGTAAGACGTACAGAACCGTACAGTATGAAGGGGAAAACAATATCAAGTAACCGGTTCTTGTATTAAAGCGATCTTGAAATAATCTTAACCCCCCCCCCCCCCCACTCCATCCATCCATCATGTGCCATGCCGGTAAGCGTGGGCGGTCATGTTCTGCCATCTCACTCGATCAACAGAGTCGTGGATCAGTTCCGTGTTTTTGTCTCGACCATGCCACAAGGCCAAGCCATCCAGATACTTGTTTCTAGGTCTTCCCCTTGGTCTGTTCCCCTCGATCTTACCAGTTGTCACCAAGTTCTCCAAATCATTTCTTCTCATAACATGCCCAAAAAATTGTGACTGTCTACGTCTAATGTCTCTGATCAGTTTACGATCTTCATTTGTTTCTTGAAGGACTTGTTCATTGGTCTTTCTGGCTGTCCATGGTATTCTTTGCATTTTCCTCAGAAACCACATTTCTACAGCCATCAGATGTTTCTCAGCCTGGCTGCTCATTGTCCAAGCTTCACATCCATATAAAAGTACAGGTTCTATGTAGCATCTCAACACTCTTTTTCTCGTTTCAATTGACATCTTTTTATTGGTCAGTATGTTTTTCATCTTGCTAAAGGCTACTTTTGCCATGGCGATTCTTGTTCTATTCTCTTCAAGGCATCTCCCATCAGATGTTATTACTGTTCCGAGGTAATTGTACCTATTCACTTGTTGAAGAATATTCCCATTTACTTGTATATTACATTGTGGTACTGGAAACCCTAAAATTCCCCCCGGGGGTGAGAATTCCCCACCGGTTGAGAACCACTGATCTAGTGTGTGAGTTAAGAGCATATTGTGAAGAATGAGCACTGACTATGTGAGATGTAGGGACTGAGGAGTCGCAGTGGTATGCTGATCAGTGTGCTGGTCAGTGAGCTGGTCAGTGTGCCAGTCAGTGTGCTGGTTAGTGTGCTGGTCAGTGAGCTGGTCAGTGTGCCAGTCAGTGTGCTGGTCAGTGAACTGGTCAGTGTGCTGGTCAGTGAGCTGGTCAGTGTGCCAGTCAGTGTGCCAGTCACTGTGCTGGTCAGTGAGCTGGTCAGTGTGCCAGTCAGTGTGCTGGTCAATGTGCTGGTCAGTGAGCTGGTCAGTGTGCCAGTCAGTGTGCTGGTTAGTGTGCTGGTCAGTGAGCTGGTCAGTGTGCCAGTCAGTGTGCTGGTTAGTGTGCTGGTCAGTGAGCTGGTCAGTGTGCCAGTCAGTGTGCTGGTCAGTGTGCTGGTCAGTGTGCCAGTCAGCGTGCTGGTCAGTGAGCTGGTCAGTGTGCCAGTCAGTGTCCTGGTCAGTGTGCCAGTCAGTGTGCTGGTCAGTGTGCTGGTCAGTTTCCAGTCAGTGTGCTGGTCAGTGAGCTGGTCAGTGTGCCAGTCAGTGTCCTGGTCAGTGTGCCAGTCAGTGTGCTGGTCAGTGTGCTGGTCAGTTTCCAGTCAGTGTGCTGGTCAGTGAGCTGGTCAGTGTGCCAGTCAGTGTGCTGCTCAGTGTGCTGGTCAGTGAGCTGGTCAGTGTGCCAGTCAGTGTGCTGGTCAGTGTGCTGGTCAGTGAGCTGGTCAGTGTGCTGGTCAGTGAGCTGGTCAGTGTGCCAGTCAGTGTGCTGGTCAGTGAGCTGGTCAGTGTGCCAGTCAGTGTACTGGTCAGTGAGCTGGTCAGTGTGCCAGTCAGTGTGCTGGTCAGTGTGCCAGTCAGTGTGCTGGTCAGTGTGCTGGTCAGTGTGCTGGTCAGTGAGCTGGTCAGTGTGCCAGTCAGTGTACTGGTCAGTGTGCTGGTCAGTGAGCTGGTCAGTGTGCCAGTCAGTGTGCTTGTTAGTGTGCTGGTCAGACAATACGGTGGTCTAGGGTTGATCCCCAGCAAAAACAGGGTTATTTTTTTCCAACCAGTACGGCCCAGGGTTCGACCCAGCCTGGTGCACATTGGTACTAGATAACTTTCTGTTTTCTTTAAATTGTCTGGGGAGGAAAAGCGATCAGGAAAGGAGCTGGCATCTCATCTCATATATCGTAGCTTAGAATATGTCAAGGCCTACCACTTTGTAATCCCGCATACTACGTACAAAACACAGCTGCGGACGACGTGGAAGCAGACCGTCTTGCGTTGCTTTTCATGTAATGCTATGAGTGCCGGTCGTTTAAAAAACAATAGCAAACTATTTAACGTAAACTTGCCAAGAAATCACAAACAACCAAACATGCCGGTGTTGACTGCGACGTCCTGTATAGGATATGCAACTAGATTTCAACCACCGTGCACCGCAACGGCAGTACCCGGCATGGGGCTACCATTCCCTTGAAGGACTGAGTTCAGTGTTCATCATTTATGTGACTAAATTCACACACAGTTGCAGGTAATGTCGTCTACGGAGAAACAAACAGGCACATGTAATAATGTACCAACAAGAAAGTACTGCCGTAACTATGATGCAGAAATCCAAGGAATCAAGGCAGTAACATAGAAATGACTAAACACCAGCCATGGTACACAACCTGTGGTGCTATTGACAGATGGAAAATCAGTACTAGAGGCGCTCCTGTCTGGGAAATTGAAAGAAAGAAACGGACACTACTTTCTGAACTTAGCAGTCAGCATAAGGTCAGCATACAGTGGAAGCCTGTGGAGTACCCGGAAACGACAGAGCTGATCGATTAGCTAAGGAAGGAGCAAAAGAAGAACAGCCTGATGTGCCCGTTACATACCACCAAAAGAAAAGAACAATGAAATCAATCAAAAAGCCATCAACAACAACTCAAGACGATTACCACTTTATTGACAGACCAAAACAAATCAATATTCTACGCACCAGAACAGAAAACAATAGATTACGCAACCACATGTATACACAATTCAAGATTGGTGACTCAGCCATGTGCACATGTGGTTTGGCACCGCAGACAGCAGAGCACATACTCCAAGACTGCCCAAAATACAACATATCTAGGCAAAACGTCTGGCCTAGAGATACGACAGTGGAAGATACACTCTATGAAGCACCGAGTCAACTAGACAAGCCAGTTAAATTCATACACGAGAAACATTGCAGGTATAGACACATTGCAAGAAAGAAGAAATACATATGTACATGATGCAGACATTAACATTTAACATCTGACACTCATACTTTGTGTTGTTCATTCATTCACACCGGACGTCTGTCAACCATCCTGTATCTCGTGTCCACAGACAAACTGCAAACTGACCCATGTCTTATCTATCCACAGACAAACTGCAAACTGACCCAGGAGAAGCTGAAAGTGGAGAGGGACCTGAGTTTGAAGAACAAAATGAGCTCATCCCTGACTGCAGAACTGGCTGAGGCACAAGAGAAGATGAAGCAGATCAACAACACACTGAAGTCGTTCGAACAGGAAAAGACCTGCTTGTACAAGAAAGTTCAAGAGCAGCGATCCATGGTGAAGCTTTGTCTGGTTGATAACTTGACAGTAAACAGTTATTTGTTGTTGATAACTTGACAGTAAACAGTTATTTGTTGTTGATAACTTGACAGCAAACAGTCATTTGTTGTTGATAACTTGACAGTAAACAGTTATTGTTGTTGATAACTTGACAGCAAACAGTCATTGTTGTTGATAACTTGACAGCAAACAGTCATTTTTTGTTGATAACTTGACAGCAAACAGTTATTGTTGTTGATGACTTGACAGTAAACAGTCATTTGTTGTTGATAACTTGACAGCAAACAGTCATTTGTTGTTGATAACTTGACAGCAAGCAGTTATTGTTGTTGATAACTTGACAGTAAACAGTCATTTGTTGTTGATAACTTGACAGCAAACAGTCATTTGTTGTTGATAACTTGACAGCAAACAGTCATGTGTTGTTGATAACTTGACAGTAAACAGTCATTTGTTGTTGATAACTTGACAGCAAACAGTCATTTGTTGTTGATTACTTGACAGCAAACAGTCATTTGTTGTTGATCACTTGACAGCAAACAGTCATTTGTTGTTGATAACTTGACAGCAAACACTTATTGTTGTTGATAACTTGACAGTAAACAGTTATTGTTTTTGATAACTTGACAGCAAACAGTCATTTGCTGTTGATAACTTGACAGCAAACAGTCATTTGTTGTTGATAACTTGACAGTAAACAGTCATTTGTTGTTGATAACTTGACAGCAAACAGTTATTGTTGTTGATAACTTGACAGCAACCAGTCATTTGTTGTTGATAACTTGACAGCAAACAGTTATTTGTTGTTGATAACTTGACAGTAAACAGTCATTTGTTGTTGATAACTTGACAGCAAACAGTTATTTGTTGTTGATAACTTGACAGCAAACAGTCATTTGTTGTTGATAACTTGACAGCAAACAGTCATTTGTTGTTGATAACTTGACAGCAAACAGTCGTTTGTTGTTGATAACTTGACAGCAAACAGTCATTTGTTGTTGATAACTTGACAGCAAACAGTTATTTGTTGTTGATAACTTGACAGCAAACAGTTATTTGTTGTTGATAACTTGACAGCAAACAGTCATTTGTTGTTGATAACTTGACAGCAAACAGTCATTTGTTGTTGATAGCTTGACAGCAAACAGTCATTTGTTGTTGATAACTTGACAACAAACAGTTATTTGTTGTTGATAACTTGACAGCAAACAGTCATTTGTTGTTGATAACTTGACAACAAATAGTTATTTGTCGAAAACTTGACAGCAAACAGTCATTTGTTGAAAACTTGACAGCAAATAGTTAATTGTTGTTGAAAACTTGACAGCAAACAGGCATTTGTTGTTGATAACTTGATAGCAAGCAGTTATTTGTTGCTGATATCTTGACAGCAAACAGTTATTTGTTAAAAATTTGACAGCGATGAGTTATCTTTTGAAAACTTTACAGCAAACAATTATTCGTTGTTGAAAACTTGACAGCGATCATTTATCTGTTCAAAACTTGACAACAAATAGTTATTTATTCAAAACTTGACAGCAAGTAGTTTTTTGTTTAAAATTATTATCAACAGTGATTTGAGTATACATTCAACATAAATTAGCTAGCATAGGTATTGATTTTCACCTATACATTCAATAGGTGGTGTGACATTATCAATGATGACATTAGATGGTGATGTTACATTATCATCAATACATAGAGATGTTATGTCATGAGGTTTATCATTCACCTCTGGCAAATTTCCAATTATTACATCACACACTGGGTTTGTTAACGCAGCGACTTTTACTTTCCCAGTGAGGAAAGGTGTTTGAATATATGCCCAAGCTAATGGGTATCTCTCAATATTGCCTGAGAATGTTCTGCATGTTACGTGCCTGCCTGTATAGTCTGTAGGCATTATGAACGTTCTTTTAAGGAGGTGGCTTCACGAGACATGCGTGCGTCCTTGGTGTGACCGCTGGCCGTCTCGCCAGCCGGCAACTTCGCAGGCAGGTGACCACTATTCGCCTGGCGGCGTAACGAAGTTCCTTCATTCCTCCTAGGGACTGAGTCACCTGGCGGCGTAACGATGTCACGGCATCACTGCCGTACCGTAGACTCTGACAGTAGGATAGTGTACACACAGAAAGAAAGATACACGCGAGGACACACTAGATAACAAAGGGTGCGTTAGGGTCTCCTTGGCGGAGTGGTCCTACCATCTGCCTGGCGCCCCGACAGCCGCAGGTTCATTTTCAAACTCCGTCTTTGGCTCATGGTTTCTTCTGAAATCTCTGAGCGGTCGTGGCTGGAGCTGCGAAATTTCGTGCTCTGTCCGATGCTGTAGTCCGTATCAGGCCACTAACTGTTACTGCCTGGAACATTTCTTGTGAACCGCTTTAGACCGAATCTTCCCGAAAGTCCAGGCCAGTTTGTAACAGATTCCTGCCTTAATGAGGATTCGAACATTCCACCACCGCGCCGACAGGCAAATACTACTCCATTGCTGTTCCAAGTAATGGAAATAGTAAGTAGGTTACGTACAGGACAGTTTACACGCCCTAACGCGGATTGAGTACATGGTGGTACTAGACAAATATTGATAGAAACCATTCCGCACTCTAACGGTGCTGTGGTAACAAGTCAACCTTTAAATCTTCATCGATGCCAATTCGAATCCATGATCACCGTGTCGGCAGACAAGCGTCTAGACTTTACGGTTCTGTACATCTCGCACTTCTGAAATTCGTTTTATAACGTATGTAGACTAGCAAATCACGTTTTATGTAGGCGCCTAGACTTGCTCTAGTATGTGGTATTAAATTTAGCTTCCATTTTTACGTATACTGTGTAAGACGGGGGGATTTATAGGGAGAAAATATGAAAGGGAAGAATGACATTCTGAACATATGGTGAAGGGTGCATGGGCCATGAAAGGTTGAGAACCACTGGTCTAGACACTACTTTCCCGGCGGATCCGGTAGCGTCACGTAGGTAAATCTTCGAGGGCGGCAGCAGGAGATTAAGGGAGGTAAGTATGAAAGGACACGTATTGTCTTTATCTGAAATTAAATCCCCTGAAGATTACATTTCATGGCCAGGTTAAGAAAGGGGTGGGGGAATCAGATTCACCAGTGGACCTACAATGCGTGCTATGCCTATAACTCACGATGTGGAGTGTTGTGCGGAAGAGGTTAAGTGATGCGATATATTGTTGAATTATACAACAGTATCTTTATCTGCAAATGTGTTGACCTGTTGTTGAATTATACAACAGTCGCTTTATCTGCAAATTGACACATTGTTAAATTAGTCGTTGACGTGGTGACTTTGACTTTGACGTTGACGTTGACTTCCGTTGACTTTGACGTTGACGTTGACTTCCGATTCGCTGATGGTGAGGTAGGCGGTTCAACCCCTACACCAACAATCAATCAATCAATCAGGTGCCGTCTCCACAATGTAGGTTGGCTGCAATGGATCTCCAAAAATGTCTGTCCCTCGCCCTGACTACATTCTGTCAGGCTGATGTTCGTCCATCTCTTGATGTTATCTTCCCACTTGTAATGTTGTCTACCTCTTGCTCGCTTGCCCTCAACCTTACCCTCCAGTATGATTGTTATAAGAATGTTATGTCTTTTAACGTGGCCGAAATATTTCACCTGCCTCTTGTTTATTTCTGTCATCAACTCTCATTTCATCCCTAGTTTTTCTAGAACTTCTGTATTTGATTGTTTTTGTTTCCATGAAATACGACATATTCGTCTGTATATCCACATCTCCAGGGCTTCTATGCGACTTTCTAGTTGCCTGTTCAATGTCCAGGCTTCCGCGCCATACAGTAGCGTTGAATATACGTAGCATTTGACGATTCTCATTTTTAATGAGTTGTTAATCTCTGTAGATATTAATACTGATTTCATGCTGTTGAAAACATTTTTGGCCATTCCTGTTCTCTTTTAAATTTCTATTTCACTTCTGCCATCATCTGTTATTACAATACGTTGGACCTAAACGACTTGTGGTTAAGAAAGCAATGGCAAACTACTTAACGTTCAATCATTGGCACATTTCCGTCTTGACAGGCGATAGTTTGGTACACTGTGCTTCAAAAAGGCTTAATAACTACTATCCATGGCGGTGGCGAGTGTGGCTGGTAAGGCCAATTCTTGCTGCAAACGTTTGCCCACAGTAGGTGCATGTGAAAACATGGTCATTTCCACCATTTTGCACCATCTTACGTCTCTCACGCTCTGTGTGTGCTTTATCTGCAATCATTTTCTCCTTTGTCTTTATTCCATTTCTGATGTTAGCCTTCCATGCAACACGTTCAGCGGCGACGTGCTCCCAATGTGCATTATCAATGCCTGTATCAATCATGTCCCGCTTACACACATCTTTGTATCGTAGTAAAGGCCGACCCTGAGATCTCCTACCCGTCTGTAATTCACCAAAAAAGATGTCCTTTGGTATTCTACCATCATCCATCCTCCTAACGTGTCATACCCATCTAAGTCTACGAAGACTGAGAATGGAATACACCGTCACACAACCTGATCTTTCCAATACTTCAGTATTTGTGATATTGTCTTGCCACTTAATACCAAGTGTTCTTCGCAGACACTGCATATGAAAGCTGTTTAAACGTTTCTCTTGGCGTGAATAAGTTGTCCAGGTTTCACTGCCATAAAGAAGAGTACTAAGGACACAGGCTTGGTAGACGAGGACTTTTGTTTTGGCAGTAAGCTTCCTGTTAACGTACAACTGCCTATAAAATCAACCTGATATTGATCGCAACATGATTCAATTCAATTCAACTTTATTTTACATTATTATTATTTTACTTTATGCCGGCTCCATGGCCGAGGGGTTAGCAGCTTTCTCCGCTAACCCCGAATACTCTCGTCACGTGACGCGACGAGAATTAGCAG
Source organism: Cepaea hortensis (assembly GCA_963921405.1). NCBI lineage: Eukaryota > Metazoa > Mollusca > Gastropoda > Stylommatophora > Helicidae > Cepaea > Cepaea hortensis. Next base: position 160,052,200 of record OY992879.1, on the reverse strand, counting down.
TGGTTCGAATCGCAAAAGTGACTTATGAGAGTATGGAGCCGGTCGCTCAGAAAGTCGTGGCGTGCTGATGAGCGTAATCTAGCCTAGGAATCAACATACAGCTGAAAGATGCTGGTGTTGACCGCAATATCATGAAACAGGATGGAAACGCGGGAAAAAAAAATTATTTTACTTTATTCATACATGCAACAGTAGCTTCTTTTGCAGAATCGTATTCCCGCTCTGCTGTCACCGGTTTGACCTACATGCGCAGTCGTTGTTTCAGATGAGCGACCTTGAGGCCGAGCTGAAGCAGAAGGACAGACAGCTGGATGCAGCCGACCAGGCCAAGACCGATCTTGAGGGTCAGCTGAAGCTGGCCAACCTGTGCCTGTCTAGGGCGCTTAGTGTCAAGGACAAGGCCAACATCTTTCCTCACAGATCAGAGCTTAAGTCATCAGAGGTACGCTTGTCTTCTTTCCGTTCTTCTTTGACGCGTGTCGGGTCCGCTAGTTCCCGTCCGTCAGTGACTGAGACTTTGGAAAGTCAGTCAACTTGCTGATAGCTGACTGTTCACTAATTCATTTGGTCAGTTCAATTCGTCACTATATATATATATATATATATATATATATATATCAAAAGTGACACTTGAGACGTAGTAGTAGTATATATGCTTTGCGAAATTGCGAAGGCGTTTATGTCTCTCCACAGATCTCAGTCCTTGGTGTTCTGAATCAACTCTGCTGATGACATTCCTCCATGCCACCGCCTCAGTCCATCCAGCACAGTGGTTCTCAACCTTTTTTGGCCCATTCCCCCCTTTCAATCAAAATTTTGGCCCGTTCACCCCTTCACCGTATTTTCAGAACGTCATTCCCCCCCCCCCCTTTCATATTTCCTATCTAAATATCCCCTCACCCCTACACAGTATACGTAAAAGTGGAAGGCAAATGTAATAGCATATACTAAAACAAGTTTAGACATCCACATAAAACATGATTTGTGGGTCTACTTACTTTATAAAATGAATTTTAGAAGGACGAGACATACATAACTGTAAAGTATGAAGGGAAAAACTATGTCAAGTAATCGGTTCTTGTATTAACACGATCTTGAAATGGTCTTCATTTCCCCCCTGGAAACCCTAAAATTCCCCCCTGGGGGGTGAATTCCCCACCGGTTGAGAACCACTGATCCAGCATCATTGCTCAGGGACTGCATCTGCCTCTCTTACCATTGCAATTTGCGGTTGTCACGATGTTCTCCAGTGCTTCTCTTCTCATCACATGACCACATAATGCCGCTTGTCTCTTTCTGGTAGTTGTATATAATGTTCTACTTGTGATAATATTAGATGTCATAAATGGAATTTGTTGTTGTTGTTTTGTTTTTGTTTGCATATCCTTTACAGGACATCGCTGTCAACATCAGCATCTTTCAGCTGATTGTTGATTTCTTGGCAAGATTACGCTCAGTAGTTTGCCATTGTTTCTGCGCGACCGGCTCACATACCCCGTAAGTTACCGACTCGGAGAGAACTGTTGCCGATTCTCGCGAACGTCACGTTACTCACGAGAGTATACGGGATTACGGAGAAAGTCGTGTAACACCCAGACCAGGGAGCCGGCCATATATGAAATACTATCATTAATTGTAATAGTAATGAAGTTGTTACTAGTGAGTGTGATAATTGCTGTGATAATATTCGCTTAACGCGTGCTATCGAATGTGACTGTGTGTATGTGATATATTATTGAGTGTGATACTATCAGATGTGATACTCATGTGTGATAACTGCCTGTATTTCCCGGTGTAGGCGGCAGCCAGCAACAGTGGCATGCAGTCTTCAATCAGGACGCTGCGGGAGGAAGTCAGTGCCAAAGGTGAGTCACAGCCACGCCGACACATCAAGGATACATCGTCTTGTCATAGTCTCATCTAGTTAAACTGATGAATGTTGCTGGTAGGAATGCCTAACCACGATAGAGTCACAGCCACGCCGACACATCAAGGATACATCGTCTTGTCAAAGTCTCATCTAGTTAAACTGACGAATGTTGCTGGTAGGAATGCGTAACTACGGCAGAGCTGTGGCTAATAGGACATGTCTAGTCACGATAGAGCTGTGGCTGGTAGGAAATATCTAGTCACGATAGAGCTGTGGCTGGTAGGAAATATCTAGTCACGATAGAGCTGTGGCTGGTAGGAAATATCTAGTCACGATAGAGCTGTGGCTGGTAGGAAATATCTAGTCACGATAGAGCTGTGGCTGGTAGGAAATATCTAGTCACGATAGAGCTGTGGCTGGTAGGAAATATCTAGTCACGATAGAGCTGTGGCTGGTAGGAAATATCTAGTCACGATAGAGCTGTGGCTGGTAGGAAATATCTAGTCACGATAGAGCTGTGGCTGGAAGGAAATATCTAGTCACGATAGAGCTGTGGCTGGTAGGAAATATCTAGTCACGATAGAGCTGTGGCTGGAAGGAAATATCTAGTCACGATAGAGCTGTGGCTGGTAGGAAATATCTAGTCACGATAGAGCTGTGGCTGGTAGGAAATATCTAGTCACGGTAGATCTGTGGCTGGTAGGAAATATCTAGTCACGATAGAGCTGTGGCTGGTAGGAAATATCTAGTCACGATAGAGCTGTGGCTGGTAGGAAATATCTAGTCACGATAGAGCTGTGGCTGGTAGGAAATATCTAGTCACGATAGAGCTGTGTCTGGTAGGACATAGAGCTGTGTCTGGTAGGACAAACTTAGCCAAGGTAAGTGGGTATATTTTCTGGAGTCAGTGGTGGTGTGTGTCATGTACGCCATTACTGACACTTGATCTGATCGACCATTGTGACCTGTAACCAGCTGGAAACATTGGGGTCATATTTGCGTTCCCAGTTTCAGCCATTGTAACCCTACTTTGCTCACACCCACAGATAAGATTTGCCCACACCCAGAGATCAGATTTGCTCACATACACAGATAAAATTTGCTCACACCCACAGATAAGATTTGCTAACACCCGCAGATACGATGTGCTCACACCCACATATAAGATTTGCTCACATCCACAAAGATTTGCTCACATCCACAGATAATATTTGCTCACATCCACAGATAAGATTTGCTGACACCCACAGATAATATTTGCTCACATCCACAGATAAGATTTGTTCACATCCACAGATAAGATTTGCTCACATTCACAAAGATTTGCTCACACCCACAGATAATATTTGCTCACATCCACAGATAAGATTTGCTCACACCCACATATAAGATCTTCTCACATCAACAGATAAGATTTGCTCACACCCATATATAAGATCTGCTCACATCCACAGATAAGATCATTGGCCGTCTGATCGAGGAGAACAACAAACTTGAGGAGCAGCTTCAGAACGTCAAGATGGAGCTGTTGAAGCAACAAGAGATGAACTCTGCCAACCAGGCCTGGTTCAGGAACGTGCAGGGTGCTCCCAAAGATCTCCAACAGGAGCTGGTCCGCCGAGAGAGGATCATTGACTCCATGAAACTGACCATTGAAAAGGTACAAGTGACGTCCGTGAATGTACCACCTTTCATTAAGGTTTCACGAGGGCATGAAGGTTACAGTTACAGTTATGGTACAATTGTTTCCTAAGTAAACATCCTAGTACCATTGGCTTCCTCTGTTATACTTCTGCAAGTTCCTTACGGCCGTGCTGATGACATCCAAAAAGTACCCTTAGTCTCTGACATTTTAGGCATTTTCTAAGGGGGAGAGAGCACACTTGGGCATGTCCGGAGTGCTGTTACGTCTATGGTGGAAGACAGTGTCTAACATGTCTGACCGGTCTTCCTGTATACAGGGACCTGTGCTCTCACACCGAGACTTCTCAACTTAAAGTTACGTGCACGTCCATTACACGACGTCGCAATCAACCCCAGTATTTTTGGGTGTTTGTGATTTACTAGCAGCTTGTTACGTTCAGTAGTTTTCTGAACAACTGACGCCTCATACCATCGAAATCAACGCAAGGCGGCATGCTTCCAAATCTCCCGCAGCTGGTATGGAACCCTCCACTCGTCGTGTCAGGGAATTGTAGCAACCTAGGTAGCAGACAATTTCACGGCAGCTGCTTCCGGTGGGGTGTCAAGTGTTGGACCGTCACACATTCCAACCCATACTCAGAAAGCATGCTGACGAGGGTGAGGACAGACAAGCTTCGTGCCGAGTGGCTTGCTTCGCTTCGGAAGTCACGGGTGGCAAGCATCGTCTGGATCTTTTCTCCGGGGCATGCTGGTGTGCTGGGGAATGAACAGGCGGACAGATTGGCTGGCTCTGCAAAACTTGGCGGAGTACTGATGCATGATAAGGAAGATGTGGTTGCGGCCTTGTGGGAACACGTGTACACCTCGGAGGAGCAAATGGATTGCCATGGTCTGGCAAGAATGCGACAGCGAGGGGTGACGAGGGGATCTGGCCGATGCTCGACGCTTAGAGGAAAGGCGAGACGCACATATAATCAGATTGCTACTAGTACTATTGGAGTTGGAACTCTTCGCTGGCTTCTGAGGATGGGGACGGAGCGCTTATAGGAATGCCCCGAATGCTGTGATGTTGGTTCTTAAATCAATCAATCAATCAATCAACCCATGACGCGATGACGTGATGTCACATTTCTTTTTCCCTAATCCTAAGTACTTGATGGAAACATTAGGAGACGAAGTGCCAGGTAAGTAATCGCAACTGTGTGGGTTTGACATGTCTCGTGATCACGTCTCTGGACACAGGCAGGGTTTGCATATTGGCGGGAAAACATTTATTGGCGGGAAAGCAAACATTGGCGGGAAAGCACACATTGGCGGGAAAGCACTGATTTAACTGGTTTATTGCAGTACCAACACCCGACTTCCGTGTTTGTTGTGGTGTCCATCTGAGTGCTACATAGAACCTGTACTTTTGTATGGATCTGAAGCGTGGATTATGAGCAGTCAAGCTGAAAAATATCTAATGGCAGTGGACATGAGGTTTCTAAGGAAAATACAAAGAATACCATGGACAGACAGAAAAACCGATGAACAAGTCCTTCAAGAAACAAATGAAGATCGTAAACTGATTAGAGAAAGTAGACGTAGACAGTCAAAATTTGTTTGGACACGTTATGAGAAAGAATAAACTGGAGAACGTGATGATATCACTGATAACTGTCAAAACTGAGGGGAAGAGAAGAGGGGGAAGGCAAAGATGTAATATCTAGATGGCTTGGCCACATGGCATAATCGAGACAAAAGCACAGAATTGATCAACGACTCTGGTGATCGCGTGAGATGTCGAAACATGACTGCCCACGCTTATCAGCGTGGCACTTGATATTGATGATGATGTCAGTCTTGCAAAAGGCTGCCTTTGCCATGCTGTCCATACTGGGGTGCTCGACATCTGTGTCAAACGTAGCCACAGACTAACCCTTGCTAGGATGCTCGACATCTGTGTCAAACGTAGCCACAGACTAACACTTGCTAGGATGCTCGACATCTGTGTCAAACATAGCCATACACTAACACTTGCTAGGATGCTCGACATCTGTGCCAAACATAGCCATACACTAACACTTGCTAGGATGCTCGACATCTGTGCCAAATGTAGCCACAGACTAAACCTTGCTAGGATGTTCCAAAGGTGAAACAACTTAGTCACTGCAATGAAACACATTTAATTAAGAATATCAATGTTTGAAATCTGTCTGCGCAGGCGATATCGGAGAGGAACCGGCTGGGCCTGAAGTGTCTGAGACGGAAGGAGCAGGCAGCACTGCTGAAGGAGAAGAACAAGGTGCTGGAGGACATCATGCTCATCGGCAACCGGCTGTACGAGGAGGGCCTGAAGAAGATTAGAAACATGAAGATGGCGCAGGAGAATGCTTATGCTTCAACTCTGAGTTTGGTTGGCATTGTTAGGTGAGTCCTGGCCAGTCACGTGTGCGTCTTTCTATTATTAGAATTCCCCTTTCAGGTTGAAGGCGTATAAATAGTTGTAGTATAATAGTAGTGTTAATAGTAGTACTAGTAGTAGTAGCAGTAATAGTAACAATAGTAGTAGTAGTAGTAGTAGTAGTAGTAGTAGTAGTACTAGTAGTAGTAGTAGTAGTAGTAGTAGTAGTAGTAGTCGTAGTAGTAGTCGTAGTAGTAGTAGTGGAGAGTAGTAGTATTAATTTTAGTAGTAGTAGTAATATTGGTAGTAGTATTGGTAATATTAGTGGTAATAGTAGCAATAATAGTAGATGTAGTGTTAGCAGTAGTAGTAGTAGTAGTGATAATAGTAGAGGTAGTTGTAGTGGTAGTAATGATAGTGGTAGTAGTAGTAGTAGTAGTAGTAGTAGTAGTAGTAGTAGTAGTAGTAGTAGTAGTAGTAGTAGTAGTAATAGTAGTAGTAGTAGTAGTGGGGAGTAGTAGGAGTAATTTTAGTAGTAGTAATACTGGTAGTGCAGGTCTCCCTGGCTAGGCGTTAAACGACCTTCTACGTAATCCCGTTTATCCACTAGGGTCTCGCAGCGCGCGAGAATTGATAGCGGTTCTCGCCGCGTTGGTGACTTACGGGATAAGTGAGTCGGTCGCTCAGAAAGCAATGGCAAACTATTGAGCGTAATCTTGCCAAGAAATCAACAACAGCGGTAAAATGCTGGTGTTGGCAGCGATGTCCTGTAAAGGATATGCGAAAAAAAATACTGGTAGTAGTAGTGGTAATAATAGTGGTAGTAGTAGTAGTTGTTGTTGTAGCTGTAGTTGTAGTAGTTGTATTAGTAGTAGTAGTAGCAGTAGTAGTAGTAGTAGTAGTAGTAGTAGTAGTAGTATTAGTAGTAGTAGTAGTAGTAGTAGTAATAGTAGTAGTAGTAATAGTAGTAGTAGTAATAGTAGTAGTAGTAGTAGTAGTAGTAGTAGTAGTAGTAGTAGTAGTCGTAGTAGTAGTAGTAGTAGTAGTAGTAATAGTAGTAGTAGTAGTAATAGTCAGACAATGGACATGATGTGCTAATTGTGAGACAGTGGACGTGATGTGTTAGTTGTGAGATAGTGGACGTGATGTGTTAGTTGTGAGACAGTGATGTGTTAGTTGTGAGACAATGATGTGTTAGTTGTGAGACAGTGATGTGTTAGTTGTGAGACAGTGGACGTGATGTGTTAGTTGTGAGACAGCAGACATGATGTGTTAGTTGTGAGACAGCAGACGTGATGTGTTAGTTGTGAGACAGCAGACGTGATGTGTTAGTTGTGAGACAGCAGACGTGATGTGTTAGTTGTGAGACAGTGGACGTGATATGTTAGTTGTGAGACAGCGATGTTTTAGTTGTGAGACAATGATGTGTTAGTTGTGAGACAGCAGACGTGATGTGTTAGTTGTGAGGCAGCAGACGTGATGTGTTAGTTGTGAGACAGTGATGTGTTAGTTGTGAGACAGTGGATGTGATGTGTTAGTTGTGAGACAGCAGACCTGATGTGTTAGTTGTGAGACAGCAGACGTGATGTGTTAGTTTTGAGACAGTGATGTGTTAGTTGTGAGACAGTGATGTGTTAGTTGTGAGACAGCAGACGTGATGTGTTAGTTGTGAGACAGTGATGTGTTAGTTGTGAGACAGTGGACGTGATGTGTTAGTTGTGAGACAGTGATGTGTTAGTTGTGAGACAGCAGACGTGACGTGTTAGTTGTGAGACAGCAGACGTGATGTGTTAGTTGTGAGACAGTGGACGTGATGTGTTAGTTGTGAGACAGCAGACGTGATGTGTTAGTTGTGAGACAGCGGACGTGATGTGTTAGTTGTGAGACATCAGACGTGATGTGTTAGTTGTGAGACATCAGACGTGATGTGTTAGTTGTGAGACAGCGGACGTGATGTGTTAGTTGTGAGACATCAGACGTGATGTGTTAGTTGTGAGACAGTAGACGTGATGTGTTAGTTGTGAGACAGCAGACGTGATGTGTTAGTTGTGAGACAGCAGACGTGATGTGTTAGTTGTGAGACAGCAGACGTGATGTGTTAGTTTTGAGACAGTGGACGTGATGTGTTAGTTCTGAGACAGCAGACGTGACGTGTTAGTTGTGAGACAGCAGACGTGATGTGTTAGTTTTGAGACAGCAGACGTGATATGTTAGTTGTGAGACAGTGGACGTGATGTGCTTGTTGTGAGACAGTGGACGTGATGTGTTAGTTGTGACACAGTGGGCGTGATGTGCTTGTTGTGAGACAGTGGACGTGATGTGTTAGTTGTGAGACAGTGGACGTGATGTGTTAGTTGTGATACAGTGGACGTGATGTGTTAGTTGTGAGACATCAGACGTGATGTGTTAGTTGTGAGACAGTGGACGTGATGTGTTAGTTGTGAGACAGCAGACGTGATGTGTTAGTTGTGAGACAGTGGACGTGGTGTGCTGGTTGTGAGACAGTGGACGTGATGTGTTAGTTGTGAGACAGTGGACGTGATGTGCTGGTTGTGAGACAGTGGACGTGATGTGTTAGTTGTGAGACAGTGGACGTGGTGTGCTGGTTGTGAGACAGTGGACGTGGTGTGCTGGTTGTGAGACAGTGGACGTGATGTGTTAGTTGTGAGACAGCGGACGTGATGTGTTAGTTGTGAGACAGTGGACGTGGTGTGCTGGTTGTGAGACAGTGGACGTGATGTGTTAGTTGTGAGACAGCGGACGTGATGTGTTAGTTGTGAGACAATAGACGTCTGCTACAGCCCCGATCCATGCTGACTCACAACCTGTTTATCTACCAGCGGAAACAGCCGACCGCCAACTCCGTCTTGTCGCAAGATGGCCGTGTGTGGCAGCGAAGGCGCGTCTCCCATCATCGGCGACGGACATGCAGTCAATACTATAGGTACAACGTTGTGTCCTTGCCTCACTGAACAATAATATAGGTACAGCGTTGTGTCCTTGCCTCATTGAACAATAATATAGGTACAACCTTGTGTCCTTGCCTCACTGAACAATAATATAGGTACACTGTTGTATCCATGCCTCACTGAACAATAATATAGGTACACTGTTGTATCCATGCCTCACTGAACAGCGTTGTGTCCGTGCCTCACTAAAAATGATATAGGTACACTGGTGTGTCCTTGCCTCACTGAACAATAACTTTCCTTACCGTAAATGATGTTCTTAAGCCGGTTCTGTGGAGAACGGGTCACGAATGCAATTCGTAATCTCGCATACCGCGTTCGAAACTCATCTGCTGGCGATTTGGAAACGGACCGCCTTGCGTTATTTTTCATACAATGATACGAGTGCCGAATGTGAGACGGACATCCTGCTTGCTCGGCCACCTATGTATTTTCATGTCCTTATTTTGCAGAAGTTCTCTAGACATCGTGTGTACTACTGCTGCTGTTTCTTCTCCTCATTGTTCAACCCTCTTCCTCAACCGTCTGATATATTGTTTACACCACATTTCCAGCCAGCTTTTAGAGTCAACTGGTGATCAGTCTTTCTTCTCCTTGTCTTTATCCTCTGCTCATACTCATCCTTCTATTTCTTCACTTATTTGTGTCTCTTCCTCATCGTCCTCCACCGTCCTCACCTGTTTTTCCCCTCTTTCTCCTTACTAGTATCGTTCTTTCCTGTTTCAACGTGTCTTATTCCCATCGTCCTTCTTGTGTTGCTTCCTCTTCTTTGTCATGACAACGAGTCATCTAACCACTAGGGTGATTGCAACAACAAGAGCCATATCTTGGTTTACCACAGAAACGTTCCCCGTCTGTTTTCTCATTGAGTCTATGAACATGCGCAGTCAGATCAAGGCCAGTTCGGTTCGAAGGCAATGGCTAAAGTCTTTGAGGAGGTCAAAGATTATTTATATCTGTTTCATGAGTGTGCCAGGAGATGCGGATGTAATAGGTAACGAACCAACAGACAGACTGGCGGGTTTGGCTACTACGGGGAGTGGACGAGCGAAGCGTCAGGCCGTCATCCGTAATGCTCTCTGGGAGATGAGGCTAATACATGATACAAATGACGGATCTGTATCCTAAATGATAACCAGAATGCAAGGACATCCCGACAAGAGGGTTGACGCCAGGCATCAGAGATATAGTGATGAACACAGAAACATAGTCAACCAACACAGGACGCGTATCAGCCGCTACACTAACTAGATAGATAGCTAGGTAGTTAGTTAGAATACCATCATTGTAGATCAAATAGTTATGTCCGTAACAAACTAACTAACGAACCAACGAACGAACGAACTAACGAACCAACCATACAACCAATCAACTACGACCCAACGACCTAACGACCCACCCACCCAACGACCCACTCACCCAACGACTCACCCACCCAACGACCCACCCACCCAACCAACCAACCATCGAACCACCCAACCAACCACCCACCGACTGACTAACTAATTAAGTGAATGACTGATTAACTGATTAACCGACTAACTAATTGACTGAATAACGGACTAACAAACTAACAGACAGACTGACTGACTGACTGACTGACTGAGTGAGTGACTGAGTGACTGACTGACTGACTGACCGACTGACTGACTCTTCTTTGTCTGTGTTCACATCGTCGCCCTCCTCCTCTTATTTGTGTCACATTGAATATTGTTATTCCCGTGCTTGAAAACAGGTGAGAATTTTGAAGGTGAAATGGTCATGAAGATCTGACGTTATACCATACCGACGTGCCAAGTCATGTCGGGCTCTTGGAGATCTGATATCGCACAGTCACAAGATATTGTAAGTACACTTGTGGTACAGTCACAAGATATTGTAAGTACAATTGTGGTACAGTCACAAAATATTGTAAGTACAATTGTGGTACAGTCACAAGATATTGTAAGTACAAATGTGGTACAGTCACAAGATGTTGTAAGCACAAATGTAGTACAGTCACAAATCAAATCAAATCAAATCAACTTTATTAGGGTCACAAATTGGGCGCGCAGGCCCGTCTTACATTCGGCCCTTCCAATCACTCGTCTTTCGTTCATCAAGAGCATTATACATTTACATAGGAAGAAAAATAAACATTGTGAAATGAATGTTGTAAACATAAACACGGCAAATTACCATGTTATGAGGCCCATCTCCCACGTACCCATACATCACCCCACCCACACACACACCCCCACCTACCCACACACACGCACACCAAGGGACACATACATACCCCACCAACCGACCCAACCCCCTCCCGTACATCCCCCATCCACACTCCCCTCACCTGTTCCCCCAACCAAAACACACTCGCCACCCACAAACATTCCCCCACCAACCCACATATCCCACGCCCACCCACATACACATCCTAACCCACACATCCTCTCCCCATCCACACCTCAAACCATCCATCCCCCAGCCACATCTCCATTGACCACATATTTCTCACCCACACACACACAAGTCCCCCCCCCCCCCGCCCACACACATCTCCCTAACCACCCAAACATCCCCAATCCACTCAGACACACACCCCACCACCCACACATACATCCTCCACCCACCCATACATGCCTTAACCCAATCCTCCACTACACAATCCCCCACCCGCACATCACATACATCCCCTACCACGCAATATTCCCAACCCACGCACCGCACACACACATATCCCTCACCAACACATCCCACACCAACATACCACCACACATCCCCACCTACACACCACACACATATCCCCCACCCACATACCACACAATATTCCCACCCACACACCACAAAAATCCTCCATCCACACACACATACCTCACCCACACAATATCCCTAACCAACACACCACACACCTCTCCCCACCCACACACGCATTCCCTACCCGTCCACCAACACACACTCTCACGCACACATCCTCCATTACGCACCCACACACCCCCACCCACCCACCCCCAACCAAACATCTCTCGATCACAATACCCCTACCCACACTTATCCTCCACCCACTCGATACATGCACATCCCTCACCCACCTACACATCCCTAAGCCACTCACACACCCCCACCCACACATTCCCCATCCACGCACACATCTCCCAACCACACACGCCCACATACTTCCCCCAACCACCACACATCCCCTACTCACCCACACATATACCCCACCCATACACACATTCCCCGCACCCATCACACACATCCCCCACACCACACACTATCCCCCACCCACACACATATCCTCACCCATACCACCACACCCCCACCCACACACCATGCACACATCCCCCACCAACACACCGCACACGTATCTCAAACCCACACACCATACACTTCTCCCCACCCGCCCTTGCATCCCCAATTCACCCAACACAATCCCCTACCCACACAACCCCGCCACCCACACATACTTCCTCAAACCACCCACATAAACACACACACCCCACACCCGTCCCATACACATATCCTCCACCCATACACACATCCCCCACACCCATTCCCACACCCCTACTTTCACCCCCACACATCCATCCACACATCCCACCAACACCCACAAATATCACTACCCACAAAAACCCACACACCCCAACCCAACCAAATGCATACCCCCACCCACACATCCCTCACCCACACATATCCCCACACTCACACACATCCTCCACACACACTCACACCTCCTCACATCTAGACACATACAAAATGTCTCATGTTAGCATTGAAACTAGTATGAACAAACTCCCACACTTTACTCACACACATACACTGACAATTGTCATGAGCAGTCTCATAAAAATGTTAAACATGGAGAAAAATGTGTACATAAAAAGTATGTGACGTAAACATAGTGATGCTCCCACACACAGAGATACACACAGAGAAGGCACACACACACACACACACACACACACACACACACACACACACACACACACACACATTCACTCTCATGCTCACTCATTCTGTCTCTCATTCACACTCACTGACTCTCTCACTCAAACTACAATAATGTACATAAGTTTATATTATACATGATAAAATCAAATGGTATTTAACTGATAATATGACAGATGAGAATACACAAACATACGGATTCGAGTGTTACATAACATGCGTGTTACATGACATGCATCTGCTCATCTCTCTCTCTCTCTCTCTCTCTCTCTCTCTCTCTCTCTCTCTCTCTCTCTCTCTGTATTCTTTCATATACACACACTCACATGCATGCGCGCGCTCACACACACACACACACACACACACTAACACATCAACTCTCGCACTGTCTCTCTCTCACACACAATCCTTCACACACACACTCACTCTCCCAATCACACTCTCTCACACATACACATACGCATGAACGTATGCACGCACACACTCCCTCACTCACTCTCACACATACACGTACGAATGCATGCACTGACACATTCCCCTACCATTTCTCGCTCAATCACTCTCTCCACACACACGCACGCACACACACATTCACTCTCTCACTCTCTCTGACACCCACTTTCTCTCTCTCTCTCTCGCTCCCACACGCACACACATATATAGTGAACAGTTATAGTTAAACAATTATAATGAAAGATTATAATGAACAATTATACCAGTAAACGAATTATGGTGGCATATAGTCGGTATGGATTAAGTATTGAAAGAGTTTTCGGTTAAATGTGTAGGGACTCATTGGAGTTTTCAGATCTGGAGGCAGATCATTCCATAAGTGAGCACCAGAATAGGCGAAACATGTTTTGTATAGGTCCAATCTAGGCTTTGAGACATGTAACAAATTTAGGCGCTTGCTGTTCATTGCATTAGAGTGAATCAGCGGCAGAAGATACTCTGGGGTATTTTGAGATATAATTTTGTTCACTAATTTGGCTTTGTTGAAAAGGAAGCGCTTTTGAAGTGGTAGAAGTCTTAGATGACTGTACAAATTATTACTTTCAACGTGCTTTATGCCATAAACCAGACGAATAGCACGGTTTTGTAGAGAACATAGTCGATTTAAATTAGATTTAGGGCTACCATCCCAAACTGTGGAACAGTAATCGAGATGTGATTGAATATAGCATGTATAGAATATTTTTCGTCCAGGAAGTGCTGAATATTAGCAAGATAATGTAAGCACACATGTGGTACAGTCACAAGATATTGTAAGTACAAATGTGGTACAGTCACAAGATATTGTAAGTACAAATGTGGTACAGTCACAAGATATTGTAAGTACAAATGTGGTACAGTCACAAGATATTGTAAGTACAAATGTGGTGCAGTCACAAGATATTGTAAACACAAATGTGGTACAGTCACAATATATTGTAAGTACAAATAGGGTACAGTCACAAGATATTGTAAGTACAAATGTGGTACAGTCACAAGATATTGTAAGTACAAATGTGGTACAGTCACAAGATATTGTAAGTACAAATAGGGTACAGCCACAAGATATTGTAAGTACAAATAGGGTACAGTCACATGATATTGTCAGTACACATGTGGTACAGTCACAAGATATTGTAAGTACAAATGTGGTACAGTCACAAGATATTGCAAGAGTTTGAACCCAAGTTGTCCAGAGACCTTCTAGCGAATCAAGGAATCAACCAACCAATCAAACAAGCAAGCAACTAAACAGCCATCTAACCAGCCCTTTCTCCGAGTAGGATGGAAAGGAAAGACGTTTGTGGTACAACCACAGTTTACATGAGTCTAATACTGAAACATAAGCATATTTCTCATTAACTGAGCACACAGAACAAAACAAATGGCTAATCGAGATCAAGTGCCTTGCCGATTGGCCACGATGGTGCTAGATATTTCGTGTTCTCTTGCACCATATACCAAATTGTGTGCCATAATGAAAGACTCGTGAGATTCCTCTATCTGTGTCATTCGTGTATCTGTTTCTTGAATCTGACCGGTTGTTGTTACGGGCGCTTTGGTTGGGTGATTAGGAGACACTGACAATAGCATAAGCACTGTCGTACGTAAGTTTTATGTCAGATCTCGACGCTTGCTACCGGAGGAAAGACTTACTCCTATGCCTCTTGTACTAGACCTATGTGATGCCCCTAACACTTCACATACCCACCGCAGTTTCCTGCTACGGGGCTTGTGTGGTTGTTCTTTCACCTGTTGTTGCAGTATGCGGATGCTCCCTTCTCCTGATGTTGTCAACAATGTTAATGTCCATGGACATCTCGATTTATGAAGCTCATAAACGGGAACTCCACTGCTGTTTATGCTTCACCTCGACACATCAAGGTACAAGAGGAACAAGATGAGATAAGATGATGATGATGATGATGATGATGATAATGACATTACTGCTGATGTGTTCCCTCACATACAATGTGTAGTTATGTGGTGTCATGATGTTTGATTGTGTGCTGTGTGATACAAGTGTGAAGGCATCTCAATGTTTGCTTGTCCGATGTGTGTTGTACACCGAGTAGTTTCTGTAGACAAGAGATTGTTCTTGATTTTATTTCGTCATTTCAGTGTTGCTGGAAAGTTTCTTCACAACAGTGGGGACCATCAGTGGAGTCAGTACAGTCTACAGTTAGTGATACATTAGTGGCGCCAGTACAGCCCACAGTTAGTGATACATTAGTGGAGTCAGCCCAGCCCACAGTTAGTGGTACGTTAGTGGAGTCAGCCCAGCCCACAGTTAGTGGTACGTTAGTGGAGTCAGTCTACTTGTGAAAGCACAGCCGAAAAATTAATGGTATATTAGTGGTACAACCCCATATACTGGTTCAAGTCCATCTGCTGGTGAAAGCAGAGCCCAACATTAATGGTACATTGCTTGTACAAGCCCATCTACTGGTGTCAACAGAGCGGATAATTAAGGTATATTACTGGTATATGCCCATATACTAGTGTCAACAGCCCGGATAATTAAGGTATATTACTGGTACATGCCAATCTACTGACACAAGCCCATCTACTGGTGTCAACAGGCCGGATAATTAATGGCATAAGTGATACAATCCCAACTACTGGTACAAGCTCATCTACTGGTACAAGCCCATACACTTACAAGCCCATCTACTGGTACAAGCCCATATACTGGTGTCAACAGGGCGGATAATTAATGGCAGATAAGTGATACAATCCCAACTACTGGTACAAGCCCATCTACTGGTGTCAACAGAGCGAATAATGAATGGTATATTAGTGGTATAAACCGATCTACTGTTACAAGCCCATCTGCTGATGTCAACAGAACGGATAGTTACTGGTATATTAGTGGTACAAGCCCATCTCCTGGTGTCAACAGAGCGGATAATTAATGGTGTATTAGTGGTACAAGCCGACCTACTGGTACAAGCCCATCTGGTGGTGCAACAGAGCGTATAATTAATGTGCCATGTCGACAAGCGTGGGCGGCCATGTTTCGCCATCTCTCACACGATCACCAGAGTCGTGGATCAGCTCTGTTTCTTGTCTCGTTTATGCAACATGTCCAAGCCATCCTGGTATTGATCTTTTTGCCCACCCATTGCTATTCTTCGATCACATTTGTGATTTGTCAGTACGTGTAAAAGTTTAAATCTCTCATAACATACACAACAAATCTTGACTGCCTATGTCCAATTTTTCTAATAAATTTGCTATAAATAACTATTTAAGAACTTAAATGTTATGTTTAGTTTAGTTTAGTCGTTGGATCAACATCACGGCACACGGTTGTAACCCATAAGTGCTCCATTCTCCTCTTAACTCAAACTTGAGTCTGGAGACACTCTGTTCAGTGCACGAACTCCGTAGCACCGGCGAAGATCCTGAAATACTTTGGGTAGATTTTTTACTCGAAATTTTACCCGGGCAGCGCCGTTAGGATACTCTTTTTCGATTTCCAACTGCCAAGGATTATTTTTACGTGCGCAACAATACATACGGGCGTCCGATCTCACTACCCAGAGACCAGGGAACATTTTTTTTTATTACTAGAAGTCCACGTGAAAAAATTCCGGTCCTTACCGGAGCTTGAACCCGGGACCTCCAGCACTCGAGGCGGACACCATACCTCGTGACCACGCAGCCCCCCCCCCCCAAGAACATAAATAATGTCTCCAATTGTAGGATGACCATTTAATTAGAGACAAGTAAAATGTCTCCTGACATCTGATACAGATTTGCTCTAGACCAGATCAAACTGCACCAGTACAAACATTTGATACATGTTACCTGGTAGAATCCTCTCGTATGACGGTTGTATCCCCTTGTCATGTAGTAAATATTGGCCAAGGTCATTTTCCCATTACCCCTATCCCGTTCAACCTCAGAGAGAAGTTATAATTAGGGTCCATCCCAGCCTCTGATTTATAAATCTGTGACCGAATCAACCGCATTTCGTAAAATTAATTTTAAAAAGCTTGTCTCCGTGGCGAAGGCCTAACAGACGCTGTTCGTAATCCTGTATACCCGCGTTCGAAACACAGCTGCGCGCGGTTTGACAACAGGTAGCATTGCGTTGGTTTTGCGATGGTATCGGTGCCGGTCATTCAGAAAGCAATGGTAAACTAATGAACGTAAACTTACCAAGAGATCACAGGCAGAAATGCTAGTGTTGACTGCGATGTCCTGTAAAAAAGTATATAAAAAACAAATTAAAAAATATTTTAGGGCTCAAGGTTCCCCAGGGGCAAAAGCCGCCCCGTGAAGTTCAAAAGCCCTCTGTGTTATTCTGAAGACCGCCTCTGCTAGTGGCCATATAAATGCACACTTTGATCTTAGCCTAAAGGCCGAGAAGCGATCGAGGAAACAGTTGCTCTAGACTGGGGGTTGTACCCCCTGCCATTTATGAAAGAGTCGCTCTAGAACAGTGGTCCTCAACCGGTGGCGAAACCCCAACCCCCCACCCCAGAGGAAATTTTAGAGTTACCATGGGGGGGGGGGGGGCGAAATTAAGATTACTTCAAGATCGCGTTAATACAAGAACCGATTACTTGATATTGTTTTTCCCTCCATACTTTACAGTTCTGTACTTCTAGTCCTTCTGAAATTCATTTTATAATGTAAGTAGATCCGCAAATCACGTTTTATGTACACGTCTAGACTTGTTCTAGCATATGTTATTAAATTTAGCTTCCATTTCTACGTATACTGTGTAGGGACGGGGAATTTATAGGGAGGAAATACGAAAGAGGGGGGTTGGGGGATGACGTTCTGAACATATGGTGAAAGGGTGCATGGGCAAGAAAAGGTTGAGAACCACTGCTATAGAACGAACGAAGTATATTCTATCATTTGATAAACAAGTGCTCCAGAATTGGTCAGTTTCATTTGCTGGTTCGTGGGTTGATAATGCACTTGAAGGGTGAGGTCTAACTCTTAACCTGTCCAGTATAACGGCACTCAGCTTGACAGGCTTGCATCTGCCGGAGAGGTGGGTGTAGAGACTTTCTCTTGACACGGTACCAAAGTACCATCATAGGGCCTGTGATGTAGTGCTATCCTGGCCCTCTCCTATCCCAGAAACCAGTGGGATATGCAAGGCTTGTACGGGTGTTTACAACTAGAGATGTGAATCAGAATTCAACCAGGGTATCATCCACCACATCACTGTGAGACTGGGTCTAGGTGGGTCATGATCCACCACATTACAGTGAGACTGGCTGGGAGTGGGTCTAAGTGGGTCATGATCCACCACATCACAGTAAGACTGGCTGAGAGTGGATCTATGTGGGTTATGATCCACCACATCACAGTAAGAGTGGCTGGGAGTGGATCTAGTTGGGTCATGATCCACCACATCACAGTAAGACTGGCTGGGAGTGGGTCTAGGTGAGCCATGATCCACCACATCACAGCAAGAGTGGCTGGGAGTGGATCTAGGTGGGTCATGATCCACCACATCACAGTAAGACTGGCTGGGAGTGGATCTAGGTGGGTCATGATCCACCACATCACAGTAGGACTGACTGGGAATGGGTCTAGGTGGGTCATGATTCACCACATCACAGTAAGACTGGCTGGGAGTGGGTCTAGATGGGTCATGATTCACCACATCACAGTAAGACTGGCTGGGAGTGGATCTAGGTGGGTCATGATCCACAACATCACAGTAAGACTGGCTGGGAGTGGGTCTAGGTGGGCCATGATCCACCACATCACAGCAAGAGTGACTGGGAGTGGATCTATGTGGGTTATGATCCACCACATCACAGTAAGAGTGGCTGGGAGTGGATCTAGTTGGGTCATGATCCACCACATCACAGTAAGACTGGCTGGGAGTGGGTCTAGGTGAGCCATGATCCACCACATCACAGCAAGAGTGGCTGGGAGTGGATCTAGGTGGGTCATGATCCACCACATCACAGTAAGACTGGCTGGGAGTGGATCTAGGTGGGTCATGATCCACCACATCACAGTAGGACTGACTGGGAATGGGTCTAGGTGGGTCATGATTCACCACATCACAGTAAGACTGGCTGGGAGTGGGTCTAGATGGGTCATGATTCACCACATCACAGTAAGACTGGCTGGGAGTGGATCTAGGTGGGTCATGATCCACAACATCACAGTAAGACTGGCTGGGAGTGGGTCTAGGTGGGCCATGATCCACCACATCACAGCAAGAGTGACTGGGAGTGGATCTAGGTGGGTCATGATCCACCACATCACAGTAAGACTGGCTGGGAGTGGATCTAGGTGTGTCATGATCCACCACATCACAGTAGGACTGGCTGGGAGTGGATCTAGATGGGTCTTGATCCACCACATCACAGTAGGACTGGCTGGGAGTGGGTCTAGGTGGGCCATGATCCACCACATCACAGCAAGAGTGACTGGGAGTGGATCTAGGTGGGTCATGATCCACCACATCACAGTAAGACTGGCTGGGAGTGGATCTAGGTGGGTCATGATCCACCACATCACAGTAGGACTGGCTGGGAGTGGATCTAGATGGGTCTTGATCCACCACATCACAGTAGGACTGGCTGGAAGTGGATCTAGATGGGTCATGTTCACTCTACGAGTGTCAGATAGTTCTTTGTTCACATGCACTAACCCGGTGTTTAGGGCGATTGCTGTGGGACTAGAGAAGACTAGTCTGTCATTGGATAACATTTGCTCCATGAAGAAGAAAGGATCTTCTGCCATTTGGTGAACATTTTCTCCGTGATAAATGACATGGTTAACGTTATCCAGTCTTGAACAATCCACAAGTCAAGAGCCATGTGTTGAGATAAACATCGGACAAACGCTGGCTCGGACAAACGCTGACTCGGACAAACGCTGGCTCGGACAAACACTGGCTCGGACAAAAGCTAGCTAATTAGTTAGAAGAAAGAAAAAGAAGAAACAGAAGTTAGAGATGACGAGATGAGATAAACATCGGACAAACACTGGCTCGGACAAAAGCTAGCTAATTAGTTAGAAGAAAGAAAAAGAAGAAACAGAAGTTAGAGATGACGAGATGAGATAAACATCGGACAAACGCTGGTCAATTATTTAGATATGATCTGTTGAGATAGACAAATGCTAGATAATTAGTTATAAATGATCTGTTGAGATAATCAGACAAATGTTGGCTAGTTAGTTAGAAATGATCTGTTGAGATAATCAGACAAATGTTGGCTAGTTAGTTAGAAATGATCTGTTGAGATAATCAGACAAATGTTGGCTAGTTAGTTAGAAATGATCTGTTGAGATAATCAGACAAATGTTGGCTAGTTAGTTAGAAATGATCTGTTGAGATAATCAGACAAATGTTGGCTAGTTTAGCTAGAGAAGTTCAGGCATTGATTGACGTTGATTTGTTCAACAATTAAAGGAGGTAAGGGAAACTGCTTCTACACACTCAGTCATCTACTGAAATGTGTGTGATGAAGATAATGAAATAAAGGAACAGTTCCCATTCCGTGTGTTTGATTGTTGTTATTCGACTGACTTTCTAATAGAATCCATGTCATTCAACACAAAAGTGCTCAGTCTGGATTTACTAATGCAATAACATCATTCTCATGATTGTGGTGATGATCATTATCATCATAATATTGAAGGTCGGCTGTAATGCCTCCAATCTCAGTTTCTAGCCTGTAATGCCTCCAATCTGTTTCTCGACTGTAATGCCTCCAATCTGAGTTTATCTCCCAATGTCATCACCTCCATTCTCTTCTGTTTCTCAATGTTGTCCACCTCCATGTTTGTCTATGCACTGTTATTACAATCCTGCATGTGTGGATACTGCTGGTCAATCTTGACCACATCATGACCAACCAATACTGAAGTAAATTCACACCAATATGGACACATCTAGATGTTTACTCATCTAGAGAGGGACATGTTTACTCATATAGAGAGGGACATGTTTACTCATCTAGAGAGGGACATGTTTACTCATCTAGAGAGGGACATGTTTACTCATCTAGAGAGGGACATGTTTACTCATATAGAGAGGGACATGTTTACTCATATAGAGAGGGACATGTTTACTCATCTAGAGAGGGATATGTTTACTCATATAGAGAGAGGGACATGTTTACTCATCTAGAGAGGGACATGTTTACTCATATAGAGAGGGACATGTTTACTCATCTAGAGAGGGACACGTTTACTCATCTAGAGAGAGGGACATGTTTACTCATATAGAGAGGGATATGTTTACTCATCTAGAAAGGGACATGTTTACTCATCTAGAGAGGGACATGTTTACTCATATAGAGAGGGACATGTTTACTCATCTAGAGAGGGACATGTTTACTCATCTAGAGAGGGACATGTTTACTCATCTAGAGAGGGACATGTTTACTCATCTAGAGAGGGACATGTTTACTCATATAGAGAGGGACATAATTACTCATATAGAGAGGGACATGTTTACTCATCTAGAGAGGGACATGTTTACTCATCTAGAGAGAGGGACATGTTTACTCATATAGAGAGGGACATGTTTACTCATCTAGAGAGGGACATGTTTACTCATATAGAGAGGGGCATGTTTACTCATCTAGAGAGGGACATGTTTACTCATCTAGAGGGTATGTTTACTCATATAGAGAGGGACATGTTTACTCATATAGAGAGGGACATGTTTACTCATATAGAGAGGGACATGTTTACTCATCTAGAGAGGGACATGTTTACTCATCTAGAGAGGGCCATGTTTACTCATCTAGAGAGGGACATGTTTACTCATCTAGAGAGAGGGACATGTTTACTCATCTAGAGTGGGATATGTTTACTCATATAGAGAGGGACATGTTTACTCATCTAGAGAGGGACATGTTTACTCATATAGAGAGGGGCATGTTTACTCATCTAGAGAGAGGGACATGTTTACTCATCTAGAGAGGGATATGTTTACTCATATAGAGAGGAACATGTTTACTCATCTAGAGAGGGACATGTTTACTCATCTATAGAGGGACATGTTTACTCATCTAGAGAGGGACATGTTTACTCATCTAGAGAGAGGGACATGTTTACTCATCTAGAGAGGGATATGTTTACTCATATAGAGAGGGACATGTTTACTCATATAGAGAGGGACATGTTTACTCATATAGAGAGGGACATGTTTACTCATCTAGAGAGGGACATGTTTACTCATATAGAGAGGGACATATTTACTCATCTAGACAGGGACAAGTTTACTCATATAGAGAGGGACATGTTTACTCATCTAGAGAGGGACATGTTTACTCATCTAGAGAAGGACATGTTTACTCATATAGAGAGGGACATGTTTACTCATATAGAGAGGGGCATGTTTACTCATCTAGAGAGGGACATGTTTACTCATCTAGAGAGGGACATGTTTACTCATATAGAGAGGGACATGTTTACTCATATAGAGAGGGACATGGTTACTCATATAGAGAGGGACATGTTTACTCATCTAGAGAGGGACATGTTTACTCATCTAGAGAGAGGGACATGTTTACTCATCTAGAGAGGGATATGTTTACTCATATAGAGAGGGACATGTTTACTCATATAGAGAGGGACATGTTTACTAATATAGAGAGGGACATGTTTACTCATCTAGAGAGGGACATGTTTACTCATATAGAGAGGGGCATGTTTACTCATATAGAGAGGGGCATGTTTACTCATCTAGAGAGGGACATGTTTACTCATCTAGATAGAGGGACATGTTTACTTATCTAGAGAGGGGTATGTTTACTCATATAGAGAGGAACATGTTTACTCATCTAGAGAGGGACATGTTTACTCATCTATAGAGGGACATGTTTACTCATCTAGAGAGGGACATGTTTACTCATCTAGAGAGGGACATGTTTACTCATCTAGAGAAGGACATGTTTACTCATCTAGAGAGGGATATGTTTACTCATATAGAGAGGGAAATGTTTACTCATCTAGAGAGGGACATGTTTACTCATCTAGAGAGGGACATGTTTACTCATATAGAGAGGTACATGTTTACTCATCTAGAGAGGGACATGTTTACACATCTAGAGAGGGACATGTTTACTCATATAGAGAGGGACATGTTTACTCATATAGAGAGGGACATGTTTACTCATATAGAGAGGGACATGTTTACTCATCTAGAGAGGGACATGTTTACTCATCTAGAGAGGGACATGTTTACTCATATAGAGAGGGACATGTTTACTCATATAGAGAGGGACATGTTTACTCATCTAGAGAGGGACATGTTTTCTCATCAAGAGAGGGACATGTTTACTTATCTAGAGAGGGACATGTTTACTCATATAGAGAGGGACATGTTTACTCATCTAGAGAGGGACATGTTTACTCATCTAGAGAGAGGGACATGTTTACTCATATAGAGAGGGATATGTTTACTCATCTAGAAAGGGACATGTTTACTCATCTAGAGAGGGATATGTTTACTCATATAGAGAGGGACATGTTTACTCATCTAGAGAGGGACATGTTTACTCATCTAGAGAGGGACATGTTTACTCATATAGAGAGGGACATGTTTACTCATATAGAGAGGGACATGTTTATTCATCTACAGAGGGACATGTTTACTCATCTAGAGAGAGGGACATGTTTACTCATCTAGAGAGGGATATATTTACTCATATAGAGAGGGACATGTTTACTCATATAGAGAGGGACATGTTTACTCATCTAGAGAGGGACATGTTTACTCATATAGAGAGGGGCATGTTTACTCATCTAGAGAGGGACATGTTTACTCATCTAGAGGGACATGTTTACTCATATAGAGAGGGACATGTTTACTCATATAGAGAGGGACATGTTTACTCATATAGAGAGGGACATGTTTACTCATCTAGAGAGGGACATGTTTACTCATCTAGAGAGAGGGACATGTTTACTCATCTAGAGAGGGATATGTTTACTCATATAGAGAGGGACATGTTTACTCATATAGAGAGGGACATGTTTACTCATCTAGAGAGGGACATGTTTACTCATATAGAGATGGGCATGTTTACTCATCTAGAGAGAGGGACATGTTTACTCATCTAGAGAGGGATATGTTTACTCATATAGAGAGGAACATGTTTACTCATCTAGAGAGGGACATGTTTACTCATATATAGAGGGACATGTTTACTCATCTAGAGAGGGACATGTTTACTCATCTAGAGAGAGGGACATGTTTACTCATCTAGAGAGGGATATGTTTACTCATATAGAGAGGGACATGTTTACTCATATAGAGAGGGACATGTTTACTCATCTAGAGAGGGACATGTTTACTCATCTAGAGAGGGACATGTTTACTCATATAGAGAGGGACATGTTTACTCATATAGAAAGGGACATGTTTACTCATATAGAGAGGGGCATGTTTACTCATCTAGAGAGGGACATGTTTACTCATCTAGAGAGGGACATGTTTACTCATATAGAGAGGGACATGTTTACTCATATAGAGAGGGACATGTTTACTCATATAGAGAGGGACATGTTTACTCATCTAGAGAGGGACATGTTTACTCATATAGAGAGGGACATGTTTACTCATCTAGAGAGGGACATGTTTACTCATCTAGAGAGGGACATGTTTACTCATCTAGAGAGGGACATGTTTACTCATCTAGAGAGGGATATGTTTACTCATATAGAGAGGGAAATGTTTACTCATCTAGAGAGGGACATGTTTACTCATCTAGAGAGGGACATGTTTACTCATATAGAGAGGGACATGTTTACTCATCTAGAGAGGGACATGTTTACTCATCTAGAGAGGGACATGTTTACTCATATAGAGAAGGACATGTTTACTCAAATAGAGAGGGACATGTTTACTCATATAGAGAGGGACATGTTTACTCATCTAGAGTGGGACATGTTTACTCATCTAGAGAGGGACATGTTTACTCATATAGAGAGGGACATGTTTACTCATATAGAGAGGGACATGTTTACTCATCTAGAGAGAGACATAATTACTCATCTAGAGAGGGACATGTTTACTCATATAGAGAGGGACATGTTTACTCATATAGAGAGGGACATGTTTACTCATCTATAGAGGGACATGTTTACTCATATAGAGAGGGACATGTTTACTCAAATAGAGAGGGACATGTTTACTCATATAGAGAGGGACATGTTTACTCATCTAGAGAGGGACATGTTTACTCATCTAGAGAGGTACATGTTTACTCATATAGAGAGGGACATGTTTACTCATATAGAGAGGGACATGTTTACTCATCTAGAGAGGGGCATGTTTACTCATCTAGAGAGAGGGACATGTTTACTCATCTAGAGAGGGATATGTTTACTCATATAGAGAGGGACATGTTTACTCATATAGAGAGGGACATGTTTACTCATCTAGAGAGGGACATGTTTACTCATCTAGAGAGGGACATGTTTACTCATATAGAGAGGGACATGTTTACTCATATAGAAAGGGACATGTTTACTCATATAGAGAGGGGCATGTTTACTCATCTAGAGAGGGACATGTTTACTCATCTAGAGAGGGACATGTTTACTCATATAGAGAGGGACATGTTTACTCATATAGAGAGGGACATGTTTACTCATATAGAGAGGGACATGTTTACTCATCTAGAGAGGGACATGTTTACTCATATAGAGAGGGACATGTTTACTCATCTAGAGAGGGACATGTTTACTCATCTAGAGAGGGACATGTTTACTCATCTAGAGAGGGATATGTTTACTCATATAGAGAGGGACATGTTTACTCATATAGAGAGGGACATGTTTACTCATATAGAGAGGGACATGTTTACTCATCTAGAGAGGGACATGTTTACTCATATAGAGAGGGGCATGTTTACTCATCTAGAGAGGGACATGTTTACTCATCTAGATAGAGGGACATGTTTACTCATCTAGAGAGGGATATGTTTACTCATATAGAGAGGGACATGTTTACTCATCTATAGAGGGACATGTTTACTCATCTAGAGAGGGACATGTTTACTCATCTAGAGAGGGACATGTTTACTCATCTAGAGAGGGACATGTTTACTCATCTAGAGAGGGATATGTTTACTCATATAGAGAGGGAAATGTTTACTCATCTAGAGAGGGACATGTTTACTCATCTAGAGAGGGACATGTTTACTCATATAGAGAGGGACATGTTTACTCATCTAGAGAGGGACATGTTTACTCATCTAGAGAGGGACATGTTTACTCATATAGAGAAGGACATGTTTACTCAAATAGAGAGGAACATGTTTACTCATATAGAGAGGGACATGTTTACTCATCTAGAGTGGGACATGTTTACTCATCTAGAGAGGGACATGTTTACTCATATAGAGAGGGACATGTTTACTCATATAGAGAGGGACATGTTTACTCATCTAGAGAGAGACATAATTACTCATCTAGAGAGGGACATGTTTACTCATATAGAGAGGGACATGTTTACTCATATAGAGAGGGACATGTTTACTCATCTAGAGAGGGACATGTTTACTCATATAGAGAGGGACATGTTTACTCAAATAGAGAGGGACATGTTTACTCATATAGAGAGGGACATGTTTACTCATCTAGAGAGGGACATGTTTACTCATCTAGAGAGGTACATGTTTACTCATATAGAGAGGGACATGTTTACTCATATAGAGAGGGACATGTTTACTCATCTAGAGAGGGACATGTTTACTCATATAGAGAGGGACATGTTTACTTATCTAGAGAGGGACATGTTTACTCATCTACAGAGGGACATGTTTACTCATCTAGAGAGAGGGACATGTTTACTCATATAGAGAGGGACATGTTTACTCATCTAGAGAGGGACATGTTTACTCATCTAGAGAGGGACATGTTTACTCATATAGAGAGGGACATGTTTACTCATATAGAGAGGGATATGTTTACTCATATAGAGAGGGACATGTTTTCTCATCAAGAGAGGGACATGTTTACTTATCTAGAGAGGGACATGTTTACTCATATAGAGAGGGGCATGTTTACTCATCTAGAGAGAGGGACATGTTTACTCATCTAGAGAGGGATATGTTTACTCATATAGAGAGGAACATGTTTACTCATCTAGAGAGGGACATGTTTACTCATATATAGAGGGACATGTTTACTCATCTAGAGAGGGACATGTTTACTCATCTAGAGAGAGGGACATGTTTACTCATCTAGAGAGGGATATGTTTACTCATATAGAGAGGGACATGTTTACTCATATAGAAAAGACATGTTTACTCACCTAGAGAGGGACATGTTTACTCATCTAGAGAGGGACATGTTTACTCATATAGAGAGGGACATGTTTACTCATATAGAAAGGGACATGTTTACTCATATAGAGAGGGGCATGTTTACTCATCTAGAGAGGGACATGTTTACTCATCTAGAGAGGGACATGTTTACTCATCTAGAGAGGGACATGTTTACTCATATAGAGAGGGACATGTTTACTCATATAGAGAGGGACATGTTTACTCATCTACAGAGGGACATGTTTACTCATCTAGAGAGAGGGACATGTTTACTCATCTAGAGAGGGACATGTTTACTCATATAGAGAGGGACATGTTTACTCATCTAGAGAGGGACATGTTTACTCATATAGAGAGGGGCATGTTTACTCATCTAGAGAGAGGGACATGTTTACTCATCTAGAGAGGGATATGTTTACTCATATAGAGAGGAACATGTTTACTCATCTAGAGAGGGACATGTTTACTCATATATAGAGGGACATGTTTACTCATCTAGAGAGGGACATGTTTACTCATCTAGAGAGAGGGACATGTTTACTCATCTAGAGAGGGATATGTTTACTCATATAGAGAGGGACATGTTTACTCATATAGAAAGGGACATGTTTACTCATCTAGAGAGGGACATGTTTACTCATCTAGAGAGGGACATGTTTACTCATATAGAGAGGGACATGTTTACTCATATAGAAAGGGACATGTTTACTCATATAGAGAGGGGCATGTTTACTCATCTAGAGAGGGACATGTTTACTCATCTAGAGAGGGACATGTTTACTCATCTAGAGAGGGACATGTTTACTCATATAGAGAGGGACATGTTTACTCATATAGAGAGGGACATGTTTACTCATCTACAGAGGGACATGTTTACTCATCTAGAGAGAGGGACATGTTTACTCATCTAGAGAGGGATATATTTACTCATATAGAGAGGGACATGTTTACTCATATAGAGAGGGACATGTTTACTCATCTAGAGAGGGACATGTTTACTCATATAGAGAGGGGCATGTTTACTCATCTAGAGAGGGACATGTTTACTCATCTAGAGGGACATGTTTACTCATATAGAGAGGGACATGTTTACTCATATAGAGAGGGACATGTTTACTCATATAGAGAGGGACATGTTTACTCATCTAGAGAGGGACATGTTTACTTATCTAGAGAGAGGGACATGTTTACTCATCTAGAGAGGGATATGTTTACTCATATAGAGAGGGACATGTTTACTCATATAGAGAGGGACATGTTTACTCATCTAGAGAGGGACATGTTTACTCATATAGAGAGGGGTATGTTTACTCATCTAGAGAGAGGGACATGTTTACTCATCTAGAGAGGGATATGTTTACTCATATAGAGAGGAACATGTTTACTCATCTAGAGAGGGACATGTTTACTCATATATAGAGGGACATGTTTACTCATCTAGAGAGGGACATGTTTACTCATATAGAGAGGGACATGTTTACTCATCTAGAGAGGGACATGTTTACTCATATAGAGAGGGGCATGTTTACTCATCTAGAGAGGGACATGTTTACTCATCTAGATAGAGGGACATGTTTACTCATCTAGAGAGGGATATGTTTACTCATATAGAGAGGGACATGTTTACTCATCTATAGAGGGACATGTTTACTCATCTAGAGAGGGACATGTTTACTCATCTAGAGAGGGACATGTTTACTCATCTAGAGAGGGACATGTTTACTCATCTAGAGAGGGATATGTTTACTCATATAGAGAGGGAAATGTTTACTCATCTAGAGAGGGACATGTTTACTCATCTAGAGAGGGACATGTTTACTCATATAGAGATGGACATGTTTACTCATCTAGAGAGGGACATGTTTACTCATCTAGAGAGGGACATGTTTACTCATATAGAGAAGGACATGTTTACTCAAATAGAGAGGGACATGTTTACTCATATAGAGAGGGACATGTTTACTCATCTAGAGTGGGACATGTTTACTCATCTAGAGAGGGACATGTTTACTCATATAGAGAGGGACATGTTTACTCATATAGAGAGGGACATGTTTACTCATCTAGAGAGAGACATAATTACTCATCTAGAGAGGGACATGTTTACTCATATAGAGAGGGACATGTTTACTCATATAGAGAGGGACATGTTTACTCATCTAGAGAGGGACATGTTTACTCATATAGAGAGGGACATGTTTACTCAAATAGAGAGGGACATGTTTACTCATATAGAGAGGGACATGTTTACTCATCTAGAGAGGGACATGTTTACTCATCTAGAGAGGTACATGTTTACTCATATAGAGAGGGACATGTTTACTCATATAGAGAGGGACATGTTTACTCATCTAGAGAGGGACATGTTTTCTCATCAAGAGAGGGACATGTTTACTTATCTAGAGAGGGACATGTTTACTCATCTACAGAGGGATATGTTTACTCATATAGAGAGGGACATGTTTACTCATATAGAGAGGGACATGTTTACTCATCTAGAGAGGGACATGTTTACTCATCTAGAGAGGGACATGTTTTCTCATCAAGAGAGGGACATGTGTACTCATCTAGAAAGGGACATGTTTACTTATCTAGAGAGGGACATGTTTAATCATATAGAGAGGGACATGTTTACTCATCTAGAGAGGGACATGTTTTCTCATCAAGAGAGGGACATGTTTACTTATCTAGAGAGGGACATGTTTACTCATATAGAGAGGGACATGTTTACTCATCTAGAGAGGGACATGTTTACTCATCTAGAGAGAGGGACATGTTTACTCATATAGAGAGGGATATGTTTACTCATCTAGAAAGGGACATGTTTACTCATCTAGAGAGGGACATGTTTACTCATATAGAGAGGGACATGTTTACTCAAATAGAGAGGGACATGTTTACTCATATAGAGAGGGACATGTTTACTCATCTAGAGAGGGACATGTTTACTCATCTAGAGAGGTACATGTTTACTCATATAGAGAGGGACATGTTTACTCATATAGAGAGGGACATGTTTACTCATCTAGAGAGGGACATGTTTACTCATATAGAGAGGGACATGTTTACTTATCTAGAGAGGGACATGTTTACTCATCTACAGAGGGACATGTTTACTCATCTAGAGAGAGGGACATGTTTACTCATATAGAGAGGGACATGTTTACTCATCTAGAGAGGGACATGTTTACTCATCTAGAGAGGGACATGTTTACTCATATAGAGAGGGACATGTTTACTCATATAGAGAGGGATATGTTTACTCATATAGAGAGGGACATGTTTTCTCATCAAGAGAGGGACATGTTTACTAATCTAGAGAGGGACATGTTTACTCATATAGAGAGGGGCATGTTTACTCATCTAGAGAGAGGGACATGTTTACTCATCTAGAGAGGGATATGTTTACTCATATAGAGAGGAACATGTTTACTCATCTAGAGAGGGACATGTTTACTCATATATAGAGGGACATGTTTACTCATCTAGAGAGGGACATGTTTACTCATCTAGAGAGAGGGACATGTTTACTCATCTAGAGAGGGATATGTTTACTCATATAGAGAGGGACATGTTTACTCATATAGAAAGGGACATGTTTACTCATCTAGAGAGGGACATGTTTACTCATCTAGAGAGGGACATGTTTACTCATATAGAGAGGGACATGTTTACTCATATAGAAAGGGACATGTTTACTCATATAGAGAGGGGCATGTTTACTCATCTAGAGAGGGACATGTTTACTCATCTAGAGAGGGACATGTTTACTCATCTAGAGAGGGACATGTTTACTCATATAGAGAGGGACATGTTTACTCATATAGAGAGGGACATGTTTACTCATCTACAGAGGGACATGTTTACTCATCTAGAGAGAGGGACATGTTTACTCATCTAGAGAGGGACATATTTACTCATATAGAGAGGGACATGTTTACTCATCTAGAGAGGGACATGTTTACTCATATAGAGAGGGGCATGTTTACTCATCTAGAGAGAGGGACATGTTTACTCATCTAGAGAGGGATATGTTTACTCATATAGAGAGGAACATGTTTACTCATCTAGAGAGGGACATGTTTACTCATATATAGAGGGACATGTTTACTCATCTAGAGAGGGACATGTTTACTCATCTAGAGAGAGGGACATGTTTACTCATCTAGAGAGGGATATGTTTACTCATATAGAGAGGGACATGTTTACTCATATAGAAAGGGACATGTTTACTCATCTAGAGAGGGACATGTTTACTCATCTAGAGAGGGACATGTTTACTCATATAGAGAGGGACATGTTTACTCATATAGAAAGGGACATGTTTACTCATATAGAGAGGGGCATGTTTACTCATCTAGAGAGGGACATGTTTACTCATCTAGAGAGGGACATGTTTACTCATCTAGAGAGGGACATGTTTACTCATATAGAGAGGGACATGTTTACTCATATAGAGAGGGACATGTTTACTCATCTACAGAGGGACATGTTTACTCATCTAGAGAGAGGGACATGTTTACTCATCTAGAGAGGGATATATTTACTCATATAGAGAGGGACATGTTTACTCATATAGAGAGGGACATGTTTACTCATCTAGAGAGGGACATGTTTACTCATATAGAGAGGGGCATGTTTACTCATCTAGAGAGGGACATGTTTACTCATCTAGAGGGACATGTTTACTCATATAGAGAGGGACATGTTTACTCATATAGAGAGGGACATGTTTACTCATATAGAGAGGGACATGTTTACTCATCTAGAGAGGGACATGTTTACTTATCTAGAGAGAGGGACATGTTTACTCATCTAGAGAGGGATATGTTTACTCATATAGAGAGGGACATGTTTACTCATATAGAGAGGGACATGTTTACTCATCTAGAGAGGGACATGTTTACTCATATAGAGAGGGGTATGTTTACTCATCTAGAGAGAGGGACATGTTTACTCATCTAGAGAGGGATATGTTTACTCATATAGAGAGGAACATGTTTACTCATCTAGAGAGGGACATGTTTACTCATATATAGAGGGACATGTTTACTCATCTAGAGAGGGACATGTTTACTCATATAGAGAGGGACATGTTTACTCATCTAGAGAGGGACATGTTTACTCATATAGAGAGGGGCATGTTTACTCATCTAGAGAGGGACATGTTTACTCATCTAGATAGAGGGACATGTTTACTCATCTAGAGAGGGATATGTTTACTCATATAGAGAGGGACATGTTTACTCATCTATAGAGGGACATGTTTACTCATCTAGAGAGGGACATGTTTACTCATCTAGAGAGGGACATGTTTACTCATCTAGAGAGGGACATGTTTACTCATCTAGAGAGGGATATGTTTACTCATATAGAGAGGGAAATGTTTACTCATCTAGAGAGGGACATGTTTACTCATCTAGAGAGGGACATGTTTACTCATATAGAGAGGGACATGTTTACTCATCTAGAGAGGGACATGTTTACTCATCTAGAGAGGGACATGTTTACTCATATAGAGAAGGACATGTTTACTCAAATAGAGAGGGACATGTTTACTCATATAGAGAGGGACATGTTTACTCATCTAGAGTGGGACATGTTTACTCATCTAGAGAGGGACATGTTTACTCATATAGAGAGGGACATGTTTACTCATATAGAGAGGGACATGTTTACTCATCTAGAGAGAGACATAATTACTCATATAGAGAGGGACATGTTTACTCATATAGAGAGGGACATGTTTACTCATATAGAGAGGGACATGTTTACTCATCTAGAGAGGGACATGTTTACTCATATAGAGAGGGACATGTTTACTCAAATAGAGAGGGACATGTTTACTCATATAGAGAGGGACATGTTTACTCATCTAGAGAGGGACATGTTTACTCATCTAGAGAGGTACATGTTTACTCATATAGAGAGGGACATGTTTACTCATATAGAGAGGGACATGTTTACTCATCTAGAGAGGGACATGTTTTCTCATCAAGAGAGGGACATGTTTACTTATCTAGAGAGGGACATGTTTACTCATCTACAGAGGGACATGTTTACTCATCTAGAGAGAGGGACATGTTTACTCATATAGAGAGGGACATGTTTACTCATCTAGAGAGGGACATGTTTACTCATCTAGAGAGGGACATGTTTTCTCATCAAGAGAGGGACATGTGTACTCATCTAGAAAGGGACATGTTTACTTATCTAGAGAGGGACATGTTTAATCATATAGAGAGGGACATGTTTACTCATCTAGAGAGGGACATGTTTTCTCATCAAGAGAGGGACATGTTTACTTATCTAGAGAGGGACATGTTTACTCATATAGAGAGGGACATGTTTACTCATCTAGAGAGGGACATGTTTACTCATCTAGAGAGAGGGACATGTTTACTCATATAGAGAGGGATATGTTTACTCATCTAGAAAGGGACATGTTTACTCATCTAGAGAGGGACATGTTTACTCATATAGAGAGGGACATGTTTACTCATCTAGAGAGGGACATGTTTACTCATCTAGAGAGGGACATGTTTACTCATATAGAGAGGGACATGTTTACTCATATAGAGAGGGACATGTTTACTCATCTACAGAGGGACATGTTTACTCATCTAGAGAGAGGGACATGTTTACTCATCTAGAGAGGGATATATTTACTCATATGGAGAGGGACATGTTTACTCATATAGAGAGGGACATGTTTACTCATCTAGAGAGGGACATGTTTACTCATATAGAGAGGGGCATGTTTACTCATCTAGAGAGGGACATGTTTACTCATCTAGAGGGACATGTTTACTCATATAGAGAGGGACATGTTTACTCATATAGAGAGGGACATGTTTACTCATATAGAGAGGGACATGTTTACTCATCTAGAGAGGGACATGTTTACTCATCTAGAGAGAGGGACATGTTTACTCATCTAGAGAGGGATATGTTTACTCATATAGAGAGGGACATGTTTACTCATATAGAGAGGGACATGTTTACTCATCTAGAGAGGGACATGTTTACTCATATAGAGAGGGGCATGTTTACTCATCTAGAGAGAGGGACATGTTTACTCATCTAGAGAGGGATATGTTTACTCATATAGAGAGGAACATGTTTACTCATCTAGAGAGGGACATGTTTACTCATATATAGAGGGACATGTTTACTCATCTAGAGAGGGACATGTTTACTCATCTAGAGAGAGGGACATGTTTACTCATCTAGAGAGGGATATGTTTACTCATATAGAGAGGGACATGTTTACTCATATAGAGAGGGACATGTTTACTCATCTAGAGAGGGACATGTTTACTCATCTAGAGAGGGACATGTTTACTCATATAGAGAGGGACATGTTTACTCATATAGAAAGGGACATGTTTACTCATATAGAGAGGGGCATGTTTACTCATCTAGAGAGGGACATGTTTACTCATCTAGAGAGGGACATGATTACTCATATAGAGAGGGACATGTTTACTCATATAGAGAGGGACATGTTTACTCATCTAGAGAGAGACATAATTACTCATCTAGAGAGGGACATGTTTACTCATATAGAGAGGGACATGTTTACTCATATAGAGAGGGACATGTTTACTCATCTAGAGAGGGACATGTTTACTCATATAGAGAGGGACATGTTTACTCAAAAAGAGAGGGACATGTTTACTCATATAGAGAGGGACATGTTTACTCATCTAGAGAGGGACATGTTTACTCATCTAGAGAGGGACATGTTTACTCATATAGAGAGGGACATGTTTACTCATCTAGAGAGGGACATGTTTTCTCATCAAGAGAGGGACATGTTTACTTATCTAGAGAGGGACATGTTTACTCATCTACAGAGGGACATGTTTACTCATCTAGAGAGAGGGACATGTTTACTCATATAGAGAGGGACATGTTTACTCATCTAGAGAGGGACATGTTTACTCATCTAGAGAGGGACATGTTTTCTCATCAAGAGAGGGACATGTGTACTCATCTAGAAAGGGACATGTTTACTCATCTAGAGAGGGATATGTTTACTCATATAGAGAGGGAAATGTTTACTCATCTAGAGAGGGACATGTTTACTCATCTAGAGAGGGACATGTTTACTCATATAGAGAGGGACATGTTTACTCATCTAGAGAGGGACATGTTTACTCATCTAGAGAGGGACATGTTTACTCATATAGAGAAGGACATGTTTACTCAAATAGAGAGGGACATGTTTACTCATATAGAGAGGGACATGTTTACTCATCTAGAGTGGGACATGTTTACTCATCTAGAGAGGGACATGTTTACTCATATAGAGAGGGACATGTTTACTCATATAGAGAGGGACATGTTTACTCATCTAGAGAGAGACATAATTACTCATCTAGAGAGGGACATGTTTACTCATATAGAGAGGGACATGTTTACTCATATAGAGAGGGACATGTTTACTCATCTAGAGAGGGACATGTTTACTCATATAGAGAGGGACATGTTTACTCAAATAGAGAGGGACATGTTTACTCATATAGAGAGGGACATGTTTACTCATCTAGAGAGGGACATGTTTAATCATATAGAGAGGGACATGTTTACTCATCTAGAGAGGGACATGTTTTCTCATCAAGAGAGGGACATGTTTACTTATCTAGAGAGGGACATGTTTACTCATATAGAGAGGGACATGTTTACTCATCTAGAGAGGGACATGTTTACTCATCTAGAGAGAGGGACATGTTTACTCATATAGAGAGGGATATGTTTACTCATCTAGAAAGGGACATGTTTACTCATCTAGAGAGGGACATGTTTACTCATATAGAGAGGGACATGTTTACTCATCTAGAGAGGGACATGTTTACTCATCTAGAGAGGGACATGTTTACTCATATAGAGAGGGACATGTTTACTCATATAGAGAGGGACATGTTTACTCATCTACAGAGGGACATGTTTACTCATCTAGAGAGAGGGACATGTTTACTCATCTAGAGAGGGATATATTTACTCATATGGAGAGGGACATGTTTACTCATATAGAGAGGGACATGTTTACTCATCTAGAGAGGGACATGTTTACTCATATAGAGAGGGGCATGTTTACTCATCTAGAGAGGGACATGTTTACTCATCTAGAGGGACATGTTTACTCATATAGAGAGGGACATGTTTACTCATATAGAGAGGGACATGTTTACTCATATAGAGAGGGACATGTTTACTCATCTAGAGAGGGACATGTTTACTCATCTAGAGAGAGGGACATGTTTACTCATCTAGAGAGGGATATGTTTACTCATATAGAGAGGGACATGTTTACTCATATAGAGAGGGACATGTTTACTCATCTAGAGAGGGACATGTTTACTCATATAGAGAGGGGCATGTTTACTCATCTAGAGAGAGGGACATGTTTACTCATCTAGAGAGGGATATGTTTACTCATATAGAGAGGAACATGTTTACTCATCTAGAGAGGGACATGTTTACTCATATATAGAGGGACATGTTTACTCATCTAGAGAGGGACATGTTTACTCATCTAGAGAGAGGGACATGTTTACTCATCTAGAGAG
Source organism: Cepaea hortensis (assembly GCA_963921405.1). Lineage (NCBI taxonomy): Eukaryota > Metazoa > Mollusca > Gastropoda > Stylommatophora > Helicidae > Cepaea > Cepaea hortensis. The sequence continues at coordinate 160,015,058 of OY992879.1, read as the reverse complement.
GGATATGTTTACTCATATAGAGAGGGACATGTTTACTCATATAGAGAGGGACATGTTTACTCATCTAGAGAGGGACATGTTTACTCATCTAGAGAGGGACATGTTTACTCATATAGAGAGGGACATGTTTACTCATATAGAAAGGGACATGTTTACTCATATAGAGAGGGGCATGTTTACTCATCTAGAGAGGGACATGTTTACTCATCTAGAGAGGGACATGATTACTCATATAGAGAGGGACATGTTTACTCATATAGAGAGGGACATGTTTACTCATCTAGAGAGAGACATAATTACTCATCTAGAGAGGGACATGTTTACTCATATAGAGAGGGACATGTTTACTCATATAGAGAGGGACATGTTTACTCATCTAGAGAGGGACATGTTTACTCATATAGAGAGGGACATGTTTACTCAAAAAGAGAGGGACATGTTTACTCATATAGAGAGGGACATGTTTACTCATCTAGAGAGGGACATGTTTACTCATCTAGAGAGGGACATGTTTACTCATATAGAGAGGGACATGTTTACTCATCTAGAGAGGGACATGTTTTCTCATCAAGAGAGGGACATGTTTACTTATCTAGAGAGGGACATGTTTACTCATCTACAGAGGGACATGTTTACTCATCTAGAGAGAGGGACATGTTTACTCATATAGAGAGGGACATGTTTACTCATCTAGAGAGGGACATGTTTACTCATCTAGAGAGGGACATGTTTTCTCATCAAGAGAGGGACATGTGTACTCATCTAGAAAGGGACATGTTTACTCATCTAGAGAGGGATATGTTTACTCATATAGAGAGGGAAATGTTTACTCATCTAGAGAGGGACATGTTTACTCATCTAGAGAGGGACATGTTTACTCATATAGAGAGGGACATGTTTACTCATCTAGAGAGGGACATGTTTACTCATCTAGAGAGGGACATGTTTACTCATATAGAGAAGGACATGTTTACTCAAATAGAGAGGGACATGTTTACTCATATAGAGAGGGACATGTTTACTCATCTAGAGTGGGACATGTTTACTCATCTAGAGAGGGACATGTTTACTCATATAGAGAGGGACATGTTTACTCATATAGAGAGGGACATGTTTACTCATCTAGAGAGAGACATAATTACTCATCTAGAGAGGGACATGTTTACTCATATAGAGAGGGACATGTTTACTCATATAGAGAGGGACATGTTTACTCATCTAGAGAGGGACATGTTTACTCATATAGAGAGGGACATGTTTACTCAAATAGAGAGGGACATGTTTACTCATATAGAGAGGGACATGTTTACTCATCTAGAGAGGGACATGTTTACTCATCTAGAGAGGTACATGTTTACTCATATAGAGAGGGACATGTTTACTCATATAGAGAGGGACATGTTTACTCATCTAGAGAGGGACATGTTTTCTCATCAAGAGAGGGACATGTTTACTTATCTAGAGAGGGACATGTTTACTCATCTACAGAGGGACATGTTTACTCATCTAGAGAGAGGGACATGTTTACTCATATAGAGAGGGACATGTTTACTCATCTAGAGAGGGACATGTTTACTCATCTAGAGAGGGACATGTTTTCTCATCAAGAGAGGGACATGTGTACTCATCTAGAAAGGGACATGTTTACTTATCTAGAGAGGGACATGTTTACTCATATAGAGAGGGACATGTTTACTCATCTAGAGAGGGACATGTTTTCTCATCAAGAGAGGGACATGTTTACTTATCTAGAGAGGGACATGTTTACTCATATAGAGAGGGACATGTTTACTCATCTAGAGAGGGACATGTTTACTCATCTAGAGAGAGGGACATGTTTACTCATCTAGAGAGGGATATGTTTACTCATCTAGAAAGGGACATGTTTACTCATCTAGAGAGGGACATGTTTACTCATATAGAGAGGGACATGTTTACTCATCTAGAGAGGGACATGTTTACTCATCTAGAGAGGGACATGTTTACTCATATAGAGAGGGACATGTTTACTCATATAGAGAGGGACATGTTTACTCATCTACAGAGGGACATGTTTACTCATCTAGAGAGAGGGACATGTTTACTCATCTAGAGAGGGATATATTTACTCATATGGAGAGGGACATGTTTACTCATATAGAGAGGGACATGTTTACTCATCTAGAGAGGGACATGTTTACTCATATAGCGAGGGGCATGTTTACTCATCTAGAGAGGGACATGTTTACTCATCTAGAGGGACATGTTTACTCATATAGAGAGGGACATGTTTACTCATATAGAGAGGGACATGTTTACTCATATAGAGAGGGACATGTTTACTCATCTAGAGAGGGACATGTTTACTCATCTAGAGAGAGGGACATGTTTACTCATCTAGAGAGGGATATGTTTACTCATATAGAGAGGGACATGTTTACTCATATAGAGAGGGACATGTTTACTCATCTAGAGAGGGACATGTTTACTCATATAGAGAGGGGCATGTTTACTCATCTAGAGAGAGGGACATGTTTACTCATCTAGAGAGGGATATGTTTACTCATATAGAGAGGAACATGTTTACTCATCTAGAGAGGGACATGTTTACTCATATATAGAGGGACATGTTTACTCATCTAGAGAGGGACATGTTTACTCATCTAGAGAGAGGGACATGTTTACTCATCTAGAGAGGGATATGTTTACTCATATAGAGAGGGACATGTTTACTCATATAGAGAGGGACATGTTTACTCATCTAGAGAGGGACATGTTTACTCATCTAGAGAGGGACATGTTTACTCATATAGAGAGGGACATGTTTACTCATATAGAAAGGGACATGTTTACTCATATAGAGAGGGGCATGTTTACTCATCTAGAGAGGGACATGTTTACTCATCTAGAGAGGGACATGTTTACTCATATAGAGAGGGACATGTTTACTCATATAGAGAGGGACATGTTTACTCATATAGAGAGGGGCATGTTTACTCATCTAGAGAGAGGGACATGTTTACTCATCTAGAGAGGGATATGTTTACTCATATAGAGAGGAACATGTTTACTCATCTAGAGAGGGACATGTTTACTCATATAGAGAGGGACATGTTTACTCATCTAGAGAGGGACATGTTTACTCATCTAGAGAGAGGGACATGTTTACTCATCTAGAGAGGGATATGTTTACTCATATAGAGAGGGACATGTTTACTCATATAGAGAGGGACATGTTTACTCATCTAGAGAGGGACATGTTTTCTCATCAAGAGAGGGACATGTTTACTTATCTAGAGAGGGACATGTTTACTCATCTACAGAGGGACATGTTTACTCATCTAGAGAGAGGGACATGTTTACTCATATAGAGAGGGACATGTTTACTCATCTAGAGAGGGACATGTTTACTCATCTAGAGAGGGACATGTTTTCTCATCAAGAGAGGGACATGTGTACTCATCTAGAAAGGGACATGTTTACTTATCTAGAGAGGGACATGTTTACTCATATAGAGAGGGACATGTTTACTCATCTAGAGAGGGACATGTTTTCTCATCAAGAGAGGGACATGTTTACTTATCTAGAGAGGGACATGTTTACTCATATATAGAGGGACATGTTTACTCATCTAGAGAGGGACATGTTTACTCATCTAGAGAGAGGGACATGTTTACTCATATAGAGAGGGATATGTTTACTCATCTAGAAAGGGACATGTTTACTCATCTAGAGAGGGACATGTTTACTCATATAGAGAGGGACATGTTTACTCATCTAGAGAGGGACATGTTTACTCATATAGAGAGGGGCATGTTTACTCATCTAGAGAGGGACATGTTTACTCATCTAGAGGGACATGTTTACTCATATAGAGAGGGACATGTTTACTCATATAGAGAGGGACATGTTTACTCATATAGAGAGGGACATGTTTACTCATCTAGAGAGGGACATGTTTACTCATCTAGAGAGCGGGACATGTTTACTCATCTAGAGAGGGATATGTTTACTCATATAGAGAGGGACATGTTTACTCATATAGAGAGGGACATGTTTACTCATCTAGAGGGACATGTTTACTCATATAGAGAGGGGCATGTTTACTCATCTAGAGAGAGGGACATGTTTACTCATCTAGAGAGGGATATGTTTACTCATATAGAGAGGAACATGTTTACTCATCTAGAGAGGGACATGTTTACTCATATATAGAGGGACATGTTTACTCATCTAGAGAGGGACATGTTTACTCATCTAGAGAGAGGGACATGTTTACTCATCTAGAGAGGGATATGTTTACTCATATAGAGAGGGACATGTTTACTCATATAGAGAGGGACATGTTTACTCATCTAGAGAGGGACATGTTTACTCATCTAGAGAGGGACATGTTTACTCATATAGAGAGGGACATGTTTACTCATATAGAAAGGGACATGTTTACTCATATAGAGAGGGGCATGTTTACTCATCTAGAGAGGGACATGTTTACTCATCTAGAGAGGGACATGTTTACTCATATAGAGAGGGACATGTTTACTCATATAGAGAGGGACATGTTTACTCATATAGAGAGGGACATGTTTACTCATCTAGAGAGGGACATGTTTACTCATATAGAGAGGGACATGTTTACTCATCTAGAGAGGGACATGTTTACTCATCTAGAGAGGGACATGTTTACTCATCTAGAGAGGGATATGTTTACTCATATAGAGAGGGACATGTTTACTCATATAGAGAGGGACATGTTTACTCATATAGAGAGGGACATGTTTACTCATCTAGAGAGGGACATGTTTACTCATATAGAGAGGGGCATGTTTACTCATCTAGAGAGGGACATGTTTACTCATCTAGATAGAGGGACATGTTTACTCATCTAGAGAGGGATATGTTTACTCATATAGAGAGGGACATGTTTACTCATCTATAGAGGGACATGTTTACTCATCTAGAGAGGGACATGTTTACTCATCTAGAGAGGGACATGTTTACTCATCTAGAGAGGGACATGTTTACTCATCTAGAGAGGGATATGTTTACTCATATAGAGAGGGAAATGTTTACTCATCTAGAGAGGGACATGTTTACTCATCTAGAAAGGGACATGTTTACTCATATAGAGAGGGACATGTTTACTCATCTAGAGAGGGACATGTTTACTCATCTAGAGAGGGACATGTTTACTCATATAGAGAAGGACATGTTTACTCAAATAGAGAGGGACATGTTTACTCATATAGAGAGGGACATGTTTACTCATCTAGAGTGGGACATGTTTACTCATCTAGAGAGGGACATGTTTACTCATATAGAGAGGGACATGTTTACTCATATAGAGAGGGACATGTTTACTCATATAGAGAGGGACATGTTTACTCATTTAGAGAGAGACATAATTACTCATCTAGAGAGGGACATGTTTACTCATATAGAGAGGGACATGTTTACTCATCTAGAGAGGGATATGTTTACTCATATAGAGAGGGACATGTTTACTCATATAGAGAGGGACATGTTTACTCAAATAGAGAGGGACATGTTTACTCATCTAGAGAGGGACATGTTTACTCATCTAGAGAGGGACATGTTTACTCATATAGAGAGGGATATGTTTACTCATATAGAGAGGGACATGTTTACTCATCTAGAGAGGGACATGTTTTCTCATCAAGAGAGGGACATGTTTACTTATCTAGAGAGGGACATGTTTACTCATCTACAGAGGGACATGTTTACTCATCTAGAGAGAGGGACATGTTTACTCATATAGAGAGGGACATGTTTACTCATCTAGAGAGGGACATGTTTACTCATCTAGAGAGGGACATGTTTACTCATCTAGAGAGGGACATGTTTACTCATCTAGAGAGGGATATGTTTACTCATATAGAGAGGGAAATGTTTACTCATCTAGAGAGGGACATGTTTACTCATCTAGAGAGGCACATGTTTACTCATATAGAGAGGGACATGTTTACTCATCTAGAGAGGGACATGTTTACTCATCTAGAGAGGGACATGTTTACTCATATAGAGAAGGACATGTTTACTCAAATAGAGAGGGACATGTTTACTCATATAGAGAGGGACATGTTTACTCATCTAGAGTGGGACATGTTTACTCATCTAGAGAGGGACATGTTTACTCATATAGAGAGGGACATGTTTACTCATATAGAGAGGGACATGTTTACTCATATAGAGAGGGACATGTTTACTCATCTAGAGAGAGACATAATTACTCATCTAGAGAGGGACATGTTTACTCATATAGAGATGGACATGTTTACTCATCTAGAGAGGGACATGTTTACTCATATAGAGAGGGACATGTTTACTCATATAGAGAGGGACATGTTTACTCAAATAGAGAGGGACATGTTTACTCATCTAGAGAGGGACATGTTTACTCATCTAGAGAGGGACATGTTTACTCATATAGAGAGGGATATGTTTACTCATATAGAGAGGGACATGTTTACTCATCTAGAGAGGGACATGTTTTCTCATCAAGAGAGGGACATGATTACTTATCTAGAGAGGGACATGTTTACTCATCTACAGAGGGACATGTTTACTCATCTAGAGAGAGGGACATGTTTACTCATCTAGAGAGGGACATGTTTACTCATCTAGAGAGAGGGACATGTTTACTCATATAGAGAGGGACATGTTTACTCATCTAGAGAGGGACATGTTTACTCATCTAGAGAGGGACATGTTTACTCATCTAGAGAGAGGGACATGTTTACTCATATAGAGATGGACATGTTTACTCATCTAGAGAGGGACATATTTACTCGACTAGAGAGGGACATGTTTACTTAACTAGAGAGAGGGACATGTTTACTTAACTAGAGAGAGGGACATGTGTACTCAACTAGAGAGGGACATGTTTACTTAACTAGGGAGGGACATGGTTACTTAACTAGAGAGAGGGACATGTTTACTCATCTAGAGAGGGACATATTTACTCGACTAGAGAGGGACATGTTTACTTAACTAGAGATAGGGACATGTTTACTTAACTAGAGAGAGGGACATGTGTACTCAACTAGAGAGGGACATGTTTACTTAACTAGAGAGGGACATGTTTACTTAACTAGAGAGAGGGACATGTTTACTTAACTAGAGAGAGGGACATGTGTACTCAACTAGAGAGGGACATGTTTACTTAACTAGAGAGGGACATGTTTACTTAACTAGAGAGAGGGACATGTGTACTCAACTAGAGAGGGACATGTTTACTTAACTAGAGAGGGACATGTTTACTTAACTATAGAGAGGGACATGTTTACTTAACTAGAGAGAGGAACATGTTTACTTAACTAGAGAGAGGGACATGTGTACTCAACTAGAGAGGGACATGTTTACTTAACTAGAGAGGGACATATTTACTCAACTAGAGAGGGACTTGTTTACTCACCTAGAGAGGGATATGCTTATAGTCTGGGCAGTACAGGTGGCTGCTGGAATACTGACCACATTCACCTATCGAGTGCCGGCTGGTGAGTACAAATTTAAGATTGATGTGCTGGCGAAGTGGTTGAAGTGCCTGCCTTGTACTCTTAAGACGTTCTCACAGAACGTGAAACAGTAAGGCCTAGAATTTTGCAATGTTTGAGGTCAGCGAGGAGAGATAAATCACGCATTTATTTGAAATTTAAAGAATATTTAAAAATGGCATTCATTTTGAATTATTTATGAGATCTAAATATTTAATTTTACAGCAGCAATGTGAAATATGGGTTCTATTCTATCTTTAAAACAATTTATTCGTCAACAAGTGCAAACACATATTTAGTTGCATGGGAAATATTAACAAAAAGCACAGCAACTGAAAAATAATTAATGAAAGTGTAAAAGTGTTTAGGAAAATGAAAAGAATATCAAACAGAAAATTAACAATTAAAACTCTTCAAGAAACAAATACAAATCGTAAATTGAGACAATCAAGAATTATTTGAACACCTTATGAGGAGAAGTAATAAACTTGAAAACTGAGTGATGACTAGAAAACTTGATGAGAAAAGAACTTCGGGGAGGAAAAGAGATAGAGATAAAGGCCTGGCACACCTCAGGCCTTACAATTGTGCAACTCTGACCAGACACGAGAACTGGCAACAAAGATGAAATCCCCAGTGAGACAGAAAACACTTTGATTCCAGGAAGCGAAAGAGTTGAAATACGTAGTCCTATCCGCAAATAAAAGCAATTGACAGTTCGACGGTTGAACAGGGTCGGTACATCTTTGTTCTAAAAATCGGAATAGGCAGAAATGGCATAATTATCGAGACAAGAATACAGACCTGATCCTCATCCATGACTGGTGATCTTGTGAGATGGCGATCTGTGAGTGTCCTCTCAAATCCGATCTTCGGCGTGCGGCACGAAGCTGCTGATTATAATATCATGAATATTAATTATTATTATTAATAATAATCATTAAATATTAATTATGATTATATCTTACATTTCATGGTTTGTGACGAGTTTACGGCTAAGGAAACTATTTTCTTTAGTAACGCCTATACAACTGACACACATGGGATTATCTATTATATTATTATTATTTTTTTTTAAACCTTTTGAAAAATAACAACAATAAGCAGGATTCGATTCCGATCAAAACCGTCAAATTTTGTCACGGAGACTGATGACTTTAGTTCAGTCTTTACCAAATATGTCTGCTACTGGAACTATTAGTGTTGGAACTCTTCTCTTCGCTGGCTGCTGAGGATGGGGACGGAGCGCTTATGGGAATGTCCCGAATGCTGTGATGTCGGTTCCTAAATCAATCAATCAATCAATCAATCAATCAAATGGGATGGAGAGGTGTTTCCAAGGCACCAGGGCCGGGTTATATACTGGCCAAGACCTATTGACGCGTCCTCGTCGAGCGTCCTGGGCAACAGGTCCCTTTGGGGTCCTGGCTAAAGTCAATAGGATCGCCGATTCCTCCGAAGTCAGAGAGTGTCTGCCTTTACGGCGAGGAACCACCAGTCTGCACACCAATAAGCCAGACATGGGACAACGGATACTCATGCAAACCTCAGGTCCTGTATGACATCACACTGATATTGGACAACAGGATGTCTTCATCCGACATACAGGACTTCGCGTTGGAGCTCAAGCCAATGAACACAAGCAAGCAAGCAAGCAATCAATCAAATATGTCTAACTGAGAAAGTTCACTTGCTTTTTTAGAAGATGCCCTACATTTATTCAAACGTGAAAGTTAAACACACATGTCGTGTTATAGCTGTTTACAATGTTATTTAATGCAACTTTAGAGAATGTCCACCAATCAATCACCAGAAACACGCTCACAGCTGTTTTACACCTGGCCCCGCCCCCCGACAGCCTCATCTTGGTTGTCTGTAAACACGAGGGTTTCCTCAACCGAAAGTGTCATAAATAGGATTTTAAATGTCGTTTCAAGTATGGTGCTCCATAGTTGACACTTTTACTTTATTTTTCGCTACATTTATCTGTACCACAATCTGTTAATCTAATCTTAACTGTTTTGTGACCTACATCCTAGCTTCTTCTTCTTCTTCTTCTTCTTCTTCTTCTTCTTCTTCTTCTTCTTCTTCTTCTTCTTCTTCTTCTTCTTCTTCTTCTTCTTCTTCTTCTTCTTCTTCTTCTTCTTCTTCTTCTTCTTACTACTACTACTACTACTACTACTACTACTACTACTACTACTACTACTACTACTACTACTACTACTACTACTACTACTACTACTACTACTACTACTACTACTACTACTACTACTACTACTACTAGTCCACCACCACCACCACCACCACCACTACCACCACCACTGTTTACTCCTAGGCTGTGACTCGTGTCTCTGTTTACTCCTAGGCTGTGACTCGTGTCTCTGTTTACTCCTAGGCTGTGACTCGTGTCTCTGTTTACTCCTAGGCTGTGACTCGTGTCTCTGTTTACTCCTAGGCTGTGACTTGTGTCTCTGTTTGGCGTAAATGTTCATGTCTGGTTGTATTTACAACGGCTGTGAGTATATACAGCTCACCGTCGCACTAGTTTGAGTGACTCGCGTCAAAGTATAAACCCCGTGAATAAATGAGTTGGAAACCAGTGGGAAAGATGGTCTAATAACCGAGCACAGGGAGTATATTGCCTCCTTTCGGGGGGTGGGGTTGCAAATGAAAATTCCTATCTCGGATTCTGAAGAGAAAGAACTGATCGCTGAAGATTTCAACGATCGATCAAAAGACGAGCGGCTGGCCGAGAGGCTAGTATGCCGGACTCTCAATCGGGAGACCTGGGTTCGAATCCTCGGTAAGGTGTGGGATTTTTTTCTGCCGGGGGCAAAAAGAAAATCCTAACCTGCACAGTTCGCGGCGACTGCACTAGCCAGGCGGCCTTAATTCCTCAGGCTCAAAGACCCCTCTGCCATACACCGCAAGGTACTATATTGGCAGTAAATGATAGTTTTGACAGATTAAAAGACAAACAAATGAAACTGGCAGGGCTCTGCCCAGCGTCGGCCTCTCTGTGTTGGATACTGGTCGCGGTACAAGCTTAGCAAATAGACCGGTGAACCAAGATGGAGTCACATATTTCGCTTTACTGTCTAGTTCTGATGCCCTCTCAACAAAGCTGCAGTGATATGGGAGAACAGGAGACTTATCACCTGCCATGTGTTGTGCTGATCATATAGGGACAAACTGTCAGGCAAGTTAAGCCCAGATAAATGTTCATATGTCTTTCAGGCAATGAAGGCATTGCTGAAAGTTTGTCCACCCTGCGCCAAAATGATAGACAAAACACACAGAACAGCGTTTGTCCAACCAGCATGATGGAACGAATGGGTTGAAATTACCGGACAGTATAGAGTACAAAATGATGAGGTGCGAGAAATGCATCAGGGAAAGTATGGGCGGACTCTGTGATTGATGTGCTCGTTGAGAAAACCTTTCAAATATTCTGACATTTATATGACCATAGCCAGATAGAGATAAGTCGTCAAACACCAAACATCCAGGCTTCAGTAGGTACAGCACTAATTACGGACAAGGAAAAACATCAAGAATGCCTCACGCGTTTCGTCCCTCTCTCCTCTTCCTCCCTGCCCGTTTCATTCTGTGCCAATTCCTCCTCTACAGCCCTTGCTGATTCCATCTCTATCCCGCCTCCTCTATTGCCCTCTCTATTTCCATCTCTGTCCATCCCTCCTCTATCTCCCTTACAGTTTCTATATCTATCCCTTTTTATTACAGAGTCATTTTCCCCCCAAATATATGGTTAAAAAAAGAAACTAACTATATTGTGTTTAATTTACGGATTGTGCATACACAACATTGTTGACAAATTGTGAACGTCTCAGAACTGACACCAAGACAGAGTTCCACTTTGCCCGTATATTACTATATTAGAGCTGACAATCACGAGTACTTGAAGATAGGAGGACAGTGTCAGCACAACAGCCTGTTGATCACAGTCGGGATGTTCGCTTGTGGAAGCAGCCAACGAGTTTAACGATGGAAGGTTTACATATCGTGGTTTATGTTGCCGACACTAGTGGCTTTCTGTAGATACGATAGTGTCTTCTTGTTCTAGTCCTGGTTGCGGGATAAGACATAAACACAGGATGTTTGGACTAAGGGGCAACGTGTGCACTGCAGAAAACAGGTATGGGAGAGACTTCAGAAAACAGGTATGGCAGAGACTGCAGAAAACAGGTATGGGAGAGACTGCAGAAAACAGGTATGGGAGAGACTGCAGAAAACAGGTATGGGAGAGACTGCAGAAAACAGGTATGGGAGAGACTGCAGAAAACAGGTATGGGAGAGACTGCAGAAAACAGGTATGGGAGAGACTGCAGAAAACAGGTATGGGAGAGACTGCAGAAAACAGGTATGGGAGAGACTGCAGAAAACAGGTATGGGAGAGACTGCAGAAAACAGGTATGGGAGAGACTGCAGAAAACAGGTATGGGAGAGACTGCAGAAAACAGGTATGGGAGAGACTGCAGAAAACAGGTATGGGAGAGACTGCAGAAAACAGGTATGGGAGAGACTGCAGAAAACAGGTATGGGAGAGACTGCAGAAAACAGGTATGGGAGAGACTGCAGAAAACAGGTATGGGAGAGACTGCAGAAAACAGGTATGGGAGAGACTGCAGAAAACAGGTATGGGAGAGACTGCAGAAAACAGGTATGGGAGAGACTGCAGAAAACAGGTATGGGAGAGACTGCAGAAAACAGGTATGGGAGAGACTGCAGGAAACAGGTATGGGAGAGACTGCAGAAAACAGGTATGGGAGAGACTGCAGAAAACAGGTATGGGAGAGACTGCAGAAAACAGGTATGGGAGAGACTGCAGAAAACAGGTATGGGAGAGATTGCAGAAAACAGGTATGGGAGAGACTGCAGAAAACAGGTATGGGAGAGACTGCAGAAAACAGGTATGGGAGAGACTGCAGGAAACAGGTATGGGAGAGACTGCAGAAAACAGGTATGGGAGAGACTGCAGAAAACAGGTATGGTAGAGACTGCAGAAAACAGGTATGGGAGAGACTGCAGAAAACAGGTATGGGAGAGACTGCAGAAAACAGGTATGGGAGAGACTGCAGAAAACAGGTATGGGAGAGACTGCAGGAAACAGGTATCGGAGAGACTGCAGAAAACAGGTATGGGAGAGACTGCAGAAAACAGGTATCGGAGAGACTGCAGAAAACAGGTATGGGAGAGACTGCAGAAAACAGGTATGGGAGAGACTGCAGAAAACAGGTATGGGAGAGATTATCAACTGGTTAAGTTAGAGTTTACATATGTAACTTTTGTGATTTCTGATGCTGGAAATGTTGACTTGTGTGGGTGTGTGTATATCCCCACTCACCCACCCACACATACACCCATCCACACCCTCCCACACACACACACACACACGCGCGCACACACACACACACGTACCCACACACATATTATGTGCCATGACGATTAGCGTGGGCGGTCATGTTTCGCCAACTCACACGATCACCAGAATCGTCATTTTCAAGCTACCACCATCGATGATGTTGTTATCATTATCAGCATTGCCGCGCGCGCGCACACACACACACACATTCACTCACACACACATCTTCACACAAACTCACAGGGACACACACACACACACACAACATAAATTAAAACCAAACAACAAAACAAACAACATGGCCTATATACCACAATAACACAAATGTGACCCCGACCGTAAGATTAATTACTGTTCCAGTTTTCATCAGATCTTGCAAACTGACACGTTTACTATAGATAATGTTTACCCCGGCAATCTGACGCTTGTAACATAGCGACTTTGTACATCTACAATCTACACCTTGATGTGCTAAACGAGAACTATGGCATGTGACCAGGAAGAAAGGAGAACTTTCAGTAGATGAGACGGAACATGGTGGCACGGGATCAACAACTTCCACAGGCTGTGAGCAAGTGTGAATCCATATTCAAATACTGGTTAATACAGCCGTGAACCTTCACCAGCATCGTGCAGCTGGTCCGTGCAGAACGTGGGCCTCACAAGAGCACATTCAGCTGCCTTGCTTCAAGTAAATTCCCTCCCAGGGTGTCTCTAATGTCCTGTGACCTCCTCTGCTGGTTGACACGAACCTCCTGTTTCAGGAACCACGCCGTCCATTCCTCTCCTTCCCAAGCCACTGCGACTTTTTGTTTAGGCCAGAGAGTTTTAGAGTCCGAGACATAATGGTGATTACAAGCTAGTCTTGATGGATTGTCAGTATTTTATCGTTGATTCACCGTTTCCATCACCTGTACACGAATCTTTGAGCTAAACTTGTCCATAGCAAGCACACAGTAAACTGTATGTACATTGAATCAAGTAGAGTTGTCACGTAGTTGTATCAGTGTTTGTTTATTGCTTGTGCGCTGAGGAAAGCTTTAGCTGTAACGTCCATCTTGTCACGTGTGATTGTGTTCTGGTCAAGCTTATCGATTCTAGTTCTTGGCTTTGTTGATTCACTCGTTGCATGTTTTGATCCACGGCATTTGAAGAATGTCTCTGTAAGAGTTACATTCAAACGCCTCGATTTTCTTGTGTGGTGTTTGTGACATGAAATGTAGTTCTGGTTTTCTCTAATCAGGCAAGGTATGAAATCAAGTGAAAAGTTAGTTGCATGTCCCGTACATAATTTTGCTGCCAACCCCAGCATTTTTTGCTCTTCGTGATGTCTTGGCAAGTCTACATTCAGTAGTTTGCCTTGGCTTTCTGAACGACCGGTACCTATAGCATTTCATAAAAACGCCAACGTAAGACGGTCTGCTGCCAAATCGCCGCAGCTGTGTTTCGAACGCGGGTATGCGGGATTACGAACTGCGTCCGTAACTCCATCGTCACGGAGCCTGCATGACATCAAGTAAAGAATGGGATATTAAACACATGATCTGAAGTGATAATAGACTCTTATTATTTTGGGTCTGTCGGTTTAATACATTCTTGTTTCTTTTCGTTGAAAAAATAAAACCAAATTGGGCAGCTGAATGATGCCACAGGCTGGCGTTTGACCTTCTACTCGAGATCATGGCACTCTACAACTACACCTGACCTGGCGTTTCATTCACCAGACCTGGAGTGGAACATTACACGAATTGTTGGGAAACAACTTTGTGGCAGTGACCATCGGCCAGTCTTTCTAACTGTAGAAAATGAGCTTGTAAGTGAAAGCAGCACCCTCTCGAGGTGGAACTACAAGAAAGCAGACTGGGCAATGTACAAGCATCGCACCAGCATACTGGTTAGAAACCTGAAAACTGAGAAAGACATAAATAAAGCAGTTGAAGAGTTTGGGAAATGCATACTACAGGCAGCACGCGAAACAATACCAAGAGGAGCCCGTAAACATTATAAACCCTACTGGAATAGTGAACTGGAACAGTTGCATAATGATGTGGATATATGTAGAAAACAAGCAGAGGCCAATCCCAGCCAAGAGCACCACAATAAATATCAGCACGCAAAAGCCAAATTTCAAAGGGCCCAACTGCAGGCTAGACGGAAAAGCTGGCAGGAGAAAACAGAGTCACTGAACTTTGAAAAAGACACAAGAAAGTTGTGGAGGCTGTCGTGTCCTCCTTTAAAGTGTCGTCCCTGGAGTGAAGAGAGTCGACACCCACATTATAATATTTTGTTCCTCTCAATATTCTGGAGAATCCACCAGCTTCCGTCCAACACACTCCATCAGCCTATGGACACCTTTTCCTATCACTCTCTCACTGTCGTACTATGCCCCCTTCTCATACTTCCCCAACGCAACATACTCAACAACTCTTGCTTCTAGAAATTAATAAAGAGTAATTTATTAAAATAAAAGTGTAACGTATATGAGACGTGTATGTGAAGAAAATGTGTGTCGTGTATTATAACATAAATGTGTATGTCAGCCTTCAAAGTTCAGGATCATAGTGTACACATCATGGCAAGGATCACACGACACCATTCGAGTCAGTACGAAAAACCTCACCGAAGTCGTATCCTTCTCTCCAGACATGTCCTCCTCCAGGAACTCTGATGACCATGAGATCTGAATCCCATGTAAATATATAATCCGTGGAAAAAAACTGTTATTGTTCCTAACACAACTGTTCCTAACAGTTTATAGAAACTCCGGCTTCATAATTCCGGCGCGGTGAAACAAACATGGAACACTGTCCTATGAACAAGACTTTTTGTCTCTTGATAAATGTTCACTAGTTCTCACTATTAAACAGTTATTGTATCTGGAATAAAATGGCTTGCTTTATTCACTAGATATAGTCTGAAAGTTCTGATTTCCTTGATACGTGGCACAACTACACTTCAATGTTTGGTTTCATCTAATGTGAACATCAGTTCCTACTGATCTAGTTCCTCATGGGCTGAACCTCCATCACTTCAGGTGTGTTAACGATTGGTATTCACTCATGTAGGATACATATACCATTAGACTCCACCGAGCAATGTGTCTTAACTTCTTCCGTTGCGAAAGTTGCTGGCCCATCTCTCCACATCATACTTTATCCGGGATCGGATTTTTTAGTTGTTCCGGGTTCTTCATTCCAACCAGAGGAACCTGTAAAATAAATCATACAACTGGTGATAGCCTCCCCTTCACTGATCTCTATTAGATGATCGTGGGCATCGGCCTCGCTCAGAAAATATAATGTACCCACCAGGGACAGATGAACTGGCCACATAGGTTATCATCAGGCCAAGACAAAAAAAATCAGCAAACAGAATGCGGAACCCCGCCCACCCGGGACACCTACGGGAAGATCCCAATTATCCCTCATTACTCAATTCTCAACTAGTAAAGCTTATCAACACTTCACTAATCTATTTTCAACTAACAGAGCCAAGTATCACTTCCCTACTCTAGTTAGTTTACCACTAACAGTGCTAATCATCACACTATAGTTTTAACAAGCCTACAGCCTATATTAATTAGAACTAATTGACTATATTGACTACCTTATGCACAACCGCCTCATTCCCGGGATGGCTACTACACTTTGCCATAACGACACATGCTAGTTAATGTTAAATTTATCTAGCACTGTAGAGCTCTCCCACAAACACGTCCATCATAATCCACGGTTTTTGTCAACTCCCCATCTCCAATCATGGTTTATGGCAAAACCTCTAATTGATCACGTGACTGTATTCTTCCTGTCCACACAGGTGTTATTTGGACATATCAGCCATTGTCAAGAATCTATTTTCCTGGCTTTAGTCCCTGTCAAAGTTGTCATTACTTGTCCAGATTCTCAAAACAATCTAGAGAGTTACTGTACAGTTCCAACAAAGAGTTTTTCCCCACACGCTGTCAATCTTCTCGATGTTCCGGAAACAAGACTTGACAGATGTACTGTTTCCTGTCTCTCGCTGCCAATTCCGGTTTGTCTCTGACTGTTGACAAACTGTCAACGCATTGTATCTCTTCCTTCTCACTCACCACCAAATGTGTTTATGGGCTGACACGATGTAACCTGTGCAGCTGTGTTTACTCTGTTAGTACGACTGTTGTGGCCTAGAAAATATACGCCAAGCAAACGTCGGTATTATTATCTGGTTAACTCATGGCGAGCTCGTGACATAGGCCCCCTCTTAAGAGAGTAGTCCATCTCACTCTTCTCCACCATGAGTTAAATCCAGATGATTCATTCCTCTTCTTCAGGAGCTGGGTGTCTTGACAAGAAATCCGCTCCAACATTCTCCTTCCCCGGAATGTACTCTACTGTGAAATTATACGGTTGAAGTAACAACGACCACCGCATCAAACGTGCGTTGAGCTTCTGAGAAGTAGCCAGGAACATCAGGGGCTGATGATCTGACTGGACCCGAAACTTAACTCCATACAAATATGGCTGAAATTTTTGCACTGCCCATACGAGGGACAAGCACTCTCTCTCTCGACAGTTGAATAATTCCTCTCCGCCTGTAGAAGTTTCTTACTTGCGTATGCCACAGGTTTCAAAACCGAAGCATCGTCTTTTCCTTCCTGTAACAAAGCGGCTCCAATTCCAATCGCACTCGCATCTGTTCTCAACACAAATTGTTTTGAAAGGTCAGGGAGCTGTAATACAGGTTTGCTGACCAAGGCCTCCTTTAACTGACTATAGGCATTCTCACATTCTGGAGTCCAAATGATTTGTTCCGGGAATCCCTTTTTCAAGGTTTCCGTCAACGGAGCTCCCAATTCAGTGAAATGTGGGATAAATTTGTGGTAGAACCCACACAACGAGAGAAAAGATCGCACATCCTTCTTCGTTTTTGGCCTTGGTGCATTTCTGATTTTCTCCAGGTTCTTCTCTTCTGGGACAATGTGTCCGGGAGTGATGGTGTGACCTAGAAATTCCAGAGTCTGGTAACCAATCATGCACTTGGTTGGACGAGCAGTAAGCCCTGCTTCCTTGAGCCTATTAAACACTCTCTCCAAGGATTGTAAGTGGTCATCCAAGCTGTCACTGGAAATCAGAATATCATCCATGAATGAGATGATGGATGGATCCTGTAACGGATCTAGTAAAGTCCTCATCATGCGTGTAAACACACTGGGTGCATTGCTGAGTCCAAAGGGCATGACCTTGAATTCGTAGTGTCCACTGGGTGTACTGAAAGCTAACAGTGGTCGAATCTCCGGTTTGACTGGTATCTGATAGTACCCCCGACTCAGATCCACCTTTGAAAAGTACCGAGCCTTATGGAGCCTAGCGAATAGCTGAGTTGGATTCGGCAAAGGTTCCACCTGAAATTGTGTGTGACTGTTCAGAAGTCGGTAATCTATACACAACCGGTGTTCTCCACTTGGTTTGCGTAACAAAACTACCCCCGCATTGTATGGGGATGTGGATGGTGCAATCACGTCATCCTCCAGCAGTTTTTGTATTTCCTCCTCCAGGGCCTTTTCTTTAGAGAATGGCACTGGGTAAACCTTTTGGCGAACAGGCTCCTGTGTGGTCAAAGTCATCTCGAACTCAACCAACCTCGTTCGTCCTGGTTTATCAGTCAGTATCTCCTTATGAGACTTGAGAACCTGGGTTATCCTTTCCCTCTCCTGGGAGGTCAGATCAGGGTTCACTTTCACATCCCTATAGGTTTCCTGGTGTACCAAGGGATATTCCCTGCCCTCGCTGGTTCCCACTTCTGTCTCCACTGCAACTGCCATTGCCATGAGGTGAGCTGCCTTGTCTCCGGGTCTCTCTTCGTATTTCCGCAAGAGATTGATATGGAAAATCTTCGACTTTCCCCTGATCCGGATCT
The DNA here is from genome assembly GCA_963921405.1 of Cepaea hortensis. Taxonomy (NCBI): domain Eukaryota; kingdom Metazoa; phylum Mollusca; class Gastropoda; order Stylommatophora; family Helicidae; genus Cepaea; species Cepaea hortensis. The sequence continues at coordinate 159,996,284 of OY992879.1, read as the reverse complement.
GATAGTTGGTTCTGGATATTACCCTTTCCACGGGAAATGGTCCTTGCCAACCTATCTCCAGTTTGTTGTTTCCCGTTGGGAGTAGCAACAAGACTTTATCTCCTACCTCTAGAGATCTTTCTTTAGACCTACGGTTGTAGTAAGCCGCATGTCTTTTTCTGGCCTTTTTCAAGTTTTGATTTGCCAGAGTCCATCCCTTGTGGAGTTTTTCTTTCAGTTCCTCCACGTATTGATAGGATGAGATCACTTCTTCTGACGTCCCCTCTTCAGTCCAACTCCTCAACATGGCTTCCAACGGTCCTTTGATTGGACGACCAAACAGCAACGTAGCGGGTGGTAGTCCTGTTGAGCCATGAGGAACTTCCCGATAGGCAAAGAGTGCTGCTGGGATATATTCATCCCACCTATCAGGTTTTTCCTGCGCTAGTTTCCTGAGCATTGTCATCAACGTGCCGTTGAAACGCTCTACTTGTCCATTGGCTTGAGGGTGGTAAGGGCTGGTATGTATGTGGTTAGAGTGAAACACCCTAAATACCTCCTCCATGAGTTTTCCACAAAACTGAGATCCATTGTCCGTCAGAATTTGATCCGGAAAGCCTAATCTGGTAAAGGCCTCCATCAGTGCGTCCGCCACTCTTTTCGAGTCAATCGTGGTCAACGGTATAGCCTCACCCCACATTGTACAGCAATCCACCATTGTGAGTATATACATGTTCCTCTTCCTAGTCCTGGGAAGTGGACCCACGATATCGATGGCTACCCTCTCGAAAGGAGAGTTCATGATGGGCATCTCACCCAACATCACCGGTGCTGTCCAGTGTTTCGGTGCCACCCTCTGGCACTCAGGGCATGACTTCACATACCGACGCACATCATCTGTCATTCCCGGCCAATAGTAGTGGCAGGAAATCCGCTGCATGGTGGCGGCAATACCCATGTGTCCACTAAAGGAGATGGTATGCCCCATATGAAGAATCTGGGACCGGTGAGCTTTCGGGACGACCAACTGACCGTATAGGTTGTCTCCCCTTCCTGCTCTCCTGTAGAGTATCCTATTCTTCATGTAGTACTGCCCCCGTCCTGGTGGATCAGCACTTTTCTGCAGCTTTTTGTAGCAAGGACGTAAAGTATCATCCTCACTCTGGGCAGTTCGTAGCTCCCCCGGCATTGGGTTAGTCACAATTGCGTCTGCCTCTTCCGTTTTCGTCTGAGAGCGAGTCTGCATTGCTCCCATATGGATTGGCTCCCTGGGCATTCCCAGAAAGACATACCGGCAACCTAGGATGACTGGAAAAATGGGATCGGTCAATACAGCGGCCTTGATGGTGCCGGTGACGTACCTTGACCGAATCTCCACATTAGCAATGGGCAACTTCATGGTTACAGCACTCTTCTGTGCAGGCTGTATGTCCAATGTTTCACCTGTGAATTGTTCTGGATGTACCAGATCCGCAGAAATCACGGCCTCCCCGTCCAGTCCTGTGTCGTATAAACACTCCACTTGACGACCGTTAACCTCTACCAATTCCACTACAGGTGGTTTTTCCTGGTCTGGAGTCTCTTCCTCGGCCTCGACCTGTTCGGTGGGCTCCACCTTAGGTTTCCCCGGGCACACGACGAATTGAGTGTCTCCTGACTTTCCCCTGCAGTCAATAGCATTGTGCGTATTCGACTGGCATTGGTTGCACCATTTCCCTGTCCTAGATTTTCTATTGCCAGACTTGAGTGAGCTCTCCTGGTGGCGAGCTTCCTTGTTGACCTTGGCATTTTCTGTGACAACCTCCTTGGAAGTCACTTGACATGCTGCGAAGTGAGGGTTCTTAGCCTTCGATTTGCAGTCCCTCGTATTGTGAGAGGGTGACTTACAAATTGAACACCACTTCTCCGACCATGGTCGTTTAGGTGTAGAGCTTGAAGTGCTCTTGCTTCCCTCCTTCTTCTTCTCTGAACTATCCTCTGATTTTTGCACATAAGGTTCCCACTTTTTTGTTCCTGAGTTTTTGGTTTTCTTCTTGTCATGTTTCTCTTGACTTTTGGAGTTGGTGGAAAGGTTTTCCCCTGCCTCCCCATGTACCTCGACGAACCGTTCTGCTAATTTAGTCACGAGGTCAATACGTTCCGCTCCTTGTTCTCCCAGGAACGTCCTGAGAGGTTTAGACATTTGCTTCTTCAGCTGGTCGACCACCATGAGCTCTTCCAGACTCCCATAGTCATGTGCGAACCCAGCCAAATCCATCCACTTATGGAGATAAGATTTTAGACGCAAACTGTAGGCGGCAAACAACTCCCCCGGTTCTCGTTTCGCTGCTCGAAATTTTTTCCGGTAGGTATGTGACGTAACCTCGAATCGTTTCAGCAGAGCCGTCTTTAACTCGTCATAATTGTTCTCATGTCCTGGTGGCAGGCGAGAATAAACCTCGTAACCGGTCCCGCGTAATCCCTGGGATAGCTTAAGATTCCATTTGTTACGCTCCAGACCCATAGCAACTGACATAGCCTCGAAGCGTTGAAGGTATTGGTCAATCTTCTCTTTGTCCTCCTCGTAGACCGCTAAAGGAAACTTCATAGCATGGTACCCATGTCCACCTACTGGTGTTGACCCTGGGATGGAGGAACCTCCAACTGCTCCCTCAGTTTCTCCATTAGATTGACTCTTGAGCTCGAGTTCCCGCATCCGGTACTCGTGCTCCCTCTTCTGTGCTTCTTGTTCAGCTTCTAATTTCCTAGCTGCTTGCTCAGCTTCAAATTTCCTAGCTGCTTGCTCAGCTTCCAATTTCCTAGCTGCTTGCTCAGCTTCCAATTCCATCCTTCTCAATTCCAGCTCGGCCTTTCGATCTTCCCTTTCCGCTTGACGATACTCTCTCTCCACTTCCTGTATGTAATCCGTTAGAGAAGACCCAGCCAATCCCATTTCTTCCCCCCTTGCCTTTAATTCTAACGTGCTAAGTTTAGGGGTGGCCATTATACAGAGAGGTAAGCTAGCAGGTCTAGTACAATATAACTGCAAATTACTATACAGATATATGAACAAGTACTATAAATCTAGATATTACCACACACAGTACATTCACTCAGTGACAAGAGTAGAATCAGGACCACAGACCTATGCAGACGTGTGAAGTGTGAACAGGTAAGATATTAGTCCTAACCCCTATCCACATTCACTCTAGCTGGATTCTCCAAACTGATATCTCCCTCTTATAACTAGTGATCCCGTGTCAAAAGACCCCGTTGTCAGAAGATCCCCCTGTCAAACGTTCCTGTTTGCAGGAGATCTCGCTGTCCAAGGATTCCGTTTACGGGAGATCCCGCTGTCCAAGGATTCCGTTTACGAGAGATCCCGCTGTCCAAGGATCCCGTTTACGAGAGATCCCGCTGTCCTAAGATCCCGGACGAGCCCCCAATAATGTCGTGTCCTCCTTTAAAGTGTCGTCCCTGGAGTGAAGAGAGTCGACACCCACATTATAATATTTTGTTCCTCTCAATATTCTGGAGAATCCACCAGCTTCCGTCCAACACACTCCATCAGCCTATGGACACCTTTTCCTATCACTCTCTCACTGTCGTACTATGCCCCCTTCTCATACTTCCCCAACGCAACATACTCAACAACTCTTGCTTCTAGAAATTAATAAAGAGTAATTTATTAAAATAAAAGTGTAACGTATATGAGACGTGTATGTGAAGAAAATGTGTGTCGTGTATTATAACATAAATGTGTATGTCAGCCTTCAAAGTTCAGGATCATAGTGTACACATCATGGCAAGGATCACACGACACCATTCGAGTCAGTACGAAAAACCTCACCGAAGTCGTATCCTTCTCTCCAGACATGTCCTCCTCCAGGAACTCTGATGACCATGAGATCTGAATCCCATGTAAATATATAATCCGTGGAAAAAAACTGTTATTGTTCCTAACACAACTGTTCCTAACAGTTTATAGAAACTCCGGCTTCATAATTCCGGCGCGGTGAAACAAACATGGAACACTGTCCTATGAACAAGACTTTTTGTCTCTTGATAAATGTTCACTAGTTCTCACTATTAAACAGTTATTGTATCTGGAATAAAATGGCTTGCTTTATTCACTAGATATAGTCTGAAAGTTCTGATTTCCTTGATACGTGGCACAACTACACTTCAATGTTTGGTTTCATCTAATGTGAACATCAGTTCCTACTGATCTAGTTCCTCATGGGCTGAACCTCCATCACTTCAGGTGTGTTAACGATTGGTATTCACTCATGTAGGATACATATACCATTAGACTCCACCGAGCAATGTGTCTTAACTTCTTCCGTTGCGAAAGTTGCTGGCCCATCTCTCCACATCATACTTTATCCGGGATCGGATTTTTTAGTTGTTCCGGGTTCTTCATTCCAACCAGAGGAACCTGTAAAATAAATCATACAACTGGTGATAGCCTCCCCTTCACTGATCTCTATTAGATGATCGTGGGCATCGGCCTCGCTCAGAAAATATAATGTACCCACCAGGGACAGATGAACTGGCCACATAGGTTATCATCAGGCCAAGACAAAAAAAATCAGCAAACAGAATGCGGAACCCCGCCCACCCGGGACACCTACGGGAAGATCCCAATTATCCCTCATTACTCAATTCTCAACTAGTAAAGCTTATCAACACTTCACTAATCTATTTTCAACTAACAGAGCCAAGTATCACTTCCCTACTCTAGTTAGTTTACCACTAACAGTGCTAATCATCACACTATAGTTTTAACAAGCCTACAGCCTATATTAATTAGAACTAATTGACTATATTGACTACCTTATGCACAACCGCCTCATTCCCGGGATGGCTACTACACTTTGCCATAACGACACATGCTAGTTAATGTTAAATTTATCTAGCACTGTAGAGCTCTCCCACAAACACGTCCATCATAATCCACGGTTTTTGTCAACTCCCCATCTCCAATCATGGTTTATGGCAAAACCTCTAATTGATCACGTGACTGTATTCTTCCTGTCCACACAGGTGTTATTTGGACATATCAGCCATTGTCAAGAATCTATTTTCCTGGCTTTAGTCCCTGTCAAAGTTGTCATTACTTGTCCAGATTCTCAAAACAATCTAGAGAGTTACTGTACAGTTCCAACAAAGAGTTTTTCCCCACACGCTGTCAATCTTCTCGATGTTCCGGAAACAAGACTTGACAGATGTACTGTTTCCTGTCTCTCGCTGCCAATTCCGGTTTGTCTCTGACTGTTGACAAACTGTCAACGCATTGTATCTCTTCCTTCTCACTCACCACCAAATGTGTTTATGGGCTGACACGATGTAACCTGTGCAGCTGTGTTTACTCTGTTAGTACGACTGTTGTGGCCTAGAAAATATACGCCAAGCAAACGTCGGTATTATTATCTGGTTAACTCATGGCGAGCTCGTGACAGAGGCTAATAAAACAGCTTAACGATGAGGGCACAGGGAGAAACTCAAAAATTGCGCTACATAAAGACGGAAACACCTTAACAGGAAAGCAAGCAGCTGACCATTTTGCGGTCTCATTCGCACAAGATAACAATATTGAAATTAGTCCAGAGAAACAACAGGAGATTCGAGAGAAATGGCAAAATACAGGACAGAAGGAAGTTGTACATGAGGTTATGGAGACACCTATCACATTCATTGAACTGGAACTAGCCATTTCAAAACTGAAAATGAGAAAATCACCAGGAGCTGATGGTATCTCCAATGAAATGATCAGGAACCTAGGAACAGAGGCCAAAGCAAAGCTGCTACAGATCTTTAATAATACATGGACCTTAGGCAGTGTTCCACAAGTCTGGAGAGAAGCAATCATGATACCCCTCCTAAAATCTGGGAAAGACAGTTCCATTGCCTCCAGCTACAGACCCATTAGCCTCACCAGTTGTCTCTGCAAAACAATGGAACGCGTCATCAATCACAGACTACAGTGGTACATTGAAAGTGAAAACATCCTTGTGCCACAACAGGCTGCCTTTAGGCAGTAATACTCTACGGAAGATCAGACAACCTACCTCTCTCAAGAAATTGAGGATGCATTCCAAGAGAAGAAGCTGGTACTTGCGGCTTGGATAGATCTGAAGAAAGCCTTTGACAAAGTCTGGAAAGAAGGTCTGATGAAGAAACTGAGAAACTGTAAAGTCAATGGAAGAATGTACAAATGGGTAAAAGCATACTTGCACAACAGAAGAGCCCGAGTACAGATAGACGGACTCAAGAGCAAGAAAGTACTACTGCGTCACGGAGTTCCCCAGGGCGGAGTATTGTCCCCCACACTCTTTCTAATCTTCATCAATGATCTTGTTGCTAATCTACCGCATGGAATTAAAGCGGCAATGTACGCTGATGACCTGGTTTTGTGGAGCGCAAATGAACATGCATCAGTGGCCACCATATTGCTACAAAGAGCTGTAGATACATTTGTTGCATGGGCGGATAGATGGTGTATCAGCATAAACACTGACAAGTGCAGCACCACTCTATTTACCCTTTCTCCGAAACAAAAGGCAGGGAGCATTCAGATAAATGGAACACCCATAAGAGAAGATAAGGAACCAACATACCTTGGTGTAACATTCGACGACAGGCTGACATGGAGAAAACACATAAAAAAAAGCAGTAGCAAAAGTCAGAAGGAAAATTGCCATCCTGAGAAAGCTAACTGGAACCACTTGGAGAGCCAGTGGGAAAATACTTAGCAAAGTTTATCAACAGAGCATACGACCACACTTGGAATACGGGTCAACTGCGTGGTGTTCAGCATCAAAAACTACATTGCAGGAGCTGGACAAGGTGCAAAATCAAGCTCTTAGAGTCATCACAGGAGGGATGAAATCAACCCCTATAGTAGCAATGTAGAAAATGGGGAGGACACAAGCTTTAAGAGAACGCAGAGATACAAAAACACTAATACAAACAGAAAAGTTTCTCAGCTTGCCAGGCCACCCTATGAAGAACAGATTTGAAAACTTAGCTATGGGGCGGTTGAAAAGAAGTAGTTTCATCCACCAGGCCAAACAACTCTGCAGAGAAACCATCGATCTTCCCACAGTTGATATCCCCCTGACAACTATTCCAGAGCGAACCCCGTGGAAAGATGAACATAGAATATCACTACAAATCCAGACAAAAGTGAGAGGAATATTTGACAAGGAAGAACAGAACAGTGTACAGCGCAGAACAGCCACTCTCAGCTTCCTTGATGACGAATACCCACAGGACCTCTGGATCCGAGTCTACACAGATGGGTCAGCACAAAATGCTGTTCGAAATGGAGGAGCGGGAGTGTATATAGAATACCCGAATAATACTAGAGACACGGACAGAATTCCAACAGGAAAGTACTGCCATAATTATGATGCTGAAATTGAGGCAATCAAGATAGCCACAGAGAAATTACAAAATACCAGCGGGACGCAGAGGTGTTTCCAAGGCATCAGGGCCGGGTTATATACTGGCCAAGACCTATTGACGCGTCCTCGTCGAGCGTCCTGGGCAACAGGTCCCTTCGGGGTCCTGGCTAAAGTCAGTAGGATCGCCGATTCCTCCGAAGTCGGAGAGTGTCTGCCTGTACGGCGAGGAACCACCAGTCTGCACACCAATAAGCCAGACACGGGACAACGGATACTCACGCAAACCTCAGGTCCTGTATGACATCACACTGATGTTGGACAACAGGATGCCTTCATCCAACATACAGGACTTCGCGTTGGAGCTCAAGCCAACGAACACAAGCAAGCAAGCAACAAAATACCAGCCATGGTACACAACCTGTGGTGATATTGACAGATGCAAAATCCGTAATAGAGGCAAACCTGTCTGGGAAATTGCCAGTTCTGAGGACACTACTTTCTGAACTTAGCAGTCATCGTAAGATCACCATACAGTGGATACCATCCCACTGTGGAATCCCCGGAAACGACAGAGCTGATCGATTGGCTAAGGAAGGAACACAAGAAGAACAACCAGATGTGCCTATTACATACCACCAAAAGAAAAGAATGATCAAATCAGTCAGAAGGCCACCAAACCTTACTCAAGACGACTACCACGTTATGGACAGACCAGAACAGGTCATTCTTCTGCGCCTCAGAACAGGACACAATAGATTACGCAACCACATGTATACAAAATTCAAGATTGGTGACTCAGTCATGGGCACATGGGGTTTGGCGTTGCTGACAGCAGAGCACATACTCCAGGATTGCCCAAACTACAACATATCCAGGCGAACCTTCTTTCCTAGAGAGACAACAGTGGAAGATAAACTCTATGGACCGCTGAATGAACTAAAAAAGACTGTTAGATTCATACAAGAGACAACATTGCAGTTATAAACATATTTCAGGCGAACGAAAGAAGAAGAAGAAGCTAGAAGCAATGTGCATGTCAAAGTCCACCTTGTGAAATTCTGTACTCATGCTTAACTGAATAGAGTAGATGCTATCACTTGCCAAATAAGATTTCTCTGAAAAATATTGTTGATGAGAAGGTAACCTGGTATACGTGTTTCCTCAATTAGAATTGATTCCATGACCTGCTGGGCGTGGCCTTGCCCTCTGTGGACCGCCTACTGGACACCCCCACCAACATGGCCGCGACGTCTGCTGTGCGAGAACCGATACTTCTGTGCCTGCAGCAAAACTGGATGGGTGATATCTGCCGCCGTTATACTCACTTACTTTTTAATTATGGATATTCTTTTATTTACACGTCTCCAAAACGCCAATCTTGTGATTGACTCCAAGGGCGGCCAGCTGGACGAAATCTACACACCAATAACACATCTGTCCATCAAAGCTCTTCTAAACGACCACCCAAGCCAGTTTATGATTGCCCCAAGCACTGAATACTTTAACTTGATCACAAAGTTTAGCTCCGTGTTCAGTTTCATAACTCCAAACATGATCTCTGTGGGTCATCTCATCATCGGGTTTGTTGCCTGCAAGTTCATAGCTTCTGACAACCTCCAGGATCGACGCATTGGTGTTATTTTGTACGAGTATCGCACCTGGGTAGATGCCCTTGACGGTACAGTCCACCGAGCCCAGGATTGTCTACATCTGCAGTACCACTCCGACCACTCCACCTTCGGATACGCCATCGACTCTCTGTTCGACACCCTTGGTGGGATATTCCTATGCTTTGGCATTTTCTTTTATCTCTTGAAAATGCGTGGACCAGAACAGTCGCAACTTCCCTTATGTTCACCAGCTTGTGCTGCCCCA
>OY992879.1:159819542-159984542 GCA_963921405.1 Cepaea hortensis | reverse complement strand
GCCCCATCCACCCTAGGGGTTTTTCTCTACCCTCACTATTTTATTTCTCAGGACTGGCTGTTTTTCTCATAGCCAGGTCAGTCACTTTACTGTCTCCCACTTTCATCCATTCTTTCTCATGCCCGGTCACTCAACTCACTGTCAATGACCCAGGCTTATGTCATCATCATCATCATCATCATCATCATCATCATCATCATCATCATCATCATCATCATCATCATCATCATCATCATCATCATCATCATCATCATCATCATCATCATCATCATCATCATCATCATCATCGTCGTCATCATCATCATCATCATCATCATCATCATCATCATCATCATCATCATCATCATCACCGCCACCACCACCACCACTATCATCACCAACACCATTATCATCACCACTATCATCATCATACCACCATAAACATCATTATCAACATCATCATCACACCACTATCATCACCAACACCATCATCATCACCACTATCATTATTATACCACCATAAACATCATTATCAACATCATCACCATCATCATCATTATCATCACCTCCATCATCATCAAATTATCACCATCATTATCAACATCCTCACCTCCACCATCATCAATATCAGCAGCACTGTATCACAAACTCCATCACTAAAATACAGGTTTAAAAACATGTCTACATCAATGATTGCCTACAAGACAGGTTTACAAACATGTGTAATCCAATGATTGCCTGCAAGACAGGCATACAAACATGTCTACATCAATGATTGTATTCAAGACAGGTTTAATATCGTGTGTACATCAATGGTTGCCCGCAAGATAGCTTCACTAACATGTGTACATCAATAAACGACAGCGCTAAGAAAGTGTATGTGTCATGCAAGCACAACAAGTAGACTAGAGAAATCCGAGCAGAAGAATGGCACAGTGGAATGTGAGAACAGAACTCTGCCCACATCATGCACAAGTGTCCACCGTACAGTAGCCAATACCGCCAGGAACTGAAGTATGTCAAGGACGCCTGTATGCGGCAGAAGGCTTATTGGGTATATTGTGCTAGACGCATATGTTATAGACCAATCAGCAATTAGTGGGCGGTATGGTTAGTACCATGTCGGCAACCTTTGCTTCCCTCGACATTTTATGTTACCCACCACCACCAGGGCTGCAGGCGAGTGGCCAGCCATGAGTGGCCACGCCTCCCGGTACTGTCAGCCATGTTCAGAAGGTATAGAGGTGAGTGTCCAGCCATGAGTGGCCACGCCTCCCGGTACTGTCAGCCATGTTCAGAATGTATAGAGGCGCGGCAGACATTCGGACTCCTGTGCATGTATCTGGACAATTCTATAGTGGCAAGAGGTGTTCTAGAGGACAAATAGCTTGGGCGTGAAAACAAAGGAGAATAATTGTGCTGATTTGTAGACCTCCTTTTCTTATCCCTCCCCCCCCCCTATTTTCCCCTGTAATTCACCCACTGTCGTGTTCTGTGTGTATTGCCTGTCTTCTGTTGTTTGTCTCTGTGGTTACTCACAGCTTTGTCTTTTATTAAAACCCCTGTCTAGATATTGTATCTATGGCTACTGCCCTTATCTTATTGATGGCTGACCTGAGAGATGGGTCAGCGACCCAATACTCTGCCAGTAGCTGGTAGTTGTATGTTTGTGTTCACCATGCCAGTAGCTGATACTTGTATGATTGTGTTCACCATGCCAGTAGCTGATACTTGTATGTTTGTATTCAACATGCCAGTAGCTGGTAGTTGTATGTTTGTGTTCACCATGCCAGTAGCTGATACTTGTATGATTGTGTTCACCATGCCAGTAGCTGATACTTGTATGTTTGTATTCAACAATGCCAGTAGCTGATAGTTGTATGATTGTGTTCACCATGCCAGTAGCTGATACTTGTATGATTGTGTTCAACATGCCAGTAGCTGATAGTTGTATGATTGTGTTCACCATGCCAGTAGCTGATACTTGTATGATTGTGTTCAACATGCCAGTAGCTGATACTTGTATGTTTGTGTTCAACATGCCAGTAGCTGATACTTGTATGATTGTGTTCACCATGCCAGTAGCTGATACTTGTATGATTGTTTTCACCATGCCAGCAGCTGATACTTGTATGATTGTGTTCACCATGCCAGTAGCTGATACTTGTATGATTGTGTTCACCATGCCAGTAGCTGATACTTGTATGATTGTGTTCACCATGCCAGTAGCTGATTGTTGTATGTTTGTGTTCACCATGCCAGCAGCTGATAGTTGTATGTTTGTGTTCACCATGCCAGCAGCTGATACTTGTATGATTGTGTTCAACATCTGCAGGAGTTTCTCCGCTACACACACTACCTACTTCTGCTGGTTGCAGTGCTTCTCTACATCATTACCGAAGTCTACATTCAACATGTAAGTCCCTCACATCGCTTGTGTTGTACCACCCCATTATACCTCACATTATATGTATTGTATCACCTCAGTATATACCTCACATCTGTGCTGTACTATCTCAGTATATACTTCACATCTGTGTGCTGTACCACCTTAGTATATACCTCACATCTGTGTGCTGTACCACCTTAATATATACCTCACGTCGCTGTACCATCTCAGTATATACCTCACATCGCGTGTGTTGTACCACCTCAGTATATACCTCACATCTGTGTTGTACCATCTCAGTATATACCTCACGTAGCTGTACCATCTCAGTATATACGTCACGTCGCTGTACCACCACAGTATATACATCACATCTGTGTTGTACCATCTCAGTATATACCTCACGTCGCTGTACCATCTCAGTGTATACCTCACGTCGCTGTACCACCTCAGTATATACCTCACGTCGCTGTACCATCTCAGTATATACCTCACGTCGCTGTACCACCTCAGTATATACCTCACGTCGCTGTACCATCTCAGTATATACCTCACGTCGCTGTACCACCTCAGTGTATACCTCACGTCGCTGTACCATCTCAGTATATACCTCACGTCGCTGTACCACCTCAGTATATACCTCACGTCGCTGTACCACCTCAGTATATACCTCACGTCGCTGTACCATCTCAGTATATACCTCACGTCGCTGTACCATCTCAGTATATACCTCACGTCGCTGTACCATCTCAGTATATACCTCACGTCGCTGTACCACCTCAGTATATACCTCACGTCGCTGTACCATCTCAGTATATACCTCACGTCGCTGTACCATCTCAGTATATACCTCACATCTGTGTTGTATCACCTCAGTATATACCTCACATCTGTGTGGTGTACAACCTCAGTATATACCTCACATCTGTGTGGTGTACAACCTCAGTATATACCTCACATCTGTGTGGTGTACAACCTCAGTATATATCTCACATCTGTGCTGTATCACCTCAGTATATACCTCACAGCTGTGTTGTACCATCTCAGTATATACCTCACATCTGTGTTGTACCATCTCAGTATATACCTCACATCTGTGTTGTACCATCTCAGTATATACCTCACATCTGTGTTGAACCATCTCAGTATATACCTCACGTCGCTGTACCATCTCAGTATATACCTCACATCTGTGTTGTACCATCTCAGTATAAACCTCACATCGCTGTACCACCTCTGTATATACCTCACATCGCTGTACCATCTCAGTATAAACCTCACATCGCTGTACCACCTCAGTATATACCTCACATCTGTGTCCTGTACCACCTCAGTATATACCTCACGTCGCTGTACTACCTCAGTATATACCTCACATCTGTGTGCTGTACCACCTCAGTATATACCTCACGTCGCTGTAAAATCTCAGTATATACCTCATGTCGCTGTACCACCTCAGTATATACCTCATGTCGCTGTACCATCTCAGTACATACCTCACATCTGTGTTGTACCATCTCAATACATACCTCACATCTGTGTTGTACCAGCTCAGTATATACCTCACATCTGTGTTGTACCAGCTCAGTATATACCTCACGTCTGTGTTGTACCATCTCAGTATATACCTCACATCTGTGTTGTACCAGCTCAGTATATACCTCACATCTGTGTTGTACCATCTCAGTATATACCTCACGTCTGTGTTGTACCATCTCAGTATATACCTCACATCTGTGTTGTACCATCTCAGTATATACCTCACATCTGTGTTGTACCATCTCAGTATATACCTCACGTGGCTGTACCATCTCGGCATACCTGACACCACCCATGTTGTACTATTTCATCATACTTCACATCACATGTGTTGTACCATGTCGAAATACGTCACATTAGTTGCGATGTACAAACTCATCATACATCACATCACTTTGTACAATTTCAGAAGACCTAACATCATTTGTGCTATGCCATTGTTGACAGACAGACAGACAGACAGACAGACAGGCAGATAGACAGACAGACAGACAGACAGACAGACAGATGTACTGTTATTTGTCAATTGTTTCCATTTCAAGATCCGGGATGTACTCCATTTGCCTCACTGACCTGACAACAGCCACCCTTCATCAAGAAGCTGGGTGGTCTTGTATGCCGGCTGTACTGTCACCATGTGCAGAAGGACACACTCCAAACGACAAGCTTCACGGGCAGCTGGCAATGGCAACAGCAACGATGGACGTCCACAGCCACGACTCACAGATATGCCAACAGCAACGATGGACGTCCACAGCCACGACTCACAGATATACAGACAAGAGACACACACAATGGGCAGCGACACCACGACCTGAGAGGACATGACTTCTGGTCGCAACACGTGGAGAGTGAGGATGCATTGTCAGACATCATCTTGCGCCATGTGAGAGGAGACTAGGTCAACAGGCAGAGAGAACAGGGCGGTTCATAATTACATTCATAAATATTGATTGGCGCTCATACAAGGTGAACAAAGAAGCAGGAACTGTAGGACATGCTGTTAAAAATTAGTTGTATATCCTTTACAGGACGTGCAGTCAACCCCAGTATTTTATGGCTGTACGTGATCTCTTGGCAAATTTATTTTAATATATTTTAAATTTTTTTTATAATGATAATAAAAGTAATGTGGTCAGTATGACATCTTCTCCTTCCCAAGACATTTTCTGGTCAGTCGTTTAGGCTGGGTCGACCTGGGGTACACAGGGGCACACCCACTTGATGCGAGTTTAAATCTCTGACCACTGGGTCGGCAGCAAGCGGGCTAGTCACTGTCCTACGGCAGCACTCTTTGTGGTCAGTGGTAGAATATCATTGTGCCGAACCAGAGTGTCTTGATGGCAAGAGGTGCCCCAGTCCCACACATGTCAAGAGGCACCCCATGCGGTTCCCGTGATTGACTGGTGAATTGTCAGGTGATAAACGACTGGATTAACATCAGACATAAACAGTAACAGTGACAGACAACTCTATCAGGACAGTTCAAAGTTCTTTTTTTTTTTTTTACTGGGTTGTAGGTAGGTGAAACAACAAATGTTCTTGCTCACAAATAGGAATAATACATGTCTGGCATTGTTGTCTCAATATCCTATGTTATTACACAGATAAACATAGTTTATGATGGAATGAATAAACTAGATAATATAAAACTCAAATGAAGTTATTTCCCTCTTTCTGTATACTTTGATTGTTTCCCTTGCACTTGTCGTACTCGTTAAGAAGAACACTATGGCCGTCTTCTAGATGAGGTTCATTGTCCGGTTTTAACTGGATGTCTTCTTGGGAGGAATAGAAGACATTCTCTTGCAGGACAGTCCTATGCATGTCCTCGTTTGGCCTCAGCTGGTGTCTTCTCAAGTGAGGTGTTGTTAAAATTCTCAACCTCTGAAACAACACAAGAAACAACATATTTTCCCCACATGTTTTGCGTGCACATCTCTTTCAGAAACATTCAACAGAGGCACATGTGGGCTCATTTATTATATGGTATAACGAAGACACAAACAATGAATTTTTCGATTTATTGCGTTACGTATTTCGCTGCACCTCGTCAGGTACATACTGCAGAAATCACACAACATAAACTAAAATAATTCCATAAATCATTCACGCTGAAATAAACAACACACATATTCACACAGTAATTTGGATTTTCGACCACGGCCATTTTAAACTGACTATCATGTCTTTTTGCTTGAAAAAAGTTGGCTTTTTTAAATGAATGGCAATTGCCTCTGCAAGCTTCAGCAAGTGACCATTTTGTGTGTTAAACATCACACGAAACGCATTGTCCCTATCAATCACGTGACCGGTTTCCAAAATGTGTCGTCCAATCGATGACATAGGAGATTTGTGGTGTGTTGGCTGGGCCAAGTTCCCAGAGTGGTTGTTTATGATTCTGTCAATGAGTATTCTTCTTTGATGTCCAGATCTTGTAGAGTGTCGGTTAGTTTTCTTCTTATTAATCCCCGCTTTTCTAAGAATATGGTATTTCCTTCTTCTTTTGTCCCACAGCTTTTGTAGTGAAGCGTCACAGAGAGGAAGCAGGTGCCATGTTCTGTTTTTCCCTGATCTTGTTGCTGGTGCTAATACTATATTTGATTTCTTTATTGTCTCCTCTACTCCATCCATCCATCTCTTCCTGGGTCGTCTTCTCACCTTGCAACCCGATGTTGCGACGCTGAACGGTCTAACCGCTGGTTGAATTTGATCGTCTAGTTAAATATCCTAACTATTTAATTCTTTGGTGTTCTATAAAGGCAGTAATCGGTGTTTTCCATGTAAGTTTGTAGGACTACCATGTCTGACATTGGTAACATCGTACTGGGCACCTTCTGTACTGTAGATATGTTTCTATTTGGATGTTTTACGACAGGAACTGTTTTATACAATCTAAGTTACTTATGTGCATATCCTTTACCGAATGTCGCAGTCAAACCTAGCATTTTTTGACTGTGATACCTTGGCAAGTTTATATTCAGTAGTTTGCAATGCTTTCTGAACGACCGGCTCTCATACTGTTCTATGAGAACCAACACAAGGCGGTCTTCTGCCAAATCGCCCGCAGCTGTGTTTCAAACGCGGTATGCTGGAGTACGAATTGCGTCCGTTACCTCTTGGCCATGGAGCAGGCACACAATCTAAACTAACAAAAAATGGAGAGATTTGACACCAGCGGTCACATCTCCAACTGAATAGTGAAAATCATAACCTTTATCTTAACATAGCAAAAACAAAGGTAATGTATACAGATGAAACCACTATGGAGAAAGAAATATATGTTAATGGGGGAAAAATTGGAGGTGGTGGAAAATTTTGAATATCTTGAGTCATTGATTACCAACAATGGTGACATAATGAAAGTAATTAAAAACGAATGTATATAGCTCTTCAAAGACTAAAACAACAGAATAAATTGTGGAGTAGGACAGATAGAACTACAAAAATTAGATTTTTAGGAGCGTGCATCTTTCCCATTGCAACATTCGCCTGTAAGACCTGGACACTTACTAAACAAACTGAGCAGTGCATAAATGCCTTTGAATATAAATGTTATAGACGAGTTCTAAGAATATCTTGGGTAAAGAAAAAAAATCAAATGCATCCATACTTCAAGAGCTGAATATTGAAAACGGTTGCTATTAAAGACGATAAAACAAAGAAAATTGAAATATTTTGGTCACTTGAATTTTTTTTTTTTTTTTTTTTTTTTTGGGTTTGGCGGTCATCCCAGACTAGCTGGTTCCCCGCCTCCCCTGTTTTTGGCGTGGACCCTTAGTCCCACTGTGAGCTCCAGATGGGTGTACCGGAAGCGTTATGATTGAGAGGTGTTTTAGAAGGTTGTTATGTGAGCGAGGTTCTGCAAAGGACATGCTACTGAATGCATGAATGAATGAATAACATTTTAGTGCCACAATTATATTTGTTCAAACCTACATGAGGCGAGAAATGGTACATGCGCAAGTACAGGGGACATAACTGACCTGCTGAAAGCTGCCAGGGGTGACAATCATTCTCTGCACCATGACTATCGGGATGAGAGCAACGCTCATCAATGCCAGCATCCAGCCGACCCCAATGGCCCAGGGTGGGTACTCGTAGAGGATAAACTTTCTTTTATAGGTCAGCTCCGAGTAGTTGACGCATCCCAGGATAAAGATTGCCTGGTTGTCAGAATGTAATAGACAAAGTAGAACTGTTCAGTGTAGGCGGGATAAAGATTGACTGGTTGTCAGAATAAAACAGACAAAGTAGAACTGATCAGTGTAGGCGGGATAAAGATTGTCTGGATGTCAGAATGTAATACAAAGTAGAACTGTTCAGTGTAGGCAGGATAAAGATTGCCTGGTTGTCAGAATGTAATAGACAAAGTAGAACAGTTCAGTGTAGGCAGGATAAAGATTGTCTGGATGTCAGAATGTAATACAAAGTAGAACTGTTCAGTGTAGGCAGGATAAAGATTGCCTGGTTGTCAGAATGTAATAGACAAAGTAGAACAGTTCAGTGTAGGCAGGATAAAGATTGTCTGGATGTCAGAATGTAATACAAAGTAGAACTGTTCAGTGTAGGCAGGATAAAGATTGTCTGGATGTCAGAATGTAATACACAAAGTAGAACTGTTCAGTGTAGGCAGGATAAAGATTGTCTGGATGTCAGAATGTAATACACAAAGTAGAACTGTTCAGTGTAGGCATGATAAAGATTGTCTGGATGTCAGAATGTAATACACAAAGTAGAACTGTTCAGTGTAGGTAGGATAAAGATTGTCTGGATGTCAGAATGTAATACACAAAGTAGAACTGTTCAGTGTAGGCAGGATAACGATTGTCTGGATGTCAGAATGTAATACACAAAGTAGAACTGTTCAGTGTAGGCAGGATAAAGATTGTCTGGATGTCAGAATGTAATACACAAAGTAGAACTGTTCAGTGTAGGCAGGATAAAGATTGTCTGGATGTCAGAATGTAATACACAAAGTAGAACTGTTCAGTGTAGGCAGGATAAAGATTGTCTGGATGCCAGAATGTAATACACAAAGTAGAACTGTTCAGTGTAGGTAGGATAAAGATTGTCTGGATGCCAGAATGTAATACACAAAGTAAAACTGTTCAGTGTAGGCAGGATAAAGATTGTCTGGATATCAGACTGTAATACACAAAGTAGAACTGTTCAGTGTAGGTAGGATAAAGATTGTCTGGATGCCAGAATGTAATACACAAAGTAGAACTGTTCAGTGTAGGCAGGATAAAGATTGTCTGGATGCCAGAATGTAATACACAAAGTAGAACTGTTCAGTGTAGGCAGGATAAAGATTGCCTGGATGTCAGAATGTAATACACAAAGTAGAACTGTTCAGTGTAGGCGGGATAAAGATTGTCTAGATGCCAGGATGTAATAGATAAAGTAGAACAGTTCAGTGTAGGCAGGATAAAGATTGTCTGGATGCCAGGATATGATACACAAGTAGAACAGTTCAGTGTAGGCAGGATACAGATTGTCTGGATATCAGAATGTAATACACAAAGTAGAACTGTTCAGTGTAGGCAGGATAAAGATTGTCTGGATGCCAGGATGTGATACACAAAGTAGAACTGTTTAGTGTAGGCAGGATAAAGATTGTCTGGATGTCAGAATGTAATAGATAAAGTATAACTGTTCAGTGTAGGCAGGATATGGGTGTGTTCATTATTATCCCGGATGGGGGACTACTGTCGTTGGACAACAATCATCTTCAAACTAATATCCTACGTGTGGCTGACTCGGTCACAGGATTATTAATCTGAGCCTGGCGATAGACCCTAATATAACTTCTTCTCTGAGGTTGAACGGGGTTAGAGATCATGCTAGAACAGTGTTTCCCAACGTGGGGCCCACGCCCCACAGGGGGGCAATTCGATTGTTCAGGGGGGCAATTCGATTGTTAAGGGGGGCAATTCGAAAATGGACTCGTCTAGAGTTTAAGTTAACCGTATGGTGACTCTCAGTCGCTACTCGAGCTGGGTAAACGTTCAGTATAAGTAACTTCTGTCCGCCATGTTAGTAGCCGTGATTTCACTGTTAGACGTTAAGAGTTAAACTAGTGGTTATACTGGCCCGGCACTAAGCATGTCGCGCTATTTGTTCTGAATGCCGCGAAATGCTTTGTGCCGGGATCTCAGTTTCTGCAGTGTAACGCTCAGCATTCACCGTTGATGTTAATTTAAAATAAGCGCGCGTTAAATTGTTGTAAAAGCCTCGTTGTTTAAAAAAATATATACATTGTATAAATATAAGTGATATATAACTGATATGTAAATTCAATTGTTAATTTTTATTAATTTCTTTTTCTTCTTCTTCGCATGAAATATATCTATAACTGCAATGTTGTCTCTTGAATGAATCTAACAGTCTTCTTTTAGTTCACTCAGCGGTCCACAGAGTTTATCTTCCACAGTTGTCTCTCTAGACCAGAAGGTTCGCCTGGATATGTTGTAGTTTTGGCAGTCCTGAAGTATGTACTCTGCTGTCTGCGACGCCAAACTACATGTGCACATGGCGGAGTCACCAATCTTGAATTTTGTATACATGTGGTTGCCTAATCTATTGTGTCCTGTTCTGAGGCGCGGAATAATGACCTGTTCTGGTCTGTCCATAACGTGGTAGTCGTCTTGAGTACTTAGAACTGGCAATTTCCCAGACAGGAGCGCCTCTATTACTGATTTTGCATCTGTAAATATCACCACAGGTTGTGTACCATGGCTGGTATTTTGTAATTTCTCTGTTGCTATCTTGATTGCCTCAATTTCAGCATCTTAGTTACGGCAGTACTTTCCTGTTGGAAATCTGGCCGTGTCCCTAGTATTATTTGGGTATTCTATGTACACTCCCGCTCCTCCATTTCGAAAGCATTTTGTGCTGACCCATCTGTGTAGACTCGGATCCAGAGATCCTGTATTAATTTCAATTTTAGAAGCATCATTTTCCAGAAAAATTTGTCAAATGAAAAAGTATGTTTTTTTTTTTTTTTTTTTTTTTTTTTTGCGGTGGGATAAATATGTCAAACATATTTAAATATGCATTTTTTAGTCTACATTTACTCCAGTTCATATTTTTTTTAAAGTTTTTAATTGATCTTATGTGTATTTCTTTAAGCATATAGTGAAATGAGTGGTGCAAGCAAGAAAAAAGTTCGACAGTATTCGGAAGAATATTTAAAATTTGGTTTCATACCTGCTGTCCACGATGAACGGTCACCTTTTTGTCATTTATGCCAACAATGCTTGACCAACGAATCAATGAAACGAGGTCGTCTTGAGGCACATTTGAAGGCGAAACATAATGCTCATATTAATTCAGATTTGAATTACTTTCAAACTTTAAAGAAAACTTTTGAAAAAAGAGTAACATTAAAGTCTCTATTTACTGCTCATAATGCAACTATCAATCGTACTATTGAGGCTAGTTATCAAATTTCATTACTTATCGCTAAATCTGGGAAAAGTCATACTATAGGGAAGAGTTTAATCAAACCGTCAATATCAGCATTTCTTAAAACGGTTCTGGAAAAAGATGACAAAGACGTTAAAACTATGCCAATAAGTAACAATACTGTTAGCAGAAGAATAGACGAAATGAGTGATGATATTGAAATACAACTTGTTGAAAGGCTGAAAACAAGAAAATTCTCAGTGCAAATGGATGAATCAACTTTGAGAGACAGAGAGGCCGTACTTATAACTTACATAAGATATATTGATAAAGGTGATTTTGCTGAAGAAATGTTGTTCTGTAAATCATTAGAAAGCACCATTACCTCCAAAAATATATATAGTAAGCTAAAAAAAAAATTACTTAGATACCAATAATACACCAATAAAAAATATAACATCTTGTGCTGCAGATGGTGCTCCAATATGATGGGGAAGAAAAATTGTTGCTTAATATTGATGACAGATGAGAATCCAGAAATGCTTCTTGTGCATTGTGTTATTCACAGGGAAAACCTGGTAGCTAAAAACATTTCACCTGTTCTAAATGAAGTACTAAATTTAGTTATAAAGTGCATCAATGCTATTAAAGCTAGTGCCAAATGTGAACGACTCTTCAAGTTATTTTGTGAAGAACAAAATGAAGACCATGAGAGACATACTCCACACTGAAGTAAGATGGCTGTCGAAAGGGAGCTGCTTGAAAAGATGTATGGAACTATTTGATACTTTTAGCGATTTTTTAAGCGATAAACCTGAAATGAAAAATCTGTTAACGGTCGATGGTAAGGCATTTGTGAGTTATTTAGCCGATATCTTTGAAAAACTAAATATATTAAATAAACAACTTCAAGGAACAAATAAAACTCTTGTCGATGCAAAAAGCGAAGACACTTGGTTTCATTACCTTTATTGAATTATGTCAGACATATATTTACAAAAAAATTGTGAAAAGTTTCATTGGCTCCAAAAATGTGAAATGACTGATACCGCTATATATGCTATAGTCGATCATCTGAAAATTGTATCGGCTGATTTAAAAGAAAGATTTTCTGATGTGAAACAAATTGATTTCCCATCTTGGATGATGCAGCCAATGTTAGTGGATTTGTCTGATATTTCAAATATGCAGTATCAAGAACAACTCACAGAAATGCAAAATGATGAGTCAATTAAAACTTTATTTAATATAAATGGAGCGATGGCATGACTTTGTGAGGAAACCGAAATCAAATATCCAAATGCAACCAAATGTGCAAGAGAACGATTGTCACTGTTTCATCTTCATATTTAGCTGAATGGGGAGTTAGTGCCATAAATGATTTGCTGCTTTAAAAAAAAAAAAAAATCGGCTGGATATAACAAAACGGGGAGACTTGAGACAAGTTAACTAAATTGGAACCTGACATAAAATCTCTTTGCAGCAAGCATCAAGAAATTAATATAGAAAAATCTTTCATTAAAATTATTTTGTACTTGAATTTCAGTTCTCCATTATATGTTTTGAAAATTTACTTATTGTTTGTGTTAGATCACTAATTTCCAAGTGATTTCTTCCTAAAACCAATCATTCAAGTTTCTTTAGTGAACATTTCAATTTTTGAATATTAAAAATTATTTTTTTTTGGGGGGGGGGGCATAAGAATTTTAGAAAGGCTTAGGTGGGGCATAGCACAAAAAAGGTTGGGAAACACTGTGCTAGAATGTAATGGAAATCTTCGTGGCCAAGTAGTTACGCCGCCTGCTCGCGTTCCGAAGGTTGTTGGTTAGATTCCAAGCTATGTCGTTCGGTTCACGAGTGCAATTTTCTCAGGGACTCCAGGGGGTGGTTGCTGCAGATACGGAGTTGGTGCTTTGTGGCGGCTCTCGGCAGGCCGCCTTGTAGAAAAAGACTGGTGGAATGATGTCGAACTTCTCGCCTGTAAAACCCTCAATTAGCCCCCGGGAAGGTTAACCCGGTCAACAAATGCCCGCAGAAGTCGGATGTGTCGGCCTAACGGCGCAAGAACGCAGCTCTGCTGTAAACAGGCACAACGCAGTCACATCCGAAAAAAAAATCCGGATGAACGCAGAAGAAGAAGAAACCCTCAATTATTATCACGGCTATTATTGACATTATCTTCCTCTTCTTCTTTCGTTTGCTTGACATTTATTGTTTATATCTGCAATATTGTCTCTTATGTATAAACTTCACTGTCTTGTTTTTTTCTTTTTAGTTCACTAAGTGGTCCATCCAGTTTTTCTTCCACTGTTGTTTCTTTAGACCAGTAGGTCTGCCAAATTCTGTCCATTGTCATTGACATCTTTATTGTACCACAATGAGCAACACTAACGTCCTGACCACCACCAGTCGTATTAGTCATAGTCACAATCATCTCCGTGTTGCTATCACAATACTGGTACTCTTACATTCACACAAGAAGATCGAACGAGCCTCTAAGTTTGTCCTCAGTGCTATGAGTTCAAGTCTTAAACATCACGGACCACACCAGCTGCAACCATTATAGTCACGATAATTACATGTCCCATTTCCTAATTATCGTCACCAATATAACCATAATAATAATAATAATAATAATAATAATAATAATAATAATAATAATGATAATAATAATAATGATAATAATAATAATAATAATAATAATAATAATAATAATAATAATAATAATAATAATAATAATAATAATAATAATAATAATAATAATAATAATACAGCCAGCACAACATCTTAAAAAATCATTCTCACACATGAACTTTCCATCACATCGTTTGGAAAACATGAACCCCAGACTCGGACCTTCCATCACATCATTTGGGAAACATGAACCCCAGACATAAACTTCCCATCACAACATTTGGGAAACATGAACCCTGGACACGGACTTTCCAAAATGTAAAATAAATTGGCAGATAACACTTTGCCAGATACATAATTTTACCACAGCCATAATTATTGTTAAAAAACAACATTTGATATCTGAACAAACACAGAAAACTATACTTCTCTTACAAGTGTGAACACGGGGGTTAGGAACGACCAACAGACGGTGGCTGCACATCTAAACAACTTCACAGCGACCGCATTCTTGAACCCAAACATGATGATCAGATTGTCGCAGAACCGACTGATGCCTGGTAGATATTTACACACAATTTTGAACAAACAAACAAGTAAGTAAAACGACATCTCAATGATGGCCAGCTTACAACTCTGTAATGTAAAATAATAGCGTCACTATACAATCAAGTTTACTTCCTCATGAGCTTTGGGGTGAAATCCTTTGACACAGAAATACCTAAAATCTGAGGAGAAGACATGGCCATCCCAACCTCATCCTGCCAGTCTGTGGGTTAAATCATGGCCTGAGGCATTTCAATCCTGGTCAGTCTCTGTGTTGAATCATGACCTAAGACATCTCAATCCTGGAAAGTCTGCGCGTTAAATCATGACATAAGATATTTCAATCCTGGCCAGTCTGTGTGTTACATCATGACCTGATATGCCTCCCTACAGACATGAAGGTCACCGCAGGCCTTGTACACACGTTGCTTTCCGAGCATGGAGAGGGGCGGGGGAGCTCTGTACAGCTGGTACTCTTGTAGCAGGTGAGAAGGCATCTCTATACATCAGCCTCATTGCGAGCGTTGCGCACTGTTCCCAGGGCTCAGGTGAAATTACCACCAATGCAAAGACCCAAGAATAATACACGGAATAAGTTAATTTATAATGAGACCAACAAAGGACACAGCAATTGTAAAATAAACCAATGAATCCTACCATAGACGTAAGCAATGACCAGACTCTCGATGGCGGCAACAACGAGCACAATCCTGCTGGCCGAGTAGTAGTCGAAGAGCTGGAAGACATACATGCCTCCCTGCAAGAGATTGTTATATAGATAGTGAACATACATGCCTCCCTGCAAGAGATTGTTATATAGATATAGCACATACATGGCTCCCTGCAAGAGATTGTTATATAGATAGTGAACATACATGCCTCCCTGCAAGAGATTGTTATATAGATAGTGAACATACATGCCTCCCTGCAAGAGATTGTTATATAGATAGTGAACATACATGCCTCCCTGCAAGAGATTGTTATATAGATATAGCACATACATGGCTCCCTGCAAGAGATTGTTATATAGATAGTGAACATACATGCCTCCCTGCAAGAGATTGTTATATAGATAGTGAACATACATGCCTCCCTGCAAGAGATTGCCATATAGATAGTGAACATGCATGCCTCCCTGCAAGAGATTGTCATATAGATAGTGAACATACATGCCTCCCTGCAAGAGATTGTCATATAGATAGTGAACATACATACCTCCCTGAAAGAGATTGTCATATAGATATATCACATACATGCCTCCCTGCAAGAGATTGTTATATAGATATAGCACATACATGCCTCCCTGCAAGAGATTGTTATATAGATATAGCACATACATGCCTCCCTGCAAGAGATTGTTATATAGATAGTGAACATACATGCCTCCCTGCAAGAGATTGTTATATAGATAGTGAACATACATGCCTCCCTGCAAGAGATTGTTAGATAGATATAGCACATACATGCCTCCCTGCAAGAGATTGTTATATAGATAGTGAACATACATGCCTCCCTGCAAGAGATTGTTATATAGATATAGCACATACAGCAAAAACCAGGTAATGGTGT
This sequence comes from Cepaea hortensis, assembly GCA_963921405.1. Lineage (NCBI taxonomy): Eukaryota > Metazoa > Mollusca > Gastropoda > Stylommatophora > Helicidae > Cepaea > Cepaea hortensis. Next base: position 159,968,476 of record OY992879.1, on the reverse strand, counting down.
TACAACTACATGGTGTTACTACCTCAGTCACCAGGTAATGGTGTTACAACTACATGGTGATATAATACCTCAGTCACCAGGTAATGATGAAACAGATACACTACCTCAGTCACCATAAATTGGTGAAACAGATACACTACCTCAGTCACCAGGTAATGGTGAAACAGATACACTACCTCAGTCACCAGGTAATGGTGAAACAGATACACTACCTCAGTCATAAGGTAATGGTGAAACATATACACTACCTCAGTCACGAGGTAATGGTGAAACATATACACTACCTCAGTCACCAGGTAATGGTGAAACATATACACTACCTCAGTCACCAGGTAATGGTGAAACAGATACACTACCTCAGTCACCAGGTAATGGTGAAACAGATACACTACCCCAGTCACCATAAATTGGTGAAACAGATACACTACCTCAGTCACCGGTAATGGTCAAACAGATACACTACCTCAGTCACCAGGTAATGGTGAAACATATACACTACCTCAGTCACCAGGTAATGGTGAAACAGATACACTACCTCAGTCACCAGGTAATGGTGAAACTGATACACTACCTCAGTCACCAGGTAATGGTGAAACATATACACTACCTCAGTCACCAGGTAATGGTGAAACATATACACTACCTCAGTCACCAGGTAATGGTGAAACATATACACTACCTCAGTCACCAGGTAATGGTGAAACATATACACTACCTCAGTCACGAGGTAATGGTGAAACATATACACTATCTCAGTCACCAGGTAATGGTGAAACAGATACACTACCTCAATCACCAGGTAATGGTGAAGCAGACACACTACCTCAGTCACCAGGTAATGGTGAAACAGATACACTACCTCAGTCACCATAAATTGGTGAAACAGATACACTACCTCAGTCACCGGTAATGGTGAAACAGATACACTACCTCAGTCACCAGGTAATAGTGAAACATATACACTACCTCAGTCACCAGGTAATGGTGAAACAGATACACTACCTCAGTCACCAGGAAATGGTGTTACAGCTACATGGTGATAGAATACCTTAGTGACCAGGTAATGGTGAAACATATACACTACCTCAGTCACCAGGTAATGGTGAAACATATACACTACCTCAGTCACCAGGTAATAGTGAAACAGATACACTACCTCAGTCACCAGGTAATGGTGAAACAGATACACTACCCCAGTCACCATAAATTGGTGAAACAGATACACTACCCCAGTCACCGGTAATGGTCAAACAGATACACTACCTCAGTCACCAGGTAATGGTGAAACATATACACTACCTCAGTCACCAGGTAATGGTGAAACTGATACACTACCTCAGTCACCAGGTAATGGTGAAACATATACACTACCTCAGTCACCAGGTAATGGTGAAACATATACACTACCTCAGTCACCAGGTAATGGTGAAACATATACACTACCTCAGTCACCAGGTAATGGTGAAACATATACACTACCTCAGTCACCAGGTAATGGTGAAACATATACACTACCTCAGTCACGAGGTAATGGTGAAACATATACACTATCTCAGTCACCAGGTAATGGTGAAACAGATACACTACCTCAATCACCAGGTAATGGTGAAGCAGACACACTACCTCAGTCACCAGGTAATGGTGAAACAGATACACTACCTCAGTCACCATAAATTGGTGAAACAGATACACTACCTCAGTCACCGGTAATGGTGAAACAGATACACTACCTCAGTCACCAGGTAATAGTGAAACATATACACTACCTCAGTCACCAGGTAATGGTGAAACAGATACACTACCTCAGTCACCAGGAAATGGTGTTACAGCTACATGGTGATAGAATACCTTAGTGACCAGGTAATGGTGAAACAGATACACTACCTCAGTCACCAGGTAATGGTGAAACATATACACTACCTCAGTCACCAGGTAATGGTGAAACATATACATTACCTCAGTCACCAGGTAATGGTGAAACAGATACACCACCTCAGTCACCAGGTAATGGTGCAACAGATACACTACCTCAGTCACCAGGTAATGGTGTTACAGCTACATGGTGATAGAATACCTCAGTCACTAGGTAATGGTGAAACAGATACACTTCCTCAGTCACCATAAATTGGTGAAACAGATACACTACCTCAGTCACCAGGTAATGGTGAAACAGATACACTACCTCAGTCACCAGGTAATGGTAAAACAGATACACTACCTCAGTCACCAGGTAATGATGAAATAGATACACTACCTCAGTCACCAGGTAATGGTGAAACAGATACACTACCTCAGTCACCAGGTAATGGTGCAACAGATACACTACCTCAGTCACCAGGTAATGGTGTTACAGCTACATGGTGATAGAATACCTCAGTCACCAGGTAATGGTGAAACAGCTACATGGTTCTACACTACCTTAGTCACCAGATTATGGTGAAACAGATACACTACCTCAGTCACCAGGTAATGGTGAAACAGATACACTACCTCTGTCACCAGATTATGGTGAAACAGATACACTACCTCAGTCACCATGGACAACCCAATAAAGTAGCAGATGACGCAGACGGCAGCCACGAAGATTTCCTTCCTGTGGTTTCTCCGAAGAACATTCGGGTACAAGTCGACGCAAGCAGTGATGAACCCCTCGACACCCACAAACTGCACAGAGAGGAACAATTGGTCAGGAAATCAACATGATATTGTCTACAGAACACATTGTTTAGCGACTAACTCACCGAAAGTACTAAACTATGGCCAGTGAAACAAGACAACGCATGGAGCGTTACAGTAACTCTTACATTTGAAACAAGACAACGCATGGAGCGTTACAGTAACTCTTACATTTGAAACAAGACAACGCATGGAGCGTTACAGTAACTCTTACATTTGAAACAAGACAACGCATGGAGCGTTACAGTAACTCTTACATTTGAAACAAGACAACGCATGGAGCGTTACAGTAACTCTTACATTTGAAACAAGACAACGCATGGAGCGTTACAGTAACTCTTACATTTGAAACAAGACAACGCATGGAGCGTTACAGTAACTCTTACATTTGAAACAAGACAACGCATGGAGCGTTACAGTAACTCTTACATTTGGCCCGAGCATATCAAAGCGTCCGGCCAATTATAGTAGCATGCAATCATCATCATCATGTGCCATGCCGGTAAGCATGGGCGGCCATGTTTTGTCATCTCACTCGATCACCAGAGTCGTGGATCAGCCCGGTGTTCCTGTCTCGACCATGCCATGTGGCCAAGCCATCCAGGTATTTACTTCTCTGCCCTCTCCTTGTTCTCTTCCCCTCGATCTTGCCAGTTGTCACCAAGTACTCCAATTTATTTCTTCTCATAACGTGACCAAAAAATTGTGAGTGTCTACGTCTAATTTCTCTAACCAGTTTACATTTTTTTCATTTGTTTCTTGTAGGACTTGGTCATTTGGTTTTCTGTTTGTCCTTGGTATTCTTTGCATTTGAACATGCAGTAAAGTTGTTTTGTGCAGTGCGTTATATGTTGCTTCTGTGAAAATACTGCACTCGCGTGTTTCTATTGCGGCTATTGTCTGTCACTGAGAATTTACATTGAAATGTAATAATACTGACTAAACGTGTTCAGCTGTTTGATCAACTGGCACATTTATTAGTCACCCATGTCTTACCGGGACACAAGGGCAGAAGTCAAGAATAGCAACATCATCCCCCCCCCCCCCCCCCCGCCCCCCGTGCAGGTCGCAGAAAACAACCAGAGAGGATTGGTCGGAGAGTTGCGAGCTCACTGGAGACAACATCAGTCAGTATCTAACCAACCACACATTGACCTACAACAGGTTTGGCCTGCGTGGTTGTAGGCCTAAAGTTCCACAGGTTGCCGCGCCCACAAACAGATAATCCAACCCACCACAATGTGTTTTATTCGTATATCACTTCACATTGTGCGCCTTTGTGTACACCAGCCAGCTCATCAACGGTTAATCAGTTATGTCCAGGATGTTTTCAGCTTTCTCCAACTGTATAGAATAAGATAGAGACGACAGATGACAATTTGTTTGGCATAGAATGCGATAGAAACTACATATGACAATTTGCTTGGCATATAATGAGATAGAAACGATATATGACAATTTGCTTGGCATAGAATGAGATAGAGACGTCATATGACAATTTGCTTGGCATATAATGAGATAGAAACGATATATGACAATTTGCTTGGCATAGAATGAGATAGAAACGATATATGACAATTTGCTTGGCATAGAATGAGATAGAAACGATATATGACAATTTGCTTGGCATAGAATGAGATAGAGACGTCATATGACAATTTAAATTAAATGTTTTGCATATCCTTTACAGGATATCGCTGTCAGCATCAGCATCTTTCAGCTGTATGTTGATTTCTTGGCAAGATTACGCTCAGTAGGTTGCCATTGCTTTCTGAGCGGCCGGCTCAGTATCCCGCAAGTCACCAGCGGGGATCGAACTTACCCAGCTCTCGCCCCGCTACGAGACTCTGCGTGATAAACGGGATTACGGAGAAATATGACAATTTGCTTGGCATATAATGAGTAGAAACTACATATGACAATTTACTTGGCATAGAATGAGATAGAGACGTCATATGACAATTTGCTTGACATAAAATGAGAGAGACATCATATGACAATTTACTTGGTATAGAATGAGATAGAGACAACATATGACAATTTGCTTGGATAAAATGAGATAGGGACGACATATGACAATTTGCTTGGCATAGAATGAGATAGAGACAACATATTACAATTTGCTTGGCATAGAATGAGATAGAGACAACATATGACAATTTGCTTGGCATAGAATGAGATAGAGACAACATATGACAATTTGCTTGGCATAGAATGAGATAGAGACGTCATATGACGATTTGCTTGGCATAGAATGAGATAGAAACGATAAATGACAATTTCCTTGGCATAGAATGAGATAGAGACATCATATGACAATTTGCTTGGATAGAATGAGATAGAGACGATATATGACAATTTGCTTGGCATAGAATGAGATAGAGACGTCATATGACAATTTGCTTGACATAAAATGAGAGAGACGTCATATGACAATTTACTTGGTATAGAATGAGATAGAGACAACATATGACAATTTGCTTGGATAAAATGAGATAGGGACGACATATGACAATTTGCTTGGCATAGAATGAGATAGAGACAACATATTACAATTTGCTTGGCATAGAATGAGATAGAGACAACATATGACAATTTGCTTGGCATAGAATGAGATAGAGACAACATATGACAATTTGCTTGGCATAGAATGAGATAGAAACGATAAATGACAATTTGCTTGGCATAGAATGAGATAGAGACATCATATGAAAATTTGCTTGGCATAGAATGAGATAGAGACGTCATATGACAATTTTCTAGGCATAAAATTACATAGAAACGATATATGACAATTTACTTGGTATAGAATGAAATAGTGACGACATATGACAATTTGCTTGGATAGAATGAGATAGAGACGACATATGACAATTTGCTTGGCATAAAATGAGATAGAGACGTCATATGACAAATTGCTAGGCATAGAATGAGGTAGAAACGATATATGACAATTTACTTGGTATAGAATGAGATAGAGACGACATATGACAATTTGCTTGGCATAGAATCAGATAGAGACGACATATGACAATTTGCTTTGTATAGAGTGAGATAGAGACGACATATGCCAATTTACTTGGTATAGCATGAGATATAGAACGAACGAACGAACAAACTTTATTTTAAAAGGCCCTTTCAATCACTCATCTTTCATTCATCAAATGTGCATGTTACATTAACATAGGGGAAAAAAACATTGTCAAATGGAGTTTGTAAGCATAAACAATGCATATTACGCATGATACATTCACATGATAAAACAAAAAGAAAAAACATTGTCAAATGAAAGTTGTAAACATAAACAGTGCATATTGCTATGTTTTGAGACACATCCCCAATCCACCCTCATATCCCGCAGCCACCAACACATCTCCCAACCACCAAACCTCCCCCATCCACCCACACATACCTCCACGCACTCACACAGAACCAGGCAAACATACATGCCGCCACCCACCCACTGATCCCCCACCCACACACATTTCCCCACCCACAAACATTTCCCCACCCACACACACATCCTCACACACCAAGAAGAAGAAGAAGAAGAAGAAGAAGAAGAAGAAGAAGAAGAAGAAGAAGAAGAAGAAGAAGAAGAAGAAGAAGAAGAAGAAGAAGAAGAAGAAGAAGAAGAAGAAGAAGAAGAAGAAGAAGAAGAAGAAGAAGAAGAAGAAGAAGAAGAAGAAGAGGACTATACGACAAATGATAATTTGCTTGAATGAGATTTGGGCTGTATATGACAAACTGGATGACATTGAGTATGATCTGAACGAGATAAACGTGATGTTGTCACAGGTGTACAAGACAAACGTGATGTTGCCACAGGTGTACGAGAGAACGAGAGAAATATGATGTTGCCACAGGTGTACGAGAGAACGAGAGAAACATGATGTTGCCACAGGTGAACAAGAGGGCGAGAAACACTTGATTTTACCACAGGTGAACAAGAGGGCGAGAAACACATGATGTTGCCATAAGTGAATGACACAAACCTGATGTTGCCACAGGCGAACCAGAAAACGAGAAAAACACGATGTTACCACAGGTGAAAGAGACAAGCGTGATGTGGCAACAGGTGACGCACCAGTAGAAGCAGCTGGGTTACCTGACTGTCCAGTCCCAGGAGTATGATCATGATAAAGCTGACCACAGCTGGGTTACCTGACTGTCCAGTCCCTGGTGTATGATCATGATAAAGAAGAGAGATGACCACAGCTGGGTTACCTGACTGTCCAGTCCCAGAAGTATGATCATGATAAAGCTGACCACAGCTGGGTTACCTGACTGTCCAGTCCCAGGAGTATGATCATGATAAAGCTGACCACAGCTGGGTTACCTGACTGTCCAGTCCCAGGAGTATGATCATGATAAAGCTGCCCACAGCTGGGTTACCTGACTGTCCAGTCCCAGGAGTATGATCATGATAAAGCTGACCACAGCTGGGTTACCTGACTGTCCAGTCCCAGGAGTATGATCATGATAAAGCTGACCACAGCTGGGTTACCTGACTGTCCAGTCCCAGGAGTATTATCATGATAAAGCTGACCACAGCTGGGTTACCTGACTGTCCAGTCCCAGGAGTATGATCATGATAAAGCTGACCACAGCTGGGTTACGTGACTGTCCAGTCCCAGGAGTATGATTATGACAAAGAAGAGAGATGACCACAGCTGGGTTACCTGACTGTCCAGTCCCAGGAGTATGATCATTAGGAAGCTGATCACAGCTGGGTTACCTGACTGTCCAGTCCCAGGAGTATGATTTTGATAAAGCTGACCAAACCGGGTTACCTGACTGTCCAGTCCCTGGTGTGTGATCATGATAAAGAAGAGAGATGACCACAGCTGGGTTACCTGACTGTCCAGTCCCAGGAGTATGATCATGATGAAGAAGAGAGCTGACCACAGCGGCGCTACCGGCATCTGAGCTACAGCCTCGGGGTAGGCTATGAACGCTAGTCCTGGTCCTGTGTGATTCAAGGACATGAAAGGGGATGTGAGATACACAATTACACGACAGGATGTGTAGGACATATAAGGACATGACAGGGGGTGTGAGATACACAAGTACACGACAGGGGGTGTGAGATACACACGTACACGACAGGGGGTGTGAGATACACAAGTACACGACAGGGGGTGTGAGATACACACGTACACGACAGGGGGTGTGAGATACACACGTACACGACAGGGGGTGTGAGATACACAAGTACACGACGGGGTGTGTGAGATACACAAGTACACGACAGGGGGTGTGAGATACACAAGTACACGACAGGGTGTGTGAGATACACAAGTACACGAGGGGGTGTGAGATACACAAGTACACGACAGGATGTGTGAGATACACAAGTACACGAGGGGGTGTGAGATACACAAGTACACGAGGGGGTGTGAGATACACAAGTACACGACAGGGGGTGTGAGATACACAAGTACACGAGGGGGTGTGAGATACACAAGTACACGACAGGGGGTGTGAGATACACAAGTACACGACAGGGGGTGTATGACATATAAGGACTTGACAAGGGGTGTAAGAGAAACAAGGACATGACAAGGTGATAAATGACAAATAAGGACATTTCAAGAAGTGTTTGCGATATAAGTTTATGACGGGAAGGAAGTGTATGACATATGTTGTTGTTTGTCCATCAAGAATGATGATGACCATTCATTTCATCCAGTGGGGTTGAAGGTGTGGAGCCGTGGGTTCTAAGATGGCTGATAAGGCCTATTTTGGCTCGAAATGTTCTTTGACAATGTGGACAAAGGATGCTTGACGTCTCTGGAGGAGGATTTCCTGCAGTGGTTTTTCTGTCCTGCCTTTTCTTCACAGCTCTTGCAGTCCTGGTTGCCTCACATATGACTGCACCTTTGCGCAATGATGCACGCCACGAATTTCGGTCTCTGGCTGCAGCCTACCAGGTGTCATGATGAATTCCAAAAGCATTCAGTGAAATTTTCAGAGTGTCTTTAAAACGTTTCCTCTGGCCACCTTGGGAGCGTTTACCACAACGCAGTTCGCTGTAGAAAATTCGTTTAGGGAGCCTGTGATCTGGCATGCGAGTCAAGTGACCAGCCCAGCGAATCTGATTCTTCATCAGTAGAGTGTGGATACTGGGCATGGATGCTCTTTCTAGGACTTCAGTGTCTGGAATCTTGTCTTGCCATTTAATCTTCAGTAGCTTCCTTAGGCAGACTGTGTGGAAGTGGTTTAATTTCCTAGCGTGTCGCTGATAAACAGTCCAGGTTTCACAAGCATATAGCAGTGTGGATAATACAACTGCTTTGTAGACTTTTAGCTTTGTTTGCAGGCTTATTCCAGTTCTGTCCCATACATTCTTGTACAGTCTGCCAAAGGCTGCACTGGCCTTGGAGATTCTTGCATTCACTTCGTCATCGATTGTGGCAGCTTGTGACACAGTGCTGCCAAGATAGGTGAATTTGTCCACAACACTTTGTCTATGATCATTCACTTTGATATTCAGCACAGTGTGATTATTCCCTGGAGCTGGCTGGTACATCACTACAGTCTTCTCCAAGTTGATATTGAGCCCAAAGTTGGCACAGACATGTGAGAAAGCTGAAACATTATGTTGCATGTCCGCCTCTGAGTTGGCGTATAGAGCGCAATCATCAGCAAACAGGAGCTCTCTGACGGTGCCGCTGTTAATTTTGGTTTTAGCTTTCAACCTTCTGAGATTGAATAACTTTCCATCCATACGGTAGTTGATGTCTATTCCAATGTCGTCGTTCTCGAAGGCATTCATCAACATGGCTGAAAACATGAGGCTGAACAGTGTTGGTGCCAGGACACATCCTTGCTTCACTCCATTGGTGACAGGAAAGGGTTCAGACAGTTCACTATTTTCCTGTACTCTTGCCTGCATGCCGTCATGAAATAGCCGCACTATTTGGACACACTTTCGTGGACAGCCATATTTTGCCATAATCTTCCACAGTCCTTCTCTGCTGACTGTATCAAAAGCCTTGGTAAGGTCAATGAAAGTGGAGAACATTTCGCAGTTCTGTTCCTAACATTTCTCTTGCAGCTGCCTTGCAGCGAAAATCATGTCAACAGTTCCTCGTTCTTTTCTGAAGCCACATTGACTCTCAGGAAGAAGACCTTGATCGAGATGGGCTGTGAGGCGATTGAGGAGAATTCTGTCGAGTACCTTCCCTGCAATTGAAAGCAAGGAGATGCCTCGGTGGTTGTCACAGGATTGGCGGTTTCCTTTACGTTTGTAAAGGTGGACTATTGACGCGTCCTTAAAATCTTGTGGCATGGTCTCGTTCATCCATATGTTTGTGAAGACTTGGTGAAGCTGCTCTGTTAGGACCGGCCCACCTGCCTTGTATATCTCTGCTGGGATGGAGTCAGGACCAGGTGCCTTGCCGCTGGAGAGTTGCTGGATGGCTTTGTTTATTTCCACTATGGTTGGCAGGTCATCAAGTGTCTCATTGGTGGGAACTTGAGGAAGGCAGTTGATGGTTTCATCATCGAAGAAGGAAGTTGCATTTAAGATTTTGCTGAAATGCTCTGCCCAGCGTTGGAGGATTTCTTTCTTATCGTTGACCAATGTTCCCCCATCTGCACTGAGGAGGGGAACTATGCCTGGCGATGAAGGACCATAGACCGCTTTCAGTGAGTCGTAGAAGTTTTTCATATCGTGTCTGTCAGCAAAGCCCTGAATTTCATCAGCTTTGCTGCTCAGCCAGGAGTCCCGCATGTGCCGAAGTTTCTGCTGCACTACTCTCTGAATGTTCTTGAAAGCATCTTTTTTTGATGTTGACTTTGGGTCATTCAAATGTGCCTTGAGGAGAAGATGTTTCTCGGCCAGCAATTGGTTGATGTCTTCGGAATTTTCATCAAACCAGTCTATATGCTTTCGGGGGGCTGGACCCAGGATTTCCATAGCAGTGTTGTAAATTGTGTCCTTTAGGGCTCTCCATTCTGTTTCTGTATCCTGTTTAGCTTCAGCATTGGGCTTGAGGCGGTCTTCCAGCATATTTTCAAACGACTGCTGCATTTTCTTGCTGTTTAGGTGGGTGACATTTAGCTTTGTTTGCATTTTTGCCCCTTGAGGACGCCGTGGTGGCCTGATGTGGATGTTCATTTTCGAGACAATGAGACGATGGTCTGTCCAACATTCGGCACCACACATGGATTTTGTCACTCGAACGTATTGTCTGTCACTCCTCCTGACGATGACAAAGTCAATGAGGTGCCAGTGTTTCGAGCGAGGGTGCATCCACGATGTCCTATTTCTCATGGGGAGACGGAAAATTGTGTTCGTAATCAGGAGATCATGTTCGGCACATGTCTGAAGGAGGCGGAGTCCATTGCTGTTACAATTTCCGACTCCATGCTTTCCAATAATGCCACTCCAAGAGGTGGTGTCCGTGCCTACTCTGGCATTGAAATCCCCAAGGAGTATAAGTTTGTCTCCTTTGGGAACAGATGTTAATACATTGTGCAGGTCCTCATAGAACATGTTCTTGACATCATCTTCGTTGGTCATAGTTGGTGCGTAGACACTCACAATGGTTGCGTGCTTCCTTCCATTCAGCAGAGGCAACTTCATGGTCATGAGCCTGTCGTTTATAGCCTTTGGAAATCCAGCTAATTTGCCGACCAGGGCCGACTTAATGGCAAATCCCACACCGGATTGGCGTCTTTCCTCGCTTTTCCTTCCACTCCAGAAAAATGTGTAGCCGGCACCAATTTCACAGATTTGGCCTTCTTCTGCAAGTCGTGTCTCGCTCAAGGCTGCAATGTCGATGTTGTACCTGCCCAGCTCTCTCCCAATCAGTGCTGTTCGTCTCTCTGGACCCGATGCGCCGTCTCTGTCAAGTAGGGTGCGTACATTCCAAGTTCCAATTGTTAAGGGAATATGGTTTACTCTTTTAGCTTTGCTTGTTTTATCTTTCTTTGTATGTCGACCGCAGTTAGGGTACCCACCAACCGCGGCTAGCTGGTTAGGTAGTGATGAAGCAGACAATGTTTAGGGCACCTTTTCTAGCCCCTTCCTCGTGCTATGGAGGTGAGCAGTGTGTTCCTATAGAGGACTGCTCAGTCGCTCAGGGGGCTGCCGAATCCCACTGCTGCTCCGGTCAGTAGAAGACGACCATATGGCCTGAGCCGCCTGTGTGCAGGTCTGCGACTACGGCTGCCAGCGTACCCACGCCTGCCGCTTTGCCGCTCGCCCATCGCCACAGGGCTTGAAGGTGATATGTGACGTTGGAGGAAGAATGACTTGCGTGATGACTTGGATTAAAGTGAGGAAGAGTTGCGCAATTCGTTGACCTCACTCTCTCGCCTGAGTCCATCTGAGTCCAGTGGCAAGACAAGTCGAGACGATTGGAGACGAATACAGGTGCAGTGGATGACCAGAGCGCGCTACGTGCGTTGCCGTGCTCATTACGTTCCACAACGCTTTGCAGGTAAACGCCGTCTTGCCCGTTGAATCAGGAATGATTTCTTCCGCGCAGTCTGCCGAATCCTGTCTTCACATGCTGGGTAGGCATACCCTAGTTTACCTCTTGGTTTGACACCAAATCGGATATCCATGCCTGGTTTAGCCAGCCTCTCACAGCTGTTGCCCGGGGGGTGGCCGCTGTCGCATGCTGACAGCTACTAGGAGCCACAGGCACGAGCTGGGTGTCAGACTTGGACCAGTGGGGGATGGGTCCTGAAAGGACATGAGAGCCATCCTTACCATAGGTGCTACCAATGCCTGACACCCCGTACCCCGCGTATGACATATAAGGACATGACAGAAAATGTGTGACAAATTAAGACATGACAGAAGATGTGTGACAAATTAAGACATGACAGATGTGTAAGAATATTATCGACGTAAATAAGGATATGAAATGTATGACATATAGGGACATGACAGGAAGTGTATGACATTTTTTTGTTTTGCATATCCTTACAGGACCTCGCTGTCAACACCAGCATCTTTCAGCTGTATGTTGATTTCTTGGCAAGATTACGCTCAGTAGTTTGCCATTGCTTTCTGAGCGGCCGGCTCACATACCCCGTAAGTTACCGATGCGATTCGAACCACTGCTGATTCTCACCGTCATCACGTTACCGACATGAGTATACGAGATTACGGAGAAAAGTCATAACCTCTAAGCCACGCAGCCAGCGTATGACATATAAGCATATTTAAATCGATGTTTTCCCATAGTTAGTGTGAACACTGAAGACAAAAACAATAAATTGCACAGTTTATGGCCTGGCATATTTCGCTGCATCTGGTCAGTTACTGCAGAATTCACACAACATAAAACTACAGCAACACAACAGATACATCCTTCAAGCCGAAATATATATATTTCGCACTCACGCACGCACACACACGCACGTACACACGCTCACACACACGCACGTACACACACACACACGCACGTACACACACACACACGCATTTTCACACCAACGACGCACATACACACCCACACAAATGGCTAGATATACCCTGTACCACACAGATCAGAAACAAGTTACGCCACACCCAGTGAGTGGCGCCTGGTCCAAAGATGGGTCATTTAAAGCTCTAACAACGGTCTTGCCACGACTCACAGAATCCATGTACACAAGGAAGTTATACGTCTCATTGGCTTTACAGTTTTCTGTTTTCTCAGTTAGTAACTCTACTGGAGAAATATTAATATATTTGTGTCTTCACGCAGGGATCAGTAATTCTCCTCGAAATACCAAGTGTCAGTGGCTCATGTTTTCTCACCTGGTTCAGTAATTCTCCTGGAGATAGAAGCCAGGTGTCAGTGACTAAAATTTTCTCACCTGGTTCAGTAATTCTCCTGGAGATAGAAGCCAGGTGTCAGTGACTAAAATTTTCTCACCTGGTTCAGTAATTCTCCTGGAGATAGAAGCCAGGTGTCAGTGACTAAAATTTTCTCACCTGGTTCAGTAATCCTCCTGGAGATAATAGATGTCAGAGATTCATGTTTTCTCACCTGACTCTGCCACGTCCTGCACGGAGACGTTCTGTCTGTGCGCCATGAACCCCAGCACGGAGAAGATGACAAACCCGGCCAGGAAGCTGGTCATGGAGTTCACAACCGCGAAGATGATACTGTCCCTGCACATGAGAATATACCTGGGTTAGAGGGAGATGAAGGCATACATCAGCATCACTCTATCGTGACATGGCATGTGATTCTAGCTGGAGGAATGACTTGCAACATCAGGGATCACATGAACACCTGCTGCTGTAGTGCCAGAGATAAGCTTACCTGTGGGACAAACTGCTTCTACCACATCTACAAGAAACTGCACACATTGCTGCCACAATGGGCGGGTCCTTGTGGATTTTTTAAAAGAATAAAACGGTATTTCAACAGCTACTTGCTAGCAACTAAAGGGATTACCCTGATGGCTTCGTCACCAAAACAACAACAACAACAACAATATCATCATCTTCATCATCATCATCACCATCATCATCATCATCATCATCATCATCATCATCATCATCATCATCATCATCATCATCATCATCACCATCATCATCATCATCATCATCATCATCATCATCATCATCATCATCATCATCATCACCTCTGCTACCATTATGTTAACTACATGCTCAGGGACAGACACTACCTGAAACAGTTGTGATGGAACTTGTTGTAGCTGCCCAGCGCCACTAGCGTGCCCAGGGAGATGGAATAGGAGAAGAAGATCTGGGTCCCAGCGTCCACCCACACCTGTCGTTGGAGGCAAACACACGCGGTAAGTGGGGAGATGTTGCTGGCACTGGGGTGCTCGTCTGTCTGTCTGTCTGTTTGTCTGTCTGTCTGTCTGTCTGTCTCTGTCTGCCTGCCTACCTGCCTGCCTGCCTGCCTGCCTGCCTGTCTGTCTGTCTGTCTCCATTTACGTACAATCATTCTGTATATATGTGTATCTTCTACAATCCGTAGATCTGTGAGAATTTACTTGCGTGGGGGGGGGGAGGTACAAGGGACCACAGTGATGCTGAAGCCACCGCAGACAAACCACACGAGCAAGGAAAACGTCTTACAAGAAGCCAACTCATGAAGAGAACTGGTCTCTTATATCATAAGTACACACTCCGTTCACTGTGCACATATTATGAATAGAACAGAAGTACAGACTTAACATACTGTGGACACATTTTGATTAATCGTATGTAGACTGGTCAGAATTGTAGATTGGTCAAATGATGTAAACTGGTCAATGTAAGTGAACATTCACACCACTGTATCCTCTCTGTGGAGCCGAGACACAGAAGCCTCAAGCGGCGGGCTGCACCATTCCTTGATTCATTTAACAAAGGACGTTGCATGTCCGTATGGTACAAGGTGACCAACCCTCGGCTGATCTTCTAGACAACTGTAAGTTTAGTAGTTTGCCAGTGCTTTGTGAATGAGAAGTCAAGATTGAAGTCCAGCTTAATGCCAGGGTTGAGCATACCGTCAATGTATGTGAACTGTCAATGTACGTGGACCGTCAATGTATGTGAACTGTCAATGTATATGAACTGTCAATGTATGTGAACCGTCAATGTATGTGAACTGTCAATGTATGTGAACCATCAATGTATGTGAACCGTCAATGTCTGTGAACCGTCAATGTATGTGAACTGTCAATGTATGTGAATCATCAATGTATGTGAACCGTGAATGTATGTGAACTGTCAATGTATGTGAACCGTCAATGTATGTGAACCGTCAATGTATGTGAACCGTCAATGTATGTGAACCGTCAATGTATGTGAACCGTCAATGTCTGTGAACCGTCAATGTCTGTGAACCGCCAATGTATGTGAACCGTCAATGTATGTGAACCGTCAATGTATGTGAACCGTCAATGTCTGTGAAACTTCAATGTATGTGAACCGTCAATGTATGTGAACCGTCAATGTATGCAGACTAACAAATAATTACCAATCGTTTAAACATACAATCTCGTAGAATGAGATAAGACAGCGCGCATCAGTCAGTCAAATAAATACAGGAAATAATGGATGATAAACACCTACCTGAGCATCCTTTAACCGCTCCCACTTGGGGTTGAGGTAGTAGTCGATGCCTTTGTGCGACCCCTCCAGGGTGACGCCCCGGACCAGTAGAATGATCATGAAAATGTACGGACTAGTAGCGGTCACATACATCACCTGTTGTCGTAGGTAGGTTACAGGTTACAACAACAGTTAAGTTACTACACAAATGAGTAATACATACACAACTATCGGAGAGCGGCCACTTGAGGCATCAGATATTACCAGGGAAAGTAAATATTATTTTCTTTAACATTCACTCGTTTTCAACTCAGTCGTTTTCCCTACATTTGCTACTACTTCTGGACTGATTTCTGCTTGTGGATTAGCTTTCCCTATCACCAGTTTCCCCCGCCATCAGGCGAACCCATTCTGACTTCTGAGGTACTTGTAATTTACGTCTCAAAGTCAAGGATGAGGAGTCAACATTTTAGTTCAACTGACCGGTGTAGGGGTTGAACCCGCTACCTCGGCTTCAGCGCACCGGATGTGTAAGAACGATCGCTCTAATCTATTCTGTCAAGTTGACCTCCCAGTAACAAGAATGTTATGATGAAGTGCAGGGAAGAGCACGGGCAGAGGATAACCTTATTTCATGCCACAAACGGGTACTTTAGCAATACCACTTCTAAGTGTTGCGAGGATCGAGCAGTTTGCGCGTGCGCAACAGCGATTACAAAATGATTTCCCAACTATCGACTTGCATCGTAGAAGAACAGCGAGGCGTAATTCATTTTTTAATTGTCAGAAGGTATCAAACCTTGTGAAACCTACAGCAGAATGATGTTTCAGTATGGGAACAGATGTTTGAGTCAGAGGAGAGTGTATGGGTAGAAAGATGCCATGTAAACACCCGTTGTATCCGATTCAGAAACAGTTCAAGACGCAGGAAACTGTTGGGAAAGCCATGATTGCCATCTTTTGGGATATCGAGTGCCTTATATTGGTGCATTACCAGGATATGAGTGCAACTGTGACCAGTACTCGATGCAGTGACATCCTAGTGATGAAACTAAAGCCAGTGATACGATCAAAACGCAGGGAACTTCTCTCAAAAGGAATATTGTTGCTGCACGACAACGCCCAGCCTCAAACGCTTGCACGCAGTGGATACATTTCATGCTCTGAAACTTGAGGTATAGAAACATCCAGCATGCAGTCCAAACTTACATAACAACTTGCCCCTAGATGAAATCAATAAGCTAGTGGACAGGTGGACTAAATATGTTGCCAGGCAGCTGGAACAAGTGTGTTTCCAGGCGGGGGAGGGGGGGGGGGGAACAATGTTGTGAAATAAAAACATACACAATTTCTGGTTCACAATATTGTTTAAAAAAAAGTTATTCATAAAATTTCTGATACTTAATTACTTCCCCTCGTAGCATCTAGGTAATAATTGAAAGTAAATCAAATCAAATCAAATCAACTTTATTAGGGTCACAAATTGGGCGCGCAGGCCCGTCTTACATTCGGCCCTTCCAATCACTCGTCTTTCGTTCATCAAGAGCATTATACATTTACATAGGAAGAAAAATAAACATTGTGAAATGAATGTTGTAAACATAAACAAGGCTAATTACCATGTTATGAGGCCCATCTCCCACCTAGCCATACATCACCCCACCCACACAACACCCCCACCTACCCACACACACGCGCACCAAGGGACACATACATACCCCACCACCCGACCCATCCCCCTCCCGCACATCCCCCACCCACACACTGCCCTCACCTGATCCCCCAACCAAAACACACTCGCCACCCACAAACATTCCCCCACCAACCCACACATCCCACGCCTATCCACATACACATCCTACCCTACACATCCTCTCCCTACCCACACCTCAAACCACCCATCCCCCAGCCACATCTCCATCGACAACATATTCCCCACCCATGCACACAATCCCCCATTAACCCACACATCGCACATCCACTCACACATCCCCAAACCATACACACACATCCCCACCAACTGACATGTCCCTACCCCCCCCCCCCACACACACACACATCTCCCTAACCACCCATACATCCCCAATCCACTCACACACACCCCACCACCCACACATACAACTTCCACCACCCACACATGCCTTAACTAATCCCCCACCCCCAATCCCCCCACCCGCACATCACATACACCCCCTACCACGCACTATTCCCAACCCACGCACCACACACACACATATCCCTCACCAACACATCCCCACTTACACACTACACACATCCCCCACCCAGATACCACACAATATTCCCATCCACACCCACACAGATACCCTTACCCATCCACCCCACATACCCCCACTCACACCACAAAAATCCCCCACCCATACACATATACCTCACCCACACAATATCCCCAACCAACACACCACACACCTCTCCCCACCCACACACGCATTCCCTACCCGTCCACATCACACACTCACTCACGCATACATCCTCCACTACGCACCCACACACCCCCACCCACCCACCCCCAACCAAACATCTCTCGATCACAATACCCCTACCCCCACACACATCCTCCACCCACTCACACATCCCACCCCGACACATACAACTCCCTCACTCACCTACACATCCCTAAGCCACTCACACACCAGACACGAAATCTAAGTCACTAAGGTAGACGCATCAGTCATTCAGTATGATATAATAGTCAGAATACTTTGCATTTCTACATAAATATCTAACAAGTGTTGAGATGTAAGCCACTGTACACACATCAAGCCAGTTATACACATCAAGCCACTGTACACACATCAAGCCATTGTTTTCACATAAAACCGTTGTACATGCATCAAGCCATTAGAGACACAACAACCGCTGTACACACATCAATCGACTTTACATGAAACATTGTACACACAACAAGCCAATGTACACTCATCAAGCGATCACACACACACACACACACACACACACACACACACACACACACACACACACACACAATAAGACATTATAGACACAACAGCTCATAGTAAACCTAGGATGTCTTTGCAAACACACCATGATGCTCCAGTTATAACAAACAATTGTACACACATCAAATAACTGTGTCGGGGGTTCTCCTTGACCGTGGGGCTTCAATGTCCAAGACAGCTTCGGTGAAATAAATATTTCTTTCTGATCCTCTCATCCCTCACTCGTCTGTCATTCCATCTTCTTTGCTTGTGTACTCTTCCCTTTCTATTGTTCTGTGCCCATCCCACCCGGGTCTTCTCTACAGAGATTGATCTCCGCCTCCGTTTACACTTTAATCACTACATCACTTCCTGCCAGCTGACATGCGGAGCAAATGGCACACAGTTTGATTTCTGTGCACTAGGATTTAGACGTCACTATGACCCCAGTGAAGTCATATTTGTGTAGTTGTTAAAACGTATCTGTATCAATATATTTTTTTGTTTTTATTTGCGGACGAAGGCTATCTAACCGCAACCTTCATTCGGTTACTTCTGAGTGTATTTTTGTAAGAATGACCAGTTCCGTTTTTTAATATTTGCTCATTGTATTTTTAAAGCGTTACTGAAACTCAACCCATTTCTTTTCTACACGAAGAAGCATTAAAATCAGAGAGCTGGAAATGCGCCAAACTAATGCCAAGGTCACTCACCTTACCGGATGATTTAATCCCCTTACAGATGCAGAAGTAGACGATGATCCAGGCCAGGAGGAGACATAAGGCCAGGTCCCACTTGATTGCTCCAGGCTCCCCAATACCAGAAGATAAGCCTAGAACTTTGCGCCTGGAAGTACCACACATTCTCTAAGTTCTTTCATTGACAAACTGTCTTCTCATAAATTCATAGACTATTGTCAGCATTTGATATATGTGGCTTACAAATAAACCAAGTCATTACAGTATGAGATGGAGTGACCATTTGATTTCCTCTACGTCACTCCAGGTGAGTGTCACTTGTCGTCCCTGGGGGGGGGGGGGGGGGAAGCATAATCAACAAGCACACCTTATAAATCCTTTTTTTTAAAGTTTTGGACTACTGATGTACCTTAGTCTACATACCCCCCGTTCTGTCTTATGATCATTATCTCTCTCTCTCTCTCTCTCTCTCTCTCTCTCTCTCTCTCTCTCTCTCTCTCTCTCTCTCTCTCTCTCTTCTGATTCCTCCAGAATATACCCACACAGCACTTTCCTCCAACAATTAATAAAATATTTAATGAAGAAAACTATGTCAGGTGGGTGTAGTGTATGTGTATAGAAATCAGTAGTGTAATCTATCGTGTATGTGCGATAGGGCTCTTCAGTATATGATCAGCATCACTTTTCTCATCATGCTACAGCCATTCAAATACACCACAGCACAGAACTGGAATGAGCTCACCCGGGGATGTGTCTGTCCGACCGATTCTTGAAGTATTCCAATATCCTGGAATTTTTGCACAGTCTGATCACCACTGAATTATTTGGTTAATTTGAGTCCTTGAATTCTACAGACCCACAATTCAGGTAGTTAATAAAATCCATTGCTGACCGAACACCAACACTGTCCAAACAAATATATATATATATATATATTTGACACACTGTTGCCGGTCAGTCAATGAACTATTCTTGCATGTAGGGAAACTGTTAGTGAGTTATAATCCTTCCCTTTTTATATTTTCTTAGGATAAATATAATTCGTTATGAGTCATTGTTTCCTTTCCAAATACTTAAATTTATCAGTCTCTCTTATCATGACTGATTTCGTATGTTCCTTTTTTCTGAGGAATATTCTGAAATTCCTATACACAGAGTTCAAAGTCTTGAGGTTATTTAGCTCTGCACCAGAGTAGTGCCCTTTTGCTTCTTCTCAGTGTGGTAGGTCATGTCCTTTTCAGTGGAACCTGTCGAAGAGATAACACCAGGTGATATCAACCTGACTCAGACTCATTATAGGTGAGTGTAGGCCTATGGCTGTAATCAGATAGTAACAGCTATATTTATAGAACTGAACTCTGGCATAAGACAGAGGAGTACTTCACATTACCTTAAACGAAGTAAAAGAAGAAAAAGCCAAAGGAAAAGCACGGACCCAGTAGACACTTCTACCAGAATATCCTAGCATAAACCTATCCTTTATCTCCCCACTCTTATAGACTATCTTCTCATGTCAGTGTACTAATACTACTGAAGGTAATAACACCTCACTAGACACCGCCTAAGTCACTCTTCAGCCTTCTTCTGCCGACACTCTATTCCTACGATCACATACGCAAGTTCACTAAGCTAGATTACTAAGCTAAAGCACTACTACCTTATAAAAACTATTGTAGTCCTGAATTGGAATACATATGCACATCCAGTACAAATGTCCCGTTGCCTCTAAGCAACTCGGGACCTCGTAATTCCTTTTCTGAATAGGACCTCGAATTTTCCTCTCGGTGTAATTCTTTTTAGCACACTAAATGTAAACTGTTAATTTCCACCAGCATAGAATTTGCCTGTAAAACGTCACTTGGTTTTCTTCTCCCTTCCAAATCACCCCCGCTCTCCTCTCATCTTTTGATCTTTGTACAAAACATGCTGACAATCTTCTTTGATAAAGACGATCTCCCGGTAAATTGTTTTCCGTTGCTCACGGGACTCTGTTCACCGTATTTCAAAGAGGTCCGACTGTTTGATCGGGCCCCCGTGCTTACACCAAACAAAATCGTAGCGATCTCGATCGACGATCTCTGTCCTTTGAACATTCCGGTCAATGACCCTCACAACAACTGTTTCTGTCCTTTTGCTCATTCGGTCAATGACCCTCACAACAACTGTCTCTATCCTTACTCATCCGATCGCTGGCCTCCAGTATTTCGTGACAGTGAGATACATCTATTGATATTGGTTACTGAATGAAACTAGTCTTCTGGGACACAAATACGCTGTTCCCCAAGACACTACTGCTCTATGGATGTTATATACTAGAGGATGTATTTACAACGATGCTTTCTTTAATTAAAGGTATTTAAACACGAGAGGATCGACTTCATTGCACGAACTGCTGACAGCCGCACAGAGCACGTCCTTGGTAGCTCCAACGTCGACCCCCTGGAGATTCCGGGAAAACTGCACTCGTGAACCGAATGTCGGAGCGCGAGATAGGCGTCTGAACCACTCGGCCACGCTTGCCTGTGTATGACGTATGCCAAATCTGCTATATCCTCGTACTTCCATCAACACGTATTGACTAGCACTTGTAGAAGGCAAGTGGCAGACGTTAACATAATTAGCTTGTAGAGTTTACGTGCCACACTCTAACTCCACTGTAAAATATATCTCAGATTACTCCACTAACTAGTGTTCCCTCTGGTAGTTACTTCCATCTCCATGTGGTAAGTGCCAATCTGCTTATCGTTGTCCTGTTTCTCTAGTAACGCTCCTGTTATCGGGTAGCTAGTGAGTACACTATCAGCATTAAACGGTATCCAGAGAAGGCGAGTCAAATGGTTCGGTCATGTAGTAAGACAGAAAACAACATAACACAAATGACATTGGCAATAGAGCCGCGAAATGGGCCCGGTACCCAGTCTAAGGCTGATCTTGTCACAGATGCTCTACTGATCCCGAGGCTTACAGATATACCAGAAGCAGCCGACAGAAAGACAGAAGAAGCAGTACAGAAGAAGCCCGACATTTCCATATATAGACTTAAGACAACTCGTATGTTATGGAGATCGGAAATGATGACGTCGGAATTCTATAACCAGCGTCCACAAGGAATGCTCTTTCTCATCCAGAAGATGTCGTAGTGTGTGAACTTATAGTTCCAGTGACCAGATGTTACTGACTCATCGACTCCGAACTACCCACATTTCTTCCACTGGTGTGACATGTTTGGGTTATTCCACCAGTCGTAGCCACACACGTCGGTGGCTGTGATTCCTGGTGCAATTGTTATCATTTATAGATCACATCGTGTCGGTGGCTGTGATTCCTGGTGCAATTGTTATCATTTATAGATCACATCGTGTCGGTGGCTGTGATTCCTGGTGCAATTGTTATCATTTATAGATCACATCGTGTCGGTGGCTGTGATTCCTGGTGCAATTGTTATCATTTATAGATCACATCGTGTTTCCCTTGCTTCGCCAGTATTCCTCTTGGCGGTATCAAGGAGGCCATTGAATGGGCCTTTATATTTCACACACGGGCATGGCCAGAGCACTCAAGCCACCTCAGCTCTTGTAGATCTGAGATCAAGCCAACTTGCCCGAACCTTTCGGACTGAATCTTCGTGAGCATTGATTGAGAGTTAAGTATGATGATTGTCTGATTGAATGCAGTCTCAGAAAGCTATCTAGGAGCTGACAACAACAACAACAACAACAACAACAACAACAACAACAACAACAACAACAACAACAACAACAACAACAACAACAACAACAACAACAACAGCAGCAGCAGCAGCAGCAGCAAAAACAGCAACAACAGTAGCAACAACAACAACAACAACAACAACAACAGCAACAACAGCATCAGCATCAACAGCAACAGCAGCAGTAGCAACAGCAATAGCAACAGTAACAGCAACAACAACAACAACAATAACAATAACATCATCAGCAACAACAGCAACAACATCAAAACAGCAACAGCAACAACAACAACACTAACAACAACATCATCACCAGCAGCACCAGCAGCAGCAGCAACAGCAGCAGCAACAACAGCAACAATATAAGAGCAATAGTGCAACTTGCAGTTTTGATTTTCAATATACTCACTCCCAGAATTCCGTGACTGGATCCGACAAAATGGCACCATTCATACTTCTGCTGTTCTGGCTGTACACAAAAGTTCTGTTGATCACACGGCCGATCGTTGTGGTCTCCAGACTGGACAATGCTGTCGTTGTCTCTGAGATATTGTTGACTGACCGTGTGGTTGCCGCGATCTGACCTCCAACCATCTGGCTCACATTGTGGGTGGTGGTGTTTCCCTGAGAGACCAGGGGTTGGTCAAAAGTGGTGCAGTTTTCAGTGTTCCATTCGTTGTTGCAGTGGGACCAGGGCAGCACCGAGGTGAAGGAGGCGAAGATGTAGTAGAAAGCCCAGGTCAGAATGATGTTGTACTCACAGTTGAGGAGGAAAACAATTACAGCCGTGGCATAGCCGATACCTGTGTGACAATATATATACCTGTGTGACAATATACCTGTGTGTCAATATATATACCTGTGTGACAATATACCTGTGTGACAATATATATATATATATATATATATACCTGTGTGACAATATACCTGTGTGTCAATATATATACCTGTGTGACAATATACCTGTGTGTCAATATATATACCTGTGTGACAATATACCTGTGTGTCAATATATATACCTGTGTGTCAATATACCTGTGTGACAATATATATACCTGTGTGACAATATACCTGTGTGACAACATATATATCTGTGTGACAATATACCTGTGTGTCAATATATATACCTGTGTGACAATATACCTGTATGACAATATATATATATACCTGTGTGACAATATACCTGTGTGACAATATATATACCTGTGTGACAATATAACTGTGTGAAAATATACCTGTGTGACAATATACCTGTGTGGAAATACACCTGTGATACAATATGCCTATTTGACAATATACCTTTGTGACAATATAACAGGGTAGTAATACCATATTGTGGTGTGTTTTATAACTATTACCTGTGTGACGATATACCTGTGTGACAATATAACACAGTCATACTATCATAAGCCATGGATTGCACCATTCACGTTAGAATTAATAAAACAATGAAGGAAACTGAAAGAGAAAGAAGAAGAAACCGATAACAGCAGGATGAAGTATAAATCTTTAACTCGAGAAATAAGAAAGACCACAAGAAAGGACAAAAATCAATATATACAAGATTGCTGTACCAGAATAAAGCAATATCATGAGAATGGACGAGGTTACGAAATGTTTAAAGAAATGAAGTCATTAACAAGAAATGTGCAACCTCAAGTGGGAAACACCTTAACAGAATCTAGACAAATTCTAGAAAGATGGCAGGAATACTGCAGTGGAATGTATGATATGAATGAGATACATGAACCAATGACAGCAGAGACAGAACCTCAACCCTCATTAGATGAAATTACATGGACAATAAAGAACCCGAAGAATGGTAAATCACCATGATGTGATGAGATACCAGCTGAACTAATTAAAGCGGGAGGAGAAGAAAGCATACAAATGTATCACGTATCATGTAAAAAAATATGGAAAACATTTTTTGGGTTGTCTTTGATCTCTTGGCAAGTTTACGTTCAGTAGTTTGATAGTGTCAGTACAGTCAGTAAAAATCATATTACATGCTATCCCGTCTTCGAGTGAGGTTATTTCTAATATAGCCCCTAGCCAATCATTGTGTCAGTAAAGTCAGTAAAGTCAGTACAGTCAGTAAAGTCAGTAAGGTCAGTTATATCAGTAAAATCAGTAAAACCAGTACAGTCAGTAAAGTCAGTACAGTCAGTAAAGTCAGTAAAGTCAGTAAAGTAGTAAAGTCAGTAAAGTAGTAAAGTCAGTAAATTAGTAAAGTCAGTAAAGAAGTAAAGTAGTAAAGTCAGTAAAGTAGTAAAGTCAGTAAAATCAGTAAAGTAGTAAAGTCAGTAAGTAAGTAAAGTAGTAAAGTCAGTAAAGAAGTAAAGTCAGTAAAGTAGTAAAGTCAGTAAAGTCAGTAAAGAAGTACAGTCAGTAAAGTAGTAGTCAGTAAAGTCAGTAAAGTAGTAAAGTCAGTAAAGTCAGTGAAGTAGTAAAGTAGTAGAGTCAGTAAAGTCAGTGAAGTAGTAAAGTAGTAAAGAAGTAAAGTCAGTAAAGTAGTAAAGTCAGTAAAGTAGTAAAGTCAGTGAAGTAGTAAAGGCAGTAAAGTCAGTGAAGTAGTAAAGTCAGTAAAGAAGTAAAGTCAGTAAAGTAGTAAAGTCAGTAAAGTAGTAAAGAATTAAAGTCAGTAAAGTAGTAAAGTCAGTAAAGTAGTAAAGTGAGTAAAGTCAGTGAAGTAGTAAAGTCAGTATAGTAGTAAAGTCAGTAAAGTCAGTAAAGTCAGTGAAGTAGTAAAGTCAGTAAAGTCAGAAAAGTCAGTAAAGAAGTAAAGTCAGTAAAGTAGTAAAGTCAGTAAAGTCAGTAAAGTAGTAAAGTCAGTAAAGAAGTAAAGTCAGTAAAGTAGTAAAGTCAGTAAAGTAGTAAAGTCAGTAAAGTAGTAAAGTCAGTAAAGAAGTAAAGTCAGTAAATTAGTAAAGTCAGTAAAGTCAGTAAAGTAGTAAAGTCAGTAAAGTAGTAAAGTCAGTAAAGTAGTAAAGTCAGTAAAGAAGTAAAGTCAGAAAAGTAGTAAAGTCAGTAAAGTAGTAAAGTCAGTAAAGTAGTAAAGTCAGTAAAGTAGTAAAGTCAGTAAAGAAGTAAAGTCAGTAAAGTAGTAAAGTCAGTAAAGTCAGTAAAGTAGTAAAGTCAGTAAAGTCAGCAAAGTAGTAAAGTCAGTAAAGTAGTAAAGTCAGTAAAGTAGTAAAGTCAGTAAAGAAGTAAAGTCAATAAAGTAGTAAAGTCAGTAAAGTCACTAAAGTAGTAAAGTCAGTAAAGTCAGCAAAGTAGTAAAGTCAGTAAAGAAGTAAATTCCGTAAAGAAGTAAAGTCAGTAAAGTCAGTAAAGAAGTAAAGTCAGTAAAGTAGTAAAGTCAGTAAAGTCAGTAAAGTAGTAAAGTCAGTAAAGTAGTAAAGTCAGTAAAGTAGTAAAGTCAGTAAAGTCAGTAAAGTAGTAAAGCCAGTAAAGTAGTAAAGTCAGTAAAGAAGTAAAGTCAGTAAAGTAGTAAAGTCAGTAAAGAAGTAAAGTCAGTAAAGTCAGTAAAGTAGTAAAGTCAGTAAAGAAGTAAAGTCAGTAAAGAAGTAAAGTCAGTAAAGTCAGTAAAGTCAGTAAAGACAGTAAAGACAGTATAGCCAGTAAAGCCAGTAAAGTCAGTACTGTCAGTAAAGTCAGTACGGTCAGTAAAATCAGAACTGTCACTAAAGTCGGCAAAGTAATTAACGCATTCTTTTACACGCCTAATGCGCATTGGACGTATGGTTCGAGACACATATTTGTATAAACCAATGGACTCTCCAGGGGCGATGAGGTCAGTATCTCACTGGCTAGTTGATGAAGTCAGTATCCTACTGGCCAGGTGATGGGTCAGTATCTCACTGGCCAGACGATGAGGTCAGTATCTCACTGGCCAGACGATGAGGTCAGTATCTCACTGGCCAGGTTATGAGGTCAGTATCTCACTGGCCTGACAATGAGGTCAGTATCTCACTGGCCAAGTGATGAGGTCAGTATCTCACTGGCCAGGCGATGAGGTTCCTATCTCACTGGCCAGGTGATGAGGTAAGTATCTGACTGACCACCTTAATGTCACAGTACATTTCTTAGTACCCATCTCAGGCCAGATTGGCTTTGCAGCCCAGGTCAATGAGATGTAACCGCCTCAATGGGAATTGAGTCAAGTCACAACAGGGAAGTTGCCAGCCTACCCGAGCTGGTTTGTAACTGATACACACAGAGATGGAGTTGACTACAGGCTTAATGGACTCACCTTGAAACAGGGGAGCTATCTTCCAAGGTCCTATTCCTCCTTCACCCATGAACTGACCCAGTGCTACCTCCAGGAAAAACATGGGGATCCCTCCCAGAATGACGGCCAGAAAGTATGGGATGAGGAAGGCTCCTGGGCAAGGGAGGATAAAACGTCATGTATGTTACAGGGCCGCTGTAGTGGTTGTGATGATGATTGTGGTGGTGGTAAAGTTGGTAGTCATGAGGACAGTTGTGATGACTTTAATGATGTTGCTGGTGGCAATGATGATGATGATGTTGATTGTGGTAGTGATGATCATGTGGGTGCTTGCAGTAATGATGATGTTGGTGGCTGTGATAGTGATATTTGTGGTGATGTTAGTAATAATGATGATGATTTTGGCGGGAGTCATGTTTTCTTTCATCAGCTCTAGATGTAGACAGTGACATACTGCTTTTTCTCCATCTTCCCCAGCTCTAGATGTGAGTGGCACCTTGCCGTCTTGACAGACGAAAGTATGTGGATTGGGGGTTGGCCAAAATCCCATCGTACAATGCCTGGGCATGGATTCAGAGAACACATGTTGCCCATGCAGCGTGTTCCCTCTCTCGGCCTTGTCTTGTTTACTCCAGAGGAAAGGATAACCAGTATGTCTGGAACAAGGTAAGCTGCAGACACTGGCGGCTCAGCATCAGACCTCCAAGATCAGGAGGTGAATCTCATCTCCAAGAGCAGGAGGTAAGTGGTGGCTAGGCTCTCACATCCATGGGATGGCGTTCAGCCATATCCCGCAGCTGAGGACCACAAATCAAGTGTCTGGACCTATATGCACCTGTCAATCATAAGTGTCTGGACCAATGTAAGCGTGCACTACTGTCAGACTCTCCACCTGACACCGTGCGGATCCCGCGCCCAGCAAGAATCAGCCCGCCGGAGATATTGCTCGTCTGTTGCGAACACATCTCTCCGCCTGACACCGTGCGGATCTCCAGACCAGCGAGAATCGGCCCGCTGGATGTAAATTGTGACATACTGCTGTTTCTCCATCTTCCCACTTGTATGCGGCCGTCGAGCGTTAATCTGCAGACCTTGAACTTGTCCGGCTAAAGCATTGCCACGAGTAATGGGCAACATATATGATTTGTGCTTGCTTTATTTCTTCTATCAGATTTCATGTCCAACTTCTTAGCACTTCCATATCTAAGTTTCAATTTCCAGAAATTTGATCTATATAAAAAAAAAAAAAACAATTATATTACTACACAATCCTAGGACCTTAATGGGATTGCATAATTTCTTGCCAAAATATACATGTTTTTACACCAAACCAGAGTGTTAAGCATCTAAAATAACGACGACGACAACAACACTAACAACAACAATAACAACAACAACAACAGCAGCAGCAGCAGCATCGGCAGCAGCAGAAGCATGATAACGGTTTTACAATCAGCAGACAGCAGATAACAAACACCTAAAACACGTATGCGTGTTCTCAATCGGGCTCCTGGTGTGGAGCAGGCGCGGTCGAATCTCCAATCTTCTCTGTCACTCTATATTTGATGAAGTTGTTGTCCGTGATGTGTTATTACTGGAAGCCAGCATGGCAGAAAGGATACGAGCGCTTGTCTTAAACATCCGGTGCGCTGATGCTGAGGTAGCGGGTTCAACCCTTACACTGGTTAGTTGGACTAAAATGTTGACTTCTCGCCCTGGACTTGGAAACGTAAATTACAAGTACCTCTGAAGTCGGAGTGGGTTCGCCTGATGGCGAAGCACACTGGTAATAGGGAAAGGTAATCCACACAAACAAATCAGTCTAGTGATACTAGCAAAATCGTGTATGGACTACACTCGAGTTCAAAGTGAGAGAGCGTAAACCAAAACAAAAATGATTATGTTCCCAGATCGTGAAACTGTCCACATAAATCTGGCTCTGCCTTCGGCTACCTCACTTGCCGTCTATTTCCCCACATTCAAATAATTTCTCTGTTCTAGTTTCTGTAATTTCCTGTACAGTTATAATTTCTAGTTTTTCACCGTGTAATGTCTGTTTACAAACCCGTCTCCTATCAGCAATTATATGATATTATGAGCACATAAAAACACACGCCATACCCCCGCCATTTCTGTAGCACAAAAACGGGAACCTCCAGACATTCCCCAGACCCACAGAGAAGCCGATGCACGCCAAGAGGAAGTCCAACTTCTTGGCCCACTGCTCACGTTTATGGATCTTTGTCTTCGGGGGAACGTCCTGGACCGGAGCTGCTCCATTGTTGCTGGACACTCCTGAGTTGACCAGCCAGCCATCCTTTGCTTCAGTCATCGTCATGTAGGACAGTCTACGCAGGTCCAGGCAAGGGCCGCCAGTCGGGAGTCTGGGGTCAGGGGTCAGGGGATATTTCTGCCAACAAATACACCAGACATCAACTGCTGCTGGTTCTCGGAGAAGACACGAAGCATAGATTGTAGGTGAAAGGTGAAGGGTCATAGGTTAGTTAGTTGCATGTATTTTACATGGCGTTGCAATCAACCCCAGCATATTTTGGCAGTCTGTAATTGTCTAGGCAGTGTTACGTCCAGTAGTCTGCCATTGCTCTCTGAAACGACGCTTATACTAGTGTGAAATTAAAAGAGCAGCGGATTTGTTTACATGCGCCAGGCGCAGCGTGCCCATAATGCTAAACTCATGTTTTTACAGAACAATCGACCCTGGCTGGGTGCTGTGGTCAGTTTTGTGGCGGCTGCCTTAACTTGCCGAGACATTTTCTGGTAGCTTTTTTAGGTTGGGTCGACCTGGGCGATCTGGCCAGCTTTAAACGTACGTCCCCATGAGGATTCTAATCCATGACTACCAGGTCGGCGTATGGTCAGGGAATTGTCACATACCGGTGTCCATTAATACGTCAGTGAATTGTCACATACCGGTATCCATTAATATTTCAGGGAATTATCACACACCAGTGTCCACTAATAGATCAGGGAAATTTTACATACTGGCGTCCACTCATAGGGCAGAGAATTGTCACATACCGGTGTCCACTCATAGGGCAGAGAATTGTCACATACCGGTGTCCACTCATAGGGTAGATAATTGTCACATACCGGTGTCCACTCATAGGGCAGAGAATTGTCACATACCGGTGTCCACTCATAGGGCAGAGCATTGTCACATACCGGTGTCCACCCATAGGTCAGAGAATTGTCATATACTGGTGTTCACTCATAGTTCTGGGAATTGTCACATACCAGTGTCCACTCATAGGTCTGGGAATTGTCACATACCGGTGTCCACTCATAGGGCAGAGAATTGTCACATACCAGTGTCCCCTCATAGGTCACGGAATTGTCACATACCGGTGTCCATTAATATTTCAGGGAATTATCACATACCAGTGTCCACTAATAGATCAGGTAAATTTTACATACTGGCGTCCACTCATAGGGCAGAGAATTGTCATATATACGACGATACAGGATCTGCAACATTTATTAGATGCGACATTTGTACACAGTGAAGAACTGGGTTAGAATTCAACTGTAGGAAGACACAGATGATGGTCGTCACTAGGAAGAAAGAAATACTACAATGTAATATATGAATAAATGAAACTATTGGTAAACAAGTAAACTGGTACAACTATCTCGGAACAACCGTAATATCTGATTGGGTGAGGTGGGGGGAGGTGCATTGAAGAGATTAGAATGAGAATCGTTATGGCAAAGGTCGTCCTCCGACGCTCGACCACCGAGACATATTTGTATAGATGTCATTAATACCTTTAGTCCCATATACTGCTGTTGAGATCTGATGTGTAGGTCTCATGTGGGTCAAGTTATAATGAGGTCAAGTGACCAGATCCCTTTCAGGTCACATTTACAATCCAGTCACATGCCATGAATTTCTTGAAAGTATTAGGTACCCAAGTTGTATGGGCTGAATCGTTAGCAGAGTGGTGACATGAGGTAGAGTGGACGGTAGAGATGTGACATGAGGTAGAGTGGACGGTAGAGATGTGGCATGAGGTTGAGTGGACAGTAGAGACGTGGCATGAGGTAGAGTGGACGGTAGAGATGTGACATGAGGTAGAGTGGACGGTAGAGATGTGACATGAGGTAGAGTGGACGGTAGAGATGTGGCATGAGGTAGAGTGGACAGTAGCGACGTGGCATGAGGTTGAGTGGACGGCAGAGACGTGGCATGAGGTTGACTGGACGGCTGAGTCGTGGCATGAGGTAGAGTGGACGGCAGAGACGCAACGTGAGGTTGACTGGACGGCAAAGACGTGATATGAGGTTGAGTGGACGGCAGGGACGTGACGTGAGGTCGACTGGACGGTAGAGACGTGACATGAGGTTGAGTGGACAGTAGAGACGTGACATGATGTTGAGTGAACGGTAGAGACGTGACTTGAGGTTGACTGGATGGTAGAGACGTGACATGATGTTTAGTGGACGGCAGAGACGTGGCATGAGGTTGACTGGACGGCTGAGTCGTGGCATGAGGTAGAGTGGACGGCAGGGACGCAACGTGAGGTTGACTGGACGGCAGAGACGTGATATGAGGTTGAGTGGACGGCAGGGAATCGACGTGAGGTTGACTGGACGGTAGAGACGTGATATGAGGTTGAGTGGACGGTAGAGACATGAGGTTGAGTGGACGGTAGAGACGTGACATGAAATTGAGTGGACGGTAGAGACGTGACATGAGGTTGAGTGGACGGTAGAGACGTGACATGAAATTGAGTGGATGGTAGATACGTGACATGAAATTGAGTGGACGGTAGAGACGTGACATGAGGTTGAGTGGACGGTAGAGACGTGACATGAAATTGAGTGGACGGTGGAGACGTGACATGAGGTTGAGTGGACGGTAGAGACACGAGGTTGAGTAGACGGTAGAGACGTGACATGAAGCTGATTGGCCCCCAGGAACATTATATACAGCTGAGTGGACCCCAGACCAATTACATACATCTAATTTGTCCCCAAAGCCATACATAAAACTGATTCGGCCTCATAGCCATACACGAGGCAGCCTCGACCTGACAGATAGATCTGGGGCTGAGGGGACCGCAGAGTCTGACTGCTGGGAACGAAGAATCCCGCCACTGTAGGAGATGACTCTGGAAGGCATGCTTGCAATTTGATGTTACTAGAAGCTGTACCTAAACATGAATGAATAAACACGCATCCAAATTACATAACCACACTAGATTATTATAACTCTTAAATAATGATTGTAATAACTAAAATAATGATTTCAATAACTCTAAAATATTGATTGTAATATCTCTATAAGAATGATTGTAATAACTAAAATAATGATGACAAGACAGGAGATCCCTACCCTATGTCAAATAGAACTTGTGTTAAATCCAGTAGAATAAACGAGTCGTAGCAGTGCTCTCGGGTCAAACACCTTACGTTTCTGTGCTTTAGTCTTGTTTGATTTGCAAAGGCAAGTCTAAAACCACAAACTAAGCACACATAAATAAAGATATAGCACGCAACTACTAAAATAAAGCTTACACCGTGGCAATGATTTCCGGCTCAAGCGCTTTAAGACGAGACACTCTCTGAGACTAGACTCAATCCTTCCGTCTGGAACACCTGAGCCAGGTTTAGTCACATTTCTCACTTAATAGACCAATGTCATGCGTTTTAACGAAGTAATTGTTCATATGATGGTCGAATCGGGGTCGCAGACGACAACCACGTAATCACATTCTAAATCAGTTTTCTACCGAGACAGTCAACCTGTGTAAATCTGAGCACAGCTGGCACAGTGGCTAGGGCACCCTAGCGGCTGATGGATTATGTCAGTGTTGTGAATGGCAGCACGGCTGGAGCAGTGGCTAGGCTTGGTGATCAAGGGTTCCAAGCCCCATCGAGGCAGGGATTGTTTTTTTTTAAACAACAAACGATCTAGACTCCCATTCTAAAAATGCCACCAAAAATGTTCTGGAAAGTAAAGTCGGCCATCGTGATTTTTACCACTTCATCCACCGAATGTCCATTCCTCTAGTAAAGGATTGACCACATCACGCATTGAATGTCAAATTCCTCTACTTAAATATCGACCGCATCATACACTGAATGTTCATCCTTCTACTAAAATATTGACCACATCATCCACCGAATGTCCTTTCCGCTACTAAAATATGACCAGATCATACACTGAATGTCCATTCCTCTACTACAATATTGACCACATCATCCATTGAATGTCCATTCCTCTCCTACAATATTGACAATATCATCCACTGAATGTCCATTCCACTACAACAATATTGACCACATCATCCATTGAATCCCGTTAAGATTAACCCGGTCAACAAATGCCCGCAGAAGTCGGATAAGTCGGCCTAACGGCGCAAGAACGCAGCTCTGCTGTAAACAGGCACAACGCAGTCACATCCGAAAAAAAAAATCCGGATGAACGCAGAAGAAGAAGAACATCCATTGAATGTCGATTCCTCTACTACAATATTGACCACATCATCCATTGAATGTCCATTCCTCTACTAAAATATTGACCACATCATCCATTGAATGTCCATTCATCTACTAAAATACGCGAGTAGCATCATATCCTTTCCTCCTTAGTTGGATTGCAGCCCTCTTCCAACGGAAAGTAGTTTTTAGATGTGGCAGTTGGACTTCGGAACCAACAATATATCCTGGCCTACCACAGGAATCACTATTATCTCCGGTACTGTTCAACACCTACACTGTGAGAATCACCAGCGAGCAGATCACTGGACCGGGGCGGACATTGTCGTATGCAGACGATGTTTCAGTGTATCGTCAGGGTAAGGACAGAGATCAGTTTGCTGTGGAACTACAAACAGAACTCAATTGCATAAGAACTTGGTGTGTTGAAGCTGGGTCAATGGTCATCCCAACAAAGGCAACAGTGACATGGTTCCCTTTGAATACTCATATTGTCAACACGCCAACACCAACTGTAAATCTGTGTTCAGAGACTGTGGAAAGAACGCAGGCAATGAATTATATGGGGATACGTTTTGATCAAAGCCTTGCTTATAATGAGCACATAGACCAGTGATAACAAAGGCCAAGCGGTGTTTGGCTGCGATGCGGGTGATGGCGACGGCAAACTGTGAGCAGCGCCATCTGTGTCTTCTTTACGAGGGTCTGGTCCTTTGTGTTTTAGAGTATGCGATGGCAGTCCTGACTCTCAGCCATAAGCAGATAGAAAGGATGGAAAGGATACAGAAAGAAGCTATGCGCATTATCTTGGATGTACAAAGAGATACAGTA
Organism: Cepaea hortensis; assembly: GCA_963921405.1. NCBI lineage: Eukaryota > Metazoa > Mollusca > Gastropoda > Stylommatophora > Helicidae > Cepaea > Cepaea hortensis. The sequence goes on along the minus strand of OY992879.1, from coordinate 159,933,885 downwards.
TGCAGGGCGATGCGCTACCTTCTTGATTTTCTAACCATGAGGGACGGAATATAAATTTGCAGAGCACGTGCCTATCTCAGAGTGAACGCAAACACACAACATCCACTGCATAGCGAGATTAAGAAGGTAAAAGGCAGCAGGTTAAAAAGAGGAAAGTCGTGGATGTGTCAACCCGAAGACTTTCTTCAGCAGGAGTAGGTACAAGTGCCAACAGAGTTCTGTACATCCTTCTCAGTATGCATCCAACTAGACAGGAAATGCAGACAAGAAAATCCAGCTGCTGTGGAGGCGGAAGTACAAGATCTGTATTTCTAGAATTCTTTAGAGGATGATGCTGTCATTTACACGGATGGGTCGGTCGTTCGAAGAGTTAGAAAGTGAGAAGTTCATGGGCCTTTACGGCTCAGGCCGGAATGAAAACTGTGAAGGAGGAGACTGACGCTTTTGCTTTGACCACAAGTAGCCTGACTATGGAAGTCATGGCAGTAAGTAAAGCAATAACATGGCTCGAGACACAGACATTCACTAGGGCTTGTTTCCTTAGCGACTCAATGAGTATGCTCAGGAGGATAGAGATGGGGTGGGTCCGAAGAGAGTGGCTGCTGTCTTTGCAGCGGTCTCGGCTGGCAAAGTTTAGTTTCATCTTCGTGCCAGGGCATGCGGGTGTACAAGGGAATGAGCATGCTGACAGGCTTGCATGTAGGGCTACTGTGGAAGGCAGACGAGCCATGGACCAGGCAGACATTCTGAATGCTCTACGAGAAGTAAGTCGCTTACGAGAACCAAGCGATAACTAGGAATCTACAACCATGGACAGGCTGCGAGAACAGCAAGTTAAAAGAGGTGTGGCCAAACAAGAACACTACGCAGGAAGCCAAAGACGAGAAAAAACCAACACAGAACTGGTGTCGTGAGCCGATACACGCTGCAGGATTTGCTGAGGGGATACGAGCACTTATGGACTGAATGGTTCGATGTGCAATGAGGTTGATCTGTCGACTAACTAACTAACTTGTGTGACTACTACTGTATTATAATACTTGTGTGACTACTACTGTATTATAATACTTGTGTGACTACTAATGTATCATAATACTTGTGTGACTACTAATGTATTATAATACTTGTGTGACTACTAATGTATTATAATATTTGTGTGACTACTACTGTATTATAATACTTGTGTGACTACTAATGTATTATAATACTTGTGTGACTACTACTATATTATAATACTTGTGTGACTACTACTGTATTATAATACTTGTGTGACTACTACTGTATTATAATACTTGTGTGACTACTACTGTATTATAATACTTGTGTGACTACTACTGTATTATAATACTTGTGTTACTTCTTTTTCGGAATATTCTTTACATGACATCGCTGTCAACATCAGCATCTTACAGCTGATTGTTGATTTCTTAGCAAGATTACGCTCAATAGTTTGCCATTGCTTTGTGAACGGCCGGCTCATATACCCCGTAAGTTACCAACGCGGCGAGAACCGCTATCGATTCTCGTGCAGGTTACGAGAATATACTGGATTACGGAGAAATACTACTGTGTGATTACTACCTTTGTTTTATTGACTACACAAAGGCTTTTGATAGAGTTAGACATGCCAACATGGTGGATATGCTTGCAGATCTACAAATTGATGGGAAAGACATTAGACTTATAAAAAACGTATATTGGAAACAACAACCTGCCATAAGGATTGACAATGAAGTGGGACAATATCAACCTATTAAGAGAGGTGTTAGGCAGGGATGTGTAATGTCTCCAGATCTTTGTTCCCTATACAGTGAAAATATTTTCAGTAATGTAGAAGGTATAATTGGAATCAGCATTGGAGGACGAAACATCAATAACATTAGATATGCAGATGATGCAGTATTGATTGCAGACAATGCACAAGATCTACAACAATTTGTAGACGCAGTTGTTGTACACAGTGAGCAACTGGGGTTAGAATTAAATTGTAAAAAGACTCAGGTTATGGTCGTCACTAGGAAGAACGTAGTACCACAATGTAATATACAAGTAAATGGGAATGTTCTTCAACAAGTGAATCGGTACAATTATCTCGGAACAGTCATAACATCTGATGGGAGATGCCTTGAAGAGATTAGAGCAAGAATCGCCATGGCGAAAGTAGCCTTTAGCAAGATGAAAAACATTCTGACCAATAAAATGATGTCAATTGAAACGAGAAAAAGAGTGTTGATGGGATACATAGAGCCAGTTCTTTAGTATGGATGTGAAACTTGGACAATGAGCAGTCAAGCTGAAAAACATCTGATGGCTGCAGAAATGTGGTTTCTGGGGAAAATGCAAAGAATACTATGGACAGACAGAAAAACTAATTGATTAGAAAAATTAGACGTAGACAGTCAAAATTTTTTGGACATGTTATGAGAAGAAATGGATTGGAGAACTTAGTGACAACCGGCAAGATCGAAGGGAACAGACCAAGAGGAAGACCGAGAGGAAAATACCTGGATGGCTTGGCCACATGGCATGGACGAGACAGGAACACTGAGCTGATCCACGACTCCGGTGATCGAGTGAAATGGCGAGTCATGACCGTCCACGATTTCCGGCATGGCACCTGATTGATTGATTGATTGATTGATTACTACTGTATTATAATACTTGTGTTACTATTTTTTATTTTTTTTTGGTGTGTGCATATCCTTTACAGTTTATCGCTGTCAACACCAGCATCTTTCAGCTGATTGTTGATTTCTTGGCAAGATTACGCTCAGTAGTTTGCCATTGCTTTCTGAGCGGCCGGCTCACATACCCCGTAAGTTACCGATGCGATTCGAACCACTGCTGATTCTCACCGTCATCACGTTACCGACGAGAGTATACAAGATTACGGAGAAAAGTCATAACCTCTAAGCCACGAAGCCGGCTGTGTTACTATTACTGTATTATAATACTTGTGTGACTACTACTGTATTATAATACTTGTGTGGCTCTACTGTATTATAAAACTTGTGTGACTACTACTGTATTATAATACTTGTGTGACTACTACTGTATTATAATACTTGTGTGACTACTACTGTATTATAATACTTGTGTGACTACTACTGTATTATAATACTTGTGTGACTACTACTGTATTATAATACTTGTGTTACTACTACTGTATTCTAATAGTCAGTTTGTACCCACGGGCGGACAGATCGGAGACCTTAATTGCCCAGAAAGTTCGGGGAACCTGAACGTGTGCAAGCGCAATGGAAGCCTCGATTCTCCACGGACCAGAACTAAGGGATGCCTGATTAAACATGGCGCTATTTAACAACACGGTTAAATTTAAGCTATGGTTCCTTCATCATGCTAGTTTAATAAGTTATGAAACAGTAGTAGTAACAGCGGCCGCTAAAGTTGTAGTAGTGATAGTAGTAGCAGCGGCCGCTCAAGCGGTAGTAGTGGTAGTAAATGTAGTAGAATGTACAGCAGCTGCGGCATATTCTTGAGTAGTTATTGGAGTTGTACTATTTGTAGTATTTGCAGTAGTAGTAACAGTAGTAGTAGTAGTAGTAGTAGTAGTAGTAGTAGTAGTAGTAGTAGTAGTAGTAGTAGTAGTAGTAGTGGTAGTGGTAGTAGTAGTAGTAGTAGTAGTAGGAGTAGTAGTAGTAGTTGTATTGCAGGTGTAGCAATATTACTAGTAGTAGTGTTGGTACCATTATTAGCAAAAGCAGCAATAATAGTAGTTGTTGTTGTAGTAGTAGTAGTAGTAGTAGTAGTAGTAGTAGTAGTAGTAATAGTAGTAGTAGTAGTAGTAGTAGTAGTAGAAGTAGTAGTGGTAGTAGTTGTATTGCAGGTGTAGCAATATTACTAGTAGTAGTGTTGGTACCATTATTAGCAAAAGTAGCAATAGTAGTAGTAGTAGTAGTAGTAGTAGTAGTAGTAGTAGTAGTAGTAGTAGTAGTAATAATAATAATAGTATTAGTAGTGTTAGTGTTGTAGTAGTAGTAGTAGTAACAGTAGTAGTAGTAGTGTTAGTGTTGTAGTAGTAGTAGTAACAGTAGTAGTAGTAGTGTTGGTACCATTATTAGCAAAAGTAGCAATAGTAGTAGTAGTAGTAGTAGTAGTAGTAGTAGTAGTAGTAGTAGTAGTAGTAGTAGTAGTAGTAGTAGTAGTAGTAGTAGTAATAATAATAATAATAGTATTAGTAGTGTTAGTGTTGTAGTAGTAGTAGTAGTAACAGTAGTAGTAGTAGTAGTAGTAGTAGTAGTAGTAGTAGTAGTAGTAGTAGTAGTAGTAGTAGTAGTAGTAGTAATAATAATAGTATTAGTAGTGTTAGTGTTGTAGTAGTAGTAGTAACAGTAGTAGTAGTAGTGTTAGTGTTGTAGTAGTAGTAGTAGTAGTAGTAGTAACAGTAGTAGTAGTAGTGTTGGTACCATTATTAGCAAAAGTAGCAATAGTAGTAGTAGTAGTAGTAGTAGTAGTAGTAGTAGTAGTAGTAGTAGTAGTAGTAGTAGTAATAATAGTATTAGTAGTGTTAGTGTTGTAGTAGTAGTAGTAACAGTAGTAGTAGTAGTGTTAGTGTTGTAGTAGTAGTAGTAGTAGTAGTAACAGTAGTAGTAGTAGTGTTGGTACCATTATTAGCAAAAGTAGCAATAGTAGTAGTAGTAGTAGTAGTAGTAGTAGTAGTAGTAGTAGTAGTAGTAGTAGTAGTAGTAGTAGTAGTAATAATAATAATAGTAGTAGTAGTGTTAGTGTTGTAGTAGTAGTAGTAGTAATAATAATAATAGTAGTAGTAGTGTTAGTGTTGTAGTAGTAGTAGTAGTAGTAATAATAATAGTAGTAGTAGTAGTAGTAGTAGTAGTAGTAGTAGTAGTAGTAGTAGTAGTAGTAGTAGTAGTAGTAGTAGTAGTAGTAGTAGTAGTAGTAATAATAATAATAATAATAATAGTAAGAATAATAAGATGAAAGAAAACAAAAGGGGTGGGAGGAATAAAAGATAAAAGGACTGACTTCATTGCATCGGAGTCTACCCCATATGGCTCGGTCTCTGATTCGCAGATGGTCCTGACGAACACTTGGCACACAGCACGTGCTCCAAACAGAATGGCCTCGTCCGACAACGAACCCAGAAACTTCGCAACGAAAGGCAAGCGATTCGACCACTTCGCCACGGAATCCTCCAGCAGCAGCAGCAGCAGCAGCAGCAGCAGAAGAAGAAGAAGAAGAAGAAGAAGAAGAAGAAGAAGAAGAAGAAGAAGAAGAAGAAGAAGAAGAAGAAGAAGAAGAAGAAGAAGAAGAGATAACAGAATACATGATTCGCAGGAGACATACGTGTCTGAGAAAACAGAAAAAAGGATAAGTAGAGAACATACAAGACTGAGAGAACAGAAAAGAGGTTAGTGGGGAACATACGAGAAAGAGAAAACAGAAGCGGGATTAGTGGGGAACATACAAGAATGCGAAAGCAGAAAAGAGATTAGCGAGTAACATACAAGGCAGAAAAAAAAAAACGGACAAGAGTTTAGTGGACGTATTTGGACGTATTTGGCTGGTGAAGGCTAATCGTCGCAACGTCATTTGTTTTCCGTCATTGTGTTCTGTGAAACTGCACTATTTCGTGTTATTTTATATTGTTTACATCTACACAGCTTTACCGCAGACAAGCTAGGAAACATCTAATGGCAGTAGAAATTAGATTTCTGAGGAGAATCTAACGAACGCCGTTGGGGAAGGGGGGGGGGGGGGAGGGACAGAAAAACAAATGAGAAAATTATGTCAAGTACACATGAAAAAAAAACAAAAAAACGTAACATGAACAGTAAACTTAAACGCAAACAGTCCAGCTTTGTTTAAAAAATCAAAGCACCATGAGAAATAAACATGAATACTCAGTGACCAATGGGCAACTTGACGGGAAAAGAGGGAAAAGAGGAACGAAGAGATATAAGCCAGGATGGCTTAGCATAATCAAGACAAAAACAGAGATCCGGCCATAGACTCAGGACGGTGTGAGATAGCGAACCAACACTGTCTAAACGTATTTATTAGCGTCGCACATTCGTCTTCTCCTCCTTTCGTTCGCTTGAAATGTGTCTATAACTGCAGTGATACCAGATTAAATAGTTAATCTTGTACTTAAAATAATACAGTAAGATTTATTTCAAGGGGCATTACTAACAGTAACATAATTGTATTATGTAATTTAAATAATTGTAGTATATATGGTAAATGTTATACAATTTTTAATTAACCCAACAGAAAGTAATGCCATGTAACAAAGGAGATAATAATTTAAAGATATCTTTACAGTGTTTGTTAATACAATGGCTTTATTTTAGATGCATGAGAATTTTCTAATGCATTGTACTATTTTGGAATACCAAGGAAGTTAATCAACATGACCAGACTATGCATGGAAGATACTTATAATATAGTAACATATAAAGGCAGGAAATCAGACCCCTTCCAAATAACATCTGGCTTGAAACAGGGTGATGCACTATCGCCGCTACTCTTCAATCTGGCTCTAGAGAAAGTTGTAAGGAAGGTAAAGGAGGAATGTGATATTGGAGGAACATCCAAGCTGCTTGGTTATGCAGATGATATAGATATTATAGGGCAAAGTGAACAAAAGACATTGGAAATATTGACTCACTTAAAGGAAAAAGCCCAACAGATGGGGCTGGTTATCAACCAAGATAAGACAGAATATATGGTAATTTCAAGAGACGGAATGGCTAGAAACTCTGGCCACATACAAATAGATAATATGACCATTAAAAGAACGGAAACATACAAATACCTGGGTACGATCTTCAACTGCTCCAACATCATAAGGGAAGAAATACAAACTAGAATCAACTCTGGAAATAAGATATACTATGCACTACAACATCTACTAAAATCAAAGGCGCTATCTCGTAACACCAAAATCACAATATACAAAACACTGATCAGACCAGTTGTGCTGTATGGCTCTGAAACCTGGAGTACAACGAAAGGAGACGAAGCCTTGTTACAAACCTTTGAGAACAAAATTTTAAGACGCATCTTTGGACCCATTAGGGATACACAAAGTGGAGAGTGGAAAAGAAGAAGTAACAAAGACATTTATGATCTGTTTAAGTCCCCGCTAATCACTGGTATCATGAAGGCTAATAGACTACAATGGCTGGGGCATATAGAAAGAATGGAAGATAATAGGGAAACAAAACTCGCTTACACTCAGGAAATAAATGACCGTAGACCCCGAGGTAGACCAAGAAGGCGGTGGAGAGATAATACATGTACAGACCTACAAGCACTTGGAATCAACGACTGGCAAGAGAAGGTCCACCAGAGAGACGAATGGAGACGGATTGTATTTGCAGCAAAGAACCTCAATGGCTCGGAACGCTGAAGAAGAAGAAGATTGTACTATTTTTCATAGATATAACAAACGCACGTTTCTTTTAATGGGACTTATTGAAACGTATAGTCTTTTTCCAATATTTTTTACGGCCTGTTATACAGGCCAAAATAAAACAAGAAGTTAGTTTCACATCCTCGCAGGACGTCGCTGTCAACCCCAGCATTTTTTTGGCCGCTTGTGTTATCTTTGCAAGATTACGTTCAATAGTTTGATATTGCTTTCTGAACGAACCGCACCGATACCAATTCATACAAAACCAACGCAAAGCGGTATTCTGACAAATGACAAGCAGCTGTGTTTTGAACGCGGGTATTTGTGACTACAACATGCGTCAGTAACGCCTTCGACACGGAGCCGGCACATGCCAAATACCTTCCACAATACACCACATTGACTCCACCATACATCACACTGACTCCACCATACATCACATTGACTCCACAATACATCACACTGACTCCACCATACATCACACCGACTACACAATAGACCACATTGACTCCACCATACATCACACAGACTCCACCATACATCACACAGGCTCCACCATACATCACATTGGCTCCACAACACACCACATTGACCACACCATATACCACATTGACTCCAACATACATCACACGGACTCCACCATACATCACACAGGCTCCACAATACACCACATTGACTCCACCATACACCACATTGACTCCACCATACACCACATTGACTCCACCATACATCACACTGACTCCATCATACACCACATTGACTCCACCATACATCACAAAGACTCCACCATACATCACATTGACTCCACCATACATCACACTGACTCCACCATACACCACATTGACTCCACCATACATCACACTGACTCCATCATACACCACATTGACTCCACCATACATCACAAAGACTCCACCATACATCACACTGACTCCACCATACATCACACTGACTCCACCATACATCACACTGATTCCACCTCTCCAATACATACACTGACCCCACCTCCCCCATACATAACAATGACTCCACCTCTCCTATATATCACACTGACTCCACCATTCATCACACTGACTCCGCCTTTCCTACATATCCTACTGACTCCACCTCTCCCATACATAACACTGACTCTGCCTCTCCCATACATAACACTGACTCTGCCTCTCCCATACATAACATTGACACAACCTCTCTCATACATAACACTGTCTATGCCTCTCCCATACATAACATTGACACAACCTCTCTCATACATAACACTGACTCTGCCTCTCCCATACATAACATTGACACAACCTCTCCCATACATAACACTTACTCTGCCTCTCCGATACATAACATTGACACAACGTCTCTCATACATAACACGAACTCCGCCTCTCCCAAATATAACACTGACTCCACTCCACCTCTCCCACATATAACACTGACTCCACCTCTCCCGTACATAACACTGACTCTGCCTCTCCCGTACATAACACTGACTCTGCCTCTCCCATACATAACACTGACTCTGCCTCTCCCATACATAACACTGACTCTGCCTCTCCCATACATAACACTGACTCTGCCTCTCCCGTACATAACACTGACTCTGCCTCTCCCATACATAACACTGACTCTGCCTCTCCCATACATAACGCTGACTCTGCCTCTCCCATACATAACACTGACTCTGCCTCTCCCATACATAACACTGACTCTGTCTCTCCCATACATAACACTGACTCTGCCTCTCCCATACATAACACTGACTCTGCCTCTCCCATACATAACACTGACTCTGCCTCTCCCATGCATAACACTGACACAACCTCTGCCTTACATAACATTGACACAACCTCTCCCATACATAACACTGTCTATGCCTCTCCCATACATAACATTGACACAACCTCTGCCTTACATAACATTGACACAACCTCTCTCATACATAACACTGTCTATGCCTCTCCCATACATAACATTGACACAACCTCTGCCTTACATAACATTGACACAACCTCTCCCATACATAACATTGACACAACGTCTCTCATACATAACACGAACTCCACCTCTCTCACATATAACACTGACTCCACTCCATCTCTCCCATACATAACACTGACTCCACCTCTCCCATACATAACATTGACACAACGTCTCTCATACATAACACTGACTCCACCTCTCCCGTACATAACACTGACTCCATCTCGCCAATACATAACACGATCTCAGCATTTCCCATACATAACACTGACTCCGCCTCTCCAATAAATAACACTGACTCCCCGTCTCCCATACATAACACTGACTCCGCCTCTCCAATAAATAACACTGACTCCCCGTCTCCCATACATAACACTGACTCCGCCTCTCTTATACATAACACTGACTCCGCCTCTCTTATACATAACACTGACTCCGCCTCACTATACATAACACTGACTCCACCTCTCTTATACATAACACTGACTCCGCCTCTCTTATACATAACACTGACTCCGCCTCTCTTATACATAACACTGACTCCGCCTCTCTTATACATAACACTGACTCTGCCTCTCTTATACATAACACTGACTCCGCCTCTCTTATACATAACACTGACTCCGCCTCTCTTATACATAACACTGACTCCGCCTCTCTTATACATAACACTGACTCCGCCTCTCTTATACATAACACTGACTCCGCCTCTCTTATACATAACACTGACTCCGCCTCTCTTATACATAACACTGACTCCGCCTCTCTTATACATAACACTGACTCCGTCTCTCTTATACATAACACTGACTCTGCCTCTCTTATACATAACACTGACTCCGCCTCTCTTATACATAACACTGACTCCGCCTCTCTTATACATAACACTGACTCTGCCTCACTTATACATAACACTGACTCCGCCTCACTTATACATAACACTGACTCCGCCTCTCTTATACATAACACTGACTCCGCCTCTCTTATACATAACACTGACTCCGCCTCTCTTATACATAACACTGACTCCGCCTCTCTTATACATAACACTGACTCCGCCTCTCTTATACATAACACTGACTCCGCCTCTCTTATACATAACACTGACTCTGCCTCTCTTATACATAACACTGACTCCGCCTCTCTTATACATAACACTGACTCCGCCTCTCTTATACATAACACTGACTCTGCCTCTCTTATACATAACACTGACTTCGCCTCTCTTATACATGACACTGACTCCGCCTCTCTTATACATGACACTGACTCCGCCTCTCTTATACATAACACTGACTCTGCCTCTCTTATACATAACACTGACTCCGCCTCTCTTATACATAACACTGACTCCGCCTCTCTTATACATAACACTGACTCTGCCTCTCTTATACATAACACTGACTCCGCCTCTCTTATACATAACACTGACTCTGCCTCTCTTATACATAACACTGACTCCGCCTCTCTTATACATAACACTGACTCTGCCTCTCTTATACATAACACTGACTCCGCCTCTCTTATACATAACACTGACTCCGCCTCTCTTATACATAACACTGACTCTGCCTCTCTTATACATAACACTGACTCCGCCTCTCTTATACATAACACTGACTCTGCCTCTCTTATACATAACACTGGCGAGACGTGTCCCTGCCATGACGCTGACACCACATCTCCTATATGTTGTTTGTCCATCAAGAATGATGATGACCATTCATTTCATCCAGCAGGGTAGAAAGTATGGAGCCGTGACTTCTAAGATGTTTGTCCATCAAGAATGATGATGACCATTCATTTCATCCAGTAGGGTAGAAAGTATGGAGCCGTGACTTCTAAGATGTTTGTCCATCAAGAATGATGATGACCATTCATTTCATCCAGTAGGGTAGAAAGTATGGAACCGTGACTTCTAAGATGTTTGTCCATCAAGAATGATGATGACCATTCATTTCATCCAGTAGGGTAGAAAGTATGGAGCCGTGACTTCTAAGATGGCTAATAAGGAATATTTTTGGCTCGAAATGTTCTTTGACAATGTGGGCAAAGAATGCTTGACGTTCCAGGAGGAGGCTCTTCAGCAGTGGTTTTTCTGTCCAGCCTTATCTTCACAGCTCTTGTCGGTCTTTGGCAACAGTCTCCCAGGTGTCATGATGAATTTCAAAAGCTTTCAGTGAGATTTTCAGTGTCTTTAAAGCGTTCCCTTTGGCCGCCTTGATAGCGTTTACCACAACGCATCTCGCCGTAAAATAAATTCGTGTAGGGAGCCTGTGATCTGGCATGCTAGTTAAGTTACCAGTCCAACGAATCTGATTCTTCATTAGTGGAGTGTGGATACTGAGCATGGACGCTCTTTCTAGAACTTCACTGTCTGGGATCTTGTATTGCCATTTAACCTTCAGTAGCTTCTTAAGGAAGACTGTGTGGAAGTGGTTTAATTTCTTAGCGTGTCGCTGATAAACAGTCCAGGCTTCACAAGCATATAGCAGTGTGGATAATGCAACTGCTGTGTAGACTTTCAGCTTTGTTTGCAGGCTTATTCCATTTCTGTCCCATACATTCTTGTACAGTCTGCCAAAGGCCGCGCTAGCCTTGGTGATTCTTGCACTCACTTCGTCATCAATTGTGGTAGCTTGTGACACAGTGCCATCTTTAATTTCTTGGAACAGGTAAGTTGTCTCATCTTCTGTAGAATAATACTACCTAAAATCTGCTCGCCAAGCTCCGTGGCTAAGAGCTTAAGGACGCGATTTGTGAGCATGCTTATCCGAGTTCGAAACACAGCTGCGACCGATTTGGCAGCAGATCGTGTCCCGCTGAGTTTTAAACGTGTTGGTATGGGAGCTGGTCGTTAAGAAAGCAATGGCAAACTACTGAACGTAAAACTTACCAATGCATCCACAACAGCTGTAAAATGCTGGTGTAGACAACGATGTCCTGTAAAATAGGTATAACCACACAAAGATAATAGAGATATAGCACAGCGCTGACTGATCACTGGCCGTAGAAGAAGAAAAGATTAAAAAAGAAGACGAAGAGAATAACATTATATCTCCACGGTTAACAAGAAAAGAAAAGATCTAAAGATATCACAAGAGATGCAGGTTCTTGGACAAGGAATCAGAATATATATTGTTTCAGCTTCCTTTTAATAGATTGTAGTTTAGGGTTGCACAAGACTTAATGAAAAGAAAAAAACAAACAATGGACTAACACAAATTGAACAACAGAAACTAAATTACAAAGGCTAAACAAAACACATCAATTAAAAAAAAATGAAACTTTTATTTGCCAGATCTCAAGACCCAGGAGTAGCTCATATCCAGGTAAAATATACAGCAGTTAAAGATTACTTCAACATGACAGCAAGTCAATAATACTGGGTTGTGCCCCAACTGTAACTGGGTAATTATTATACTTCAAGCCAACAAAACATGGCCTCAAAAGAAAAACATAAACACTAGGAACATAAAGCTAACCATAGACATGAATTATACGCTTCAGGAGTGTCATGCACAGCACCGAGGCACAGGATACAACAGTACAAATGATCACAGCTCACATCTGGGATCACTAATGGGATTTGCCCCTATCATATCTGGAACCCTTGCGACCAGGACAACTTCACCGATGCACCTGACACCACGGACAGATACCACATCCCTCAATTCAACAAAACATGAACTTGAGCATGGTTTGCATATAACAGAAACACGACCCTAACAATGGGAGAATAAACTGAGGTGTGAGTGGCCTAAAATCGACATTAACCAAATCCGAGGCCTCCACGGAACTATGCAAGAAAGCTTGTCTTTTTCAATTGTAAGTACGCTTTCAACACGGAGGTCAGGCTAGGGTAGTGGTTAGATGCTCGCTTGTCGGCTCGATGGTCGTGAGTTCCAATCTGTATCTGTGCGGAAGTTTACAATGAATCTGACCTCCCTGGTCGTATTTGGCTGGTGAAGGCTTATCGTCGCAATGTTCTTTGTTTTCCGTCATTGTGTTCTGTGAAACTGCAGTACTTCGTGTTATTTTATATTGTTTACATCTACACAGCTTTACCGCAGACAAGCTAGGAAACATCTAATGGCAGTAGAAATTAGATTTCCGAGGAGAATGCCACGAACGCCATGGGAGGAGGGGGGGGGGGATATTGGGGGGGGGGGGGGGGGGACAGAAAAGTGAATGAGAAAGTATTCTGAATAGAAAACTTAAACGCAAACAGTCCAGCTTTGTATAAAAAATCATGGCACGATGAAAAATAAATGTCAATGCTCAGTGAGCAATGGGCAGCTTGACGGGACAATAGGATGTGGAAACGAAGAGATATATGCCAGGATGGTTTAGCATAATCAAGACAAAAACAGATATCCGGCCATAGACTCACGACGGTGTGAGATAGCGAACCAAGACAAAATTAACGTATTTATTAGCGTCGCACATTCTTCTTTTCCTCCTTTCCTTCGCTTGAAATGTGCCTATAACTGCAGTGTTACCACATTAAATAGTAAATCATGTAATTAAAATATTACTGTATGAGTTATTTCAAGGGACATTACTAACAGTATCATAACTGTATTATGTAATTTAAATAATTGTAGTATTTATTGTAAATTTCATAAAATGTTTAATTAACCCAACAGAAAGTAATGCCATGTAACAAAGGAGATAATAATTTAAAGATATCTTTACAGTGTTTGTTAATACAATGGCTTTATTTTAGATGCCTGATTATTTTCTAACGCATTGTACTATTTTTAATAGATATAACAAATGCACGTTTCTTTTAATGGGACTTATTGACACAATTGTATAGGTTTTTGCAATACTTTTTACGGCCTGTTATACAGGCCAAAATAAAATAAGAAGTTAGTTTCACATCCTCGCAGAACGTCGCTGTCAACCCCAGCATTGTTTGGCCGTTTGTGTTATCTTTGCAAGTTTACGTTCAATAGTTTGATATTGCTTTCTGAACGAACCGCAAAGATACCAATTCATAAAAAACCAACGCAAATCGGTCTTCTGACAAATGGCAAGCGGACGCGGGTATGTGTGATTACGAAATGTGTCCGTAACTCCTCCACACGGAGCCGGCACAGGCTAAATAGATTCCACCATACATCACACTGACTCATCCATACATCACACTGACTCCATCATACATCACACTGACTCAACCAGACATCACACTGACTCCACCAGAAATCACACTGACTCCACCAGACATCACACTGACTCCATCATACATCACACTGACTCCACATCTCCCATATATAACACTGACTAAACCTCTCCCATATATAACACTGACTCCGCCTCTCCCATATATAACACTGACTCCGCCTCTCCCATACATAACACTGACTCCACTCTACCTCTCCTATACATAACACTGACTCCACCTCTCCCATATATAACACTGACTCCACCTCTCCCATATATAACACTGACTCCGCCTCTCCCATACATAACACTGACTCCACTCCACCTCTCCTATACATAACACTGACTCCGCCTCTCCCATATATAACACTGACTCCGCCTCTCCCATACATAACACTGACTCCACTCCACCTCTCCTATACATAACACTGACTCCGCCTCTCCCATATATAATACTGACTCCGCCTCTCCCATAGATAACACTGACTCCACTCCACCTCTCCTATTCATAACACTGAATTCACCTCTCCTATACATAACACTGACTCCACCTCTCCCATATATAACACTGTCTCCACCTCTCCCATATATAACACTGACTCCACCTCTCCCATATATAACACTGACTCCACCTCTCCCATATATAACACTGTCTCCACCTCTCCCATATATAACACTGACTCCACCTCTCCCATATATAATACTGACTCCGCCTCTCACATACATAACACTGACTCCACTCCACCTCTCCTATACATAACAATGACTCCACCTCTCCTATACATAACACTGATTCCACCTCTCCCATATATAACACTGTCTCCACCTCTCCCATATATAACACTGTCTCCACCTCTCCCATACATAACACTGACTCCACTCCACCTCTCTCTACATAACACTGACTCCACCTCTCCCATATATAACACTGACTCCACATCTCCCATATATAACACTGACTCCACCTCTCCCATATATAACACTGACTCCACTCCACCTCTCCCATACATAACACTGACTCCTGACTCCACCTCTCCCATACATAACACTGACTCCACCTCTCCCATACATAACACTGACTCCACCTCTCCCATACATAACACTGACTCCACCTCTCCCATAAATAACACTGACTCCATCTCGCCCATACATAACACAATCTCCGCCTTTCCCATACATAACACTGACTCTGCCTCTCCCGAACATCAAACAGACTCAGCCTCCCTTAAAGATAACACTGGCGAGACCTGTCCCTGTCAGGACGTTGACACCACATCTCCCATGTGTTGTTTGTCCATCAAGATAGAAGGTATCGCCCCACACCAAGGTAGAAGGTATCTCCCCACACCAGGGTAGAAGGTATCTCCCCACACCAGGGTAGAAGGTATCTCCCCACACCAGGGTAGAATTTATCTCCCCACACCAAGGTAGAAGGTATCTCCCCACACCAGGATTGAAGGTATCTCCCCACACCAAGGTAGAAGGTATCTCCATACACCAGGGTAGAAGGTATCTCCCAACAAAAAAGTAGAAGGTATCTCCCCACACCAGGGTAGAAGGTATCTCCCCACAACAAGGTAGAAGGTATCTCCAAACACCAGGATAGAAGGTATCTCCCCACACCAGGGTAGAAGGTATCTCCCCACACCAGGGTAGAAGGTATCTCCCCACACCAGGGTAGAAGGTATCTCCCCACACCAAGGTAGAAGGTATCTCCCCACACCAGGGTAGAAGGTATCTTCCCACACCAGGGTAGAAGGTATCTCCCCACACCAAGGTAGAAGGTATCTCCCCACACCAGCGCAGAAGGTATCTCTACACACCAGGGTAGAAGGTATCTCCCCACACCAGCGTAGAAGGTATCTCTACACACCAGGGTAGAATTGTAAAGGCCGATCACGACTGACGTAACTCTGTGTACCCCTGGGCAGAAGCCCACGACTGACGTATCTCTGTGCACCCCTGGGTAGAAGCCCACGACTGACGTAACTCTATAGGCTATATGGCACTACGTTGTCCGTTTAAAAATAAACAAGCCACGGTAATAGAAGGCAGAATTTCTCAATTCCAATTTAAGGGCCTTGATAAAATCTTCCTTATCTCTTAGGTCATTAATACACTTCCTGGTATTAAATTACGTCACCAAAAAATTCATAACTCCGCTTAGAATTAACGGACACTCTTCGTCGAGATACCGTTGGATTCGTCTTGTCAAGCTCTATCTAACTGGTATGATTTCATAAGTAAAAACCCATTTTTAAAATATTGACCAAAATTGCTAAATTAGAACTAAGAAACTGGAAGTTTGTGAATAAGGTGTGCTCTATGGATCTGTGCAAGCTGCTGACTGCCGGGGAGCGCATGTGACTTTGAACTTTGTGAATTGGAAACCCATGGGTCATGACAGCCACGCATATCGATTGTGCTACACTTTTCAACACACAAAACGTGCGATTTGACCTACTAAAGTTAAAGAGAACACAAGTTTAAAGATTATTGATTATGTGGTTGTTTCGGGATTTGAAATTTAAATATTGAGCACAACCCACTACTGGCAACGCCAATCGCATTCTGGTATGAACCTAAGGCCTATCCACGTCAATATGGAAGCACTATACTCGAGTTTCGCTCTCGTTTGAGCTCGTCAGTAGTGCATATCCCTGACCGGATCCGGAAACAGTCCCGGATCACGCGTGTGAAGCGGGTGTGTAACCACGCGGCACACACTGGACACACCAAATTATCACAACAGAACATCACAACGCTACCCATCGTAGGCTATGCTCAAGATTGCCCAATCGCCGCGACCGACGTCCGTCAATCGATGGGACCCGAACGATCAGGACTTCTCACTGGCAAGGAACACCAGGCCTCCTAAATCCAGTGAGCAATAATCAATTGATTATGTGGTTGTTTCGGTTAAAGATTATTAATAATTTATTTGTATACTTGTACTATTTTGTAATCATTTAACCTGACGGAACATATTTTTGAAGTCAGTTTTCATATGACTGTTTGAGACAATCTCGCAGACTCCAGCGCGTGTTGCTGGTGGAAGTAATCGGACACACTGGAGAGCTCTACTTACGGGTGAATTGCATGAGAAATCGCAACTCGTCTCACCTTCACAAAATTGTGAATATCTTCACTTATAAGTGACATACAAGCATCATTGTGGTACCATTAGATTTTGAATTTCAAGGCCTATCTACTGTGGCGGTCTCATTAGTAAATACTCAAATTAAAATTGTCATAGGACTGCCTACCTACCCTTACCCCGATAACCGAAATTAAATGAGATATGCACAAATTAAAACGATAGCTGCAGCCAGAATATTAACGAGTTAGAAGGGATTAGCTTGAGGTAACTGGGGTCCTGTGCTCTACTAGAGATAAAAGGCAGAAAAGTACATCTCCGTATTTAAAACCCACTTCACTAAATACTTATCATCCCCTATTACTGTTCAGTGGTTGACGAATTTGAAACTAAAGTTTACAACAGGCGGCCACCAGAAGTGGCCATTGTTTTACCAGCATGCAATGTGCGACTTTTATCAATTGGACATTTAATACATTGCTATTGTTTCACATACATTTTAAAATAATTACATGTAAAAACATATTATGAAATAGCATAATGCACTAAAATAATTTATAATTTGATAAAAAGGCCAGAACATTGAAATTTATAAAGAATAAACATGTATTAATATTTAACATTTAATGGTTTAAGGAGTGGCTTGTAAAAGTCTGGCTAGGGCCCAGCAATGTGCCAGATTGGGGTGTTGATGACGTCTGAGGGCCCAATATTTGCGTGTCTGTGGCGGGTTTGACTCTTTCACCTCGGTGAGTTGTCAGTTTGTTTGTTTTATGTTTCTTTATCTTTAACGACGAGGTAGCGGGATAGTTCCCTACAACACGCGTCGATTTGGACTTAAACGTCGACTTCTCTTTCAAATCAAAAAGCAATCGCGAACTTTTTAAAAAAATTTTCTGTTTACAGGACATCGCTGAACACCAGGATCATACTGGCACTGCCAGTCACTGGCAGTATTACTGCTGTTGTTGATTTCTTGGCAAGTTTATGTTCAGTAGTTTGCCATTGTTTTCTGGACGACCGGCTCCCTTATCAACACGTTAAAACCCAGCGTGATACGGCCTGCTGCAAAATCGGTCGCAGCTGTATTTCGAACGCATGTAAGCGGAATTACGAACCGCGTCGGGAATGCCTGTGTCACTGAGACCGGCAATGGCAAACTACTGAACGTTAAATTGCCTAGAAAATCAACCTGCGGTTGGGGTTGATCGCAACGTCCTGCAAAGGACATGCAGCATTAGTTTGGGAGCAGACCGCCTTGCATTGGTTTTCATACAATGGTATGAGTGCCGGCCATTCAAAAAGGAATGACAGACTACTGAATGTAAACTTGGCAAGAAATCACTAACAGTCACAATATGCCGGGGTTGACTGCAACAACATGTAAAAGGTTATGCAACTATCTGTTTGCCTTTCTATAAATAACAGAATGTTTAAAAAAAAAAAAAAAACTGCCAAGTAAATCACAAACAGTGGTGGGGTTGATTGTGATGTCCTGTAAAGGAGACAACTTTGCCTAAAAGACTTTGACTTTATAAAGTGTATGAAGGTTGCGATCTCTTCTGACAATGCTGACAGATGACATGCTCAATAAACTAAAGATGGTAGATATTGATGAATGTAACTGGAGCTGGTGAAATGACAGCTACATATTTGTTGTAGAAGTGTCCAACAGATGCAGAACAGAGACAGTTATGTTGGCCTTGTAATGACATTGCTTGTCATTAAACAAATGGCTGGACGGACAATGAATCTAGCAATATGACAATGGACAAATCAAATCCAGCAGTACCTCCCTCACGGCAAAAAGATCATTTCAACAATGGGTTATATCACATGATGATGTTGATTTAAAAGGCACGAGGACCCTATTTTGGCTCGTTAGCTGTCCGCAGGGTGACCTGCTGAAAGTGTTGCACACAGCACAAACTCTATGGCTCCAGCGAGGATCCCCAGGAGTCTTCTAGAAAACTGCACTCATGAACCGAACGACGTGAGCTGGAATTAAACCTACAACCCTCAGAGCATGAAGTGGGTGGCATAGCCACTTTGCCACTGAGACTTTGATGATGATTTAAAAGCTAACAGTTATGGTGACTAGGCGGATGGTGATTAAAATGATAACTGGAAACTGATCTGATGTTTAAACAGATGATGGAAAAAGAGATTGATCATTTTGATAAAAATAACATGATGATGATGATGATGAGAAATGATAATAAAAAGATGACTACGACTGCTAGGCTGATTATAATTTTGATGATTCTAGTGGAAAAAATGATTGGGAAAAGGGGGGAAGGAGAAGATGATGGTATAGGTAAAAATAATAAATGAAAGTGATGATTAGGATTAAAATAATGATGATTAGGATTAAAAGTATGATCAGTGTGATGGTTATATTTATATTTACAGTATATTTAAAATGATGATCAGATGGATGATTACGATTACAGTTATGATCAGGGTGGTGATTATAATTAAAATAATCACCCTAAGCACAATTTTAATCGGCATGATGATAATGTTGGTTAAAATGAGGATTAAATTATGATCACATTAATGATTGATGCTACATAGAACCTGTACTTTTATATGGATGTGAAGCTTGGACAATGAGCAGCCAGGCTGAAAAATATCTGATGGCTGTAGAAATGTGGTTTCTGAGGAAAATGCAAAGAATACCATGGACAGCCAGAAAGACCAATGAACAAGTCCGTCAAGAAACAAATGAAGATCGTAAACTGATCAGAGACATTAGACGTAGACAGTCACAATTTTTTGGGCATGTTATGAGAAGAAATGATTTGGAGAACTTGGTGACAACTGGTAAGATCGAGGGGAACAGACCAAGGGGAAGACCTAGAAACAAGTATCTGGATGGCTTGGCCTTGTGGCATGGTCGAGACAAAAACACTGAGCTGATCCACGACTCTGTTGATCGAGTGAGATGGCAGAACATGACCGCCCACGCTTACCGGCATGGCACATGATGGATGGATGATGATTAAAATTTTGCTTACAGCGATAATTTTGATTAACATGAGGATTAAATTATCACATTGATGATTATGATTAAAATAATGATCAGGGTTTTGATTAAAATGAGTATGATGATCAGGATGATGGTTATGATTAAAATTATTATCAGGATGATGATAATTAAAATAATCACCATGGTGATGATTTTGATTGAAATGGGGATTAAATGATGATAAGATCAATGATTATGATTAAAATTAGACCATGTTGAAGATTATGTTTAACATTATTATCTGGATGACGATTTTGATTAAAATGATAATTAAATGATGATCTGATTGAATATGAAAATTATGATCAGTTTGATGATTATGATTAAAATGAGGATTAAGTGATGATCAGATTGTGTGATTATGATTAAAATTGTGATGATGGTTATGATTGTGATTTAAATGAGAGTTAAATGATGATAAGATTGATGATTATGATTAAAATTATGATCAGGGTGATGATTATGATTAAATTTATGATCAGGGTGAATATTTTGATTAAAATGAGGATTAAATGATGACCAGATTGAAGATTAAAATTATAATCAGGATGATGATTATGATTAAAATCAAGATTAAATGATGATCAAGGTGATGAGAAGATTAAAATGGTGATCAATTGGTGATTATGATTAAAATGGTGGTCAGGTATGAGTATGACTAAAATGGTGATCAGGTGATTGTAGTCTAACATCCTCTTTCCATTCCATATTGTGATATTTTCTTTATATTTTTGTCTTTGTCTTGCATGTTTGCCTTCCTCTTACATGTCTGTATCTCACTCTATCTCTTCCTCTGTCTTCATTTGCCTTATATTGTCTTGCACCATGTTGCATCCTGTCTTTCTCTCTTTTATCTGACCTTGTCTCTGTTTCTGTCTCCCTGTCTTTATCCCTTTTTGCAAACACTAACAGAAAATATAGTTTTTATAGAACAATTGTGTGTATATTGACAGACAAGAGTGAGGGAAAGACTGTGTCTACTCTAAGAGAGAAAACAGTCTCTAGAACAATGGAGTTCTCCAGCATCAACTTTGATGACCTCCCATCCTCCATCAGTGAGTTTTTCACACCAGAAGAGTTTGCTGAGATCTCTGACTATGAGAAACAACATCTCAGCAACTTACGGCAGAACTTTGAGGCTTTACATCGTGCAGGCACGTGTTTGTGGTCTAACATCTCCTTGTTTGTCTGTATAATTGTATGTTCTCAGTTATGTCTGTATTGTGTTTGTGTTTGTATGTGTAAGAAGCTAAAGCCTGGCCATAGAGACAAAGACCTTCACCAAGACATGCTATTTCAGCAACTCAAAGAGTTGCTTTATCTTCAGGACAATCAAAATGGGCTGGGCTTGAAGACAGTGGATGGAGTTTCTGAGCAGGTCAATCCTGATGACAATCGATTTGTGTGCCAGGATACGTGGGTGTGAAAGAAAATCAGAAAGTTGATAGGCTTGTGGCTTGGGCTACTGTGGAAAGTGGACTAATGGATCGGCGGATATACTGAATGCCATCACCAAGGTGGGGCAATTAAACCAAGAGGATGCAAATCTGCATTCTTGAGCAGACTGCAAAAACATCAAGGAAGAAGTGGTGAAACCAGACAAGAGCGTTATACTGCCAGCCAAAGGAGAATAATCAACCAATACAGAACTGATGCCATCGACCACTACACGCTGAAGGAGACACTGAGAAGAGGATGTGAGCACTGATGGACTGAATGGGTTCATGTGCAGTGAGAAGAGGATGCGAGCACTGATGGACTGAATGGGTTCATGTGCAGTGAGAAGAGGATGCGAGCACTGATGGACTGAATGGGTTCATGTGCAGTCAGGATGATCTGATGGCTAACTAATTCATTAATTACCAAGGGGCATCTTGTAGTTTGTTCAAGTCTCACTTGGATTAACAGCGTGTGAAGATTGCATATGTTGAATCGAGTTAAGAAATGACATCACTGCACTCAGGACATTCCCACAAGCGCTCTGCCCCTCGTTCAACAGCCAGCGAGGAGCCATACCACACTACTAATGGTTCCAACTGCCATCTGGTTGAAAGTTCTCCTAATCTTCCAGAATGCCTGCCGATCTCCTGTCATATAATTCTCCCCACACACGGGTACTCAGTCTTTTCCATCGTTTTCTCCACCTGGTGCCACAGGCACACAACCATCTCTCCCTTGTCCATATGTGATCTACCACGCTACCACCAAGAGGTGCATTCTTGGCTGGCCTATCAGCTTGTCCATACTACCCACACACACACACGTGCGCGCACACACATGCATACACACGCATGCGCACACACACACACAAACACACATGTGCACGCACCCCCCCCCCCCCCCCCCCCCCCCCCCCCCCCCCCCCCGCACCACTTTCAGAAAGTCTGTGTCCGTCTGAATATCTGTTTTTCCAAACTATCTCTCTGTCTTTGTCTCTGTGTGTCTGTATGAATGACTGTCTTTCGAGCTCTCTCACTTTTTAATTATCTTGTCCAGTGTTGGTCCTGGTCTTGCGACCTCATGAGTGTCCATCAGTACCTCTGAATGGACTTTCCATGCTCTCTTGTTACCTGTCTCATATTCCATGAGTCTCAACCACTGTGACAATACCTCAGTTTGTTCTCATAGTCATTTCAGTGTGCTTTTCACAACTAATGACCACAGTTATTAAAATATGCTGAGGCATCATCTATTCACTGGAGTAAACCACAATTATGTAAGCAGGAAGACATGATAGTCTATATAAAACTACCGTGGTGACACTGAAACATATTACACTGTCTTTTCTTTATTTCTGATGCCAGGATTTGTTGTGCTACTTCATTATATGCTGAACTTCTTTCTATACTATGCACCTGACAAGATACAGTGAAATATGCCAGGCAATACAAATAAATTGTACAAAAGATTTGTTGTGTCGTCTTTATTCAAATTCAAACATATGTTTGCCCATAGTCATTGATGTATATATTGTCACGCAAATGCTTTAGACCCATACAGCTCATATATTCCTGGCAGTTAGTTTCCAGATTTAGTTTATATGAGAGTTTATGCCCATTAGGTTTGCCAGTGACTCCCCCAGAGTTTATGCTTAGAAACAGATCAGAGAAAGAAAGACAGAAACTAGTAACTCCAGCAATGATAGAATCATCCGATGGATCTGACTCGGAGTGGACGCCTGCCCTGGAGAAGCCAAAGAGACCTCAAGGTAAACATATTTGTTGCCGTGTTAGTCAGCTGCTCATGGCATTCTTGTTGATGCTCTGTGCATTGTTGCTGCTTATATGTGATTTGAGTTTGTAATATCTGTACATGAGTTTCTTGACTAGTTTACCATCACCAGAGTTTTCTGAGCTTCTTTCTTCTCTGGGCAGCAACATAAACAGATGTACAGATCTTGGAGATAGAATATACTTGGATACACCAGATATAGTCATTGACCAGGGGATCATTCGTTCCATTCCTTGTGATTTGTACTTTGCACATTTATTTGTTCCTCATGAACTCCAATCCGGAGCGGCTGTCCGAGTGGATAGAACGCCGGACTCTCATTCGGGAGACCCGGGTTCGATCCCCGGTAAGGTGCAGGATTTTTTTCTGTCGGGGGCAAAAAGAAAATCCTAACCTGCACAGTTCGTGGCGACTGCACTCGCCAGGCGGCCTTTATTCTTCAGCCTCAAAGACCCCCCTGCCACACACCGCAAGGTACTATATTGGCAGTAAATGACAATGACAGAACTCCAATCCATCACCTTCCACGATAAGAAGACTCTTATCAAGTCCAGTTAAAACGCATCCTGGAACAAGACAACTTTTCTATCTTGATTTAGCAAAACGTGATCCAGTTGGAAATCAGCAGAGGACACAACAGAGTGAACAGTCACGCACACAAAGTGAAGTTGTCATATCTGGACAGGTAGAACAGTCAGCTGGACAGGTACTTTAAGATTGCCACATACTTTATCAATTGTAGGCTGGACATTAGCCCACAGAGACAAACATCAACAAAGTTATTGTGGGGTCTCAGGTGTGGCAACATGCGTTAAAACACTGAGTTTCTTATGTTGACATTACAAGAGCAACTGTCAGTGAGAAACAGACTGATAACTTTATGTACATGTCAGACAGGGAGGAGGAGGAGGAGGAGAAAAATGTTGGAGATGGGCAATGAGGTTGATAAATCCCATTGACAGCATGTTAATGTATTCACTGAATAGATTATATTATATATGCACCAGTATCATAATGCCTTTCATTTAATCTATTTCTATAACAAGTGAACCAGAGGAAAAGATTGTTTGAACCTCCAAAGAAGATGTCTTTAAAAGACAACACAAAGGAGAAAGTCCCAGGACCAACAAAACGAAAGAAACAGGTAATATATAATGTAGAGAATCGTTGTAGTAATCTACAACAGATAATAGTGTTGAGTTGAGTCAAGAACTGACATCACAACACCGGGACATTCCCATGCCTGCTCCATCCTCATCTACAACAGCCAGCGAAGAGTCCCAATACAAATGGTACCAGTAGCAGTCTGATTATGTGTCTGTCTGTGTTTCCTCATAGTCCTGAGAATAAGCCAGATTCTCTGGTTACTGGATGCAGCACCGTGCTCTCCATGCCATGATGATCTGTCTGTTCTACTACTCTATACATGTGATTCCACAGAGTCTCATGATCTGTCTATTCTACTACTCTATACATGTGATTCCACAGTCTCGTGATCTGTCTGTTCTACTACTCTATACATGTGATTCCACAGAGTCTCGTGAGCTGTCTGTTCTACTACTCTATACATGTGATTCCACAGAGTCTCGTGATCTGTCTGTTCTACTACTCTATACATGTGATTCCACAGAGTCTCGTGATCTGTCTATTCTACTACTCTATACATGTGATTCCACAGAGTCTCGTGACCTGTCTGTTCTACTACTCTATACATGTGATTCCACAGAGTCTCGTGATCTGTCTGTTCTACTACTCTATACATGTGATTCCACAGACTTCTGACCATGTCTGCCTTATCATGCACCAGGTAATAGTCAAGTGGTGTTAACATTACATCACATGAGAGCATGCCCCTTGTTACAGAATCACAGTTTGTTGATAGGTGTACAACTGAAGACTATTGGTAGACATTGTCCAATATGTACAAGTACACAATGTGGACACATTTCACTGAATTATCACAGCATAGACATCTTTTGTATTACTCTCCTGTGGTTTTGGACGTATCCTAAGTGCTCCAATCTCTTCTACAATGAGAATCTCAACACAGTGCATGAATCAATGTGCTCTAACAATAGGGGAGGGAGGTGTCGTCATCATGTGTCTTGCCAACTTGGCATTCATATGATACCCCAGAATACCGATTGGTCTGTACAAATATGGGTTTAGCACTATATGCCTGATATGACTTAAGGTGTGTGGAAAAATATCCTTTGCAGTGTGAATCATCCCATGATTGTGTGACTTTGAGGTGGGTTTTATACCCTCAGCCATTCTGCCCCATTTTTGTAATAGAAAAGTTAACAAGTCCAGTGGCTAGCAGTGGCCATATGTGATAGACAGAACAATGAGGAAAGATGAGACAAATGTACCCATTATAGAATGACACAAGACAAGACACAGACGTTCTAGAGAGGTGCACTAATGTGCAGTGTTATGTTTTGTTTCCTCAAACTGAATTCTTCACTGTCTGCACATCAATGTCTGAGGTAATAGTCACCAGAAAAATACAACAATGTAACTGTTGGTATGACTGTTTGTGTTGTTGGACACAACACTGAACATGGCTGCAACTACATGTGGAATATCGTGATCATTTAATGTTGTTTAATTACGAGGGTGAGTCAATAAGTAAGTCACACAGTTCTGTGGGATGGCAGGTAAATGTAGTTGGTGTTTTTTACAGGTGTCATTAGGTGACAGCAATATCAAACTTTATATTCCCATTAGTCAGGTGGCGCTAGGTGTCTCATGCACATGCGCAGCACATAAACAAAATGGCAACTGTACTTACAGAGTGTACAACCAAAGAGCAACATGCTGTTGTGCGTTTTTTGTGGGCAAAAGGACTGCCTGCAAAGGACATTCATAAGGAAATGCTTCTTGTTTATGCTGACAAATGTTTATCCTGTAAAGTGGTGCAAAGCTGGGTAGAAACATTTTCTCAGCTGACAAATGTTGTCCCGTAAAGCGGTGCAAAACTGGGTAGAAAAATTTTCTCAAGAACGCTCTAAAATTTTTTATGACATCCGATTTGGTCGTCCTGTTGAGATTGCAACAGAATCATCCGTGCAACGGGTGGAAGTGATGATTAGAGGTGACAGGCGAGTAACTCTGTAGCAACTGCAATAGGGTGCTCACTTGGTTCAGCATACAGCATAATGCATGATCGATTGAAATTTTTAAAAGTGTGCTCAAGATGGGTACCCAGACAATTGAAGGAGGAACACAAAATGAACTGATCTGGCCTGTCCTTGCATCATCTTTGCCGATACGAAGATGAAGGAGAAGACATGCTGAACAGGATTGTTACTGGGGACGAATCATGGGTGCATCACTGCCAGCCCGAATCATAGGTGCATCACTGCCAGCCTGAATCATAGGTGCATCACTGCCAGCCCGAATCATAGGTGCATCACTGCCAGCCCGAATCATAGGTGCATCACTGCCAGCCCGAATCATAGGTGCATCACTGCCAGCCCGAATCATAGGTGCATCACTGCCAGCCCGAATCATAGGTGCATCACTGCCAGCCTGAATCATAGGTGCATCACTGCCAGCCCGAATCATAGGTGCATCACTGCCAGCCCGAATCATAGGTGCATCACGGCCAGCCCGAATCATAGGTGCATCACTGCCAGCCCAAATCATAGGTGCATCACTGCCAGCCCGAATCATAGGTGCATCACTGCCAGCCCGAATCATAGGTGCATCACTGCCAGCCCGAATCATAGGTGCATCACGGCCAGCCCGAATCATAGGTGCATCACTGCCAGCCCAAATCATAGGTGCATCACGGCCAGCCTGAATCATAGGTGCATCACTGCCAGCCCGAATCATAGGTGCATCACGGCCAGCCTGAATCATAGGTGCATCACTGCCAGCCTGAATCATAGGTGCGTCACTGCCAGCCTGAATCATAGGTGCATCACTGCCAGCCTGAAATGCAATGGAAACATCCTTCTTCGCCTTGTGTCCAAAAATTCAAGGTTACGCCATCAGCAGGGAAGGTTATGCTGACAGTGTTCTGGAATTGTCAAGGAGTGCTTTTAACCAATGTCAAGAAGAAAGGTGACAATGTGAATTCTGAATTGTACTGTGAAGTTCTATCGATGCTTCATGATGAAATTCGAAGAAAACGTCCAGGTCTGCTGACTAGAGGAGTGTTGCTTCTTCATGACAATGCCAAACCACATACAGTTCGATTTTTTTTTTTTTTTTTTTAATTTTTTTTTATTTATTTATTTTTTTTTTTTTTTAGCATATCCTTTACAGGACATCGCTGTCAACACCAGCATCTTTCAGCTGTATGTTGATTTCTTGGCAAGATCACGCTCAGTAGTTTGCCATTGCTTTCTGAGCGGACGGTTCAATTAACTCAGGAGAAAATTCATCAACTAAGGTGGAAAGTTCTAGAACACCCACCTTAGAGCCCCGACTTAGCCTCTAACGATTTCCACCTTTTTGGTACATTGAAAACCCACCTTGGCGGGAGACATTTCGCGAATGACGCCGAAGGTGAATGTGAAGTGAAAACGTGGTTTAGAAAACAGAGCATGCAGTTCTATGCAGCCGGTTTGGGAGGACTGATAAAACGATGGGATAAGTGCATCAATGTTGGTGCAAATTATGTTGAGAAATAAAGGGACAATGTATGTATAAAAATAAAGTGGTTTCAAGTTATCATATTTAGTTATTTTTCTACAGCCATTTGTGACTTACTTATTGACTTCTCCTTGTATTATATAATACACAACTATTTTAGAGAAAGAAACAGACAGACTCTGACAATGAGGAAGAGGAAGTCCGTGTGTATCAATTTAGAAAGATCAGAAAGTCAAGTTACATGTCACTTGCCACCCTTGATGATGATGATTTTCTCTGTAAGTTTGTGAACATGTTGAACTTTGTGATTCGTTACCGTTGTGCTCTTTATCCCACAGTTGTTGCTGTTTGTATTTACTTGTGTGTTGTTGTTTCTTATTCATTGTTGTATTATTGCTGTTATAGCTGTAGTTATCTGATCCTTTCAGCATACACACTGAGGCAATACTCAGAAATATTGAGCATCTCAACAACAAAATATAAACATTATGAGATATTCTAATTGCACAATTGTTATAGCAGTCTGAATGTAGTGTACAAGCCAGTCTAGACCTGGTAATGAAGAAGAGCAAAAATAAAGGATTGTGATTAAACTTGAGCAAAACTAAATGCGTGAGTTTCCATGAGTCTTATTTTGAAGAACGATGTTCAAGCCTCATTCACCTGTTCTATTGGCATGTTATATTTAGGGCCTGAGTGGTGTTATCTTTCTATTTTTCCTTGTGGGGTTTTTCTGCTGGTTTCACTTGAAGTGTTATCTGCAGCTTATTTTGATGCTGCTTTTTACTTTGTTGCCTTGATGTCATATCTGTTCAATTCTGCACACTTCCACCGCCACTTCTTTTGGTTGTTACTTTGTTAGTGCCTTTAGTTCAGGTTGGTAGTTCTGAGAAAAACTCAGCGGGATCCATCAATGTTTGGTGCTCCACCAATCTCTTCTGTATCATGGCTTGTCATTGTATCTTTGGTGTTTGCTATCTAATCTATATCTAGTCTTTCTCTTTTGGCCTCTGTAACGTGGACTCATGTCTTGCCCCTCCTGTATTCCATTGTGCCATTTTCTTCATCTTCCTAACTTTCTTCATCTGACCAATTAACAGAGTCAACAGTTTACAACAACTGTTCACTTGTGAGTGTTAGTGTATTTGTTCTACCTGACAATCAGCAGTCAGTTAGTTGTCAGATAGTCCTCACTGCACATCAAACCATTCAGTCCATAAGTGTTCAGATCCCCTCCTCAGTATCTCCCTCAGCGTGTAGTGGTCGATAACACCAGCTCAATGTTGGTTGACTATACTGCTTTGGCTCCCAACATAGTGCTCCTGGCTTCACCACTTTTCACTTGATGTTCTTGCAGTCTGGTCATGGTTACAGATTCACAGTTTTCTCTTGATTCTGTTAATTGCCCTACCTCTCTGACAACATTCAGTTTATCAGCCCGGCCCATTGCATGTCTGCTTTACACAGTAGTTTGGCCCACAAGCCTGTCAGCTTGCTCATTTCCTCTTACACCCACATGTCCTTGAACATAAGTAGATCTGCTTTGTATCAGGCTTAACCACCTCAGAGACTTCAGCCCATCTCAGACTTAGTGAGTATACTCATTGAGTCGCTGAGAAAGCATGTCTGGGTGAAAGTTTGAGTCTCCAGTCAGACTATAGCTTCAGTTACTGCCATGACCTCCAAAGTCAGGCTACTTGTCACGGTTCTCCCTCACATCTGAGCCACAAAAGCCCATGAACTCCTCACGTGTCCAGTAACTGACCCATCTGTGAGATGGCCACCTCACCCTCAGTAGAATTCTCAGAAATCAAGGCTTGAACTTCTGTTTCCAATCCTATTCTAAATACCCTAAATATATTAACCGTATTTCCATCTATATTGTTTATTTGTGGGGTTGGAACATATCTCGAGATGATTATTATACTTGCTCATTTGAAAGATTATATGCCACTCAAAATATAATTTTCATAGTTTAGTTTAGTTGTTGGATCAACATCACGGCACACGGTTTAACTCATTAGTGCTCCGTTTTCCTCCTAACTCAAACCTAAGCCTGGAGAAACTCAGCTCAATGCATGAACTCCGTTGCATCGGCGAGGATCCTGAAAAACTTTGGGTAGATTTTTAACTCGAAATTTTGCCCAGGCAGCGCTGTTAGGCTACTCTTTTTTCGATTTCCAACTGCAAAGGGATTTTTTATGTGCGCAGCAATACACACAGGCGTCCGATCTCACTACCCAGAGACAACAATACACACGGGCGTCCGATCTCACTACCCAGAGACAACAATACACACGGGCGTCCGATCTCACTACCCAGAGACAACAATACACACGGGCGTCCGATCTCACTACCCAGAGACAACAATACACACGGGCGTCCGATCTCACTACCCAGAGACAACAATACACACGGGCGTCCGATCTCACTACCCAGAGACAACAATACACACGGGCGTCCGATCTCACTACCCAGAGACAACAATACACACGGGCGTCCGATCTCACTACCCAGAGACAACAATACACACGGGCGTCCGATCTCACTACCCAGAGACCAGGGGACATTTTATTACTGGAAGTCCAGGTGGATTTTTTAAATAAATCCTGGTCCTCATTGGGGCCTGAACCCGGACCTCCAGCACTCGAGGCGGACACCATACCTCGAGACCACTAAGCCCCCTAATAAATAATTTTCATAGTATGAACATAAGTATTAGAGAACACGCTATCAGAATGTGCGGAAACTGGTCATATAATTTACGTTTTCTGGAATCACATGGCAGACTGTGAGGACTGCAGGCAAGAATATGAAGGGGACTGTCCTGTGCATGGACCACTGCTGATTGTTGATGATGTCAAGGTAAGCTGTTTTTTGCTGTTTTATCAGCCTGAAGACTCTGCTGACTTTATACACACATAATCATTGAATTATAACAATAGTGTTACTTGTTCTTTCTTCTGACATTGTCTGGGACATTAGACACACTGTTGACTTCAATGTCAGCCATTAAGTTGATACACAGATGTGCTGCCTACTTTACCATCTCAATTTGACAGTGTGATTATGTCCATCCAGTGTACAATGGCAGCCATTAAGTTGATACACAGATGTGCTGCCTACTTTACCATCTCAATTTGACAGTGTGGTTATGTCCATCCAGTGTACAATGGCAGCCATTAAGTTGATACACAGATGTGCTGCCTACTTTACCATCTCAATTTGACAGTGTGATTATGTCCATCCAGTGTACAATGGCAGCCATTAAGTTGATACACAGATGTGCTGCCTACTTTACCATCTCAATTTGACAGTGTGGTTATGTCCATCCAGTGTACAATGGCAGCCATTAAGTTGATACACAGATGTGCTGCCTACTTTACCATCTCAATTTGACAGTGTGATTATGTCCATCCAGTGTACAATGGCAGCCATTAAGTTGATACACAGATGTGCTGCCTACTTTACCATCTCAATTTGACAGTGTGATTATGTCCATCCAGTGTACAATGGCAGCCATTAAGTTGATACACAGATGTGCTGCCTACTTTACCATCTCAATTTGACAGTGTGATTATGTCCATCCAGTGTACAATGTCAGCCATTAAGTTGATACACAGATGTGCTGCCTACTTTACCATCTCAATTTGACAGTGTGATTATGTCCATCCAGTGTACAATGGCAGCCATTAAGTTGATACACAGATGTGCTGCCTACTTTACCATCTCAATTTGACAGTGTGGTTATGTCCATCCAGTGTACAATGGCAGCCATTAAGTTGATACACAGATGTGCTGCCTACTTTACCATCTCAATTTGACAGTGTGATTATGTCCATCCAGTGTACAATGGCAGCCATTAAGTTGATACACAGATGTGCTGCCTACTTTACCATCTCAATTTGACAGTGTGATTATGTCCATCCAGTGTACAATGGCAGCCATTAAGTTGATACACAGATGTGCTGCCTACTTTACCATCTCAATTTGACAGTGTGATTATGTCCATCCAGTGTACAATGTCAGCCATTAAGTTGATACACAGATGTGCTGCCTACTTTACCATCTCAATTTGACAGTGTGATTATGTCCATCCAGTGTACAATGGCAGCAAACATCATTGTCTCTTTTCTCTTTTTTTCCTGCAAGCCGCAGGTGCCCATTGATTAACATGCTTGCCTGCCAGCCCGGTTGACATGGGTTCAACTTGGCAATGATTTTAAAAATTGGCCTAGGCTCCCATGTTGACCCAGCCTAAAATTGATACCAATACATCATCATCATCAAGTGCCGTGCCGGCTGGCGTAGGCGTTCATGGCTCTCCATAGATCTCGGTCTTTGGTTTTCTGGATCAACTCTGCTGCTGATATTCCTCCATGCCACCGTCTCAATCCATCCAGCATCACTTCTCTTGGTCTACCTCTGCCTCTCTTCCCCTCGATCTTTCCAGTTGTTACGATGTTCTCCAATGCCTCTCTTCTCATCACATGACCGAGGAAAGCTGTTTGTCTCTGTCTTATTGTTGTATATAATGTTCTAGTTTCGTTAGCCTGTTTCAGGCAGTCGTCGTTAGTTACTCTGGCAGTCCAAGGAATTCGCAATAATCGTCTCAGGAACCACATCTCTGTTGCTTCTAATTTCTTCTTACATTGTTCATTTACATTCCAAGATTCACTGCCATACAGCAAAACTGGTTCTACATAGCATTTCAGCACTCTCTTTCTTACATTCAGTGATAGTGACTTATTGCACAAGATACTCTTCATTTTTTGAAATGTGGCCTTTGCCTGCCCTATTCTGCTCCTAATATCTGTTGTACATCTTCCATCTGATGTTATAAATGCCCCTAGGTATCTAACATTATCCACTTGGTTAAGGATTTTCCCTTCTATTTCTATGTCACATTTTGGTGTCACCATTTTCTTTGATATTGATATCATTTTGATATTGATATATTGTTACTGTTTTCTTGATATTCAAGGAGAGTCCTTTCCTTGCACTCTCTGTTACTACAACATCTAATAATTGTTGTAGGTCTGTTGAATTATCCGCCACCAATACTGTGTCATCTGCATAGCGTATATTATTTATATTATAACCTCCAACTAGTATTCCTGGCATCTCTTTGATCTCTCTCATTATTACTTCGCTATATAGGGAGAAAAGATCTGGTGACAAGACACACCCCTGTCGTACTCCTAGCTTTATCTGTTCGTAACTACCCTCTTTATTTCCCATTTTAATTGCTGCTACTTGGTTCCAGTAAACATTCTTTATTATTCTTAAATCTTTTCCATCAATGTTGATATCTTCCAACATTTTAATCAGTTCATCATGTTTTACTTTATCAAATGCCTTAGTATAATCTATGAAGTATAAATATATGTCTTTCTGTTTCTCTATTGACCTTTCTATTAGTGTCCGTAATGTATATATTAGCAATTTTGGTCAATATTTAAAAATTGGGTTTTTACTTATGAAATCATACCAGTTAGATACAGCTTGACGAGACGAATCCAACGGTATCTCAACGAAGACTGTACGTTGATTCTAAGCGGAGTTATGAATTATATGGTGACGTAATTTAATACCAGGAAGTCCAATGAAGAATTAACTGATAAGTCAGGATTTATCGCGGCCCTAAGATTGGAAACTTGAGAAATTCTGCCTTCTATTAACGTGGCTTGTTTATTTTTAAACGGACAACATTGTGCCATATATCATTGCGTCCGGGGCGGCGAGGCCTAACTTGACGTATTATTCATTTTTTTTTATAGGATGTGCCCTGACCTAATTAACAATTTAAAATGGCCGCCAACTGTTTATTATTTGCCTTCTATTAACGTGGCTTGTTAATTTTAAACGGACAACATTGTGCCATATATCATTGCGTCCGGGGCGGCAAGGCCTAACTTGACGTATTATTCATTTTTTTTTATAGGATGTGCCCTGACCTAATTAACAATTTAAAATGGCCGCCAACTGTTTATTATTTGCCTTCTATTAACGTGGCTTGTTTATTTTTAAACGGACAACATTGTGCTATATATCATTGCGTCCGGGGCGGCAAGGCCTAACTTGACGTATTATTAATTTTTTTTTATAGGATGTGCCCTGACCTAATTAACAATTTAAAATGGCCGCCAACTGTTTATTATTTGCCTTCTATTAACGTGGCTTGTTTATTTTTAAACGGACAACATTGTGCCATATATCATTGCGTCCGGGGCGGCAAGGCCTAACTTGACGTATTATTCATTTTTTTTTATAGGATGTGCCCTGACCTAATTAACAATTTAAAATGGCCGCCAACTGTTTATTATTTGTGCCATATATCATTGCGTCCGGGGCGGCAAGGCCTAACTTGACGTATTATTCATTTTTTTTATAGGATGTGCCCTGACCTAATTAACAATTTAAAATGGCCGCCAACTGTTTATTATTTGCCTTCTATTAACGTGGCTTGTTTATTTTTAAACGGACAACATTGTGCCATATATCATTGCGTCCGGGGCGGCAAGGCCTAACTTGACGTATTATTCATTTTTTTTTATAGGATGTGCCCTGACCTAATTAACAATTTAAAATGGCCGCCAACTGTTTATTATTTGTGCCATATATCATTGCGTCCGGGGCGGCAAGGCCTAACTTGACGTATTATTCATTTTTTTATAGGATGTGCCCTGACCTAATTAACAATTTAAAATGGCTTCACAGCTTGTTTACCTCCAAACAAAATTAAAATGTACTTACATTTCCATGATCTGGCTGTTCGCTGCTACCTGTTGCAGGTCTTGGATGTTTACTTGGACGTTCAATGAGTCTTCTCTGATGATGGTCTACGCAGGGTCTCACTTGAACTGAAAAATATAAATCATAAAATACCCTAGAAATAGATATATACATATAGCACAATACACAAGAATATTGATTATGTGGTTGTTTCGTCAATATGGAAGCAGTATACTCGAGTTTCGCCCTCATTTGAGCTCGTCAGTAGTGCATATCCTTGACCGGACCCGGAAACAGTCCCGGATCACGCGTGTGAAGCGGGTGTGTAACCACGCGGCACACACTGGACACACCAAATTATCACCACAGAACATCACAACGCTACCCATCGTAGGCTATGCTCAAGATTGCCCAATCGCCGCGACCGACGTCCGTCAATCGATGGGACCCGAACAATCAGGACTTCTCACCGGCAAGGAACACCAGGCCTCCTAAATCAGTGAGCAATAATCAATTGATTATGTGGTTGTTTCGGGATTTGAAATTTAAATATTGAGCACAACCCACTACTGGCAACGCCGATCGCATTCTGGTATGAACCTAAGGCCTATCCACGTCAATATGGAAGCACTATACTCGAGTTTCGCCCTTGTTTGAGCTCGTCAGTAGTGCATATCCCTGACCGGATCCGGAAACAGTCCTGGATCACGCGTGTGAAGCGGGTGTGTAACCACGCGGCACAACCAAATTATCACAATAGAACATCACAACGCTACCCATCGTAGCTACTCAATCTTGAGCATAGCCTACGATGGGTAGCGTTGTGATGTTCTGTTGTGATAATTTGGTGTGTCCAATGTGTGCCGCGTGGTTACACACCCGCTTCACACACGTGATCCGGGACTGTTTCCGGATCCGGTCAGGGATATGCACTACTGACCAGCTCAAACAAGGGCGAAACTCAAGAATATAAAAAATAACACAAAGTAATCCAGCTTTACAGGAAAAAATTATGAAATGAACAGGACGTTGCTGCGATTACCTTCATCTACAAACAAATACATACACAAAACACAACATATAACCATGGAGAAGACTACAGTGACTACATTAAGGCATAAACATGGAATGAGAAGGATAGGAAGCTGAAAAAAATGGGAGCAATGAAGAGAAAATGAAAATTGTACAAGTGTTTTGCTTATCCTCAGAATCCCAATGCATTGTGTTATTGGGGTTGTATAAGATCAGACCACCGGTAATCCACAAAATATGGGTTGGCACAGCAAGATTATTATACTGTGTGGCACTGATGTGTAACACTCAGGTTATCTCTAGCACGGATGATGGATATACTGCAGTTGTGTCAACCGCAGCTTCTCTCGTTGCTGCTCAGTGCAAGACATAAAGAACAGATAGGTGTGAATGAGAGCCAGCACGGATGATGGATATACTGCAGTTGTGTCAACCGCAGCTTCTCTCGTTGCTGCTCAGTGCAAGACATAAAGAACAGATAGGTGTGAATGAGAGCCAGCACGGATGATGGATATACTGCAGTTGTGTCAACTGCAGCTTCTCTCGTTGCTGCTCAGTGCAAGACATAAAGAACAGCACTGTTGATTGATATACCATCATACCCAGGTGCAAACATCATTGCTCTTTAATATTCGTTCACTTTGGCCAACCCATCCACTGAAACAACCCACTCATGGTTTGTACGGACATCCACCTGATCACTTCTTCTTAGCCTTCACTCTCAGACCACCTTCACAAAATAAGAGACACTCATGTTAGTATCTCAGCCTGGGATTCAGAGATAAGTAGCGAAATCTGTTTGTAAATTTGCATTTTCTCTTCATTGCTGTCATTTCTTCACCCTTTTATTCTTCTCATTCCATTTTTATGCCTTAATGTAGTCACTGGAAGGTCTTCTCCGTGATTATATGTTGTGTTTTGTGTAGGTATGTGTTCACTGATGAAGCTAATCAAAACGTCTGTAACTGTGTTTTTCATGATTCCTTTCTGTAAGCTTCATTACTGTGTTTAATTTTATATTTTTGAGATTTTCACAAAAAGAGGCAAGTGAAATATTTCAGCCACATTATAAACCATGATACATAAAAGCCCTACTGGAGGGCAAGCAAGCAAAGAGGTATACAACGATACAAGTGGGAAGATAACATCCAGAGATGGACGAACATCAGCTTGACAGAATGTACAGTCAGGGTGAGAGACAGACAGCGTTGGAGATCCATTGCAGCCAACCTTCATTGTGGAGACAGCAACTGAATTGTTTCATCAGACTGACACATGCCACAATACAGCAAGTTGTACTTACCTATGAGACAGTGAAAAATTGACAACATACTTAATCTAAGTACTAAACAAATATTACTGCTTTATCATATCCAATGTGTAAAAGAAACAAGATGGACAGTAACAACATTACAAAAAAGATAAATCACCTGTTGCAAAATCTACTAAAAATTGTTTCACATTCATACTGAAGTAGTCATCGGAAGGGATGTCATCCGCTTTCCAGACCCAGAGGTCAAGCACTTTCTTACACTTACCTTTTATTCCAGTGGTCATCACATCTCTGACCATCTCATAGTATACACAGTTCTTACCTTCCTGCTTCCATACATGACGTAACAATATATCAGATAAAGCACTGTCATTCTCCATAAAATTTTTCAGTCTTTCCTTGGACAAATCATCTAACTTCCTAAACATATCTAAGTCCAGTAATAAAGGGGTTAATCCTTTACTAGCAACTTCCGAGTTCAGCTCCTTTTGATAAGCGGCTCTTGTAAGTGTTTCATGCTTCTCACTTACAGCTGCATAAACAGCTTTCTCCCTCTCTGCCATTCTCTGTCTAACCCTAGGTGCCTGCCGAACAGCAAACTGGACAAGTTGGTATTGCTTGTCCTCTGGACATAACTCCAGCCACCGCAAAGTTTTGTTTTGCACAGCCTTCAACTTGGCATCATTGAAACCAAGTGAGGCATGCGGAGCCCTCCGCATCAAGGCATCCATCATGCCTAGAGTCCGCTCAGCATGCATATTATGCATAGGAGCTGATTCTGTTGCTTCAATCATCTCATCGGATTCATTAATTTGAATACTACCATCACCTAACTGCCTGTTAAGAAGTATAATAAAGCTAGAAGTCAATTTTTTCACTGTCTCCAGGAACTCCTCCCTAGTGGCCATCTCCACGTGTGTGAGGTCTGGTTCCACATCCACCATTGGCTGCCCCAACACATTGACTGTGGTGCTGCACAGATCCTCCGGTGAAGCCAGTAAGCCCTTCAGTCTTTCTATGGCTGGCTGGAATTCTGTAGCCTGGAAGAAAGGAATGTTGTAAAGACACATGACATATTTGTAGTCAAGTACCAAACAGTTTACTGTATAAACAGATAGTCTCAGAGCAAATATTGCCAATTGAGCCAAGTGAGCCGGGTACCAGGCGTTCGAAGCTCAGCTGCGACCAATTTGTGCAGCAGACCGTGTCACGTTGTGTTATAACGTGCTGGTATGGGAGCCTGTCGTTCGGAAAGCAATGGCAAACTACTGAACGTAACACTTACATGCACATAATTAAACACATTATCAAAACACACATACACACACACCTACATGCACATTAATTACACATATTATCAACATACCTCAAAACACACACACACACCTACACGCACATAAATTACATCCATTGTTAACACATACACAAACACACACGCACGTACATACATATTAATTAAAATATTTATACACAAACACATATATGTATATTAATTACCCTATTTCTCCATATACACAGACCTATATGGACCATTAATTACATCCATTCTCAACAAACACACACACACAAGAAATCTGGAATTAAAAGGCAGATAAATGTCACTTTTTATACTAATCATGTTAATACTGCACTAAATTATTTCTTAGCAATGCATAATACATACCCCAAGCCGATATCCACGTTTTCCTCCATCATAGAAGAAGCTCATCCATGGCCCCGTGAGATATTTTGAGAACAATCCCATGACTTGCAGTTGAAGTAGGATCGTAGTCTCAGTTAATCCATTGAGAATCCTCTTGCAGAGATCTCTACACTTTCTGGTTATCATGAAATTGATGAGTATGTCGCGATGGCAGTAGATGACGGCTGCCATATGAAACATGACATGTAGGCGGTTGCCTACATATCGCAAAATAATGTTTGGTTTTATGCCATGTTTCTTCAGGTAGGTCATAAAGTAGGAGGGATCTCCAGAACCGTCTTTGAATCTGCAAAGAGAAAACATTGTAAACATTCAAGCATGTGTGATGTAGATCCACACAATCTTGCATTTATTTATAACACACATGAAGTTGTAAGGTAAGTAAATCAGGTTGTCTTCTCGTGATGTCATTCAGCTGATATCCTATAAGCTGGCTTCATGGTAAAGGGTTTACAGGTGTAGTTTGTGATACTGCATACCTGTGTTCGAAACACAGCTGCACGAGATTTGCTGGCAGATCATGTTGCAATTTTTTTTTTACAAAATGGTAATGGTATGGGTGCCAGTCATTCGGAAAGCAATGGCAAACTACTGAACAAAACTTGACAAGACATCAATAAAAGCAAATATTTCCAGTATTTAGTGCTACACCATTGTTTAGGATATGATGCTAACTTTTTAATAATTTTAACTTAATTTTTTAGAACTATTAAACTAATTTCTTAAAAATATCCTATAAAGTATGACACCTGTTATAATGTCCATTTCTCAAAGCAAGTGGTAACACATGTTAATATCCATAACTCCTATTTGTTTTAACACACTACAGATACAAACTAATATAGGTGGGTAAGTAATTGGAATGCAATAAAACATTGACATTAATGTTCATAGAGAAGCACTGTACCAATTACCTCAGTTTAGAAACTTGATGAATCAGCTGGGCAGCACGGCATCCTAAGGCTGGTTTCAGATCTGAAATGCGTCCTTGCTTATGCAAATCCAGCTTATGGAGAGTAGCTCTTGCCGCAGTGGCCAGTCCATCTAAGGGATGTACACTACACTTCAGCTCAACGATATCACCCATCAATTTCTCCAGTTCTCTGTGCACACAGTGGTTGACACTTGCCCTGTCAGTCATGGTGGATCGAATGTTCTTGCAAACGTTTTCTTTCACCTCTGCGAAATCCAGGGCATATGCCGCACTGTATGTTTGGCAAACATCAGAAATTGCTTGGGTGATATGGTTGAGCAGCTGGTCTGTCGCGCCATCTGAAATACAACTGACATTCAATGTTAGATCATCTTCATTTCCTTCTGATATGATCAAATGCACATGAACTTCATTAATGTGTACTCCGGCCTTGGTGGTGGAGTCCCAGGCTAAAGTAGCACTTTTACAGTTATGAAGGGCATAACCCACCTGGACCTCCGCAAGTATGCCTATTTCTATGGCCATCTGTGCCACTGTACTAGCGCAGGGCAGATGTGAAAATGTCCTATTGAAAAATGTATGGCCTATGCAACCTAACAAATGAGACACACTTCCTACACTCACATTATGTAACACAAATTCATACACACAACGGCGGAACATAACATCATATTGGCCATTTCTCTTGGTCTTAATAACCTTGCTATCTTGTACTTTCTCTTCCAGCATGGCAATTTCATTTTCATAATGTGCTGATGTTTCTGCTGCACATTTTTCAACTTTCTTTCGTTCTCTTGCATGGAGTTCTTTCATTCTTTGTTTCTCCAACTCGGCAGTCTTTTTAACGTCATCAAGTCTCGTCTTGTGTAGGTCAACTTTTAGTCTGGTGTCAGCAACCATTCTAGATAAATGGTAATTGATTGCCAATACATTCTTGTTTTCTTTCAGGCTGCTATCTAAAGCTGTTTCTAGGACACTTACTCTATTCTTTAGATAATGCAGATCCAGCAGTCTTTTCAAATTATCATCATGCTTTTCCTTTACATCCTTATATTTTAATCTCCAATGCATTGCTGACTGCATCTGCCTTTTAACTTTCTCATTCAGCCGTTTCACAGACAACTGTGATGTCTTCCTCTTGGGTGAAGCTTTGAGAAGCTCTTTCACCTGCTGACGCAAACATTTTATCTTTTTTGTCATGTTTATAATAGTGCGTTGCTTGTAGACACAGCTGTCACAGTCTCTCTTTAGTCTCTTTGGTGACTGTCCACAGGACGCTGAAAAAGGTGATGATGAAGAATGTGCTGATTGTGATATGCCTGGTTGTAGCAGTGTATTTAATGGTGGTGTGTAGATTGATTCTGGGTGCTGTGTTGGTGATGTATGTCCAGGCTGTGGCACAGTAGGTGTGACAGACAGAGTCTTGAATGTCACAGGAAATGGTTCCAGAAAGTGTCACAAGTGATGGCCATTCTTTGGTTAATTGCTTCTTATGTTTCACAACTAATTTTTTAAATGTATGTAAATTATTAGAAAGAGTACTTTCCTGTATTAGCTTGTCTGGTTCGTTGGCATGAACGAGACTCCTCACTTCTCTCAGCACATCAGGTACAGCACGACCATCTACTATTAATAGCTTAGCAATGAAGCCTTTCAGGATTGGGTATCCAGGTTGAAACACTGACAAGTGTTCTGTGAGATGCATAGCGGTCCTCTTTGCCATCTTCAGTAGTCGATTCTAAAGACAACAAGTGTATAATGTATTACATTCATGAATACGTATGTTCCCGAAAGTTATTTAATATATGTGCAACATGTAACATCATCTAGTTATCCTAAATGTTCAGGAAATGTGGCCGTGATTGTCAAAGGTAAAAGTAGAATTGATTCTGATTCTATCATCTATTGTGGAGTTAGATAAAAATGTCTCCAACAGACTATCATAATGTAAATAAAACAGAACATGAAAGATGCAAAAATAAAAGTTACATTAACATTGGTTGTGAATTTAAAAAGTTTAAGTCCCCGCTAATCTCTGGTATCATGAAGGCTAATAGACTACAATGGCTGGGGCATATAGAAAGAATGGAAGATAATAGGGAAACAAAACTCGCTTACACTCAGGAAATAAATGACTGTAGACCTCGAGGTAGACCAAGAAGACGGTGGAGACATAATATATACACAGACCTACAAGCACTTGGAATCAACGACTGGCAAGAGAAGGTCAAGCAGAGAGACGAATGGAGACGGCTTGTATCTGCAGCAAAGAACCTCAATGGCTCGGAACGCTGAAGAAGAAGAAGAAGAAGAAGATATTATATTATCTTAATAACCTAACTGCATTAATGTAAGTAAGTAAGTTTGCAACTGCTGCATAAATTAAGCAGCAGTTAATTAATTATTCAGATATTAAATAATAAAAAATTAAAATATTAAATAATTAACTGTTCACTAAAAATCGATTTCTACTTCTCAGACTTCTTTTTTCTGTATCTAATAATTAATTAATAAATAATAGTCAGCAATTAAAAATTAAATACTAACTTATTTAAAACATAACTTATTTTACAGTACTGTATTTAAATTTAAAATAATTAAGTGCTGCAGCGGAGCTTAGAAAAAAAGTACTCCTTACTTAACATCTTAAACATCTTACAAGTTTACAGACGGGTCTGAAAACTGGCTTTCAAAATTATTTTCAGTCATGTAAAATGCTGAAATATCATCATGCACGTACACAGATAGATACATACATTACAGTATATTAGTATTACTGATACACATGACACTTGTATTCTGTTTAATGTTAGTACTTAAATTAGTTAAATTACCAGTTCTAATTGTAAATAAATACAGGTCCGCTCTATAGTTTATTGTATCGGCGCCGCAATCGGAGTATCAGTATCATATGGCGGTCGGCCGTGGCCATGTCTGACACTAAATATTTTGTCCTGAACGTCTGCAAACACCTGTAATGCTGAAACTCTTCATATTTATGTAAAACTGAACGGGGAATTCAAATATGGAAGAAAAAATGAAGGGAATTTTCAATTAACATGAGTTATAAACCAAATTACCTTACTAATCGTGAAAAGAACCAAATATAATCCAAATAAATCGTTTTTTTGATATAATAACTTGGCGGTTAGCTAGCTGAACCACTTCTAAATATATGAGAATAAGTTCCCCTTTCATCGTACCATACCGATTTCCTTTTTTTTCGTTCTTTTAGCAGTCCATGTCAAACCGGAAGTGATCGTTCGAGGACACAGGAAAAAGTTCGCAAAATTACACAAAAAATAGTGAAGAGCTAAAAAAAAGGGCGATAATTCTGAAATTGCTATATATATTGCATTGTTTGTGCCCTTTCCTTCCACAAATCCATACTGTTCTTCACTAATTTCCATTTTTATTTTCTTTTTGGTTCTTCTCATTATGATTCTGAGTAGAAGCTTAGTGATATGGTTTATAAGGTTAATTGTACGAAAATCTTCACAATCAATTGCTCCTGGTCTTTTTGGTATAGCTATAAATACAGATTTCAGCATATCACTGGGTAA
Organism: Cepaea hortensis; assembly: GCA_963921405.1. Classification (NCBI taxonomy): domain Eukaryota; kingdom Metazoa; phylum Mollusca; class Gastropoda; order Stylommatophora; family Helicidae; genus Cepaea; species Cepaea hortensis. Next base: position 159,890,146 of record OY992879.1, on the reverse strand, counting down.
ATATCCACTGTTGTAAATATCATTCAACATTTTGGTTAATATATCTACTCCAAATTCTCCCAACACTTCTAATTCTTCTATTGTGATTTCATCTGGCCCAGCTGTTTTTCCTTTCTTCATACGTTTCATAGCATCAGCGACTTCTTCTTTCAGAATAGGTGGACCTTCTAAGTTACTATCTTCTGTTAATTCTTCCCTTTCTCCATCATATAATTCTCTTATATACTCATTCCACCTCTTCATTATAGCACCTTCCTCTAATAATATCTTTCCTGTTTTTGATTTCAAACACCCTGTATTTATTCTTATTTTTCTTCCTGTAAGCTCACTGATTTGTCTGTACATATTTTTTGTATCATTAGTGAAATTTAATTCAATTTTTTTGCATTGCTCGTTTAACCAACTTTCTTTAGCCTTCCCACATTTATCTTTTATTTCTTTATTTATCTTAGCGTATTCTTGTTTGTCATTTTTACTCTGTTTTCTTTTGTCCATCAGTTTTAAGATTTCTTCATTCATCCATTTTTTCTTAGCTATTTTGCCTCTCTCCGGTAATACTTCTTTGCTAGTTTGATGAATGGAGTCCCTTAACATTTCCCATTGTTCATTTATACTCTGTATTTTAGCTATTGCATTGTACCTATTTTTCACAGTCACTCTGTATTGTTCTTGCATTTCTTTATCTATTTTCAGAACCTCTTTATTAAGTCTCATGTTCTTAATCATTTTTCCCCCTCTTTAATCTTACTTTTATTTGTCCACATAGTGGTACATGATCACTATTACAGTCAGCACCAGACATTGTCTTTACATTCATTAAAGCATTTCTAAATCTTTTATTAATTAGTATGTAGTCAATTTGGTTGCATATTTTTTTATCAGGGCTTTTCCATGTGTACAGTCGTCTTTTATGGTGTTTAAACCATGTGTTTCCAATTATCATCTCATTGATATTTGCCCATTCTATTAGCTTTTCCCCTCTTTCATTTCTTGTACCTAAACCATAAACTATTATTTTTATTTCTTGTGACCCAATTTGAGCCATCACCATTTCTATTTCATCGTAAAAGTGTTGTATTTCTTCATCACTACTGCTTGTTGTTGGTGCATATACTTGTATAATATTTATGTCTATTGGTTTGCCTTTGATTTTTACCATAATAACTCTATCTGAAATACACCAGTATCCATTAATTGACTTGGCTGTTTTTTCATCTAATATTATTCCTACACCTTTTTCATGTGTATCCCCTCCAGAATAAATTATTGTGTGATTGTCAGCTATAATTTTGCCAGATCCCTTCCATCTCATCTCACTAACGCCTAGTATATTCATTTTCATGCTATCCATCTCTCTTAGAACATTGGTCAACTTTCCTAGCTCATTTAATGTCCTAACATTCCATGTTCCTACTCTAAATTTATTTATTTTAGTTGTGATTTTGCCATCAGTAGCTGGATGACGGTCTGGTGTCACCTGTGGCTCATGACTGTCTCTACCGGATGAGGATGTCCTAAGACAGCCATTAACGTCGTTACAATACATGGCTTGGAAAGTCCAGGCAGCTAATGTGATGTCGACGTGTCAGTTGGTCTACAGAAATGGGGTTAGCACCATATGCCTATTATGTCTCACGGCTTGAGGAAAGGGTTCTTGACTTGTACACTCAGCAGCCTGGAGGTCACAGTAGCTCAGTAGCTAGCATGCTGGCCTGGTATGCTAAATATTAGTATAGCCTTAATAGCAAGTATAAACATTCATTTGGGCTTGTAGATGAGTTAAAGTGTAAGGGGGAGGGGGTGTGAGGAAGAAATGAGAAGTCAGTTGAAACATGCAGCACAAACGAAGACTGACTTGCAAATATTTTCACTCAAAGGAATGCTGGAAGTTTAATAGACCCTGTGAATGTGACAACCCCTCTGCATTGTTTTCAACGATATTAGTGTAAGCCATTCTGAAAGTACTGGCAGACTACTGAACTAAATTGCCCAGTAAATCACAAAAAGCAAATAAATGCTGGGTGTGATTGCAATATCCTGGAAATTACTTGCAACTGCTTGGATATTTGAACTCTTGAGGCTTGCTTTACATTTTAAAAATATTTAGTTGGCCTGTAACTTGCTCCTTTTCAAGATATTAAAATATGAATTCTCATCTTTGATTTTTGTACACCTATTAAAGGTACAACCAACATGTCTAAGTGAATCTGATGAGTACAGCAAGAGAACTCTACCAGAGGGTCTGGTCATCAAGAAATCCAAGATTCCAAATGCAGGTCTGGGTGTGTTTGCCATAAAAGACTTCCCTCTTCGTACTAGATTTGGACCTTACAGAGGAAAGAAGGAAGTGAATGAAACAATCGCTCATGAGTCTGGTTATAGTTGGCAGGTGAGTTGTTATGCTTTATTTTCATACTGCTGGTTGCAACTGTTGTCTCGAGCTTTTTATAACAATGCAAATGTTTCTTTGTACTGAAACAATCTGAGTTGACTCTGTAATACATTTTATTTAAAAATATGTTATCAACTTCAAAATCCCAGTGACTGTCCATTTTAGTATGTATATATTTGTACAATATTAAAAACAAACATCAACATTACCTAAAGGGATGGAGAATCTGGATTTGCTTAGAATACCATAGTGTTGACTCTATTTTAGCCATTGACAATAATGGTTTAGAAGCACAGGTCATTCTTCAAAATCTGCAACTTCCAGGCTTGGAAACATACAAATACTCATTGTGAAATAAGAATCAACAGTTTTGTCTGGCAAGATTTTATTTACTTGTGTCATTGTTGCTGATGATGCCAGCCTTGTACTGTACATATGCAATGGAAAAATCACTGAACTATTGCACACAACTCTGTTGTATTCCATGTTACATGTACAGATGGACATGGTTGAGATGCAGTTATCTGTATGAGCAGAGATCTAGAGGTTGCATTTAGTTGTGAGTGACTTCTGTATATTTCTTAAGTCTGTAGAGTCTACAAATGATCATGATTGTAATATGATGAGAGGAGAAGGTGAGATACTGTGGACCTGAAAGCATACACAGATAAACAGATAAAAGAGACAGAAAGAGAGACCTCCTCATATCAGGGTTGTCTGATAAAACCTAAAGAACAGATAATAAAAAACATGACCTTGACTTAGCCATCTGCTGCAAAGAGTTGTGCCAGTTCTGGTCAAAGACACCTGGACAGGCAGGGACAGTGAATGATCTGACAATAATTTTGCTAATTATAAGGATGCTGGAAAAAGAACTGATATTACCACTTAAGTTCAAAAGTTCTGATTGAAATCCTTACAAGTGGCTACGAGAGACATCACTCCGACCTCCTTACAAGTGACAGCTAACAGCATGTAACAGGTTAAGTTGGTAAATGATCTTTGTTAATTGTTGTAATCTCTTACTGTTCACATGTTCAGCATTTTGTCTTTGTGTATCTATGTGTTTGGTGAGTGTTTTGGAGTTTCAGATCACAGATTGATGGTGTTTATAATCTGGACATATAATCTGCACATAATGTTCTGTGAACAGATTATGAAAGATGGACAGACTTCTCACTTTGTGGATGGTGAAGATCCGAGCAAGTCAAACTGGATGAGGTATGTCAACTATGCCAGACATGAAGATGAGCAGTGTGTGACAGCCTACCAGTATCAGGGAGAAATCTACTACAGGTCTCACAAACCTATCTGTGCTGGGACAGAAATATTAGTGAGTGCAACTGTCTTTTCTGGTGTGGGTGTGGTCATGTTTGATGGAGATTGTTATTACAACATCCAGAAATAGCTGAACATGATGATAGCACATATTTCTAACATTGAACAGTCTACATTATCAATCATGTGCCATGCCGGAAAGCGTGGGTGGTCATGACTCGCCATTTCACTCGATCACCAGTGTCGTGGATCAGCTCAGTGTTCCTGCCCCGTCCATGCCATGTGGCCAAGCCATCCAGGTATTTTCCTCTCGGTCTTCCTCTTGGTCTGTTCCCTTCGATCTTGCCAGCTGTCACTAAGTTATCCAAACCATTTCTTCTCATAACATGTCCAAAATATTTTGGCTGTCTATGTCTAATTTCTCTAATCAATTTACGATTTTCATTTGTCTCCTGTAGTACTTGGTCATTGGTTTTTCTGTCTGTCCATGGTATTCTTTGCATTTTCCTCAGAAACCACATTTCTGCAGCCATCAGATATTTTTCAGCTTGACTGCACATTGTCCAAGTTTCACATCCATACAAAAGAACAGGCTCTATGTATCCCCTCAACACTCTTTTTCTCGTTTCAATTGACATCTTTTTATTGGTCAGAATGTTTTTCATCTTGCTAAAGGCTACTTTCGCCATGGCGATTCTTGTTCTAATCTCTTCAAGGCATCTCCCATCAGATGTTTTGACTGTTCCGAGATAATTGTACCGATTCACTTGTTGAAGAATATTCCCATGTACTTGTATATTACACTGTGGTACTTCGTTCTTCCTAGTGACGACCATAACCTGTGTCTTCTTACAATTTAATTCCAACCCCAGCTGCTCACTGTGTACAACAACCGCGTCTACTAATTGTTGCAGATTCTGTGCATTGTCTGCAATCAATACTGTATCATCTGCATATCTAATGTTATTGATGTTTCGTCCTCCCATGCTGATTCCATTTATATCTTCTACATTTCTGAAAATATTTAGGGAAAAAAGATCTGGAGACATCACACATCCCTGCCTAACACCTCTCTTAATAGGTTGATATTGTCCCACTTCATTGTCAATCTTTATGGCAGCTTGTTGTTTCCAATATATGTCTTTTATAAGTCTAATCTCTTTCCCATAAATTTGTAGATCTGCAAGCATATCCACCATGTTGACATGTCTAACTCTATCAAAAGCCTTTGTATAGTCAATAAAGCAAAGATGTATATCCTTGTTTACTTCTATAGCACGTTCAGTAACTGTTCGCCGCATATACACAGCATTTACTGTACCCTTGCCTTCTACAAACCCACATTGTTCTTCCCCTATTTCAGGTTGTAATTTCTTCCTGACTCTTTGCATGATAATTCTTAGCAAAATCTTTGTGATGTGACTCATTATACTAATTGTTCTATGTTGATCACATTCTAAGGTTCCTGATTTCTTTGGGGTTGCAATAAATACAGAGTTACATAATTCAGGAGGTATATCTCCAGTATCATATAATGTGTTCAGCAGTCTAGTGACTTGCTCTAGTCCAAATTCTTCTAGAGCTTTAATCATTTCTGTTGTGATGTCATCTGCACCGGGGGCCTTGCCAGCTTTCATATGCTTAAGAACATTTCGAACCTCCATCTCTAAAATTGGCGGTCCTTCATTATTAAATCTAATATCATACTGTTCCTCTCTGTTATCATCATAAAGGTTTTTCACATAATCTGTCCATACATGTATAATCTGATCTTTTTCTATTAGGATTTTGCCATCTTCAGTTTTTAGACACCCTGTTAATGTACTTGTTCTTTTATTAGTAAGTTCCTGAATTCTTTTGTGCACTAATTTGGTATTTTGACTGTTGTGTTGTTTTTCAATTTCTAAGCACTTTTCCTCAAGCCATGCTTCTTTTACCTCCTTACATAATGTTCTGACTTGTCTGTGAATTTCTTCATATTTGGCAGAATTATTTTTGTTGCGTCTTCTTGTTTCCATTAGGTGTAAAATTTCTTCAGTCATCCATTTCTTACGACCCACCTTCTTTAATTTTGGAATAGTTGTTTCTGCAGCCAAACTTATTGAATTCTTCAACATTTTCCATTGATCATCCACATCCTGGAATAGGATCTCTAGATCAGACAATATTTCAAATCTGTTCTGTACTTCTATGTTGAATTTGTTTTGTATTTCCTTGTCATTACTCAATGTACGCATATCATATTTAGTGTTTCCTGTTGTATACTTGACTTTCTTCAACTTTATCCTCAATGTTCCTGTAAATAATCTGTGGTCACTATAATAGTCAGCACTGGGAACTATTTTTGCTATTATTAGCGCGTTTCTAAATCTTCTGCTAATCAGAATGTTGTCAATCTGGTTTCTGATCCTGCTATCAGGACTCCTCCATGTCCATAATCTTCTAGGGTGTTGTTTAAACCCAGTGTTTCCTACAATCATTTCCTATTCTTTTTCCCACTCTACGAGTCTGTATCCTCTTTCATTTCTCTCTCCTAAACCATAGTTTCCTCCTGTTTATTTATCACCTTGATTTCCTACTTTTGCATTGAAATCTCCTATTATGATGTTTATTTCTGAATTTTTACATTTCTTTAAGGCAGTCTCTATGTCATTATAAAATTCCTCTACACTATCTACACTGAATTCCCCTGTTGGGGCATATACTTGAATAACATTTATGCTAAAATGTCTACCACTTAATTTAACTAGTAGAACTCTGTTCGACATGGCCCAATATCCTTGAACAGATTTTGATGTTTTCCGGTCCAAAATAATTGCCACTCCCCTTTGTCGATCTTCACCTCCAGAATAAATAATCTTAAAATCTTCATTTATCTTGATGCCTCTCCTATCCATCTCATTTCTCCCATCCATAAAATATTAATTATTTTATCTTTCCATTTCTTGTTTTATGTTCTATAATTTGTTGTAATCGTTTAACCTCCTAACATTATGGCAACAAACAAAACAGCTGATTTGCACCTGTGCTTTGCCAACTGAGTTGGCGTTCACGTCTCTCCACAGACGTTCTGGATCAACTCTGCTGATGATATTCCTCCATGCCACCTCCACAGTCCATCCAGCATTTCTCTTGGTCTGCACCTTCTCGCACTGATCTTTTCAGTTGTCATGATGCTTTCTACTGCCTCTCTTCTCATGACATAACCAAAGAAGTGTGTTTGTTGCTTTTTTACAGTTGTAAATAATGTTCTAATTTGAATAGTCTCTTTCTTGCCATTGTTAGTACTCTGGCATATGAGGCTATGACCTCCAGCATGAGAATGGATGTGGAAGCAATCACAATGGCATTCCATTGGTTGGAGGAGACCACTGCAACACACAATGTCTTCATTATGGACTCAAGGAGTATGCTTAGTAAGGTGAAGAAAGGAATGTTTTGTGTGGAATGGCTCACCTCACTTCAGAGGTCACAGATTGTTAGAATTATATGGATTTTTTGCCCTGACCACGCGGGAGTGCAAAAATGAATAGGCTGATAGGCTGGGAGGGAATGCATCTCTTGGTGGTCGATTACATATGGACAAGGGAGAGGTGATTGTGCATCTGTGGGACCAGGTGGAAAAAAAGGGGGACCAAATTGAGAACCTGTATGTGCAAAGGATGAGATTGCTGGGGATTGGCAGGGGTTCTTGTAGAATCTCAAAACTGAGAGGGAAGACCAGGAGAACTTTCAATCAGATAGTGGTTGTAGTGTGACTCTTCGCTGGCTGTTGAATGAGGGGACGGAGCACGTATGGGAATGTCCTGAGTGCAGTGATGTCGGTTCTTAGCTCATCTCAACTCAACTGTTAGTTACTCTGGCAGACCAAGCTATTTGCAACATTTATCTTGGAAGTTCTTCCTAATGTGCATATTCATGATTCACTGCCATACAACATAACAGATTCCATATAATATTTCAGTACTCTCTTTCTAACATTCAATGATGGTGACTTATTGTATAGAAATGCAGCTCTTGAGCTCTTGCTTGACTAATCTCTGTCGTGCATCTTCCATCTGATGTTGTTATTGCCCATTGTTATTTAAATGTATCAACTTGGTTAAACATTTTCCCCCTCTCTTGTTAAATCACATTTTTCTGTCACCTTTTTCTTTGATATAACCATCGTTTCTGTTTTCTTAATATACACTCTTTTAGCACTCCCAATTACTACAATGTCCAATAGTTGTAGATCGGTTCTGTTTTCAGCCATCAGTACTGTATCACCTGCATAGAATATATTGTTTATATTATAATCTCCATTCCTGGCCTTTCTTTGATCTCTCTGATTATTATTTCACTACAGAGAGAGATAAGAGATCTGGCTACAACACACATCCTTGCCTTACTAATTGTTTTAACTATTCATACCTGCTGTATGATAAGATTGATTGTACAAAAATCTTATCTAGTCATGTTTGTGCCAGCCTCCCTGGTCTAGAGGTTACACGACTTTCTCTGTAATCTTGTATACTCTCGTAAGTAGCGTGTCGGCAGCGAGAATCGGTAGCGGTTCTACCCGCATCTGTAATTTACGGGGTATGTGAGCTGGTCGCTCAGAAACTATTGAGCGTAATCTTGCCAAGAAATCAGCAATCAGCTGAAAGATGCTGATGTTGACAATGATGTCCTGTAAAGGATATGCAAACAATTAGTCATGTTTGTGTAAATCATCTGCTGTGTATTGACAAAATATTGTGCATCTAAACAAGCATTATTTATTCTCATTAGGTTTTTGACTAATGTTGTAAAATATATGTATAGGTGTATCATTCAATGACAGCTAATATAAACTAGTGTAAACATCCATTTAAACACTGAGCTGATCCATGACTCTGGTGATCGAGTGAAATGGCGAGTCATGACGGCCCACACTTTCCGGCATGGCACATGATTGATTGATTGAAACATCCATTACAAAATTCTACAACTTTGGACACCAGAAGAGAAGACAAATTACAGATATCAGAATAGCCCTAAATCTGCAGAAGTCATAATGTGAAAAAATAAAATGATCAAACTACAGTTATTGATTGTTACAGATATACCATAGAAGTGAGTTTTTAATGAGTTTATTGTTTGGTAAAATACTATAGCTGGAAGAGCAGGGAAGAGAACATGATCTTAGTAACTCTGTGTTGCTTGTCAACATTTTCATTTTGCAGAAAGCAAGACCTGTTAAAAAAGTTAGTTCCAGATCCTTTACAGGACGTTTGCAGTCAAAACCAGCATGTTTTGCTTTTGTTGATGTCTTGGCAAGTTTACGTTCAGTAATTTGCCATTGCTTTCTGAATGACCGGCACTTGCACCATTTCATAAAAAACAGTGCAACATGGTCTGCAGCCAAATCGCACGCAGCTGTGTAAGCAGGATTACAACCTGCATCCGTAACCCCTTTACCACAGATACCTGCAAGACGTGTACTAAACCGAAACATGTAATAAAGAAGTATTCAGCAGACAGTAATGTTTCACTGTTACTGCTATAATTGATGTTAGGAAGACCGGCAAGACGTGTACTAAACCGAAATATGTAATAAAGAAGTATTCAGCAGACAGTAATGTTTCACTGTTACTGCTATAATTGATGTTAGGAAGACCGGTAAGACGTGTACTAAACCAAAATATGTAATAAAGAAGTATTCAGCAGACAGTAATGTTTCACTGTGACTGCTATAAATGATGTTAGGAAGTGGATATACTGTACTGGCTAAGAACCAGTTATTACAGGTATTACTTTCTATTTCAGAAATGTAAACAATATAAAATGACACAAAGTAGTTCAGCTTTACATAACAGGTTTACGACACAAACAGCAATTAGCCTTCATCAGCAAACAAACACAACATATAGTCAAGGAGATCTCCTGTGACTACATCAAAAATTGACAACAGGACGAGAACAAAAGGATGAAAGCAATGAAGAGAAAATGAGAATTGAAAAAAATATTCTTACTTACCACACAGTTGTGATCTGTGAGTAAAGCTGCACTATTTTGTGTCATTTTATATTGTTTACATTTTCACAGCTTTACCGTAGTTCCACCCAATTTCATTCAGAAATGTGAATCTTATCATTTTTTGGTTCAGATATTGGTATAGTTGGTTCTTGTCAGCATTGTAAATTTTAGTTTAGTTTCACTGATGATGATAATAATAATATATATTTCTATAACTGTTTTTCGGCATTCACATTCCATTTGCTGGATATATTGTTGTACTGACAGTGTTTCCTGTTATCATCCTGTCACTGAACAGTATTGTTTGTTATTATTGTATGTCACTTATAGTATAGTTTGTTATACAAACACATCATTTCAGGTATACTATGGCGACAGTTATGCTCGGGATCTGGGCATAAATAGTCCCAAATGTGGAAGAAATTTGCTTAGAAAGAATAATTTGCAAGAATCTGATGTACATACAGAAAGTGATGGTAGGTTATATGTATGTTTCTGTGGTAGTATCAGTTCATTGTTTTACAACTACTTGATTTAAAAGCAGGAGTTTACATATAGAAACAACAAGGAGGAGCATGTTGTAAAACAAAAGACTGAAGAAAGCTGTCAGAGCAAATATTTGCCACCACATGCTTATATCTATGATCATAGCTAGTTTCCCTCAGCAGGTCACAATCAATGATAGCTAGAATCATCTACATCATAGTCAATCTTTCTGAAGTTACTCTCAATATATGGTATATTTTTTTTAAATTGGTCCCGGTATCACAATTCAAATGTTTAAATCACATTTTGCTGGCCTTATTGCACGGATGAATAGGTGGCTGTTTTGCAATAATGACATTCAACTGACATCAGTGCATTTGACTATCAACTTTGCTTGTGTACCTGCTATATGGCATATAGTATATTTTATTTAACATAGCACATGATTCAGTGCGTGATCTTTTCAAATATACAATAGTTGCTGTTTCTTCTTAAAAATATGAAATTGTTAGTTTTAAATGAGAACATGGGGGAGTGGGGTCTCCATGGTGAAGTGGTTAAGTTGCATGCCTCATTCTTTGAAGGTTGTGGGCTCATTTGCAAACTGTCATTTGGTTCATGAATGCAAGTTTTCAGACAGAAACCCCTGGGGATCTTTGCTGGAGTTATACAGTCATGCTTTCTGTGACACTTTTGGCAGGTCAACCTGCGGAAGGAGACTGAGCCATATGGAGTAAAACCTGGTGCAATGAAGTCAATCTTGCGTCTTTAAATCCATTTAAATGAGAACATAAGATGTTTATAATGTTGACATATTAAATGTGAAATTAAATCATTGTCTACAAACATTAAATTCATCATGTAAATAATTAGACACTTTGCTCATCATCAATATCTTACAGCAAATTCACTAATTCACCAAATAATTTATTTTCACGACCATTTGAAGAATACATTTTCTGTTTCATTTCCTATTTCAGGAATATTCTCTTGTGCTGATTGCCATTTGTCTTTCAGTCAGTCTTGGTATTTATACAGACACATCAAATACAGGCATCATAATGAATACTTGGAGCTGAATTGCAACAAACTGCATGCTGACCTATCACTGGTAGTAAACAGTTTAACAAATGTTGAAAATCAACATGAAATGTGTGATGTAAATATGACATTAAATGACATTGATAATACAAAACTGACTGTGACAACACTGTCAGAAAGTATTCAGAATCGGGTGAACTCAGTTAATGTGAGTGAAGCTGAGATTTCTTATAATTTTAGCTCACAAAATGATTATACTGATAAGGAAAATAATAATCCCTGTGTTTCTAACAAATGTACTAACCTTACCAGAAATGATGAATGTGACATAGAATGTAAAATTATAAAATCCAGCATAAATGAAGATCCTGGTAAGAAGTATAAAATGTGTGATGTCAACAGTGAAGATTGTCAAAACATGTATCTACAGAAAGACAGAGAAATATCGACAGAAGGAAACACTTATAATGCTGGTGATACTTTTACGGTGGACTTTGCTAACATATGTAGTGTACAGATAGACACAGGAATACATACAGGAGAGAGGCCTTACAAGTGTGATGTTTGTAATGTTGGTTTTACTGAAAGTGGTAATTTAAAGAGACACAAAATAATACATACAGGAGATAAGTCTTACAAGTGTGATATTTGTAATGTTAGTTTTACTACAAGTGGAGATTTAAAGAAACACAAAAGAATACATACAGGAGAGAAGCCTTACAAGTGTGATGTTTGTAATGTCAGTTTCACTGCACGTGGAGATTTAAAGAGACACAAAAGAATACATACAGGAGAGAAGCCTTACAAGTGTGATGTTTGTAATGTTGGTTTTACTCAAATTAATAGTTTAAAGACACACAAAAGAATACATACAGGAGAGAAGCCTTACAAGTGTGATGTTTGTAATGTTGGTTTTAATGAAAATGGTAGCTTAAAGAGACACAAAAGAATACATACAGGAGAGAAGCCTTACAAGTGTGATGTTTGTAATGTCAGTTTTACTGAAAGTAGTCATTTAAAGACACACAAAAGAATGCATACAGGAGAGAAGCCTTACAAGTGTGATGTTTGTAATGTCAGTTTTACTACACATGGAGATTTAAAGAGACACAAAAGAATACATACAGGAGAGAAGCCTTACAAGTGTGATGTTTGTAATGTCAGTTTTACTACACATGGAGATTTAAAGACACACAAAAGAATACATACAGGAGAGAAGCCTTACAAGTGTGATGTTTGTAATGTTAGTTTTACTCAAATTAGTAGTTTAAAGAGACACAAAAGAATACATACAGGAGAGAAGCCTTACAAGTGTGATGTTTGTAATGTCAGTTTTACTGGAAGTGGTCATTTAAAGACACACAAAAGAATACATACAGGAGAGAAGCCTTACAAGTGTGATGTTTGTAATGTCAGTTTTACTGAAAGTGGTCATTTAAAGACACACAAAAGAATACACACAGGAGAGAAGCCTTACAAGTGTGATGTTTGTAATGTTGGTTTTACTCAAATTAATAGTTTAAAGAGACACAAAAGAATACATACAGGAGAGAAGCCTTACAAGTGTGATGTTTGTAATGTAAGATTCACATACTGTATTCAACTGAAGCAACACGGAAAGCAGCATGCAGGTACTAGTCTCATAAAATGAAGTTTGAATTATTTAAAAAAAGATCTGTACATTACAAAACTCTTATTGAAATGTCAAGTATAATGTATTGAGCCCACATACAAATTGATATGTTCAATTCTTGCATATATAACACAGACAATAATTACAATCTGAGTTTGCTTACATTTCATAAACCAGTCATGTAAGATGGCACAAATTTCTAACTATATCCTGAGGATAGTTTGCTGTCAATTCTGAAATCATTGTTTCATTTACTCAGTTGTTATTGTTAACTAAAGCACTTCTTATAATGTATCTTTCCTTATGTACTATAGTGTTTGTTATTCTATAATTGTTGTCATTGGCGTGGGGTGGTTCCGGTTTGCATATGATATATTCACCTACTCACCTAACATCGTTATGCTTTTGACTCATTTGCACATGCACGATGTACTTTCAAGTGTATATCATGGAAAAATAATACGCTATACAGGCATTTTGTTGTTGTTTAGCCATGCTTATACTGAGAGTATATGTGTAGAATAGTCTGCCAGAATAGGGTGAGGTGCTTCCTCTAATAAATACTCTATGTAACAGTTGTGTGATTTCATAGGCACCTTTTTTATGAATTATGTGAAGTTCTTTATGCTTGTTGACAAACATTCTCTCTACATAGAATTCCTAAACATTCCTTAATGATAACAACACAATGTATGAACACTACTGATCACTTCCAGAAATAACAGAAATCCGGCACAATTTTATCTAATTATATTTCCATACTCTGCTAATGACAGTTATCACATATTTATCACTTTCACAGTAATCCACATACTTATAATAGCAGATACCTGGATTATTCCTAGTATCCGGACACTGTAACATATATTTATATACATTTATTATAGTTAGCACTTATTTTGTATTTTTCGTGAATATAATTTTCTAGGAACAATAGTATTGATGTGCTGGCTTTTGTTTCTTCAGTTAGCTCTTCATGTGTTGATTGCCTTGAAGTATCAAGAAAGTTAGGCTCAGAGATATTTATTGGCATTCATGAAAGAATAAAGAGAATAATTAATTCTAGGAAACGTTGCACCACAAACATATGGAAAGTTGTAAGTACATCCATGGTTGAAGACATGTTTCAGAGAGATGCTGTCATTTGAAGCTGACATGTTCAGATTGCTGCTTGCCTCTAGCATTCAGTGTTACTTCAGTCTTATGGCTTTCCTTCTTTTCTAATGCGTTGAAGGATGTCTTTCAAATTTCTTGTGTTTCAAATAATTTATTTAATAAAAGTAATACACATAAACAACCTAATCATTGTTTTCCTATTGTTTCTTTGTTCTGATCACAAGTCAACGTTCAAGACAAATAAATATATACTCCTTCTTACTTAGAGTAGTAGAAATATCAGATGTGTGTGACAAGTCTATAAGACTATAGTGGGTATGTTTAGACTATGCTAGCACATATTCTTTCCATTGTGATCTGATGGCAGATTTCTGAAGTTCACCCTTACATAAGTTGATGAGTGAGCATTGAAGAGAGTAGGTTTTCATGCACTCTCTCTCATATCAATGAGTATATAATATATACTGCTTATAGAAAGCAGCTGGCAGACTGTAAGACACGACACACTTCCGAACAACAGTCCCAAATTATTTAGTGTAAAATGCATTCCTTATAGGGCCTCATAAGGTCATTTCCGGGGCGATGTGTTGTCAATTTCTTAGGTTTGAGAGTATCGTTGGCTGCTAGACACCGATGGATGTTTGAGTGTGTGGCCGACTGCTAGACCGATCGATGGATACAATAAATTTGTCTCGGCCCGAAGGGCTGTCACTGTCGTCGGAGTGTATATTCATATCTTGTTCTACCGGCAACAGTAAGGGTCCTCTGGGCCCAGACACATTTATTGTATCCATCGATCGGTCTAGCAGTCCGTGACAGATTGAACCAGAAGTGATCGACAACACATTCAATGCTCATTCCGATATGTATAAAATTTTCCCCCTGCGGATATACCGATACAAGAGTTTAGAACATGTTTTCTGACAGTGTTTACAACTTGAGTGCCACAATTTCCACATATAACTGAAATATTAGTGGTACATATTTCCATTTTCTCAGTTCTATATTTTAGTCCGTAGTTTGTAGGTTTTATTATATCAGCTAATGAGGCCCTGTAAGGGATGCTTTTTACGCTAAATAATTTGGGAGCGTTGTTCGGAAGAGTGCCAAAGACACTAAGTGATGGGTGAGGAAATCGTGAAGTTGCATAATTAACTTTCCAACAGGGAAAGGCTTGGCACTGGCAAGACCGATTAACAGGATACAAAAATAGTCCGATACCAGCACAGTTAGCCTAATATGGGAAACAGGAATGTATTTATTTCATCATTGAAATAAAGCGAAAAGGAATGAGAGTAAAGTAAGATAATGTGTTACATGTCTGTAGAAGTACCTGGCACATTGTGCTAGACCCATACTTTCTGGTGCCCAACATCATCTAGAGTAACAAGTCAAGGACTCATTTAAATGACTTCCGTCGCATCAGGCATACATTACTAGACGCATATTTGTATATTATAGACCATTGTGCGCTCCAAAGCCGACCAGCGGACTACAACTTGTCATAACGTCGGACAGCAGTGGGCTTAAGAACAGGCAGCTGTCATAGGCTGGCTCAAATGTGACGTGATAGATTCAAGATAGAACCCTAAGTGTGGACAGGATCCCCGGAAAGCTAAGCTGTCATAGCTGAACGACAAGGCTTTAAGGGTTTTGGTTGTGTTGCTAGTATAACAAACTGTACCAGGCCAGCCAGTTGCTGCCCAACGTGTGTGTAATTATTATTATCAACTCTTATTTGAAATTGTCACACCATACTTAGTACTCATCCACTGGCCAAAGGGTTTTTTAAAATTCATTATATATACTTTTCCAATCAAAATGTATTCCCTTTCAACCAAAAAAACAACAACAAACAAACAACAACTAAATACATATTCTTTATTATTACATATATTATATTTATTATTACATATACTTTTATTCTGGAACTCTTGAGCTTCCAAAAAGTAATACTATAATAAGTTCTAATATTCTTTCTGTCAAGCGCCGAGATCTGTGGAGAGACATGAACGCCCACGCCACCTGGCAGGGCACATGATGATCATGAATGTTCTTTCTAAACTTCCTGTTTTAAATAAATTCATTGCATTCACTGTTAATTGAGACTTTTGGACTGAAATGTTACAGAAACACTCAGAATACCGCGGACCAAGCAGAACCAACCACTGGCATTCTGCCAGATTGGAGATGGAAGAAACCTTGTTCATAAACAACTTCTCGTCTGGGAAACTGGTTATACTAAACGCCATGTGTCTTGGAGAGAACAGTAATGTAATGGAAGACGTGGTTTCTGATTTAGAGGCAATGGGATCGATTAGGAGAAATAGGTGGCTTAACCACTTCTCCCCAATCCCTCCCCCTGAGTGGTTCATGGAAAAGAGATACGGGCTGACCAGCACGAAGATTGACACGGGACACTGAAAATACTTTGGGCATGAAGATGAGGGGGAGAACTGGCAAATGATTGATAATCTTGTTGGCGGACTGTGACTGCAAAGGAACTGCCACAATATGGTTGTGTTGAAGTTATTCAGACTGCTACTCCATTGGCAGACTAGCTCATAGTTGCCACGGCTGTCTCCACTCCATTCCAGACATGAACTGTGTGCATTTTTACAAATAGAAAATGATGGTTTACTCCCTCCTTATCCTGGAGTAGGGGATCGGACGTCTAGCTTTCTTGGACAGAGGGCGAATAGCTCGAAATATCAGCGTTCACCCTGCACACGTTAACATTGCCTTGGCAGTTGGGAAATAGAACAGAGCAGATGGAGTAGGTCGCTACCCAGGCCTGGCTTACAAATTGGGAAGCCTATCCACAACATATACTTGTATACTTGTGAAGTTGGTGGATAAAATACGGGTTCCCACACATTAGTGGTTATCTCTACGACCGGAAGACAGACAATCTTTATCTGTCAATTCTTTGATCTTTACATCAAGCTTTCTTCTCCTCTCGAACCTTTTATTCTCTCCCCCTCTCCCTATCTCTCATCTTCGTGCTATCACACACACACACAGAGAGAGAGAGAGAACAGACAGACAGACAGATAGATAGATAGTCGACAGATTATCATTGCACATCGAACCATTCAGTCCATAAGTGCCCGGATCCCCTCCTCAGCAAATCCCGCAGCGTGTAGCGGCTAACGACACCAGTTCTGTGTTGGTTTATCAATCTTCTTTGGCTTCCTGCGTAGTGTTCTTGTTTGGCCACACCTCTTTTAATTTGCTCTCGCAGTCTGGTCATGGTTGTAGAGTCACAGTCATCACTTGGTTCTCGCAAAAGTCTTACTTCTCGTAGAGCATTCAGAATGTCAGCCTAGCACATCGCCCGTCCGCCCTCCACAGTTACCTTATCTGCGAGCTTGTCAGCCCGCTCATTTCCTTGTACTCCCGCATGCCCTGGCACGAAGAAGAAACTAATCTTTGCCAGCCGAGACCGCTCCAGAGACATCAACCACTCTCTTCGCATCCACCCCATCTCTATCCTCTTGAGTATACTCATTGAGTCACTAAGGAAATATGCCCTAGTGAATGACTGTCTCGAGCCATGTTATTGCTTTACTTACTGCCATGACTTCCGTAGCCATGCTGCTTGTGGTCTCCAAAAAAGAAAAAAAAAGCACCAGAGTCCTCCACAATTCTCCCTCCGGCCTGAGCCGTAAAGGCCCATGAGCTTCTCACATGTCGGACGACCGACCATATGTGTAGATGACAGCATCATCGTCTCACGAATTCTCGAAAATCAACGCTTGTTCTTCCGCCTCCACAGCAGCCGGATTTTCTTGTCTGCATTTTCTGTCTAGTTGGATGCAAGCAGAAAAGGGCGTACACAAATCTGTTGGCACTTGTACCCACTCCTCGCCAGGTTCTAAGTCCTCAAATGCACATACTTGTTGAAGATTGTCTTCGGCTTGACCCATCTACGACCTTCCTCTTTTTAACCTGCTGCCCTTCACCTTCCTAATTTCACTATGCAGTGGATGTTGTGTGTTTGCGTTAACTGTGAGGCAGGCACTTGCTCTACAAATTTGTATTCTGTCTTCAATGGTTGGAAAATCAAGAAGATAGCGCATAGCCCTGCATGCTTTATATATATATATATATGTGTGTGTGTGTGTGTGCGTGCGTGCGTGCGTGTGTGTGTTGGCAAATAGTTGGTGTGTCAGCATAAACACTGACACGTTCAGCACTACTCTATTTACCCTCTCTCCAAAACAAAAGGCAGGGATCATTCAGATAAATGGAACACCCCTAAGAGAAGATAAAGGACCAACATACCTTGGAGTAACATTTGATGACAGGCTGACATGGAGAAAGCACATCAACGAAGCAGTAGCAAAAGCCAGAAGGAAAATAGCCATCCTGAGAAAGTTAAGTGGAACCACATGGGGAGCCAGTGGGAAAATACTTAGCAAAGTTTATCAACAGAGCATACCATCACACCTGGAATACAAGTCAACTGAGTGACGTTCAGCATAAAAAATTACACTACAAGAGCATGACAAGGTGTAAAATCAAGCACTTAGAGTCACAACAGGAGCGATGAGATCAACCCCTATAGTGGAAATGGAGAAGATGGGGAGGACACAAGCACTGAGAGAGCGCAGAGATACGAAAACGCTAATATAAGCCAGGCCACCCTATGAAGGACAGATTTGAAAACCTAGCTATGGGGTGGTTGAAAAGAAGTAATTTTATCCACTAGGCCTAACGACTTTTGCAGAGAAATCACCGATCTGCCCACAGTTGGTATCCCCCTAACAACTATTCCAGAGCAAACTCCATGGAAAGATTAACATAGTCTATCACTACAAATCCAGTCAAAAGTGAGTGGAATATTTGGCAAGGAAGAACAGAACAGTGTACAGCGCAGAACAGCCACTCTCAGCTTCCTTGATGAAGAATACCCACAGGACCTCTGGATCCGAGTCAACACAGATGGGTCAGCACAAAATGCTGTTCGAAAAGGAGGAGCAGGAGTGTACATAGAATACTCAAATAATACTAGGGACACAGCTAGAGTACCGACAGGAAAGTACTTCCATAACTATGATGCTCAAATTGAGGCAATCAAGATAGCAACAGAGAAATTACTAAATACCAGCCATGGTACAAAACCTGTGGTGATATTGACAGATGCAAAATCAGTACTCGAGGCGCTCCTGTCTGGGAAATTGCCAGTACTAAGGACACTACTTTCTGAACTTAGCAGTCAGCATAAGGTCACCATACAGTGGATACCATCCCACTGTGGAGTACCCGGAAACGACAGAGCTGATCAATTGGCTAAGGAAGGAGCAAAAGAAGAACAACCTGATGTGCCCGTTACATACCACCAAAAGAAAAGAATGATCAAATCTGTCAGACAGCCACCAAAACCTGCTCAAGACGACTACCACGTTATGGACAGACCAGAACAAGTCATTATTCTGCGCCCCTGAACAGGACACAATAGATTACGCAACCACATGTTTACAAAATTCAAGATTGGTGAAACAGCCATGTGCACATGTGGATTGACATCGCAGACAGCAGAGCACATACTCCAAGACTGCCCAAACTACAACATATCCAGGCGAACCTTCTGGCCTAGAGAGACAACAATGGAAGATAAACTCTTTGGACCGCTGAGTTAACTAAAAAAGACAGTTAAATTCATACAAGAGACACCATTGCAGTTATAGACATATTTAAAACGAAAGAAGAAGAAGAAGAAGAAGAAGAAGAAGAAGAAGAAGAAGAAGAAGAAGAAGAAGAAGAAGAAGAAGAAGAAGAAGAAGAAGAATTTCTCTAGGTTTTCCTTCCTCTCTTATTGAATACTTTTTTGAGGTATGAGAGGCATTGTGGTGAAACTCGAGGCACTCTGTGACAATGATTAAAAAATATGATCAGTGTGCTCGTTATATTTAAAATCAGGCTTAAATATATGATACTCAATAGTTTCGGCTTTGTATAATATTATTAGCAATGTCAAAGGTCGGCAAGACGGCGCCTGCCGGTCTGGACACTGTTTAACGCTCAAACATGCAATTATGCTCAAACATGCAATCAAACATGCAAACTACTAAAGTTATAAATAATACAAGTCTAAAGATTATTAATAATTTATTTGTATACTTGTACTATTTTTTATCATTTAACATTATGGATCATATGGATGGAGTCGGATTTAATATCAGTCAGCGGCCAGTCTAAGACAACCAATTGGGCCGGAAGTGGCTATAACAATGGACGCGATTCTCCAGTCTCAAAGTTTAGAATTAGTACGGCGAATAGACACTTCCTATTGATAATATTGATATCGCGAAACGTCACCAAAGTGTGTGTTGTCTACCAACAGTCGGTACGGTAAGAATTTAGATAATATAAAATGACACAAAGTAGTGCAGCTTTACATAACAGAGTTACGACACATACAGAACGTTGCGGCGGTTAGCCTTCATCAGCAAACAAACACATTCACAAACACAACATACAGTCAAGGAGAACTGTGACTACATTAGATGATTAGAAGGTGATGACAGGACGAGAGGAACAAATGCATGGAAAAATGGAAGCAATGAAGAGAAAATGAGAATTGACAAAATGTTAATTGAAAAGAATGTTCTTCTTCTTCTTCTTCTTCTTCAGCGTTCCGAGCCATTGAGGTTCTTTGCTGCAAATACAATCCGTCTCCATTCGTCTCTCTGGTGGACCTTCTCTTGCCAGTCGTTGATTCCAAGTGCTTGTAGGTCTGTACATCATAGTACATGTATTATCTCTCCACCGTCTTCTTGGTCTACCTCGGGGTCTACGGTCATTTATTTCCTGAGAGTAAGCGAGTTTTGTTTCCCTATTATCTTCCATTCTTTCTATATGCCCCAGCCATTGTAGTCTATTAGCCTTCATGATACCAGTGATTAGCGGGGACTTAAACAGATCATAAATGTCTTTGTTACTTCTTCTTTTCCACTCTCCACTTTAGTTAGTTAGTTAGTTAGTTAGTTAGTCGACAGATCATCCTCGTTGCACATCGGACTATTCAGTCCATAAGTGCTCGGATCCCCTCAGCAAATCCCGCAGCGTGTAGCGGCTAACGACGCCAGTTCTGTGTTGGTTTATCAATCTTCTTTGGCTTCCTGCGTAGTGTTCTTGTTTGGCCACCCCTCTTTTAATTTGCTGCTCTCGCAGTCTGGCCATTGTTGTAGATTCACAGTCATCACTTGGTTCTTGCAAAAGTCTCACTTCTCGTAGAGCATTCAGAATGTCAGCCTGGTCCATGGCGCGTCCGCCCTCCACAGTAGCCTCACCTGCGAGCTTGTCAGCCCGCTCATTTCCTTGTACTCCCGCATGCCCTGGCACGAAGATGAAACTAATCTTTGCCAGCCGAGACCGCTTCAGAGGCAGCAACCATTCTCTTCGGATCGACCCCTCCTCTATCCTCTTGATCATGTTCATTGAGTCGCTAAGGAAACAAGCCCTAGTGAATGTCTGTGTCTCGAGCCATGTTATTGCTTTACTTACTGCCATGACTTCCATGGTCAGGCTACTTGTGGTTTCAGTGAAAGCACCAGAGTCCTCCTTCACAATTCTCCCTCCGACCCGAGCTGTAAAGGCCCATGAGCTTCTCACATGTCGGACGACCGACCCATCTGTGTAGATGATCGCGTCACTGTCTAGCGAATTCTCGAAAATCAACGCTTGTACTTCAGCCTCCACAGCAGCCGGATTTTCTTGTCTGCATTTTCTATCTAGTTGGATGCAAACTGAAAAGGATGTGCAGAAGTCTGTTGGCACTTGCACCCACTCCTCGCCAGGTTCTAAGTCCTCAAGTGAACACACCTGTTGAAGAATGTCTTCGGCTTGACCCATCCACGACCGTCCTCTTTTTAACCTGCTGCCCTTCACCTTCCTAATTTCACTATGCAGTGGATGCTGTGTGTTTGTGTTAATTCTGAGGTAGGCGCGTGCCCTGCAAACTTGCATTCTCTCTTCAATGGTTGGAAAATCAAGAAGGTAGCGCATCGCCCTGCATGCTGTATCTCTTGTACATCCAAGAATAATGCGCATAGCTTCATTCTGTATCCTTTCCATCCTTTCTATCTGCTTATGGCTGACAGTCAGGATTGCCATTGCATACTCCAAAACAGACATGACCAGCCCCTCGTACAGAAGACATAGATGGCGCTGCTCACAGTTTGCTGCCGCCATCACCCGCATCGCTGCCAAACCCCACTTGGCCTTTGTTATCACCTGGTCTATGTGCACATTGTAAGCAAGGCTTCGATCAAACCGTATCCCCAGGTAATTCATTGCCTGCGTTCTTTCCACCATCTCTGAACACAGCATTACAGTTGGTGTTGGATTGTTGACAATATGATTATTCAACGAGAACCAAGTCACTGTTGCCTTTGTTGGGTTGACCATTGCCCCAGCTTCATCACACCAAGTACTTATGCGATTGAGTTCGGTTTGTAGTTCCACAGCAACCTCCTCTCTATCCTTACCCTGACGATACACTAAAACATCATCGGCATATGACAATGTCCTGCCAGGTCCAGTGATCTGCTCACTGGTGATTCTCACTGTGTAGGCGTTGAACAGTACCGGAGATAATGGTGATCCCTGTGGTAGGCCAGGATATATTGTTGTTGGTTCCGAAGTCCAACTGCCACATCTAAAAACTACTTTCCGTTGGAAGAGGGCTGCAGCGATCCAACTAAGGAGGAATGGACTTACGTTTAGTTCAAGAAGCTGAAACATTAAAAAATCCAGTGGTACTCTGTTGTATGCGTCCTCAAGATCAATCGCTGCAGCAACGGTTTCAGTGCCTGAGTGGAAACCTTCATAGACATTGTGGGCAAAGACTGCTGCATTGGTCCAGGTTTCTCTTTTTGGACGGTACCCACCCAGGGTAGGTGGGAAAACACCTTGCCTCTCTAGTTGGCTTGATATTTTCCTGGCAATTACCTTCTCCAGCAGCTTGCCTATTGTATTCTGCATGGTTATAATTCGATATCCCTGAATTTTTTTGTGGTCTTTGTCAGGCTTCGGCAAGGGAATCAGATAGCTGTGTAACCATTCCTCCTTGATGCTAGCACTCCCTATACTGTTGTTGTACATGTCTGCTAGTTTCTCTAGCTCATTGTCGGTACACCTATTTATGTCGTCGTATCTTATGCCATCAGGACCTGGAGCACTGTTTTTTGATCGTCGAAGCACAGCCTTGATTTCTTTCACTGTCACTGTGTCTTCATCCAAAGTGTTCTGGGCCTTGCATCTGTCTGAGGTGACCTCCTTGGCCAGATTCCGGCCTCCCATGTCTGTCTGGTTGCTCTGCTCAAGGTAGCGTTCAAAGAGGGCTTTGCCCTTGTCCTCGTCAGTCCTCTGCCAGATGAGGTCAGCACCTTGGAAGTCAGAAATGCTCTTATTCTTGACTACACCACTCATGCTTTTATGTAGTCGCCAGAACAATTTCAGTGACTTGTCTGTGCTTACTCTTTGACACACCTCTGCCCATTTTTCGCTTTTAACCACCTTGACCAGTTTTTTGAAATAGCTTACTTTTGTGTGCATCTCTCTTTCTAAGTGCAAGCAGGGACTAGGATGACCAGCTCTGTTCTTCTTGGCATTTTGCCATCTCCTTACAGCACTACGCTTATCCACCCAAGCCTTCTCCACCTCGAAACTCCACCACGGTGGCTGCTCCCAGCTTTTTTTCCTGCCCTGAAACGTTCTGCGCTTGTCACGTCTTATTTTACTCACCACATCTTGCCCTGTACTGTCATACTGGAACGTCTTTACCTTTAGCTTGTGCTGCCTGGTTCTGCCTTTCTCCACCAATATGCTGCATGGGTGGTGGTCGCTGCCATGGTGTCCTAGGACACCCCATCTACACACTGTAGTGAGTGAAGGTGAAACTAGCGCCAGATCAATAGCACTGTCCTCATCGCCTGGACGGCTTGCTGTCCTGGTGACACAGCCGCTGTTGATACAAACCAGGTCGATGGTTTCCAGTGCAGTCTCGAGCTCCTCCCCTTGTGTATTGGAGGAAGTGTTTCCCCATGATATGCCTTTAGCGTTGAAGTCACCACAGAAAATAACATTTCTCTCGTGGCCTAATATGCCACTTAAGCACTGCCACTTCTGGGCGTCCACACTCGCATTGCGGGCATAAACATTAACCAACACGAATGGTATACTGGAATGAACTCTCAACGCCTGTATTTGTATATCGTCACTGTTCCAACTGGACATGTCTAGCTCTGACGCCACCATGCTGTCGCGAACGAGAATCGCCGTTCCCAGATGTCGTCTGTTGTAGAAACATTTGAAGCCGGCAATTCGGAGTAGCTGATCGCCCAGTCTCGTCTCCTGGAGTGCTACAATGTCGTTCCTGTAAACTAGGGTTTCTAAAATAGAGCCCCGTTGTTTTACACTGGCACAGTTCCAATATAGAATACGGATGTTCCTGAGTCCTAGACGGTGACACTTGAGTCTAAAACGTCTCAAGCCACCGCGCTTACCTGGCTTCTTTTTCCCTGCGCGGCTACCACGCCGCTTCGGTATGTTGACTGCTGATCGCTCGGAACACACACGTTGTTCCGCCATGTTGAAAAAACGTAAACACAGACTTTTGAGAACCACACACGCTGCTGAAAATTCACTCAAGGATGGCTTCGCTCGATGCATGAACTCCGTAGCACCCGCGCAGATCTTGAGTAGAAACTCCTGGTTTTACATCCTGGCACACCAATTACACGCAAGAAATGAATAAATCCATCCCCTACGCGAAAAAGTTAACGAACACAAGACAACACGACCGTCCGTCGCCATCTTGAAACCGGAACTCTCCACTTTGTGTATCCCTAATGGGTCCAAAGATGCGTCTTAAAATTTTGTTCTCAAAGGTTTGTAACAAGGCTTCGTCTCCTTTCGTTGTACTCCAGGTTTCAGAGCCATACAGCACAACTGGTCTGATCAGTGTTTTGTATATTGTGATTTTGGTGTTACGAGATAGCGCCTTTGATTTTAGTAGATGTTGTAGTGCATAGTATATCTTATTTCCAGAGTTGATTCTAGTTTGTATTTCTTCCCTTATGATGTTGGAGCAGTTGAAGATCGTACCCAGGTATTTGTATGTTTCCGTTCTTTTAATGGTCATATTATCTATTTGTATGTGGCCAGAGTTTCTAACCATTCCGTCTCTTGAAATTACCATATATTCTGTCTTATCTTGGTTGATAACCAGCCCCATCTGTTGGGCTTTTTCCTTTAAGTGAGTCAATATTTCCAATGTCTTTTGTTCACTTTGCCCTATAATATCTATATCATCTGCATAACCAAGCAGCTTGGATGTTCCTCCAATATCACATTCCTCCTTTACCTTCCTTACAACTTTCTCTAGAGCCAGATTGAAGAGTAGCGGCGATAGTGCATCACCCTGTTTCAAGCCAGATGTTATTTGGAAGGGGTCTGATTTCCTGCCTTTATATGTTACTATATTATAAGTATCTTCCATGCATAGTCTGGTCATGTTGATTAACTTCCTTGGTATTCCAAATTCCTGCATAGCATTCCATAGACTATTCCTATGGACACTATCATAAGCCTTTTTAAAATCCACAAAAATGTTATGGAGATCTCTTTTATATTCCCAATGTTTCTCGGCTATTTGTCGTAAGATAAATATCTGATCTATTGTTGATCTGTTTTGTCTAAAACCCGCCTGGTAGTCACCTAATATGTCTTCTGAATATGGTTTTAGTCTATTTAGTAATACTGCGGATAGTATCTTATAGCTTGTGGACAGTAGTGATATTCCTCTATAATTTCCACATTGGAACTTGTCTCCTTTCTTAAAGATAGTCGAAGAAAATGTTTAATAGAAAAACTGTTTATGGAGAAAAAAACTGTATACTCACCTCACGTACGGACCTTTGAATGACTACGGAAAACTTGGGTGTATTTGTATAGCGGTGCTGGATGTTACGGTACAGTGAGCACATAGAAAGAAGGGGGCGGGGTAGGAGGCGTGTAAAATTGACCACGACCCCATTGTGTTGTTGGTCTGGGTGGATTGGTGTGCATGAACACGCGTACTTACATAGACACACTTCAACAGACAAAATGCTAGTGTATGTGGACATGCAAGAAGAGAGAGAGGGAGAGAGAGAGAGAGAGAGAAGAGCGAGAGAGAGAGACAGACAGAGAGAGACAGAGAGATGAAAAGTGCCTGCGACCTACCACATGGGGTATATTGTAACCTACGAAATAGTCAGTATGGTTGCTAGTCATACAACGCGCTACAGGAGCCCCTCGCCCAGTCCTAGAGTTGTTGGGGTTGTGTAAGATCCAACCACTGGCAATGCACGTGAAGAAGGTTTGCACAGAGAAGCCAGATGTAAGAGGAGAGAGAGAGTGAGAGAGAGAGCGCGAAAGGGGGTAGAGAGGGGGAGAGAGAGGGAGAAGAGAGAGGGGGAGAGGGAGGGAGAGAGAGAGAGAGGGAGAGAGAGAGGGGGAGCTCTCACTCTCTCTCTCCCTCTCTCTCTCCTCTTACATCTGGCTTCTCTGTGCAAACCTTCTTCACGTGCATTGCCAGTGGTTGGATCTTACACAACCCCAACAACTCTAGGACTGGGAGAGGGGCTCCTGTAGCGCGTTGTATGACTAGCAACCATACTGACTATTTCGTAGGTTACAATATACCCCATATGGTAGGTCGCAGGCACTTTATAAATCTCACTTTATAGATCTCACTTTATAAATCCGGCCAAATCCGGCTCCGGTCGGATTTCAAAAATTTGAATCCGTTACAGCCCTAGTGAAAACACTCATGGCTTTCCTCCAGAAAGAAGGTAGTGATGCTGGGATCAAAACTATGAAAGCAGCCCTGCTTGAAGCTGTTAGCAGCAGATTTGCGGACATTGAATCCAACAGTATTTACACCTGTGCCACACTACTGGATCCTCGATTCAAGCTGTGCTTCTTCTCTGAACGTGGTAGAAGTGATTCACAAGCCCATCTGCTGTTAGCAGCTAACTCCATTATTGATTCAGCAAACACAGGATCCATCAGCTACTACTAGTAGTAGTAGTACTAGTGTTTTGACTTTTGTGAGCACTGCCACACAGTACGAGTCCAGCCTATGGAGCTTTTTTGACACAATTGTCGAGGAAAATCCCACCAAAGATCGTTCTGCAAGTGCCGAAGGCAACAGCATTAACACTGAGGTGACACAGTACCTGTCAGAGCCACTTCAAACTCGACAGTCAGATCCAGTTTCATGGTGGCATGCCAATAAGCAAAGATTTCCAAGTATGGCTAGACTGGCGCAGGCATTTCTTGCACCACCATCCTACAAGTGTGCCATCGGAAAGGCTGTTCAGTACTGCAGGAGTGTGGCATAACGCAACCAACATTATTCATTTACCAACAAGTGCCGCAAAAAGAGGAAACAACATTAAAAGAAATTGACTTCACAACCACAAATGGAGACTAGGACTTAAAACTTAACATCGAAACTGGAACTGAACAAGTGACAAATGACGTGGATTCTTAGAAAGATTGCATCAGACAAAGCTTGGAACCCCATTGGTTGGGAGAGACATGTGACACCGCTTTCGCGCCAACGCCGGTATAAATTATGATAAGCAGCCCACTCTTGCAAAACCATGCCTGGCGAAAAGACGTCAGAAATTGTGTGACCAAAAATTCAATGGGCAAGGCAGAAGTCTGGATCCGAGGTACGTTTGTTAGTCCCGTGATTAAACTAAGAACCCGATGTATCAAGTATCAAGTAATGTAAACCCGTGTTTGTGATGTCAATTGAAATGTATTATTATTAATTAAAACCTCTGAAATGTAAAAATGCTCGACTGTAGATTCTAACGACGCAAAGCCATTCCCGGGCAAAATGACTTTCTAATATTCTCTTAGATAGAACTGCCATCTCTGATATTCTTAAAGATAATTATTAACTTTAAGAAGTGCATTCCACTACTACATTCTATTCTAAACAACTGTGAGAAGTGATGATTCTAAAGCAATCTTGTGCATTTCACCAGAAACACTGATAAAAGATGCTATCACTATCTACAGCTGAAATGACAGTTCGTGTACTAGAATAAGTGCCTTGTTCTAAAACAGACTTATCTATGCCTATTTACAATTTAGAAAGCTGAAAGAGAAATCAATCTTTCCTTTCTCCTTCATCTATTGAATTAATAGGGTTTGGCGGAATAAATATTTATATTTATGTCAAATTTAATTAGATAAGGGCACACATGAATTGCAACACATGAGAAAGTTGTGCTTCGCGGAACACCATCACGCGCAGTGAACTTAACTCATTACTCAACATAACTTAAAACACAACACCACTCCACACCACTCATCACCACACAACCCAACACTCAACATCACAACAACAACAGGTAATGGGAGAGAGTTATTAGATACAAGAAGAAGAAGTAGTTAATTGGGAAAACACAGAGAATTATTTATACACATTGTAAACACCATTTAGTGGAAGAAATGTTCTAAATGTATGTCATTTATTTACATGCATCTTGACATATTCTCACTCTTGTCAATGTCTTACTGTACACGTTCACTGACCCCGGTCAAATGAGAACTTACATACAGCAGGAACAAGTTGATACAAGGCGTACACTGTGTGATAAACTCTGACCACCCCCAACTTAACCCAACACTAGCTTAGAGAGAAAAGGAGGGGAGGGGAACTAGTTCCTACTTCAGGAATTTAGATTTCTTCCGACCTACTTCTTATTATTGTATTGGTAGGAATGTATATATTTATGCGAATATTCATCAGTGATCTTGGTGGCTACATACCAACAACCACCCAACACATCAGCAAATTAACCACCTAAATCAGACCTGAAAGAGGGAAGCCGAGAGAAAGACATGAACCACAAGTGAGATGGAGGATGACTTGGCTATGAACAGAGCAGGGGGAGGCCTTCAGAGGAGCTATACGGGCAGACCTGAAGTGGATCCATCAGTCAATGGACCCTGGCTTACCTAATCCTCCAGTCACCAGGTTACTTTTCTCATTGGTAGACTACACCCCCAATTTCAGGAAAACTGACATTTAATGGTTGAGACATCACCATCATACTTAATATGTACAACATCAAAATGTTTACTATGTTTTCACACTTGTTGACATCTCATATATTGATGCTTGTTATTGATTGTCTGGGACAATGGTCCAACGTGCAACTGTTCTATTACTTTGTGTAAATCACAATAGAGATGTATGTACTGACCAGAAGGCTCGGGCCAGTCAATAAATGATTAACATGAATTGACCTTCTGTTAATTTGTCAGTTCCAACCTATCTGTGTCAACAACTTCTTTGTACATCATGTTGTCAGAATCTGATGTGATTGTTTATGTGTTTGATTGTTTAAAGATAAATTAACTCATAATGACTTACTGAATGGGGAAATAAAAAGACTCTAGATCTATCAACTGCTCAACATCCATGTTTTCTTCATCTAAATCAGGCTGAGAAACTTCTCCAGACTTTCCTCAGATTTGATAAACTAAAAGGGGGCTTCAGAGCTATCAGAATCATTGGAGAAGGGGCAGATTCCCAGTTAGTAATTACCATTCTTACCAGGGCCATAATCTATATCTCCTAGACAATACTTAATAGAACGAGGCCTGCAGATAACTCAAGGTTCATATTCTGGGGTTATTGAAGATAGAAGAGGATGGGGCTCTACTTCTTTTGTTAGAGATGGGGCATGCACTACAGTGATCTCCCACTCCCTTCAAAAATATATGACATATTGTGGGCTAAGTCCTGGATGGTTCCCATATTTTAACCTTTAAACAATTACATTAACACAGATATCTTAGGATTTTGAACATTGTCATTTTCTAGAATGTTTAACAGATACCATGTGGGGTATTGATTGACAGCCACATGATATGAATGACATTTATAGATAAATAAGAGTAGGTGACTGATTTTACTCCTGGAGAAGGGGGCCATGTTCAATTAGGCTTATACTTCAGAAAGAGGTGCTCCAGGTGAAATATAGAGTGTGTATCTACTCTACCAACACTACTTCTCTTCCAGAGAAGGTGTTCTTTTCCTGTGGAGTCTGAACTTAACAGCATTTCATCAACCACCGGAAAATCTTATCCGTTGGGAAAACTCTGTCTAATTTCAGATTCTTTTCTTTACTAAGAATTAAATCTGGTTATTTCAGTGCCTGCTGCCTTTGGCTTTTCCAGCATTGACAGACAGACATAACATAGGGTGTTTTTAATATTGCACATGCTCTGTTGTATCTTTGCAGATCAGGGACTGACAAGCTTACGCGGATCAGACTAACTGCAATTATATTGTTAGGCAGAGCAAAGCAATAAATTATAGACATGGCGGAAACTGCAAAGTTTAGAGCCCAAATAACAGAAACAGGTAGGGAATGCGGGTTAGATGGCCTTGAGCTAGCTAACTATGTTTCGGATGCATTCGACAAAAGAGAAAGACTGCAGGCTGAATTGACTCTCAAAGAAAAACAGCTTCAAGCAGAATTGGAGGAGAAAGAGAAACGATTTCAAGCAGAATTGGAGGAGAAAGAGAAACGACTACAGGCTGAAATGGAAGATAAGGAGAGAGAGCGTCAACACCAATTGGAGTTGAGGAGAATGGAGATTGAAGTGGAGATCCGGAGGATAGAGAAAGGGAGTGGTCCTACACCCTCAACCTCATCAGGATCGCCAGTGACAGAACCACCTCACGTCTCTCAACTTAATTCAGGAGCTATGTCATTTCCTCTGGAACCCTTTAATGAACAGACTGACCACATCGAAGGATTTTTATCACGCTTCGAGGCAATGGCTGTCAGCTGTGGGCTTGAAGAAAGTAGATGGGCGACGAAGTTGGCGCAGGCCTTAAGATCCATGGCGTATGAAGTGTTCTCAAGACTCACTAGAGAGGAACAACAGAACTACACAACACTCAAGACGGCACTCTTGAGCCGATTCGAAGTGGACGCCGAATCTTATAAACTCAGGTTCAAAACCGCAAGGAAGGAACCGGGTGAGAGCTACGCACAACTAGTGGAAAGACTGAAGTCATACATACAAAGATGGACTTGCTTGGGAGGATTTGAGGAAAATTATGAAGGACTCCGTGAAATGATTATCATTGATCAGATCAAGGGGAAAATGCAGAACGAAATGAAGGCATTCTTAACCCAAAACGGGGCTGACCGCCTGGAAACTATAATCATCCTGGCAGAGAGATTTGAGAAATCTCAGAAGGAGATGGGAGGAAAGGGACGTTCGAACAACACCCCCTCTCAAAATAAAACTCCACAGCCAAAAGAGGGTGAAAACACTGTAGCCACCGGGAAAAAGGGGAAATCCCCG
The DNA here is from genome assembly GCA_963921405.1 of Cepaea hortensis. NCBI lineage: Eukaryota > Metazoa > Mollusca > Gastropoda > Stylommatophora > Helicidae > Cepaea > Cepaea hortensis. Next base: position 159,858,797 of record OY992879.1, on the reverse strand, counting down.
AAAAACACTCAAAATTCAGTCCAAACAGCACCGAGGGAGGACAAACCATTCTGTACCCATTGCAAGATTAGAGGTCACACATTTCAGAGTTGCAGGAAGAAGCCACCTCCACACACAGCGGCATGTTTGGCCAACCGAAAAGAGAGAAAAGTGAGCACTGGTGAAACGTCCAAACAGACACCTCATCAAGACACATCATCTCGTATTCCGGTTGTAGAATCCATCTTGCTAAATGGATTCCAAACGACCTGTTTATATGATACTGGATTATCATATGACTGTGTTGTCTCATCATCCTTAGTTCACCCTGAACAGGTGACAGAGGAAATAGTGGAATTACAGGGACCACTGAAGAGTTCAACAAATATGTCTCTTCCAGTGGCAAAAGTGAACATAGCCTCGCGGTATGTCACTGGGACGATCAAGGCAGCAATCTTGGACGATCCGATATATCCTGTAATCCTCGGCCGTAGATTTATCGTTCTAGGAGAACCTGTTCAACCTGTGGCGATGGCGACCATGACCACTCGATCACAGGCAACAAAAACTCCAGAAACAACTACGCCAATCCCTCGAACGGAGGAACTGAAGAGGGCACAAGAAGCCGACAGCACCTTGGAACCCTGCTTCAGAAAACTGCCAAAATCACATTTACCTCTACGTAAAGGTGATCTGTTCATGAAGTCAGCACTTCTTTACAGAAAAGCAGGACGAGCTGGACAAGAGTTTAATCAACTTGTTGTACCAACTCAATACAGGACTCAGATCTTAGAGATGGGTCACAGTCTACCATTCAGTGGGCACATGGGTATCAACGCTACTACACAGCGGATTACCACTCACTACTTTTGGCCAGGGATGAATTCAGACATACAACGGTTTGTAAAATCATGCCCACAGTGTCAGAAAGTATCACCAAAACACCGGACATCACCGGCAATGTTGGGTGAATCGCCAATCACTGGAATTCCATTTGAGAAAGTGGCAGTAGACATAATCGGACCTCTCTCAGCAACGAAGAGGCAAAACCGATTCATATTAACGCTTGTGGACACAACAACCATGTGGGCCGAAGCAGTTCCTATGCCCAGCTGTGACTCCAAACACGTCGCTGATGCATTATTAGGAATATTCACACGTCTAGGATTCCCACAAAGGATCTTGACGGACAACGGTTCACAGTTTCGTGGTAAGCTCATGGAAGAGACCTTCAGACTTTTTCATGCACGCCATATCTTCAGTTCACCATATCACCCTCAGTCAAATGGACTTGTGGAAAGGTGGAACGGGACATTGATTAGTATCCTGCGCAAAATTGCCCAGGAGAAGACAGAGGATTGGGACTTGTATTTACCTGTAGCTTTATTTGCTTACAGGGAAGTACCCCATCACTCAACAGGTTTTGCTCCAGCCACACTGTTGTTTGGATGACCGATCAAAGGACCCCTTGAGGCGTTACTGCGAACATGGACTGATAATACTACAGATGATACAGTCGTGACTGCATCTACATATGTTGCCGAGTTGAAAAATCGTTTACAACACAGTTGGAAACAAGCGAATGTCAATCTACGTCAAGCCAGACGAAGAATTGCTCGTAACTTCAACCGCAAGGCAAAGGATAGAGAGTTAGAGGTAGGAGAGAAGGTGATGTTGCTGCTTCCAACCAGTCAGAATAAGCTGCAAATAGGATGGAGAGGACCTTATGTAGTGACGGAGAAGATCTCACGTACCAACTACAGAATTTCAGTCAAAGGCAAGATGAAAGTATTTCACATAAACCTCTTGAAGAAATATCATGAAAGACCCTCAACCACCGAACCTGCACATCTGATGGCCATGAGTGTGGCTACTGAAGTCGAAGAAGGATCAACAATGGGAGTCGAGTGCCAACTGCAAGCCAAAGAGACCTTTAAGGATGTGGAAATCAATCCCAACTTAACAAAGGATCAGCAAAAGCAGATTAGGGAACTTATGGCAAAATATGCAGAAGTACTTACTGATAAGCCAGGAAGAACTGATTTGGAGGAATTTGACATGAAGTTGAATGACACAGTGCCTGTGCGAGTCAAGACTTACCCAGTTCCTTATGCAAAGCAAAAGACTTTAGAGGAAGAAATACAACAGCTGCTCACCGCAGGAATAATCTCACCATCTGAATCACCTTACAGTGCTAGCGTCGTCTTATTGAGAAAGCCAAGTGGAGAACATAGATTGTGCATCGATTATCGACAGCTCAATGCTATAACTGAATTCCAAGCAGAACCTCTGCCTGATCAGAATAAACTCTTCACAGCACTCAACCGAGCTAAGTACTTTACTAGGATTGATCTCAGTAAGGGATATTACCAGATTCCTGTAAAACCGGAAGTTAGACCATGGTTAGCTTTCAGCACGCCTGGAGGACACTATGAGTTCAACGTTCTTCCATTCGGATTAAGTAATGCTCCCAGCGTCTTTACACGTATGATGAGAAAATTACTTGACCCACTACAGCATCCAGGCATCAGTCACTTCATGGATGACATCCTGATCGCAACTGAAACATTTGAAGAGCATGTAGAAACCCTGCATCTTTTGTTCAGGCGCCTCAGAGAAACTGGATTGACGGCTAGACCAAAGAAGTGTCAGATAGGATTCCAAGAATTGGACTTTCTAGGTCATAAGATATCTCATGGACTGATAACTCCACAAGAGGGAAATGTGGACAAACTCCAGAGAGCACCTCGTCCAAAAACAAAGAAGGATGTAAGATCATTTGTATCCTTATGTGGATTCTATCAAAAATACATCAAGGACTTCAATACTCTGTCAGCACCTTTAACGGATCTTACCAAAAAGGGGAAACCAGAGAAAGTCACTTGGTCAGCTGACTGTGAGAGAGCTTTCACAGCATTAAAGCAGGCATTAACTGCTCATCCAGTCTTACATCTACCAGACCTCGACCAACCATTCGTGCTGTGCACCGATGCCAGTAACATAGGAATTGGGGCAACGCTGTTGCAGAGAAAGGGAGATGTACCATCAGAGCTATTCCCTGTAGCTTATGCTAGCAGGAAATTGAATGCAGCAGAGAGAAATTACAGTACTATCGAGAGAGAATGTCTTGCGCTCGTATGGAGTGTACAGAAATTTCAAGCATACCTATATGGCAGACACTTCACAGTGCAATGTGACCATCAACCACTCATGTTTCTCGCAGCATCTAAGACTCCGAATGCCCGACTTATGAGGTGGTCGCTGCTTCTTCAACCTTACTCGTTCCAGGTTGAATATGTTCCTGGGAAAATGAATGTGGGAGCGGACTTCCTGAGTCGACACCCAGTGCCTGATGAACCAGGTCAATGAGATGCAGAAGAGAATACAAGGGAGGAAAAAAATGGGAACAGCTTGATAACTGAAAATGTTGGAAACATAGTTCCATACCATAGAACAATCTGGAGTGGGGCCATGTGGCATAACGCAACCAACATTATTCATTTACCAACAAGTGCCGCAAAAAGAGGAAACAACATTAAAAGAAATTGACTTCACAACCACAAATGGAGACTAGGACTTAAAACTTAACATCGAAACTGGAACTGAACAAGTGACAAATGACGTGGATTCTTAGAAAGATTGCATCAGACAAAGCTTGGAACCCCATTGGTTGGGAGAGACATGTGACACCGCTTTCGCGCCAACGCCGGTATAAATTATGATAAGCAGCCCACTCTTGCAAAACCATGCCTGGTGAAAAGACGTCAGAAATTGTGTGACCAAAAATTCAATGGGCAAGGCAGAAGTCTGGATCCGAGGTACGTTTGTTAGTCCCGTGATTAAACTAAGAACCCGATGTATCAAGTATCAAGTAATGTAAACCCGTGTTTGTGATGTCAATTGAAATGTATTATTATTAATTAAAACCTCTGAAATGTAAAAATGCTCGACTGTAGATTCTAACGACGCAAAGCCATTCCCGGGCAAAATGACTTTCTAATATTCTCTTAGATAGAACTGCCATCTCTGATATTCTTAAAGATAATTATTAACTTTAAGAAGTGCATTCCACTACTACATTCTATTCTAAACAACTGTGAGAAGTGATGATTCTAAAGCAATCTTGTGCATTTCACCAGAAACACTGATAAAAGATGCTATCACTATCTACAGCTGAAATGACAGTTCGTGTACTAGAATAAGTGCCTTGTTCTAAAACAGACTTATCTAAGCCTATTTACAATTTAGAAAGCTGAAAGAGAAATCAATCTTTCCTTTCTCCTTCATCTATTGAATTAATAGGGTTTGGCGGAATAAATATTTATATTTATGTCAAATTTAATTAGATAAGGGCACACATGAATTGCAACACATGAGAAAGTTGTGCTTCGCGGAACACCATCACGCGCAGTGAACTTAACTCATTACTCAACATAACTTAAAACACAACACCACTCCACACCACTCATCACCACACAACCCAACACTCAACATCACAACAACAGGTAATGGGAGAGAGTTATTAGATACAAGAAGAAGAAGTAGTTAATTGGGAAAACACAGAGAATTATTTATACACATTGTAAACACCATTTAGTGGAAGAAATGTTCTAAATGTATGTCATTTATTTACATGCATCTTGACATATTCTCACTCTTGTCAATGTCTTACTGTACACGTTCACTGACCCCGGTCAAATGAGAACTTACATACAGCAGGAACAAGTTGATACAAGGCGTACACTGTGTGATAAACTCTGACCACCCCCAACTTAACCCAACACTAGCTTAGAGAGAAAAGGAGGGGAGGGGAACTAGTTCCTACTTCAGGAATTTAGATTTCTTCCGACCTACTTCTTATTATTGTATTGGTAGGAATATATATATTTATGCGAATATTCATCAGTGATCTTGGTGGCTACATACCAACAACCACCCAACACATCAGCAAATTAACCACCTAAATCAGACCTGAAAGAGGGAAGCCGAGAGAAAGAGATGAACCACAAGTGAGATGGAGGATGACTTGGCTATGAACAGAGCAGGGGGAGGCCTTCAGAGGAGCTATACAGGCAGACCTGAAGTGGATCCATCAGTCAATGGACCCTGGCTTACCTAATCCTCCAGTCACCAGGTTACTTTTCTCATTGGTAGACTACACACCCAATTTCAGGAAAACTGACATTTAATGGTTGAGACATCACCATCATACTTAATATGTACAACATCAAAATGTTTACTATGTTTTCACACTTGTTGACATCTCATATATTGATGCTTGTTATTGATTGTCTGGGACAATGGTCCAACGTGCAACTGTTCTATTACTTTGTGTAAATCACAATAGAGATGTATGTACTGACCAGAAGGCTCGGGCCAGTCAATAAATGATTAACATGAATTGACCTTCTGTTAATTTGTCAGTTCCAACCTATCTGTGTCAACAACTTCTTTGTACATCATGTTGTCAGAATCTGATGTGATTGTTTATGTGTTTGATTGTTTAAAGATAAATTAACTCATAATGACTTACTGAATGGGGAAATAAAAAGACTCTAGATCTATCAACTGCTCAACATCCATGTTTTCTTCATCTAAATCAGGCTGAGAAACTTCTCCAGACTTTCCTCAGATTTGATAAACTAAAAGGGGGCTTCAGAGCTATCAGAATCATTGGAGAAGGGGCAGATTCCCAGTTAGTAATTACCATTCTTACCAGGGCCATAATCTATATCTCCTAGACAATACTTAATAGAACGAGGCCTGCAGATAACTCAAGGTTCATATTCTGGGGTTATTGAAGATAGAAGAGGATGGGGCTCTACTTCTTTTGTTAGAGATGGGGCATGCACTACAGTGATCTCCCACTCCCTTCAAAAATATATGACAAGGAGACATTATCACTGACCACCGTAGTAGCCTTTTACCACAAAACGCGGAGACGTTGATTTTCCTGAAATACAACTCGTCCCTTCTTGACTCTGAGAGTTCAACTTCACAGCCATAATGAAGACTGACTGACTGAAATAGTGAAATTACTGAATGAATGTATTTCAATAAATTCAATCTGTTCAATGTACTGTTGTTGTGAGTTGTAACTGAGCTGCCAATTTGCCAACTGAAAACAATGTGAAAACTAAAAACTGAAACTGAAAACTAAAAATTAAAATTACTAAATTAGCATTATGTGCTTATGTATTATGTTTCATCTTGAACTTATGGAGCTTAATATTACTTAATTACTTATTCTAATGTAAATGTAATTATTTTACATTTAAATGATTTAATATGAGTATATGTCATCATTGTCATGTCTATAGTAATGAACTGCATAGTACGTTATTTTATTTTTATTTTTTTATTTGTAAATCCGGCTCCGGTCGGATCTCACTTCAAAAATTTGAATCCGGTACAGCCCTAGTTTGTGAATGTGTTTGTTTGCTGATGAAGGCTAACCGCCGCAACGTTCTGTATGTGTCGTAACTCTGTTATGTAAAGCTGCACTACTTTGTGTCATTTTATATTGTTTAAACTTTCACAGCTTTACCGCAGTTCCACCAAATGCGTAAGAACTGAGATGGACGCCTTGATAGAGAACATGATTCAGGGCGTAGCTTCTTGTTCAAGACCGGCTGTTGGCAACAACAATGGATCCGATGAAGGAAATATAAAGACAACCCCTGTCTCTGTTAATGTTACAATCGGTACAATTAAGATTAATTCCCATCATAATCGATATTATGGCAATCGCCACAGTCGTTCTCACAGTCACATGTCATATGACGAAAACATGGCAACAACCTCCAGAGATTCCCGAACTCCCAGAGATTCCCGAACTTCCAGAGATTCCCTAACTTCCAGAGATTCCCTAACTTCCAGAGATTCCCTAACTTCCAGAGATTCCCTAACTTCCAGAGATTCCCTAACTTCCAGAGATTCCCTAACTCCCAGAGATTCCCTAACTTCCAGAGATTCCCTAACTTCCAGAGATTCCCTAACTTCCAGAGATTCCCTAACTTCCAGAGATTCCCGAACTTCCAGAGATTCCCTAACTTCCAGAGATTCCCTAACTTCCAGAGATTCCCTAACTTCCAGAGATTCCCTAACTTCCAGAGATTCCCTAACTTCCAGAGATTCCCTAACTTCCAGAGATTCCCTAACTTCCAGAGATTCCCTAACTTCCAGAGATTCCCTAACTTCCAGAGATTCCCTAACTTCCAGAGATTCCCTAACTTCCAGAGATTCCCGAACTTCCAGAGATTCCCTAACTTCCAGAGATTCCCTAACTTCCAGAGATTCCCTAACTTCCAGAGATTCCCTAACTTCCAGAGATTCCCTAACTTCCAGAGATTCCCTAACTTCCAGAGATTCCCTAACTTCCAGAGATTCCCTAACTTCCAGAGATTCCCTAACTTCCAGAGATTCCCTAACTTCCAGAGATTCCCTAACTTCCAGAGATTCCCGAACTTCCAGAGATTCCCGAACTCCCAGAGATTCCCGAACTCCCAGAGATTCCCGAACTCCCAGAGATTCCCGAACTCCCAGAGACTTAGAAGATGAAAGTAGACCAAGACCCAACGTTCGATCACGTTATAAAAAGCAAAAGAGCTCCTTATAATACACGAGGTAACTAGGAAACAAGTTGGTAAATATGTTGTATATTTTTATTTTTTAATGTTTTTTTTATACTGTCCCCAAGCCTCTTCAACCTATACACAGAAAGAATGTTTAAACAAGCTGAAATGCCTGGACTCAGCATCAGTGGAAGAATTATACACAATCTTAGATATGCTGACGATACCGTGTTACTAGCAGAAAGTGAGCAAGAGTTGCAAGACCTAGTGGAGCAAGTAAACAGGCACAGTACAGAATGTGGCTTAGATATTAACATCCAAAAACACAAACTATGATAATATTGCTACCAGAGTCTAGATATGAGAAACTTTAATGTTAATGCCATAGTCTAGGTGAGAGAAATGATAATATTGCTACCAGTCTAGGCTAGAGAAATGATAATATTGCTACCAGAGTCTAGGTTAGAGAAATGATAATATTGCTACCTGCCATGAGTCTGGTTAAGTCAAGTCTGGTTGAGTAAATTACTGTGAAACGATAGGATAAATTGTCATGGGCGATCAGAGGAAAAGAATGCACCGGGGGAGCGGGTATTCGTAAATGCCAATAAAATGGCAAGGATTAGGCCACGTGATAAGAAGGGGCGAGAAGGGCCAGGGACAAAGGGAGTCAGTCGGAGTTGGGAAGCCTTGACGGACAGATCACGACAGCAGAGAAGTGTGTCGGCGGAGAACTGAATAACCCCTGTGGCGATGAAACGCCGAGAATCTGGCAAGTAACTGAGTATACATTAGATATTTCAAGCGTGTACCGATGGAGGAGAACAGCGTTGCCGCGACCAGGCGGGTGGACATGTTACAGCACGGAGTCGAGTGGTGTGCCGTGTGCAGAGGTTGCCGGCCTGTGAATGTAGGCGCCATGCGACCATGTGTAACAGGACTGTAAGTAGGGTAGAAGAGTGTATGTGTAGACCATTGTAGTTGATTAGATAGCCTGGATAGCAGACGTACTACAATCAGTGTGTAAACAAATGTCGTGGGTGTACATGTACCTTTGAATATCCCAGTGATTGTCTAGGCTAGAGAAATGATAATATTGCTACCAGAGTCTAGGCTAGAGAAATGATAATATTGCTACCAGAGTCTAGGCTAGAGAAATGATAATATTGCTACCAGAGTCAAGTTACGAGAAACTTTAATGTTAACCCTTTACAGGGCAGACGCTTGTCCGTTTTTTAGCCCTGAACGGGCAAGATTTTTTCAGGTTCGGTAAAATTTCGGGTCGCGTTAGTAAAAACATCACAAAAAAGGTGTTAGTCAACCGATTTTAGTTAAATAAACAACACAATGAAGGGAAAAGCATGCAGAATATGTTACTCACGTGATTGTTGTCGGTAATCCATATATGAACACAAATATTTACGAAATACGGCATGTTGTTTGTGATTTTCCGTCACCATTACGGCAATTTACAAACACATTTTCAGAATCATAATCACTTTCTTTAAAGTCCGACTCAGACTGCTAATGCAAAGTAATGCTTTGCACTGATATCTAGCTCCGATTAATAGTCAACTTCGTGCCCTTTAATGTCACTTAAATTGAACAGAGCGAAATAACGGCTATCACTTGAAGAATCGCCTAAATCCGTTTTGAAAAACAGCGTAAAAACCCCAAAAACTATTTTAAAAAAAGTCAGTAAAAGTCCGTTCAAATTCATAGTAGGCGCTTTACAAATGGCGGCCACGTTGTCAAGCTATCGGCGAAAGCGAAAGCAGCCGTCGGAAGTATCGGAAAGTCGAGAGATCGCGTTTTTACAATGCATAATAGTATCGGCCAGTTTGGGGCGTTTTGCCCGTTTAGGGTATCGGACGTAAATGGCCGTTCTGCAAATGATTGATTGATTGATTTCTGAGGTCTCACGGATTCCCCAGCAATTGTTCTCATATAGACCTCTGATATGTTTCAGCAGCATCTCTGCTGTTTTAGCAGTATGCCTATTTATCTGTGTTCTTCTGACAGCACGCTTGTGTTTATTTAGCAGCATGCGTGTGCTGTTTTCCCAGCATGTTTTGTTCTTTCAGCAGTATGTTTTTGCTGTTCTGGTAGATTGTTAAGCTGCTTATGGTAGCTCGTTTATCTGTTGTCGTAACTGCTCATTTGTTGCTGTTTTTCCATCGTTTTTTCCCCCTGTTGTTTGTGTGTGTTGATTTGGTATCATCAACTTTATGTTTTAATAGCGTGTATGTGTTGTTTTAGCGGCTCGTATGTATGCGCAAACTCTGACGCCATGCGTATTCAGAGGTCAGTCACTTTAGTTACGGGTTGTGTCAGGGCAATCCCAGGGCTCGAGTGTTGACCTAGTATCTGGCGATGTGCATTGCTGTACGTAGACCTGTATGTAGTCTGGTTGCCCTCACACCAGCTTGTGTGCCAACTGGAGGTGGTAGCCGTGTGTACACTGTCAGTTACCGTTTGTCAGCAAGGGTTATACAAGGTCTTGGTCCTGTGACGTATTTGTTCGATACATACCTGTCCCTTTATTTGGTGTGTTTTCTCATCATGTGGATTATACCTTGAGATTTGCTTTCAAGCGTGTTAATTATGCTGCATGCTATTTTTTGTTTTTTGTTGTTGTTGTCTAGATTGATTTTGTGTGTGGCTGGCTGTTTTAGCCGTTATGTGACTTATTATTTGTCGAGTGACTTACTTCTTCGCGTGATTTATTTAGGTATTTATATTATTTGTGTGCACCCTCTGTGACTTGCGTACGCACTCTGTGATCTTGTGTACACACTCTGTGACTTGTGTGCACACTATGTAACTATGTAATTCGCTAGATGGTGACGCGGTCATCTACACAGATAGGTCGGTCGTCCGACATGTGAGAAGCTCATGGGCCTTTACAGCTCGGGCCGGAGGGAGAATTGTGAAGGAGGACTCTGGTGCTTTCACTGAAACCACAAGTAGCCTGACCATGGAAGTCATGGCAGTACGTAAAGCAATAACATGGCTCGAGACACAGACATTCACTAGGGCTTGTTTCCTTAGCGACTCAATGAACATGATCAAGAGGATAGAGGAGGGGTCGATCCGAAGAGAATGGTTGCTGCCTCTGAAGCGGTCTCGGCTGGCAAAGATTAGTTTCATCTTCGCGCCAGGGCATGCGGGAGTACAAGGAAATGAGCGGGCTGACAAACTGTGGAGGGCGGACGCGCCATGGACCAGGCTGACATTCTGAATGCTCTACGAGAAGTGAGACTTTTGCGAGAACCAAGTGATGACTGTGAATCTACAACAATGGCCAGACTGCGAGAGCAGCAAATTAAAAGAGGGGTGGCCAAACAAGAACACTACGCAGGAAGCCAAAGAAGATTGATAAACCAACACAGAACTGGCGTCGTTAGCCGCTACACGCTGCAGGATTTGCTGAGGAGGGGATCCGAGCACTTATGGACTGAATGGTTCGATGTGCAACGAGGATGATCTGTCGACTAACTAACTAACTAACTATATTTATTTAAAAAGTCGCTTAAAAGTCGACAGGGTCGACTTCATTGCACCGGGTTTGATCCCATATGGCTCGGTCTCTTTCCGCAGCACGGAAAGCGTCGCACAAAGCACGAACTCCGTAGCTTTTAGCGACGACCCACGGGAGTCTCCGAAACATTTAACTCGTAAACCGAAGGGCGCGGCCCGGAATCGAACCCACAACCTTTGGAGCACGAGTCAAACGGCTTGACCACTTCGCCACAAACTATATTTATTGTACTGCTATACTGTATTTGCTGTACTGTTATATTTCTTGTACTGTTATATTTTGTGTACTGTTATATTTCTTGTACTGTTATATTTCTTGTACTTTTACACTGGTTGCATTGTTACATTTTCTGTACTGTGATATTTGCAGTGGTGTGATATTTGGTATGCTGTTGTATTTGTTGTACTCTGACATTCGGTGTACTGTTATATTTTTTGTACTGTGATATTTGTTGTACTGTGATATTTGTCATGGTGTGATATTTGTTGTACTGTGATATTTGATGTACTGTGATATTTGTCATGGTGTGATATTTGGTGTACTGTGATATTCGTTGTTCTGTGATATTTGCTGTACTGTTATATTTCATGTGCTGTTATACTGGTTGTATTGTTATATTTTCTGTACTGTTATATATTTATTGTGCTGTAATATTTTATATACTGTTATATTCGCAGTACTGTGATATTTGATGTACTAATTTATATTCATTGTACTGTGATATTTGTTGTACTGTTATATTTGCTGTGGTGTGATATTTAGTGTGCTGTTATATTTGTTGTACTCTGACATTTGATGTACTGTGATATTTGTTGTACTGTGATATTTGGTGTACTATGATATTTGTCATGGTGTGATATTTGTTGTACTGTGATATTTGTCATGGTGTCAAATTTGTTGTACTGTGATAGTTGTTGTACTGTGATATTTGTTGTACTCTTATATTCGCTGTACTGTGATATTTGGTGTACTAATTTATATTCACCGGCTTCCTGGCCGAGAGGTTAGCGACTTTTCTCCGTAATCTCATATACTCTCGTAAGTAACGTGACGACGGCGAGAATCAGCAGTGGTTCGAATCGCGCCGGTAACTTACTGGGTATGTGAGCCGGCTGCTCAGAGCGTAATCTTGCCAAGAAATCAACAATCAGCTGAAAGATGCTTATGTTGACAGCGATGTCTTGTAAAGGATATGCAAACATATTAATTTATATTCACTGTACTGTGATATTTTTTTGTACTCTGATATTTGTTGTACTGTTATATTTCTTGTAGTGTGATATTTGTTGTACTCTGATATTTGGTGTACTATGATATTTGTTGTACTGTGGTCCTTATTGCAAACTAACTGACTGCAATGATCTGTTGATTCCATCAGGTGAGCTTCGCCACCCAGGAAGCTGACATTTTCTACAGCGCACTCAAGACCAGCCCACCGGTTCTCGCCGAGGTCGCAACTGCCAACGGTTTCCCAGCCATGGTCGGAGACATCCAGGAAGCCGTGTCTCTTATGGCGGACCAGGAGGTGGAGGTGACGGTATCTGTCGACGGGATGACCTGTATGTCATGTGTCCGCAACATTGAGGGCAACATCTCCAAGAAACCTGGGGTAAAAAGCATCTCAGTGTCCTTGGAGAAGAAGATGGCAACGTTGGTCATTGATCCCAAACATATCAGCCCAGAAGATGCTGCAGAAGCTATTGATGACATGGGATTTACAGCTAAATTGTTAAGTCCATTTCCATCATCATCTTCGTCGCCTTCTGTATCTCAGGCCGTGGCACAAATCCATGTAGAAGGGATGACTTGTCAGTCATGTGTGCGGAACATTGAGGGTACAATATCTACAAAACCTGGGATTGTCAACATAAAGGTCAGTCTTTCTGACAAATGTGCCACTGTAACCTTTAACCCTAAACTCACCAGCCCCACGTCCATTGCAGAGCAAATAGATGACATGGGATTTGAAGCTTCAATAGACGAGAACTTTTGGAGAATGCTGGGTTTACTTTAAGGAATTCTGCAAATCTAGAACAAGGGGACATCATGCTGCAGACTGTGATCAGCATTGGAGGAATGACCTGCCAATCTTGTGTGAAAACCATAGAGGAGAATTTATCCAAGAACCCAGCTGTTAAAAGCATCAAAGTGTCTCTGGCTGATCAGAATGGAACTATTGATTATTTTCCAAGCCAGATAACACCAGAGAAGCTATGTCTACTTATTGAGGACATGGGGTTTCTTGCTTCATTGCCAGGTATGTTGACAAGTTATGTGATGCCAATGGTGTGTCTTCCTCATCCTCCTCCTTCTTCCTCTTCTCTTCTTTAATCTCTTGATTATGAGAAGCATGTCTATTTCTTAATCCGTTTTACTTTGAAGTCATTTTTTATGACTCACGTCAACTCTTCCTCTGATGGTGGACCACATTAGTGACCGGTATGGTGCAACCACTTGCCAACTCAGAAATCTTGGGGTCAGATTCAGCTCAGGTTGGATGGACTTGACCCAGCCTCATAAAAAAGCCTCCCAGATACAGTTCTGGGGGTAAGCCAGTCAGTGTCATACTGACCACATCAGCCAGTGCAGCTTTTGGTCAAACAAACAAAGACCTAGCACCCTGTCCCCCATCTACCTCAGTGTCATGGACACCAGGTCATTCATGTTATATTGCTCTATCTCCATTGCTACTTCCTTGCCAGGTCTATCTGCCTTCTGATACATTGCTGGGGCAGGAACTCACGGGGCTCGCACAACCTCCACTGTATGAATATTCTACCTCAATGTAATGGACACCAGGTCTTTCATGTTATATTGCTCTATCTCTATTGCTACTTCCTTGCCATGTCTATCTGCCTTCTGATACATTGCTGGGGCAGGAACCCACGGGGCTGGCACCACGTTCACTATATGAATGGTTTCTTGTGTAGTGTTTTTCTGCCAGACTGCCTAGTGTATTGTTGGTACTGTCCTGCAAGGCTGTCTTTGTCTGATTGGTGAATGTGAAGGACTTTACCCCATGCAGAGTCTGTCTTCCTGAGTAGCATTTACTGTTGCTTTGGTTGTGCCTACCTCTGCCTCCTAGAAGATGTAAATGCCTAACACAGTGGTTCTCAACCTTTTTTGGCCCGTCCCACCCTTCACCATATTTTTAGGACGTCATTCCCCCCTCCCTCACCATATCTTTAGAATTTCATCCCCCCCCCCTTCGTATTTCCTCCCTAAAAATTTCCCCCTGCCCCTACACAGTATACGTAATAATTGAAGCTAAATTTAAAAGCACATACTAAAACAAGTCTAGACATCTACATAAAACGTGATTTGCGGATCTACTTACGTTATAAAATGAATTTCAGAAGGTTGATACGTACAGAACTGTAAAGTATGAAGAGAAAAACAATGTCAAGTAATCGGTTCTTGTATTAACGCAATCTAGAAATAATCTTAATTCCCCCCTGGAAACCCTAAAATTCCCCCTGGGGGGGGGGGGGGGGGGGGGAAGATTCCCCACCGGTTGAGAACCACTGGCCTAACATTTCACACCTCAATGTCCATATTTATAGGGCTATCTTTTACCTCTGTTGTTAAGTTGGTAATATTTGCTAGTATTTTGAGTATGTCTATCTCTGCTTTGAAGTTGATATTTACTGTTGCTTTAAATGTGTCTGCTACCATGGATACCATGAGATATTATGGGAATGTAAACAATATAAACTGACACAAAGTAGTGCAGCTTTACATAACAGATTTACGACACATACAGGATTGCGGCAATTAGCCTTCATCAGCAAACAAACACAACATATAGTCAAGGAGATCTCCTGTGACTACATCAAAAGGTGACGACAGGACGAGAAGAACAAAAGGATGAAAAAATTAAAGCAGTGAAGAGAAAATGAAAATTGGAAAAAATGTTCATACCTAGGTCACAATTCCGATCTGTGTGTAACTTAGAATATCACCGATGTTTTCTTTTTATACCCAACCGAGGGGGTGAGATGTAGGATGATGACGGGTAGTGGGTGTAATGGTTCAGTGAGCACATTGAAAGAAAGGGGGGGGGGGGGGCGGAGGCAAGATGGCAACCTGTGGTAGTAGAATTGTATCTGAGCAATACCAGTGGATGTACTAACAAAGCATGAGTGGGTGCCAGTGAATGGGTTGGCCCCGGTGGACGAATATTGAAGAGCAATGGAGTGTGCACCCAAGAATGATGGTGGTACTAACCAAACTGACATTATGCACTTCTATATGTTATTGTGAGGCCAGTAGCTGGTGTGAAATTGACTACAACACCATCAAACACCAGTTGTTCTCTATAATTATGGGGCTGCAACTGTATACCCAATCATCCTCAAGGCTTAGACAACAGTTCTTTACTTCTCGTAGCCTATTTTGTTGTTGTTGTTGTTTTTTTTTTTTTGAGTGAAGAGTGGTGTGCTGTTTGAGTGCCTCTACCTTTGCTTTGAAGTTGGTTGGAGGTTGACCAATAGTGTATAATTAACTCAGTATGCAGGTATCATATTCGAGTGCTGATGATTTAGCCAGATTGAAATCTCAACCAGATACCATTACCAGTTGATAACATTGTGGATATAGTTTATCTGTTGGCTTTGAGTGCAGCATGGTTACTTGTTATCTCATCAACAGCAGTGGTTGCTGAAGCAAACATGCATTGAGTCATTGTCATCTGTGGTGTAGATTTATGGTTTTGATATCAGCTGTTGTCGTTGAAACATGTTGAGTGACGCTGTGTCGCTTTGAGAGTCAGTGACTGGTAGTGGCCTGGCCTCACCTTGGTAGGCAGAGAACACACACACTCCTTACCTGCTCATGATTCAAGGACTTGGCCCCACCTTGGTAGGCAGAGAGAGAAAACACACAGACAGACACACACCCCCCCCCTCCCCCCCCCCCCACCCCCCCTCATGCTCATAATTCAAGGACTGGTGGCTTGACCCCACCTTTTAGGCAGAGAACACACACACTCCTGCTCATGAATCAAGGGCGTAACCCCACCATGGTAAGCAGAAAGAGAAAACACACACATGCGTGCGCGCACACACACACACGTGCATACATACGCACATGCACACACACACACACCTCATGCTCATGATTCAAGGACTGGTGGTGGCTTGACCCCACCTTGGTAGGCAGAGAACACACACACTCCTCACCTGCTCATGAATCAAGGACTTGGCCCCACCTTGGTAGGAATAGAAAACACACACACACTCCTCACCTGCTCGTGATTCAAGGACTTGACCCCACCTTGGTAGGCAGAGAACACACACACTCCTCACCTGCTCATGAATCAAGGACTTGGCCCCACCTTGGTAGGAATAGAAAACACACACACACTCCTCACCTGCGTGTGATTCAAGGACTTGACCCCACCTTGGTAGGCAGAGAACACACACACTCCTCACCTGCTCATGATCTGAGAAGCATTGAGTGCAAGACTTGGGTGATGATTGTCTACCATCATCATTGAGGATTTCTGAGACTCCTTGCAGTTTGTTAACATGCAGTGTCTGTGTTCTCAGCAGGCCTCATGACAGTGGAGACCTTGGTAGCCCCTCTCTTTGTGCGATTGACTAGTAGTGCTGGATGTCCCATGTTCCCATCATTGTCTGCTGAGAGACTGAGTCCCTTTAGGTGTATCTGTAATGTCTGAAACCAGATGTTAAATTTTAGCAACAATTATATTGCTGTATTCTGTTGCTAAATTTAGCCAGTTATATCACTCTGCTCTGTTGCTAGTTTTAGCAGCAGTTATAATGTTCTGTTCTGTTGCTAATTTGCACAGGTAATAATTTTTCTGTCGACATATATGGAGACAAGTTGTATCATTTGCTGTAACAGCTGACAACATTCATTTTAGAAAGCAATAAAGCCAGATGAAGAGTGAAATTGGCTGAGTATCTGATGGCATGGCATTACGTTGGTTGGTGTCTAAATGGCGTGGCATGAGATGCTATCTGCTTTCAGTTAAATTGTTATAGCTGTAACGCAATTCCACAGTCACTCAGAGATGACTGATGTCCGGATAAGCCTCTGTTGATTGGATATGGAGTATGTTAAAATCATCATGTTTCATTGGTTGATGATATGGGAATATGTTCCATCCTCCTCTGTGATTGGTTAATGAAACAGAACCCTTCACTTCTGCCTTCCGACCCTGCCACTTCTAGTGTTGCCCTGTATGCCCCATTGAAGCATAGGCTCTCAACGAACGCATGCCAGGTCACCATAGTTTCTGCAATCTCTCTCTCTCCACGCTCACCCACAGAATGCTGTCACTTGAATACAGAATTGTCACTTAGACACACTACATCTTGTCACTTAGACACACTACATCTTGTCACTTACATGTTAAATCTTGGTACGTATACATTAAATCTTGACACATACACATCAAATCTTGTCACGTACACATCAAATCTTGTTATTAATGCACAAAATTTTGTTACTTACGCACAAAATCCCATCTCTTACACACCAGATCTCACCATGTACACATCAAATCTCACCATGTGCATGTCAATCTTACCATGTACATGTCAATCTTACCATGTACATGTGATATCTCACCATGTACATGTCAAATCTTACCATGCACACATGATATCTCACCATGTACATGTCAAATCTTACCATGTACATGTCAAATCTCACCATGTACATGTCAAATCTTACCTTGTACACGTCAAATGTTACCATGTACACATCAAATCTTACCATGTATACATGAGATCTCACCATGTATACATGAGATCTCACCATGCACACATTAGATCTCACTATGTACATGCCAAATCTCACCATGCATATGTCAAATCTCACCATGCACACAAGAGATCTCACCATGTACACACAAAATATCACCATGTATGTGCCAAATCTCACCATGTACACGGTACTCATTATATCTCACCATGTACACGTGATATCTCACCATGTACAGATACAATCTGTACACAGAAAACCCATGACTTGGATATCAATTAATTTGAATAACAGCTGAAGTTGCTCTAAGCTAGGGTGAAAACAAGGTGTCAGGTCAGCAAACTGGTAGACTTCTTATAATACCATCACCAAGTATTTGTGAACCACCACATTCTTAGAGCATCACTGTTGTAGGGATTGCCTTGTACTCGGTAGCTTGGGTAGACAGTGGCACAAGCTTCTTTCTTCAATCTCAGTAATATGTTCTCTTATTCGTTATCATATTATTTCTCATTGTCTAAACCACCAGGGAAACCCAAAATGGCCCGCTCAGTGAGTCAGACGATCATTGGTGGAACCAGGACCCCCAGCCACAATAACTCCAGCAAGGTGGAAGCCAACAACGCAGAGGTGGAGAAATGTTACCTGCAGGTGACCGGCATGACCTGTGCTTCCTGTGTGGCCACCATTGAGAAGAACGTCAAGAAGATGGAAGGTAACACAAGATTCTGTCTGTAGTTGTTTGCTGTGGGGTGATATAGGTATCCAAGATGTGGTTATGGTGCACATCCGGTGTGCTGATGCCGAGGTGAGAGGTTCAACCCCTACACTGGACAGTTGGACCAAAATGTTTACCTCACTTCCTTGACTTGGGGGCGTAAATTACAAGTACCTCTGAAGTCGGAGTAAGTTCACCTGATGGTGAGGGACACTTAATAGGGAAAGCTAATCCACAAGCAAAATTCAGTCCAGCACTACTAGAAGTTGTGTGTACGGACTACACTTGAGTTCAAAACGAGCGCCAAAAAAATATGTTGCATGATAAGGAGAGTTGAGCACAGAAGATAAAGACCAAGGCATGATCAGCATCTTTGCTGCACACAAATTAATACTTGTTAACATGGCTGTCAGGCAGTCAGTACAGTAATAGCATAGTTTATTTTCCAAAACTCACTGACTGTTCATTCATATT
Source organism: Cepaea hortensis (assembly GCA_963921405.1). Taxonomy (NCBI): domain Eukaryota; kingdom Metazoa; phylum Mollusca; class Gastropoda; order Stylommatophora; family Helicidae; genus Cepaea; species Cepaea hortensis. The sequence goes on along the minus strand of OY992879.1, from coordinate 159,839,779 downwards.
ATATGTGTGTGTGTGTGCGTGTGTGGGTTGTTTTGGTCTTCTTTGTTTTTTTAAAGAAGAACAGTAATTGTGGACATGACTCCTGAAGACAAGGCAGGTCCCCCCCCCCCCAACACAGTGGTGGGCGCAGGACATTCAGGGCACTGCTGGGATGGACATACATGAGCCAGGGAAAAGATCAAGAGTCTTTCTAGTGGCCGCTCCACCATCATTCACCCAATAAACATGCCTAATAGAGAATAGGCTCCTTGCCCAGGGACTCTGTACATTGTGATCGAAAAGATTGACTTAATTGTGTGTATGACTGTAATCTGCACCAGAAATCTGTTGTTTCATTCTCAAATCCTGTTGAATGCCTCTGTGGGAATCAAAGGAACCAGTCCAAGAGACTTGTCACAATGTGAACATTAGCCTCATGTATAGCATGCATGGTTTAGATATACAGTTCATTCATCAACTGTGGTGAGATTCTTCTTGTGTGGTTTATGAGAGGAGACTGGGCAGGCACCATTAAGGTACCTGTGTGTGTCTAAAGGGAGGAGACTGGAGCACTTTGAAGGTATCCATGTGGTCAGCATGGCCGAATGGATAAGAACGGGTGTTCTTAAACATCTGGTGTGTTGATGCCGAGGTAACGGGTTCAACCCCTACATCGGACAGTTGGACTAAAATATTGACTTATCATCATTGACTTGGGGACGTAAATTACAAGTACCTCTGAAGTCAGAGTGGGTTCGCCTGATGATGAGAGACATTGTCAATAGGGAAAGCTAATCCCCACACAAAATTCCATCCAACACTACTAGAAGCAGTGTGGATGGACTACTCTTTAGTTCAAAGCGAGCGAGTGCACACAAAATATAAGTATCCATGTGTGTGTGTGTGGTCTGTTGGGGGGGGGGGGGGGGGGAACAGCACTGTTGGGACGTCTGTGTGCAGTGATCACTTTTGACACAGTCAACCCAGCCATACATGCCTGCATTACATATCGAATCTATCAGTATTAACATGGCAGTCTGCTCCAAAGACTGAGTCTCTGCAACAATACCCAGAATGTATTATTTCATCTGTTCTGTGAGAGCAAATACCAGCTGAGTGTGGTAACTGTTTGTGGTTGCAGGAGTTCACAACATCCTAGTCTCCCTGATGGCACAGAAGGCAGAGGTGGTCTATGATCCAGCTTACGTGCTGCCCAGCCAGATAGCCAACAAGATTGAGGACCTCGGCTTCAATGCCTCCGTCATGGAGGGAGATGTCTCAGGGCAGGGCAAAGTGGAGCTGACAGTGAGTCTATCGTCCATCATTTATAATGATCATGCTTATACCTTTGTTAGTAATAACAAGAAGACCTGTACAGTGAGTCATTCTTCCAACAGCTTATAATGAAATAGTTCATATAGTGAGTCATTCTTCATACAGTTTATAAGAAGAAGACTCAAATAGGGAGTAATTTTTCCATTAGTTTAATAAGAGAAGAATTATATAGTGAGTAATTTTTCCATTAGTTTAATAAGAGAAGAATCATATAGTGAGTAATTCTTCCATTAGTTTAATATGAGAAGAATCATATAGTGAGTAATTTTTCCATTAGTTTAATATGAGAAGAATCATATAGTGAGTAATTTTTCCATTAGTTTAATATGAGAAGAATCATATAGTGAGTAATTCTTCCATTAGTTTAATATGAGAAGAATCATATAGTGAGTAATTCTTCCATTAGTTTATGATGAGAAAGCTCAAATAGTAATTCTTCCATTAGTTTAACTTGAGAAGAATCAGATAGTGAGCAATTCTTCCATTAGTTTATGATGAGAAAGCTCAAATAGTAATTCTTCCATTAGTTTAATATGAGAAGAATCATATAGTGAGTAATTTTTCCATTAGTTTAATATGAGAAGAATCATATAGTGAGTAATTTTTCCATTAGTTTAATATGAGAAGAATCATATAGTGAGTAATTCTTCCATTAGTTTAATATGAGAAGAATCATATAGTGAGTAATTCTTCCATTAGTTTAATATGAGAAGAATCATATAGTGAGCAATTCTTCCATTAGTTTATGATGAGAAGAACCATATAGTGAGTAATTTTTTCATTAGTTTAATATGAGAAGAATCATATAGTGAGTAATTTTTCCATTAGTTTAATATGAGAAGAATCATATAGTGAGTAATTTTTCCATTAGTTTAATATGAGAAGAATCATATAGTGAGTAATTCTTCCATTAGTTTAATAAGAGAAGAATCATATAGTGAGTAATTTTTCCATTAGTTTAATATGAGAAGAATCATATAGTGAGTAATTCTTCCATTAGTTTAATATGAGAAGAATCATATAGTGAGTAATTCTTCCATTAGTTTATGATGAGAAAGCTCAAATAGTAATTCTTCCATTAGTTTAATATGAGAAGAATCATATAGTGAGTAATTCTTCCATTAGTTTATGATGAGAAAGCTCAAATAGTAATTCTTCCATTATTTAAATATGAGAAGAATCATATAGGTAGTAATTCTTCCATTAGTTTAATATGAGAAGAATCAGGAAAGTCATATAGCAAGTCATTCCTCCATCGGTTTATAATACAAAGACTCATATAATGAGTATATCCTTCATCAGTTTAAAATGATAAAGCTGAGAGAGCAATTCTTTATTTTATAAATAGAAAACTCGTTTAGCAGTAATTCTTCCATCAATTGACAGTGAGAAAACTCATACAGTACAGGGCCCAGATGATTGATACAGGCAGTGATAATGCACATTGGGAGCAAGTCGCCGCTGAACGTGTTGCATGGAGGGCAAACATCAGAAATGGAATAAAGACAAAGGAGAAAATTTTTTTCAGATAAGTCACACACCGAGCGTGTGAGATGTAAGATGGTGCATGATGGTGGAAATGACCACGTGTTCACATGCACCCACCGTGAACGAACATTTACAACTGGCAAGATTGAAGGGACTAGCTTCTCTGTCCCTGTACGTACAACCATATACACTAGAGAGCTTGGTGACAACTGGCAAGATTGAAGGGACTAGCTTCTCTGTCCCTGTATGTACAACCATATACACTAGAGAACTTGGTGACAACTGGCAAGATTGAAGGGACTAGCTTCTCTGTCCCTGTACGTACAACCATATACACTAGAGAACTTGGTGACAACTGGCAAGATTGAAGGGACTAGCTTCTCTGTCCCTGTATGTACAACCATATACACTAGAGAGCTTGGTGACAACTGGCAAGATTGAAGGGACTAGCTTCTCTGTCCCTGTATGTACAACCATATACACTAGAGAGCTTGGTGACAACTGGCAAGATTGAAGGGACTAGCTTCTCTGTCCCTGTATGTACAACCATATACACTAGAGAGCTTGGTGACAACTGGCAAGATTGAAGGGACTAGCTTCTCTGTCCCTGTATGTACAACCATATACACTAGAGAACTTGGTGACAACTGGCAAGATTGAAGGGACTAGCTTCTCTGTCCCTGTATGTACAACCATATACACTAGAGAACTTGGTGACAACTGGCAAGATTGAAGGGACTAGCTTCTCTGTCCCTGTATGTACAACCATATACACTAGAGAACTTGGTGACAACTGGCAAGATTGAGGGGACTAGCTTCTCTGTCCCTGTATGTACAACCATATACACTAGAGAACTTGGTGACAACTGGCAAGATTGAAGGGACTAGCTTCTCTGTCCCTGTATGTACAACCATATACACTAGAGAACTTGGTGACAACTGGCAAGATTAAAGAGACTAGCTTCTCTGTCCCTGTACGTACAACCATATACACTAGAGAGCTTGGTGACAACTGGCAAGATTAAAGGGACTAGCTTCTCTGTCCCTGTACGTACAACCATATACACTAGAGAACTTGGTGACAACTGGCAAGATTGAAGGGACTAGCTTCTCTGTCCCTGTATGTACAACCATATACACTAGAGAACTTGGTGACAACTGGCAAGATTAAAGGGACTAGCTTCTCTGTCCCTGTATGTACAACCATATACACTAGAGAACTTGGTGACAACTGGCAAGATTAAAGGGACTAGCTTCTCTGTCCCTGTACGTACAACCATATACACTAGAGAGCTTGGTGACAACTGGCAAGATTGAAGGGACTAGCTTCTCTGTCCCTGTACGTACAACCATATACACTAGAGAGCTTGGTGACAACTGGCAAGATTGAAGGGACTAGCTTCTCTGTCCCTGTACGTACAACCATATACACTAGAGAGCTTGGTGACAACTGGCAAGATTGAAGGGACTAGCTTCTCTGTCCCTGTACGTACAACCATATACACTAGAGAGCTTGGTGACAACTGGCAAGATTGAAGGGACTAGCTTCTCTGTCCCTGTACGTACAACCATATACACTAGAGAGCTTGGTGACAACTGGCAAGATTGAAGGGACTAGCTTCTCTGTCCCTGTACGTACAACCATATACACTAGAGAGCTTGGTGACAACTGGCAAGATTGAAGGGACTAGCTTCTCTGTCCCTGTACGTACAACCATATCCACTAGAGAGCCTGGTGACAACTGGCAAGATTGAAGGGACTAGCTTCTCTGTCCCTGTACGTACAACCATATACACTAGAGAGCTTGGTGACAACTGGCAAGATTGAAGGGACTAGCTTCTCTGTCCCTGTATGTACAACCATATACACTAGAGAACTTGGTGACAACTGGCAAGATTGAAGGGACTAGCTTCTCTGTCCCTGTATGTACAACCATATACACTAGAGAACTTGGTGACAACTGGCAAGATTGAAGGGACTAGCTTCTCTGTCCCTGTATGTACAACCATATACACTAGAGAACTTGGTGACAACTGGCAAGATTGAAGGGACTAGCTTCTCTGTCCCAGTATGTACAACCATATACACTAGAGAACTTGGTGACAACTGGCAAGATTGAAGGGACTAGCTTCTCTGTCCCTGTATGTACAACCATATACACTAGAGAACTTGGTGACAACTGGCAAGATTGAAGGGACTAGCTTCTCTGTCCCTGTATGTACGACCATATACACTAGAGAACTTGGTGACAACTGGCAAGATTGAAGGGACTAGCTTCTCTGTCCCTGTATGTACAACCATATACACTAGAGAGCTTGGTGACAACTGGCAAGATTGAAGGGACTAGCTTCTCTGTCCCTGTATGTACAACCATATACACTAGAGAACTTGGTGACAACTGGCAAGATTGAAGGGACTAGCTTCTCTGTCCCTGTATGTACAACCATATACACTAGAGAACTTGGTGACAACTGGCAAGATTGAAGGGACTAGCTTCTCTGTCCCTGTATGTACAACCATATACACTAGAGAGCTTGGTGACAACTGGCAAGATTGAAGGGACTAGCTTCTCTGTCCCTGTATGTACAACCATATACACTAGAGAACTTGGTGACAACTGGCAAGATTGAAGGGACTAGCTTCTCTGTCCCTGTATGTACAACCATATACACTAGAGAACTTGGTGACAACTGGCAAGATTGAAGGGACTAGCTTCTCTGTCCCTGTATGTACAACCATATACACTAGAGAACTTGGTGACAACTGGCAAGATTGAAGGGACTAGCTTCTCTGTCCCTGTATGTACAACCATATACACTAGAGAACTTGGTGACAACTGGCAAGATTGAAGGGACTAGCTTCTCTGTCCCAGTATGTACAACCATATACACTAGAGAACTTGGTGACAACTGGCAAGATTGAAGGGACTAGCTTCTCTGTCCCTGTATGTACAACCATATACACTAGAGAGCTTGGTGACAACTGGCAAGATTGAAGGGACTAGCTTCTCTGTCCCTGTATGTACAACCATATACACTAGAGAGCTTGGTGACAACTGGCAAGATTGAAGGGACTAGCTTCTCTGTCCCTGTATGTACAACCATATACACTAGAGAACTTGGTGACAACTGGCAAGATTAAAGGGACTAGCTTCTCTGTCCCTGTATGTACAACCATATACACTAGAGAGCTTGGTGACAACTGGCAAGATTGAAGGGACTAGCTTCTCTGTCCCTGTATGTACAACCATATACACTAGAGAGCTTGGTGACAACTGGCAAGATTGAAGGGACTAGCTTCTCTGTCCCTGTATGTACAACCATATACACTAGAGAACTTGGTGACAACTGGCAAGATTGAAGGGACTAGCTTCTCTGTCCCTGTATGTACAACCATATACACTAGAGAACTTGGTGACAACTGGCAAGATTGAAGGGACTAGCTTCTCTGTCCCTGTATGTACAACCATATACACTAGAGAGCTTGGTGACAACTGGCAAGATTGAAGGGACTAGCTTCTCTGTCCCTGTATGTACAACCATATACACTAGAGAACTTGGTGACAACTGGCAAGATTGAAGGGACTAGCTTCTCTGTCCCTGTATGTACAACCATATACACTAGAGAACTTGGTGACAACTGGCAAGATTGAAGGGACTAGCTTCTCTGTCCCTGTATGTACAACCATATACACTAGAGAACTTGGTGACAACTGGCAAGATTGAAGGGACTAGCTTCTCTGTCCCTGTATGTACAACCATATACACTAGAGAACTTGGTGACAACTGGCAAGATTGAAGGGACTAGCTTCTCTGTCCCTGTATGTACAACCATATACACTAGAGAACTTGGTGACAACTGGCAAGATTGAAGGGACTAGCTTCTCTGTCCCTGTATGTACAACCATATACACTAGAGAGCTTGGTGACAACTGGCAAGATTGAAGGGACTAGCTTCTCTGTCCCTGTATGTACAACCATATACACTAGAGAACTTGGTGACAACTGGCAAGATTGAAGGGACTAGCTTCTCTGTCCCTGTATGTACAACCATATACACTAGAGAACTTGGTGACAACTGGCAAGATTGAAGGGACTAGCTTCTCTGTCCCTGTATGTACGACCATATACACTAGAGAACTTGGTGACAACTGGCAAGATTGAAGGGACTAGCTTCTCTGTCCCTGTATGTACAACCATATACACTAGAGAACTTGGTGACAACTGGCAAGATTGAAGGGACTAGCTTCTCTGTCCCTGTATGTACAACCATATACACTAGAGAACTTGGTGACAACTGGCAAGATTGAAGGGACTAGCTTCTCTGTCCCTGTACGTACAACCATATACACTAGAGAGCTTGGTGACAACTGACAAGATTGAAGGGACTAGCTTCTCTGTCCCTGTACGTACAACCATATACACTAGAGAACTTGGTGACAACTGGCAAGATTGAAGGGACTAGCTTCTCTGTCCCTGTATGTACAACCATATACACTAGAGAACTTGGTGACAACTGGCAAGATTGAAGGGACTAGCTTCTCTGTCCCTGTATGTACAACCATATACACTAGAGAGCTTGGTGACAACTGACAAGATTGAAGGGACTAGCTTCTCTGTCCCTGTACGTACAACCATATACACTAGAGAACTTGGTGACAACTGGCAAGATTGAAGGGACTAGCTTCTCTGTCCCTGTATGTACAACCATATACACTAGAGAACTTGGTGACAACTGGCAAGATTGAAGGGACTAGCTTCTCTGTCCCTGTATGTACAACCATATGCACTAGAGAGCTTGGTGACAACTGACAAGATTAAAGGGACTAGCTTCTCTGTCCCTGTATGTACAACCATATACACTAGAGAACTTGGTGACAACTGGCAAGATTGAAGGGACTAGCTTCTCTGTCCCTGTATGTACAACCATATACACTAGAGAACTTGGTGACAACTGGCAAGATTGAAGGGACTAGCTTCTCTGTCCCTGTACGTACAACCATATACACTAGAGAACTTGGTGACAACTGGCAAGATTGAAGGGACTAGCTTCTCTGTCCCTGTACGTACAACCATATACACTAGAGAACTTGGTGACAACTGGCAAGATTGAAGGGACTAGCTTCTCTGTCCCTGTATGTACAACCATATACACTAGAGAGCCTGGTGACAACTGGCAAGATTGAAGGGACTAGCTTCTCTGTCCCTGTACGTACAACCATATACACTAGAGAACTTGGTGACAACTGGCAAGATTGAAGGGACTAGCTTCTCTGTCCCTGTATGTACAACCATATACACTAGAGAACTTGGTGACAACTGGCAAGATTGAAGGGACTAGCTTCTCTGTCCCTGTACGTACAACCATATACACTAGAGAACTTGGTGACAACTGGCAAGATTGAAGGGACTAGCTTCTCTGTCCCTGTATGTACAACCATATACACTAGAGAACTTGGTGACAACTGGCAAGATTGAAGGGACTAGCTTCTCTGTCCCTGTATGTACGACCATATACACTAGAGAACTTGGTGACAACTGGCAAGATTGAAGGGACTAGCTTCTCTGTCCCTGTATGTACAACCATATACACTAGAGAACTTGGTGACAACTGGCAAGATTGAAGGGACTAGCTTCTCTGTCCCTGTATGTACAACCATATACACTAGAGAACTTGGTGACAACTGGCAAGATTGAAGGGACTAGCTTCTCTGTCCCTGTATGTACGACCATATACACTAGAGAACTTGGTGACAACTGGCAAGATTGAAGGGACTAGCTTCTCTGTCCCTGTATGTACAACCATATACACTAGAGAACTTGGTGACAACTGGCAAGATTGAAGGGACTAGCTTCTCTGTCCCTGTATGTACAACCATATACACTAGAGAACTTGGTGACAACTGGCAAGATTGAAGGGACTAGCTTCTCTGTCCCTGTACGTACAACCATATACACTAGAGAGCTTGGTGACAACTGACAAGATTGAAGGGACTAGCTTCTCTGTCCCTGTACGTACAACCATATACACTAGAGAGCTTGGTGACAACTGACAAGATTAAAGGGACTAGCTTCTCTGTCCCTGTATGTACAACCATATACACTAGAGAACTTGGTGACAACTGGCAAGATTGAAGGGACTAGCTTCTCTGTCCCTGTATGTACAACCATATACACTAGAGAACTTGGTGACAACTGGCAAGATTGAAGGGACTAGCTTCTCTGTCCCTGTACGTACAACCATATACACTAGAGAACTTGGTGACAACTGGCAAGATTGAAGGGACTAGCTTCTCTGTCCCTGTACGTACAACCATATACACTAGAGAACTTGGTGACAACTGGCAAGATTGAAGGGACTAGCTTCTCTGTCCCTGTACGTACAACCATATACACTAGAGAGCTTGGTGACAACTGGCAAGATTGAAGGGACTAGCTTCTCTGTCCCTGTATGTACAACCATATACACTAGAGAACTTGGTGACAACTGGCAAGATTGAAGGGACTAGCTTCTCTGTCCCTGTATGTACAACCATATACACTAGAGAACTTGGTGACAACTGGCAAGATTGAAGGGACTAGCTTCTCTGTCCCTGTACGTACAACCATATACACTAGAGAGCTTGGTGACAACTGGCAAGATTGAAGGGACTAGCTTCTCTGTCCCTGTATGTACAACCATATACACTAGAGAGCTTGGTGACAACTGGCAAGATTGAAGGGACTAGCTTCTCTGTCCCTGTATGTACAACCATATACACTAGAGAACTTGGTGACAACTGGCAAGATTGAAGGGACTAGCTTCTCTGTCCCTGTACGTACAACCATATACACTAGAGAGCTTGGTGACAACTGGCAAGATTGAAGGGACTAGCTTCTCTGTCCCTGTATGTACAACCATATACACTAGAGAACTTGGTGACAACTGGCAAGATTGAAGGGACTAGCTTCTCTGTCCCTGTATGTACAACCATATACACTAGAGAACTTGGTGACAACTGGCAAGATTGAAGGGACTAGCTTCTCTGTCCCTGTACGTACAACCATATACACTAGAGAACTTGGTGACAACTGGCAAGATTGAAGGGACTAGCTTCTCTGTCCCTGTATGTACAACCATATACACTAGAGAACTTGGTGACAACTGGCAAGATTGAAGGGACTAGCTTCTCTGTCCCTGTACGTACAACCATATACACTAGAGAACTTGGTGACAACTGGCAAGATTGAAGGGACTAGCTTCTCTGTCCCTGTACGTACAACCATATACACTAGAGAACTTGGTGACAACTGGCAAGATTGAAGGGACTAGCTTCTCTGTCCCTGTATGTACAACCATATACACTAGAGAACTTGGTGACAACTGGCAAGATTGAAGGGACTAGCTTCTCTGTCCCTGTATGTACAACCATATACACTAGAGAACTTGGTGACAACTGGCAAGATTAAAGGGACTAGCTTCTCTGTCCCTGTATGTACAACCATATACACTAGAGAACTTGGTGACAACTGGCAAGATTGAGGGGACTAGCTTCTCTGTCCCTGTATGTACGACCATATACACTAGAGAACTTGGTGACAACTGGCAAGATTAAAGGGACTAGCTTCTCTGTCCCTGTATGTACAACCATATACACTAGAGAGCTTGGTGACAACTGGCAAGATTGAAGGGACTAGCTTCTCTGTCCCTGTATGTACAACCATATACACTAGAGAGCTTGGTGACAACTGGCAAGATTGAAGGGACTAGCTTCTCTGTCCCTGTACGTACAACCATATACACTAGAGAACTTGGTGACAACTGGCAAGATTGAAGGGACTAGCTTCTCTGTCCCTGTACGTACAACCATATACACTAGAGAACTTGGTGACAACTGGCAAGATTGAAGGGACTAGCTTCTCTGTCCCTGTATGTACAACCATATACACTAGAGAACTTGGTGACAACTGGCAAGATTGAAGGGACTAGCTTCTCTGTCCCTGTATGTACAACCATATACACTAGAGAACTTGGTGACAACTGGCAAGATTAAAGGGACTAGCTTCTCTGTCCCTGTATGTACAACCATATACACTAGAGAACTTGGTGACAACTGGCAAGATTGAGGGGACTAGCTTCTCTGTCCCTGTATGTACAACCATATACACTAGAGAACTTGGTGACAACTGGCAAGATTGAAGGGACTAGCTTCTCTGTCCCTGTATGTACAACCATATACACTAGAGAGCTTGGTGACAACTGGCAAGATTGAAGGGACTAGCTTCTCTGTCCCTGTATGTACAACCATATACACTAGAGAACTTGGTGACAACTGGCAAGATTGAAGGGACTAGCTTCTCTGTCCCTGTATGTACAACCATATACACTAGAGAACTTGGTGACAACTGACAAGATTGAGGGGACTAGCTTCTCTGTCCCTGTATGTACAACCATATACACTAGAGAACTTGGTGACAACTGGCAAGATTGAAGGGACTAGCTTCTCTGTCCCTGTACGTACAACCATATACACTAGAGAACTTGGTGACAACTGGCAAGATTGAGGGGACTAGCTTCTCTGTCCCTGTATGTACAACCATATACACTAGAGAACTTGGTGACAACTGGCAAGATTGAAGGGACTAGCTTCTCTGTCCCTGTATGTACAACCATATACACTAGAGAACTTGGTGACAACTGGCAAGATTGAAGGGACTAGCTTCTCTGTCCCTGTATGTACAACCATATACACTAGAGAGCTTGGTGACAACTGGCAAGATTGAGGGTACCAGAACCAGGGGAAGGCACAGAAGTACATATCTGGAAGGCCTGACCACGTGATATGGTCGAGACAAGAACACCACAGAGCTGATCCATGACTCTGGTGATCACGTGAGATGGCGAAACATGACTGCCCACGTTTACTGGCATAGCACATGATGATGATATACAATCATGAATGTGTATTCTCTTACTGCCATGTCTGTGCTTCATTGGCTCTGGGCACGGGGAAGCTGGCATGCCCATTCACTTCACACAGGAACACACTTCACACAGGAAAACACTTAACACACTTCACAGCAGCACTTCTTGGCTAAACAACAACACACATGTTTACTCCAGTCTCCTACTGAACACTTCAATCAGTCCATTGTCACTTGGTATCTCACAGCCTTACAGCATCTGCTGTCCTTAAGAACAAAGTAATCCCACGGCAAGGGCTTGTGAAATGTTACATATCTGACATTGCTTATGGGGTGTCTTGACAGGTTCTCTTCCTTGCCATCTTTTAAAAAGAGGGCCATAGGGCCAGAGGATTGACTCCATTGCACCTGTTTATACCCTCTAGCTTGGTCTCCCACCACAGATCAGCTTGTAACCACACCCACCCATCCCACTCCCTATTGAAAGTGCTGCACAGAGTACAAACTCTGTAGCTCTAGCACCAACTCTTGGGGGTCTCCAAACAATTTGCAAACTTGCAAGAATTTGTCAGACCAAATGACAGAGTCTTAAAATGAACACACGGCCTTCTGAACGCAAGGCAGATGGCCTGACTACTTCGACACGTAGACCCCTTGCCATCGTTGTCTGTCCCCGACTCTAAGCACAGTTTGGTGATTGTTGTAGGACGTGGTGGCTTGAACCAGGGCAGGGATTTCATTTGTCATATTCTCAGTGGATGTGGGGCTACAGCTTTATTCTATCCACAGATTAGTGGCATTTATATACTAGAGATGTCCAGGATCAGCTGTACATAATGGAAACCAGTACAGGTGTCTGTCTTGTGTGGGGGTAGGCAGTACATATACACACAAACATTCACAGACATACCTATATATAGAAAGCTGGGGAGGGAGATATTGTTCAGTTGTCATGAATAATCTGTTCATAAACTTGCATGTAGTAATATCAATGTGTTGAATTGTTTGGTCATATTTCTTCCAGGCTCCAATACAGAATTTGGCAGACAAAATTGCTGGCTACTTCGTGCCCATTGTCACCTTGCTGTCCCTGGTCACCCTAATCGTGTGGGTAGCCATCGGCTATGCAGATATCACACTCATTGAACCTGACTATGATGTAAGTGTGAATAATCAAGACACAATATACTGCATCATTTATTTTTTCCTGGCAGTTTTTGCTGTGTCTTGTCAAGCGATACTACAGAAACAAGTTAAAAAAATAATGAACTAAAGAAATGAATCCTTTCAACTAAAACATGCCATCCACACTGTCATATCTTTCATCTTCACCATGGCAGTTTTAAAGAATGAATAAGTGACGTATGTCAGTCTGCAGTTGTCTATGTGTACTAGTGGCCGTTCTTCTACTGGAGTTTGCCTCATGGAGAAATCTTTCCTCTGAAACTTGCCAGAAGGCATATATATACAAGTATACGCATCTTCACAGATCTCAGTCCTTGGGGTTCTAGATCAAGTCTATTGATATTCCTCCATGACACCATTCTAGGCACTCAGCATTTTCTGTCTCTTGTACCGCTGATCTTTCCAGTCGTTATTTTCTCCACTGCCTCTCTTCTCATTCTGACTAGCAAGTATTATTTGTCTCTTCTGGACAATTGTTATTAGTAACTCTGGCAGTCCAAGGTATTCAGAACATTCTTCTCAGGAACCTCCTGACCATTCCTTCCATGCCCTTCCTCGCTGTCTTTGATAGCTAACTTTTGATGTCTCATTAAATATGGATGCTGAAATGTATTATATAGTTCGCATCTGCAACTCACTTTATCACATCATTTTGTTTTCATGTATTTAGAATTACTTCCATGCTGCCTTTCTTTACTTGTTTAATCTGGCAGGTCCTCCTATGGACCAATTCTAATGCAATAAAGAACATTCCAGTCAACTCTAAAAAAGTTTATTTAGTGCCCATTTTGTATGGAGCTGAGATGGCATAGTAGTTAGTATGCTCGCCTGCTAAGACAATGGTATGAGTTCAGTCCCTAGTAGAGGCAGGATTATTTCCCAGCCAGTATGACTGGAGATCAACCCAGACTGGTTGGGCACAATTATTCTGTCACTGTTGGAAATTGAACTGTGTTACTCTATTAGCAGGCAAATGTGCTAACTACTATGCCACCTTGGCTCTGTAAATTTGATAGTGGATGATAACCAGAATTTTCTGTCAAATATTAGAGAAGGAAGTAAGATGAGGAAATAAACTGGTTACCACATCCCATTAAGCCATGACTTAAAAGTCCTAATACCTGACACCCATACAGCAGCATGTTCCAGAATGTATTACAGCATTCAGCCAATGGGATGAGATCACATATCACGTGTGCAGCAGTTGGCAAATCAGCACAATTCATAGTGAAGGTTCACAAGTCGGATGTCTGGAATATTCTCAGGGTCAAAGTGGCCAGTGGGAGCCACGGTAACCTAGAGGTTAGACATGCACCTGCCAACTGAGTGGTCATGGGCTCCATTTGCATCAGTGCAGATTTGCTTTTTAAACAAATTGACCTCAGCTTCCAGGTTGACACGGCCTAAAATCTGTGCCAGGAAATGTCTTAGGAAATCAATGAAACGATCATGACACCGACCACATCACCCACACAGTGCCAGTTAGTCTATACAAATATGGGTCTACCATCATTTGCCCAGTTTCCTCCAAAGTCGGAGAGTGTCTGCCTGTACGGCGAGGAACCACCAGTCTGCACATCAATAAGCCAGACATGGGAAATCGGATACTCACGCAAACCTCAGGTCCTGTATGACATCACACTGATGTTGGACAACAGGATACCTTCATCCGACATACAGGACTTCGCGTTGGAGCTCAAGCCAACGATCACAAGCAAGCAAGCATTTGCCCAGTGTGACTGAAGGCATTCAAGGGTCCCTTACTGTTACTAATAGTGGGCCAGGTGTTTTTTTAATTCTTTAGAAGCCGGGTTTGGGGTAGACATCAGTGATCATAACTCTCCAGTCCTCTCTGTCCTCTATGTTGGAGTTGCTTACATTATTATTTATTGCCCAGCTGATAAAGATTCCCACACACATCATTTTGTTTCCTTCAGCTTCTCTTATCTAGTATAAAGTACTCTTCTTCTTCTTCTTTTCGTTCATCCGGAGTGTTTTTTCAGATGTGATTGCGGTGTGTCCGTTATGCGCCCTTGGGCCGAAACCCGTAGGCCAACACATCCAGCTACAGCGTGCTTTTTTGACCAGGTAGCATTCCTGGGAGACTCACTTTTGTGGTGCCATCTACAACCCAGCTGGCCAAGTTGGAACGGTCGAAGGCAACGGTCATCCCTCAAAGGAAGGCAGGGACAGTCCATAGCATTTTCCGCCATCCAAGGTTGTTTCCATAGTTGCAGGGCCGACACATAGCGTCCTGGTGCTGGGCTCACTGAGGGAATCCTGCTCATGGCTGCTTTAAATCCTCACTTCAATATATTGGTCATTTCGTTTGCCCCGGGTCATTCCCGCACAAACCAGACAGGTTTGCAGACGGTATCCACTCAGCGAGTTTTCGGACATGTGCTTGTCGTTGCGCCCGTCAGAGCTGTTCCAGGCACGACAGACATTCGGAAAACTACCTAGTCAGAGCTGTTCCGAACAAGAGCGGCATTCGGAAACTAGGTAGTCAGAGCTGTTCCTAGCACGAAAGACATTCGGACGAGACATTTCACTCGGACGTAATTGCGTAGTGTCAATTTTTAGTTTGCCACCCGTAGGACGACACTTCCGACTTCCGGCGGGCATTTTTTAACCCTTTACAGGGCAGACGCTTGTCCGTTTTCTAGCCCTGAACGGGCAAGATTTTTTCAGGTTCGGTAAAATTTCGGGTCGCGTTAGTAAAAACATCACAAATAAGGTGTTAGTCAACCGATTTTAGTTAAATAAACAACACAATGAAGGGAAAAGCATGTAGAATATGTTACTCACGTGATTGTTGTTGGTAATCCATATATGAACACAAATATTTACGAAATACTGCATGTTACTTGTGATTTTCCGTCATCTATACGGCAATTTACAAACACATTTTCAGAATCATAATCCCTTTCTTTAAAGTCCGACTCAGACTGCTAATGCAAAGTAACGCTTTGCACTGATATCTAGCCCCGATTAATAGTCAACTTCGTGCCCTTTAATGTCATTTAAAATTAACCTAGCGAAATCTTAGCTATCACTTGAAGAATCGCAGAAATCCGTTTTGAAAAACAGCGTAAAAATCCCGAAAACTATCAAAAATTGTCCTTAAAAGTCCGTTCAAATTCATACTATCGCATTTACAAATGGCGGCCACGTTGTCAAGCTGTCGGCGAAAGTAGCCGTCGGAAGTGTCGGAAAGCCGAGAGATCGCAATTTTACAATGCATAATAGTATCGGCCGGAATCGGACGCTACGATCGTTTTATGGCATCGGCCGGAATTGACCGCTGTGACCTGTAAAGGGTTAATGAGGTTAGCCTTCCTCTGGTTTCGAGGCACGTTAGACTGTTGTGATGTCACCCTCATCTCAGCTGGTCAAGATAGAACGATCAACGACATCGCGGTCGGCCCTCAAGGGAAGGCAGGGGCAGACCATGGGCATTCCCTCGCTATCCAAGGAGGCTTCCATAATTGCAGAGCCGGCACATATTGCTCTGAGACTGGGCTCACCCGAGGAGTTGCCACGTCCTGCTCATGGCTGCTTTAGTTCCTCACTTCTATGTGTTGGGCATATCGCTTGCCACTGGTCGCTCAAGCACACACCAGGAGTGGTCAGACTGCGAGCGACATCCACTCGGTAAGCTTTTGCTTTTGGCTTCGGACCACGCAATAGGTTCGCTCGCCGTGCGTTCCATTTCGTGTCATTGAGACGTTCTTCCACTTTTGTCTACACTCTCTATGAGTTAGATACAGACAGTTTTCGTAACCATTTCCTTCGACTGGGGGACTTCTGACTTTTTGTACTCGCTCACGAGGTAGGCTACATGTGCTGCCGGCTCAGCACCTTACCTTCGTGCAGCAGTGAACGAGAAACGGCCTGGCCCTCTCAATCGGGAATCCCTCATATCCCCCAGCTGAGAGCCTTCGGACATGTATCAGACCTGAGCATGTAGCTTGCTTAGTATCTCGCCCCTATTTTTTGGTAGGTGAGTATCAGCCCGGCTCTCAGATCCGAGGGTTTGTGGCTGCCACAGCCCTCGACAGGGAGCCTTAAGTGTTTTGTCCGGACCAAGAACTTCTGCCTTCGTACACCTGATTTAAATTTGTGACTGCTATCCTCAGTCTAACCTGCAGAGCAGCAGGTTGTGTCTCTCTTAGTCTGGTCCCTATCCCATATGCTGTCCGATATTTAGTTTTTCATCCATCTGCAAGAAAATGGGGTTGATGGGACACGCAAGCTCCCCCACCACGGCAAGGTGGAGACACATCGGGGGAGGTATAAAGTACTCAAGTCCACAAGGTAGACTTCATTGCACCAGGTGTTACCCCACCAGGCTCGGCCTCTCTCCCGAGAACAGCAAGTCGCTTGCCGAGAGAATTGCCCAAAGTATTAACTCCAGCCTTGAGCCCCAGATTTTCTCACATCAGGCTAATTTCTCTGTTCTACATCTGCTGTTGATATTCCCCATAAATGTCAGTTGTCTTGTCCTTTTGAGAGATCTGATAATTCAAAACAATGTTTTCCCGTGATGAATTTGAATAACGAAGACACAAACAATAGATTGCACGATTTATTGCCTGGCATATTTCGCTGCATCTCGTCAGGTACATACTGCAGAAATCACACAACTTACGTGAATTAAATAGATAAATCCTTCAAACTGAAATATACACATGTTCGCACAGTAATGTCGATTGTCTACCACGGTAATTTTAAACTGATCAACATGTCTTTGTGCTTGCACAAGGACGGCTTACGAAGGTTGATTATTATAGCTTCAGCAAACTTTAACAATCGACTACTTTGTGTGTTGAACAACACACGGAAGACACTGTCTCTTTCAACCACATGACCGCTCTCGAGCATATGTCTCCCGACTGATGAAGCCGGACTGTTCCGGTGTGTCGGTCTGCCTAGGCTACCATCTTCTGTGTGTAGTATCTTGTCTACCCAATTCAGAATATGTTCCGAAACCCTGCAATGTAACTGTCGCTCAGTTCTGCCTATGTAGATGGCCTCGCATCTGCATGTAAATTGGTAAATACAATTTGATTTGGCGTACAAAGCTACAGGTTCTTTTACTGCTGGGACTGGGATCAGTTTGTTTCTGTACCTGATGACTAGAGCTGCAGCACAGAATGTTCGCTCGACTGCTGTGGTGAGCCGGTCCCGCAGACGTTGCATTACGTCATCTCC
The DNA here is from genome assembly GCA_963921405.1 of Cepaea hortensis. Lineage (NCBI taxonomy): Eukaryota > Metazoa > Mollusca > Gastropoda > Stylommatophora > Helicidae > Cepaea > Cepaea hortensis. The sequence goes on along the minus strand of OY992879.1, from coordinate 159,821,674 downwards.
TCGGAAGGTTAGCTGGATGAATACCTTGAGTTTAGGGACTGTAGTTACTTCTGATTTTGGTTTGGGCTGTTGGCAGTGGCGCTTTATAAATCCTGTGGAGTACCCATTCAGGTTTAAGGCATTCTTCAGAGTTTCAAATTCCTCTGTCAGTGTGTCCTGGGTGCATATCTTCCTAGCACAGCCTTAAACCTGAATGGGGTACTGAAAGGATCACAAAAGTTTGTGTCTTCGTTATTCAAGATCTGATAATACCTGCAGATCTCAAACCATCGTGTGGTGTTTGTTTTGTTCTTTGTCCATGATGTCCTCTCAATCTTCTCAATATATTCTTGGAAACTTGGACATAGGGTCTGCGTGGTTTAGTTGTTAGTATGCTTGCCTATCCACGAGGTGGCCGTATATGCTTGCCTGTCTACCCAGTTGTTGTGTATGCAAATCTCCACTGAGGTGGGTTCTCTTTTAATTGTTCTTGTTGCCCAGATCAAGCCAACCCACACTGTGTGCCTGGAGGTGTGCTGGGAAGTAGAGGTGGGTGTGATGTCACACTATGTGCCTGGAGGTGTGCTGGGAAGTAGAGGTGGGTGTGATGTTTAGCACATGACCCATCCAGCACTGACTGCTCTGTCAATATGGGACTAGCACCACATATTCAAGATGTCTCCAGGCCTGGGAGAGGGTGCTATACCTGTCCGTGTATATCCTTGACCAGGGGTGAGCAAACTACGGCCCGTGGGCCACATGCGACCTGGCAACTTATATTATGCGGCCCCCGAGGGCATTTAGAAATAAAAATTTTTACTTTGTTTTTAAGTTATTTTGTTGAATTACAGAATTTCATGTACCGTAATTATTGTTTTAAGATTATTGATAAAATTTCTATCTAATTTTCTATGTTGTAAACTTATCATTGTTTGGATCAGTATACATTTGCGAACAAACATTAAAATAATTGTAAAATCTTGTTAACAAATTAGTAAAAGTTTTTGTCCGTATTGTAAAATATAATGTACTAGCTGACCCTGCCCGGCTTCGCCCAGACCCTGATGGGGAGCATGTCATTTAATTCATATAAGTAGTCATATAAGTTCCCGTTCCCGACTGTCTGTCTGTCTGTCTATCTATCTATCTGTCTGTCTGTCTGACCCAGTCCAGCCCATGGTGGAGAGCATCTCATTTAAATCATATAAGTAGTCATATAAGATCCCGTTCCCGACTATCTGTCTGACTGTCTGTCTGTCTTGGGTAAATGGAGGAGGGAGGAGGAAGAGGGAGGTGGAGGAGGGAGGAGGAGGGCGGAGACAGGAGGAGTAGGGAGAATAGGAGGGAGGAGGAGGGATTAGGAGGAGGAGGGGGAGGAGGAGGGAGGAGAAGGAGGGAGGAGAGGAGCAGGAGGAGGAGAGGGAGGAGGAGAAAGAGGGAGGAGGAGGAATGTGAAGGGAGGAGGAGGTAGAGGGAGGAGGAGGGAGGAGGAGGGGGAGGAGGAGGAGGGAGGAGGTAGAGGGAGGAGTAGGAGAAAGGAAAAGGGAGGAGGAGAGAGGAGGAGAAGTGAGGAGGTAGGAGGAGGAGGAAGAGGGAGGAAGAGGAAGAGGGAGGAGGAGAAAAGGGAGGAGGAGGATGGAAGAAGGAGGAGGTAGAGGAGGAGGGGAGGGGAAGAGGGTAGGAGGAGGAGGGGAGAGGAGGAGGAGGGATGTGGAGGAATGAGGAGGAGGGAGGAGGTAGAGGGAGGATGAGGAGGGAGAGGAAGAGGGAGGAGGAGGAGTGAGGAGGTAGAGGGAGGAGGAGGAGGGAGGAAAAGGGAGGAGGAGGGAGGAGAAGGAAGAAGGAGGAGGAGGGAGGAGGCAGAGGGAGAAGGAGAAGGAGGAGGAGGAGGAAGAGGGAGCAGGAAGAGGGAGGAGGGAGAGGGAGGTGGAGGGCGGAGACAGGAGAGTAGGGAGGAATAGGAGGGAGGAGGAGGGATTAGGAGGAGGAGGGAGGAGAAGGAGGAGGATGAGGGAGGAGGAGGGAGCAGGAGGAGGAGAAAGAGGGAGGAGGAGGATTGTGAAGGGAGGAGGAGGGAGGAGGAGGAGGGAGGAGGAGGGTTAGGAGGAGGAGGGAAGAGGAGGTAGAGGGAGGAGGAGGGAAGAGGAGGAGGA
>OY992879.1:159805591-159819342 GCA_963921405.1 Cepaea hortensis | reverse complement strand
CGTTCCCAAAAATAAAAAATTGATTTTAAACTAACTATTTCAGTTGGATCTGCGGGAGTGAGAACAACATCTGTACAAAATTTCATCTCAGTTGGATGGACCGTTCGGGAACACATAAAGGACACACACACAAAGAAACATTCTCTTCTATTGGAAGAGAACTATCTTCATTCCAATAACTGAAAGGGGCAACCTGAAACTACTGATCGTAAACTTACCAAGATATCACGAACACACAATAAATGCTGTGTTGACTGCAGCGTACCTCAAAGGATATGCAACTAACTTTCTCTCCAAACAAATTTACATTACACAGTGTAGTATTAGAAGAATAAAAGATTTTAAATAAAATAATGAGTTATACAATTTTCACGTATCTAAAATAGATCCATTATTTTTATGAAAACTTTGAAGATGCCTTAAAGTTTTGATCACTTTGTTTTATAACGCATATGACTGTAGATAACTACTTTAAACATTTTATAAAACTTTAAGAAAAATACAACAATTATTTAAATTACATAATATAGCAATGCTACTAAAAGTAATGTCCCTTGATATAACTTTTGTTGTTAAGTCCCCTTGCTATATTTTAATTAGACGTTTTTCCTTTTAATGTTGTTGTATTACATACAAAACTGTTTTTAAACTAACTAACTATGTCAGTTGGATCTGCGGGAGTGAGAAGAACATCTGTACAAAATTTCATCTCAATCGGATGGACTGTTTGGAAACGCATAAAGGACACACACACACACACACATACATTGTCTTTTATATATATAGATAAGTGTATAAGTAAAATAAAATTGCAATAATTAGTTATTTATACTGTTTAATAATTACTTATTGTGATAGGTTGCTGTAAACAAAGTGGACATGATATATATGTGCCCCCCCCCCTCCCCCCCCCCCCAGTAGCTTTAGATTTGTCAATGTGGCCCAACGCACAAAAAGTTTGCCCACCCCTGTCCTTGACAATAGCCAGACCCCAATAGTAGTGCACTGCCTGATGTTTTCCGCTAGGGGAAATAACCACTCACACATCACGCATTGTGATTGATAGAGTTAATGCTGATTGAAATGTCTGTTTCAGCCGAGCGACGTCACACCCCGTGCAGAGATCATCTTCCAGAAGGCCTTCCAGTACGCCATTACTGTGCTGAGTATTGCTTGTCCCTGTGCCCTGGGGCTGACCACGCCCACTGCAGTAATGGTGGGCACTGGAGTTGGGGCAGTCAACGGAATCCTCATCAAGGGCGGGGAACCCCTAGAGCTGACACACAAGGTGAGACCATTGGGAGACTTCCTCATGCCTTGCCTCTGTCTGTAGTTTCATGTGTTGTACTTCTATCTTATTGTTGTACTTCTATCTTATTGTTGTACTTCTGTCTTAGTGTTGTACTTCTGTCTTAGTGTTGTACTTCTATCTTAGTGTTGTACTTCTATCTTAGTGTTGTACTTCTATCTTATTGTTGTACTTCTATCTTATTGTTGTACTTCTATCTTATTGTTGTACTTCTATCTTATTGTTGTACTTCTGTCTTAGTGTTGTACTTCTGTCTTAGTGTTGTACTTCTATCTTAGTGTTGTACTTCTATCTTATTGTTGTACTTCTATCTTATTGTTGTACTTCTATCTTATTGTTGTACTTCTATCTTATTGTTGTACTTCTATCTTATTGTTGTACTTCTATCTTAGTGTTGTACTTCTATCTTAGTGTTGTACTTCTATCTTAGTGTTGTACTTCTATCTTAGTGTTGTACTTCTATCTTAGTGTTGTACTTCTATCTTAGTGTTGTACTTCTATCTTATTGTTGTACTTCTATCTTATTGTTGTACTTCTATCTTAGTGTTGTACTTCTATCTTAGTGTTGTACTTCTGTCTTAGTGTTGTACTTCTATCTTATTGTTGTACTTCTATCTTATTGTTGTACTTCTATCTTAGTGTTGTACTTCTATCTTAGTGTTGTACTTCTATCTTAGTGTTGTACTTCTATCTTATTGTTGTACTTCTATCTTATTGTTGTACTTCTATCTTAGTGTTGTACTTCTATCTTATTGTTGTACTTCTATCTTAGTGTTGTACTTCTATCTTATTGTTGTACTTCTATCTTATTGTTGTACTTCTATCTTAGTGTTGTACTTCTATCTTAGTGTTGTACTTCTATCTTATTGTTGTACTTCTATCTTATTGTTGTACTTCTATCTTAGTGTTGTACTTCTATCTTAGTGTTGTACTTCTATCTTAGTGTTGTACTTCTATCTTAGTGTTGTACTTCTATCTTATTGTTGTACTTCTATCTTAGTGTTGTACTTCTATCTTAGTGTTGTACTTCTATCTTAGTGTTGTACTTCTATCTTATTGTTGTACTTCTATCTTATTGTTGTACTTCTATCTTATTGTTGTACTTCTGTCTTAGTGTTGTACTTCTATCTTAGTGTTGTACTTCTATCTTAGTGTTGTACTTCTATCTTAGTGTTGTACTTCTATCTTATTGTTGTACTTCTATCTTATTGTTGTACTTCTGTCTTATTGTTGTACTTCTATCTTATTGTTGTACTTCTATCTTATTGTTGTACTTCTATCTTAGTGTTGTACTTCTGTCTTATTGTTGTACTTCTATCTTATTGTTGTACTTCTATCTTAGTGTTGTACTTCTGTCTTATTGTTGTACTTCTGTCTTATTGTTGTACTTTTGTCTTATTGTTGTACTTCTATCTTATTGTTGTACTTCTATCTTAGTGTTGTACTTCATCTTATTGTTGTACTTCTGTCTTAGTGTTGTAGTGCTGTCTTAGTGTTGTACTTCTATCTTATTGTTGTACTTCTGTCTTAGTGTTGTACTTCTGTCTTAGTGTTGTACTTCTGTCTTAGTGTTGTACTTCTGTCTTAGTGTTGTACTTCTGTCTTAGTGTTGTAGTGCTGTCTTAGTGTTGTACTTCTGTCTTAGTGTTGTACTTCTGTCTTAGTGGCCGTCTGATCGAGGAGAACAACAAACTGGAGGAGCAGCTCCAGAATGTCAAGATGGAGCTGTTGAAGCAACAAGAGATGAACTCTGCCAACCAGGCCTGGTTCAGGAACGTGCAGGGCGCCCCCAAAGATCTCCAGCAGGAGCTGGTCCGCTGAGAGAGGATCATTGACTCCATGAAACTGACCATTGAAAAGGTACAACTGACGTCCGTGAATGTACCACCTTTCATTAAGGTTTCACGAGGGCATGAAGGTTACAATTACAGTTATGGTACAATTGTTTCCTAAGTAAACATCCTAGTACCATTGGCTTCCTCTGTTATACTTCTGCAAGTTCCTTACGGCCGTGCTGATGACATCCAAAAATTACCCTTAGTCTCTGACATTTTAGGCATTTTCTAAGGGGGAGAGAGCACACTTGGGCATGTCCGGAGTGCTGTTACGTCTATGGTGGAAGACAGTGTCTAACATGTCTGACCGGTCTTCCTGTATACAGGGACCTGTGCTCTCACACCGAGACTTCTCAACTTAAAGTTACGTGCACGTCCATTACACGACGTCGCAATCAACCCCAGTATTTTTGGGTGTTTGTGATTTACTAGCAGCTTGTTACGTTCAGTAGTTTTCTGAACAACTGACGCCTCATACCATCGAAATCAACGCAAGGCGGCCTGCTTACAAATCTCCCGCAGCTGGTATGGAACCCTCCACTCGTCGTGTCAGGGAATTGTAGCAACCTAGGTAGCAGACAATTTCACGGCAGCTGCTTCCGGTGGGGTGTCAAGTGTTGGACCGTCACACATTCCAACCCATACTCAGAAAGCATGCTGACGAGGGTGAGGACAGACAAGCTTCGTGCCGAGTGGCTTGCTTCGCTTCGGAAGTCACGGGTGGCAAGCATCGTCTGGATCTTTTCTCCGGGGCATGCTGGTGTGCTGGGGAATGAACAGGCAGACAGATTGGCTGGCTCTGCAAAACTTGGTGGAGTATTGATGCATGATAAGGCAGATGTGGTTGCGGCCTTGTGGGAGCACGTGTACACCTCGGAGGAGCAAATGGATTGCCATGGTCTGGCAAGAATGCGACAGCGAGGGGTGACGAGGGGATCTGGCCGATGCTCAATGCTTAGAGGAAAGGCGAGACGCACATATAATCAGATTGCTACTGGTACTATTGGAGTTGGAACTCTTCGCTGGCTTCTGAGGATGGGGACGGAGCGCTTATGGGAATGCCCCGAATGCTGTGATGTCGGTTCTTAAATCAATCAATCAATCAATCAACCCATGACGTGATGACGTGATGTCACATTTCTTTTTCCCTAATCCTAAGTACTTGATGGAAACATTAGGAGACGAAGTGCCAGGTAAGTAATCGCAACTGTGTGGGTTTGACATGTCTCGTGATCACGTCTCTGGACACAGGCAGGGTTTGCATATTGGCGGGAAAACATTTATTGGCGGGAAAGCAAACATTGGCGGGAAAGCACACATTGGCGGGAAAGCACTGGTTTAACTGGTTTATTGCAGTACCAACACCAGACTTCCGTGTTTGTTGTGGTGTCCATCTGAGTGCTACATAGAACCTGTACTTTTGTATGGATCTGAAGCGTGGATTATGAGCAGCCAAGCTGAAAAATATCTAATGGCAGTGGACATGAGGTTTCTAAGGAAAATACAAAGAATACCATGGACAGACAGAAAAACCGATGAACAAGTCCTTCAAGAAACAAATGAAGATCGTAAACTGATTAGAGAAAGTAGACGTAGACAGTCAAAATTTGTTTGGACACGTTATGAGAAAGAATAAACTGGAGAACGTGATGATATCACTGATAACTGTCAAAACTAAGGGGAAGAGAAGAGGGGGAAGGCAAAGATGTAATATCTAGATGGCTAGGCCACATGGCATAATCGAGACAAAAGCACAGAATTGATCAACGACTCTGGTGATCGCGTGAGATGTCGAAACATGACTGCCCACGCTTATCACCGTGGCACTTGATATTGATGATGATGTCAGTCTTGCAAAAGGCTGCCTTTGCCATGCTGTCCATACTGGGGTGCTCGACATCTGTGTCAAACGTAGCCACAGACTAACCCTTGCTAGGATGCTCAACATCTGTGTCAAACGTAGCCACAGACTAACACTTGCTAGGATGCTCGACATCTGTGTCAAACATAGCCATACACTAACACTTGCTAGGATGCTCGACATCTGTGCCAAATGTAGCCACAGACTAAACCTTGCTAGGATGTTCCAAAGGTGAAACAACTTAGTCACTGCAATGAAACACATTTAATTAAGAATATCAATGTTTGAAATCTGTCTGCGCAGGCGATATCGGAGAGGAACCGGCTGGGCCTGAAGTGTCTGAGACGGAAGGAGCAGGCAGCACTGCTGAAGGAGAAGAACAAGGTGCTGGAGGACATCATGCTCATCAGCAACCGGCTGTACGAGGAGGGCCTGAAGAAGATTAGAAACATGAAGATGGCGCAGGAGAATGCTTATGCTTCAACTCTGAGTTTGGTTGGCATTGTTAGGTGAGTCCTGGCCAGTCATGTCTGCCTCTTTCTATTATTAGAATTCCCCTTTCAGGTTGAAGGCGTATAAATAGTTGTAGTATAATAGTAGTGTTAATAGTAGTACTAGTAGTAATAGCAGTAATAGTAACAATAGTAGTAGTAGTAGTAGTAGTAGTAGTAGTAGTAGTAGTAGTAGTAGTAGTAGTAGTAGTAGTAGTAGTCGTAGTAGTAGTAGTAGTAGTAGTAGTCGTAGTAGTAGTAGTGGAGAGTAGTAGTATTAATTTTAGTAGTAGTAGTAATATTGGTAGTAGTATTGGTAATATTAGTGGTAATAGTAGCAATAATTGTAGTCAGGTCTTAGTCAGATATGACTGAGCTACCGTATAACAGTAGACGGTACTACCTGGTTTCTGTTAGCGCCGAACGTTGGGCGGCGCTTACCAAACCTGACACCCCACATTGTGCCAACGGCTTCGGGCGGAAGAGCGCAATTGGGAGGGTACAAGCCTTACCCTGGTGCGAGGAAATGCAAGCTAAAGACAAAATTGTCATGGCAGGGCAGACCAGGCCCTAAGCCTTGGTTGGCGACTGGTCTAGGATCGAAGCTCCGACAGGCGGACAGTTAGAGCATTGCTTTGCTGATCCGGCAGCTTCTGCAGCTTGTCTTGTTCCAGATGTAGGGGTGTTACCTTTCCTCTGGAGTGAACTAGGCAGGCCGAGAGAGGGATCATGCTGCATGGGCAACACATGATCTCTATATTTTAGCCCAGGCTTTGTGCTATGGAGAGGCAATAACTCCATCCTTGGTCTTAACTGTCTCGGAATCAAAGCGAGAGGCAACTGTTACGGGTTATAAGTCCTTGTCAGTTGGCGTAGACATGGGGCGCCACGCGTTGCCTCTGACGGTGGGAGACACCTATAGGTGTCACTGATCAGCTACCGCCCACCTCAAGCTGGGCAGCCCCCAGCCAATTGGGTGCTGATCCGCCACAGCCTGCCTGCTTCAATGGGTGCTTGGAGCTAGGACAAAATCTGAATCGCAGGCTGTAAAACCAATGCACCAGGTACAAACAAAAATAAAAATAGAAACCTCAAGCTACGGCTTGCAACCTGGAACGTGAGAACCATGTGTCCAGGATTTTCCACTGACTTGACCAATATTGACGATGTGAGAAAAACGGCTGTGATTGATGCCGAACTCAATCGTCTTAACATTGATATTGCTGGCCTGCAGGAGACTCGCCTCGCTGAGGAAGGGTCACTCAGGGAAAACAACTACACCTTTTTCTGGAAGGGTAGAGGGCAGGCAGAAAAAAGGCAACACGGTGTGGGCTTTGCAGTGAAGAATTCGCTACTGGGAATGATTGAAATTCCAGTAGGAGGAAATGAAAGACTATTGTCCCTGCGCTTGGCAACCTCTTGTGGGTTTGCCACCATTATTACTGCATATGCACCGACACTTGATTCCTCTGATGATGTGAAGGACTTGTTCTATGAGGAGTTAGACTCCGTAATCAAGGCAGTTCCAAAATCTGACTACATTTATATGCTCGGTGATTTCAATGCTCGTGTGGGCAAGGACTCGAGTTCATGGCCAGTGTGCCTTGGAAAATACAACATCGGTCGCATGAATGAAAATGGGCAAAGGCTGCTGGAGCATTGCACCAGTAATGACCTATGTATTACAAACTCTTTTTTTAAAACAAAAGAGATGCATAAGGTCACATGGAAACATCCAAGATCCGGCCATTGGCACCAGCTGGACTTCATCATCACACGGAGACAACATCTGAACCATATATCATTGACTCGTAGTTACCACAGTGCTGACTGTGATACGGATCATTCTTTGGTTGTTGCAAGGGTTAGACTGAGACCAAAGAGAATCTACACAGCTAAACACAAATCTAGCCCCAGGATTAATATTATTAACACTCATGATCCTGAAAAGTGCTTTCAGTTTCAACAGCAACTTGAAGACACTTTCACTGATACACCAGAAAATTGTACAGTAAATGAAAAGTGGGGTCAAATTAAGGAAACTCTTTATAAAACTGCCGTAGGGGTTTACGGCACTGTGGATCATAAGAGGCAGGACTGGTTTGCGGCCAACAGCGAGACTCTGCAGCCCCTGATTGATAAGAAGAAGACAGCTCTATTAAGAAACAAGGAAAGACCAACGCGTAACACTCTGAGTGAGCTAAGGCAAGCTAGGAAGGATGTGCAAAAGGCTGCCAGGCAGTGTGCAAATGATTATTGGATCAAGTTATGTGAGTCCATTCAAATCGCATGTGATAAGGGAGACATAAGAAGCATGTATGAAGGAATAAAGAAAGCCTGTGGTCCAGTGATCAAAAGAAGTGCACCATTGAAAACCTTGACTGGAGAAATCATCACTGACAAGAAACGGCAGATGGACAGATGGGTAGAGCACTATTTGGAGCTTTACTCAAGTGAGACCAAACTAGCGGATGATGCCCTCAACGCCATAGAGGCTCTACCAACTCTTGACCACCTGGACACACTTCCCACCATAACAGAAGTTAAGTGTGCTATAAATGAACTTGCATCTGGCAAGGCTCCAGGTAAGGATGGGATTCCAATAGAGGTTATCAGGAGTGGGCAAGACACACTCACTATACAGATCCACCAGCTAATAGAGCTATGCTGGCGTGAAGGACAAGTCCCACAGGATTTCAAAGATTCAAGCATCATAACACTGTACAAGAACAAGGGGGATCGGAGCGACTGCAACAACTATAGGGGTATCTCACTTCTGTGTATTGTTGGAAAAGTATTTGCCAGAATTGTTCTGCTCAGACTTCAAGTCCTAGGAGATCAAGTCTACCCCGAATCACAGTGTGGCTTTCGACAGAACCGGTCTACCACTGATATGATATTCTCATTGCGACAAATGCAAGAAAAATGCAGTGAACAGAATCAACCATTGTTTATTGCCTTCATCGACCTCACAAAGGCATTTGATTTGGTCAGTCGTGAGGGTTTGTTCAAGGCACTAAAGAAGATTGGCTGCCCAGCAACTCTTCTGTCCATTGTGGAATCGTTCCACACAGGCATGAAGGGTATAATCAAGTTTGATGGTGCAACTTCTGAAGAATTTGAAATCAAGAGTGGAGTTAAGCAAGGTTGTGTACTAGCTCCCACCCTCTTTGGAATATACTTTTCACTTCTACTGAAATATGCATTTCATGATCAGGATGGTGGTATATACATTCACTCACGCTCAGATGGCGGCCTCTACAATGCTCAGAGATTGAAGGCTAAGACCAAAATTAGGAGGGTACTGATCAGAGAGTTGCTTTTTGCAGATGATGCTGCAGTTACGACCCACTCTGAGGAAGAATTGCAATGTCTACTATCTGCATTCTCCAATGCTTGTTCTGAATTTGGTTTAACAATTAGCAAAAAGAAGACACAGATTATGTCACAAGGTGCACATGGGGTACCATCAATCTTTATTGACGACGCCGAACTAGAGATAGTAGACCATTTTACATATCTAGGATCAGTGGTAAATAGCAAATTATCCCTAGATCAGGAAATCAACATCCGGATTGGTAAGGCAGCAACAACAATGAAGGGGTTAAGAAAAAGAGTCTGGGAGAACAGGAAGCTTACTGCCAAAACAAAAGTACTTGTCTATCAAGCCTGTGTCCTTAGTACTCTTCTCTATGGCAGTGAAACCTGGACAACTTACTCACACCAAGAGAACAATTTAAACAGCTTTCATATGCGGTGTCTGCGAAGAATTCTTGGTATTAAGTGGCAAGACAAAATCACAAATATTGAAGTATTGGAAAGATCAGGTTGTGTGACAGTTTATTCCATGCTCAGTCTTCGTAGACTTAGATGGATAGGACATCTTAGGAGGATGGATGATGGTAGAATACCAAAGGATATCTTTTTTGGTGAATTACAGATGGGTAAGAGATCTCAGGGTCGGCCTCTACTCCGATACAAAGATGTGTGTAAGCGGGACATGATTGATACAGGCATTGAAAATGCACATTGGGAGCAAGTCGCCGCTGAACGTGTTGCATGGAGGGCAAATATCAGAAATGGAATAAAGTCAAATAAGAAAATTATTGCAGAAAAGTCACACACCAAGCGTTTGAGACGTAAGATGGTGTATGATGGTGGAAATGACCACGTGTTCAGATGCACCCACTGTGAACGGACATTTACAGCGCAAATTGGCCTTATCAGTCACACTCGCTACCGCCATAGTTAAAAGTTATTATGCCTTTTTAAAGCACAAACTATCGTCTGTCAAGACGGCAAGGTGCCAATGGGTGTCTGGGGTTTGACTCCACTTAGACAGTACACGGAGTCTGCAGTTATTGCCTTCACTATTGTCTGGGGTTTGACTCCACTTAGACAGTACACGGAGTCTGCAGTTATTGCCTTCACTATTGTCTGGGGTTTGACTCCACTTAGACAGTACACGGAGTCTGCAGTTATTGCCTTCACTATTGTCTGGGGTTTGACTCCACTTAGACAGTACACGGAGTCTGCAGTTATTGCCTTCACTATTATCTGGGGTTTGACTCCACTCAGACAGTACACGGAGTCTGCAACTGTTGCCTTCACTTTTGTCTGGATGTTGTGTTGTCTAGGTGTTGTCTGGGTGTTGTCTGGATGTTGTCTGGGTGATGTCTGGGTTTGTCTTGGTATTGTCTGGGTGTTGTCTGAGTGCTGTCTGGATGTTGTCTGGGTGATGTCTGGGTGCTGTCTTGGTATTGTCTGGGTGTTATCTGGGGTTGTCTGGGTGTTATCTGGGTATTGTTTGGATGTTGTCTGGGTGATGTCTGGGTTTGTCTTTGTATTGTCTGGGTGTTATGTGGGTATTGTGTGGGTATTATCTGGGTATTGTCTGGATGATGTCTGAATGTTGCCTGGGTGTTATCTGGGCGATGTCTGGGTGTTATCTGGGCGATGTCTGGGTGTTATCTGGGCAATGTCTGGGTGATGTTTGGGTGTTATCTAGATGTTGTCTGGGTGATGTCTGGATGTTGTCTGGATGTTGTATGGGTGATGTCTGGATGTTGTCTGGGTGATGGCTGGGTGTTATCTGGATGATGGCTGGCTGTTATCTGGATGTTGTCTGGATGTTATCTGGATGTTGTCTGGATGATGTTTGGGTGTTATCTGGGTTTTCTTGTCACAATCCTAGTGTCCTTGTGGTGCCAGCCGGTGATATGGCGAAGGGGTTACAATGACGATTCGCCATCCCGCATACCGTGTCTCAAGCATTCATTCTTTAATGAAGTGCATGACTGGTGTCAGCCCTAGTCGTCTTCTAATTTCCGCATTCCTTATTCTATCTCTCACGGTTACTCACAGAGCTTCCCTGACGCGGGGACGTAAATTACAAGTACCGCAGAAGTCGGAGTGGGTTCGCCTCATGGCGAGGGGCACTGGTAATAGCGAAAGCTAACCCACACTTAAAAATCAGTCCAGTGCACTGGAAGTAGTAGTAACGTGAATGGACTACGTTGGAGGTCAACGCGAGCGAGCGATCGTAATAAATAAAAGTCCGGCAGCTCTTCTAAGGCAGCCCATCATTAGAGGACACACTAGACGATATCTGTACATGTATTCTCATGATACGGTCGAAATAATAAGAGCGCTAGTTCTCAAACTTCTGGGGCGCTGATGGCGAGGTAGTTGGTACACTCCTACACCGGCATTAAGTTGGACGTAATCGTTGACGTGTTGTTCAGAAAGCAAGGGCGAACTGATGACTGTACAACTCCCCAGAAGATCAACTTGGGGTTGGTCGCAACCTCCTGTAAAGTACACGCAACATTTTACTTTGAATGGTGAGGGTGTTAGCGTAGTTGAAAAGGGGCTACGCCGCTAGTGTCCTGCGCGCGGCCGGGCGAGAGGATGGAGACAACGCTCGTCGCCATCAATAGAAGGAAAGACTGACCACCTAATGTTGTTCTCGTACTTTATTTAAGTGAATACCTCTTATGTGCACTGGGGGTGTGTACTGTTGACTCTAAGTACTGTAGTTTTGTACTGTGAGTGATGAACATCTACACACGAACAAATCCACACATGAGAAAATCTACAATTTAGAAAATCTGTAATATAGAAAATCTACATATTAACAAAATATTCATAATTAGAAATCTACTTATTAGAAAAGATACACATTAGGCAATCTTCTACTGGTACGCACGTACGTGTGTGTGTGTGTGTGTGTGTCTGTGTGTGTGCGCACGTGTGTGTGTGTGTGCACTTGCGTTTGTGTTGGTGAATTCACTGAACTGAGCGCCTCCTACAGTGGATACCACACAATCTTGATGAGTGAACGCAGGCACGACCGCGAGCACTAGAAGCGTCATTCTGTAGGCGTGAGTAAACTAATTGATATGCACACGCATGTTTTCAGACACAGACAACAAAACAGAAACCCTTCGCCGCAGTCACCATAGGTATGAATCTAACACCGCCACAGCACAACACACCTCATCCACCTCATCCACCTCATCCACCTCCTGGACTTTGTGAGTTGTAAGGCATCTAGACACAGAACTCATATTTCCATGTGTGTGTGTGTGTGTGTGTGTGTGTGTGCGTGCGCGCGCGTGCGTGATTGCCAATGCAACAGAGCACCTGTGCGTTGTGAACATGCCAGGACTTCACTGTTCCACCCGCTGTGCCTACTTCACCCAGAAATATGTCACACCTGCCTTTTTACCTGAATGCGAAAAGCAATATGTCAGCACAACTTAATGCTGCATCTAAATACCAGACTTCCAGGCAGCCTTTTACGATGTGGACAACCTACTCACACAGGAGCCAGCTCCGTGCGAAGGGCTCACGGACGCAGTTCATAATCCCGTATACCGCGTTTGAAACACAGCTGCGGGCGATTTGGCAGCACACCGCCTTGCGCGGGTTGTAATAAAATGGTATGAATGCCGGTGGTTCAGAAAACAATGGCAAACTACTGAACGTAAACTTGCCAAGAAATCACAACCGGCAAACAAAACAACAAAAGACGTCCTGTCAAGGATATGCAACTAACATTTTTAAAACTAGCAGATGGCAAAGGTAGTCCTGTGTGTAATGTTGTATAGTACTGGGGTTGAAAGTTGTAACTTGCACTGTAGTTTAGTCATCATCATGTGCCATGTCGATAAGTGTGGGCGCCATCTAACACGATCACTAATTTTGGATCAGCCATCCAGATATTCTTCCCCTTGCTCTTCTCCCCTCAATCTTGCCAGTTGTCAGTAGTTGCCTAGCTAATTCTCGCCAGTACATGCCAAAAACATCTTGCATATCTGCGGTTCATTTCTCTAATTATTTTACGGTTTTCAGTTTTCATTTGCTTCTTGTAGGATTGGTTTGTCTTGTCTGTCTGTGGATGGTTTTCTTTGCTTTTTCCTCAGAAACCACATTTCCTTTGTTTCTCAGTTTGTCTTCTTATCATCAGTGTCTCACATCCATATAACAATATACATTGATTCTCCGTCATCTCCGTCGTCGTCGGCCCGATATTTTGTGTGTGTGTGTGTGTGTGTGTGTGTGTGTGTGTTATGTGTGTGTGTGTGTATGTTAAGCGTAACTGCAGTTTTATTTTTATTGTACATATTGTGGTCATTGTACCGTAGATTTATAGTGTATATTGTGTCTGAAGTACTGTAGTTCTCTACAGTATTAATATAGCTTTATACCGAGTTGGTTGTAGCCGAAGTACTGTAGTTCTCTACAGTATTAATATAGCTTTATACCGAGTTGGTTGTAGCCTAATTACTGTAACCGTATACTGTATATATTTTAGCCGAAGTACTGTGGCTTTGTGGTATACATATTGTTGTAGTTGTACTGTAGCTGTATACTGTGAGTATCTACTGTCGACTAAGTACTGAAAGTAGGCTTTGAGTGTGTATGGTAGCCGAGGTACAGTAGTCTATATTGTAGCCGAAGTGAGTTAGCCTCGTTCTGTGTATATTGCAGCCGAAGTGAGTTAACCTCGTTCTGTGTATATTGCAGCCGAAGTGAGTTAGCCTCGTTCTGTGTATATTGCAGCCGAAGTGAGTTAGCCTCGTTCTGTGTATATTGCAGCCGAAATGAGTTAGCCTCGTTCTGTGTATATTGCAGCCGAAGTACTGTAGCTGTGTACTTCGTATACTCTAGCCTGAGTACTGTAGTCTAAGTATTGATAGGGGCACTCGAGCTGTATTCTTAAGTAATGTAGTTACTTATTGTGTACTTAC